>CM031086.1:18934761-19680133 GCA_018257905.1 Gillenia trifoliata
TTCCAGATTCCGGCGCCGGCGAGCGGCGGACGGCGGCGGCGCCCGGCGCCCGGAGTTGCAGCGGCGTGACGTCAGCGACCGGTCCGTGACGTCAGCAGGACCCGGTCCAACCCGGTCCAACCCGATCCGAACCGGGAATATACCCGAGGTATATTCCGTCGAATCCTTAACGGCGTCAGGTATATTCTCTAACGGCGACGGAATATTCCGTAACGCCGTTAGGGAATATTCCGTCAGCCAAAACGAATATACCGTTAAAGTTAACGGCACGCCATTAACTTTAACGGCGACTGCACAGTCGCGCGTGGGCGCGCGTGCGAGCGCGTGCTGGCGCGTGAGCGCGCGTGTGGGCGCGTGGTGAGCGTGCGTGCGCGTGTGAGCGCGTGGGGGCGCGTCCGAGCGCGATATTGAGCGCGATGTGGCGCGTGACGGCGCGTGGGCGCGCCGTGACGGCGCGTGCTGCCTTGTGGCGGCGCGTGGCGGCGCGTGGAGCCCGCGGTAATACGGCGGCGCGTGAACCCATTTTCCGACCATTTCAAGTCCCGTTCCGAGCAAACAAAGGCGATTTCAAGTCTTTTCATTACTTTAATTGGATTAGACTTATTAAATGATTAGTTTAGTAAACTCTCATATAGGTGAGACCTATCCGGAGGAGCAACGAGCTCAGGCACGCTACGGGGGCTACGATCCGACTACGTATCAGTGAGTGGGCCTAGTACTTAACCTTTTATAATATTTATTAGTGTTTTAAATGTGTTTTGAACTATGTGTGTGTATAGCATGCCTACTTTTATAAATGTTATTTTGTGGTATGAATTATTTATAGTTACTTGGTTTATGACTTGAGTTATGTTGATTTATGTGTTAAATTTGGCATGCATACACACTATTTGAACTGTATTACTTATTTCACATTATGCACGGTGTTAGCACTGTCCGGGCCAGGACCAGCTTCACGTGTATGTTCACAAGCACCGAACGCTCACTTTGGATCCATTGTAGGTGCCAGCCTGTCTATGTCGCCTCGGCGACTAGACTCGTTGTGACACACATTTTGTGCCAGCTTCACGTGCATGTAGTGCTAGAGCGTAATATATTAAACACCCAGCCTGTCATGTAGCTACTTTCTATATGACTTGTGTGCATATTTCCATGTGATAAGTAATGTTGATTTTCACTGTGATAAATGCTTTTTACCCGTATCCTTGTGGGCGTTGGCCCGTTACTTATGCTTAGTACTTATTTTATTAGTAAATATTTTGGTAAATCTACGGGTTTTACAGTGAGGGGTTATACCTTAAGTTTTGGAAACGTTTTACTTAGAAAATCGATATTGGCCCACTCACCCTTGTTTTTCGCCCCTCCAGGACTTAGACTTTAGTTGACGACGATTCGGTGGTGGCAGCTGCTGGTAGCTTGATTTTCTTTCTACAGTGTATGTTAATTTCCTTTTGTTGTGTGCTATATCCATCCTCTTGGATGTGAATAATTTCCTTTACTGCACCTAGCTCTGACACTATGTAATAATGGGTTCTACCCACATTACACTTCCGTATTTTCTTTAAACTCTGATTAAATCTTGCTTATTATTTCTAATTCCTTAATTAATCTTCTTATGACTTCGTCACTCCTACGGAGTGGTCGGTCAGCACGCCTCGAGATCCGGTGTCCACGTGGCTATCCGGGTCGGGGTGTGTCAGAAAACGTCATTCGCATGGCGAAACTCAATTACATGTGAATATTGCAGACAAGAATCATGGAGTCTTCAATTAACATGGAATGGTCTTCAACAAACATCCCACTTACAATGAGTTTTCTTGAACTGAACTTGAAAAATGTCCCAAAGAGAGAATTAATGTCAAGGCCTCCACACACAAACAACTAAAAACTCCATAATTTCAAAATCTAAATAAAATCATAAGCTTAAACCTTAAAGCCTGATCGCTACAAATCAAAACCAACTACATCTAACAATTACACTCTAAATTAAATTTTGATTGAAATTTTAGCTGCACGTGAAATGCACTTGTTACAAAGAGGGTGTGGCCTCCATGGCTTGGCAATATAGAGTTAAACCCATATAACTTAGGATAATACTTGGGTACTCACTAGTGAGTACCCTATATACTCACTTTCTGATTTGGCCCAATCAAAAGATGACATGTGTTCCTTATTTTTAAAAGCCCAAGAAAAATTAAATAGCATATGTTTTATTTTTTAAAACAATAAAATATGTGTTAAAATATCATTGGGCCAAATTATTAAAGTGAGTATATAGGGTACTCACTAGTGAGTACCCAAGTATTATCCTAAGTTATATGGGTTTAACTCTATATTGCCAAGCCATGGAGGCCACACCCTCTTTGTAACAAGTGCATTTCACGTGCAGCTAAAATTTCAATCAAAATTTAATTTAGAGTGTAATTGTTAGATGTAGTTGGTTTTGATTTGTAGCGATCAGGCTTTAAGGTTTAAGCTTATGATTTTATTTAGATTTTGAAATTATGGAGTTTTTAGTTGTTTGTGTGTGGAGGCCTTGACATTAATTCTCTCTTTGGGACATTTTTCAAGTTCAGTTCAAGAAAACTCATTGTAAGTGGGATGTTTGTTGAAGACCATTCCATGTTAATTGAAGACTCCATGATTCTTGTCTGCAATATTCACATGTAATTGAGTTTCGCCATGCGAATGACGTTTTCTGACACACCCCGACCCGGATAGCCACGTGGACACCGGATCTCGAGGCGTGCTGACCGACCACTCCGTAGGAGTGACGAAGTCATAAGAAGATTAATTAAGGAATTAGAAATAATAAGCAAGATTTAATCAGAGTTTAAAGAAAATACGGAAGTGTAATGTGGGTAGAACCCATTATTACATAGTGTCAGAGCTAGGTGCAGTAAAGGAAATTATTCACATCCAAGAGGATGGATATAGCACACAACAAAAGGAAATTAACATACACTGTAGAAAGAAAATCAAGCTACCAGTAGCTGCCACCACCGAATCGTCGTCAACTAAAGTCTAAGTCCTGGAGGGGCGAAAAACAAGGGTGAGTGGGCCAATATCGATTTTCTAAGTAAAACGTTTCCAAAACTTAAGGTATAACCCCTCACTGTAAAACCCGTAGATTTACCAAAATATTTACTAATAAAATAAGTACTAAGCATAAGTAACGGGCCAACGCCCACAAGGATACGGGTAAAAAGCATTTATCATAGTGAAAATCAACATTACTTATCACATGGAAATATGCACACAAGTCATATAGAAAGTAGCTACATGACAGGCTGGGTGTTTAATATATTACGCTCTAGCACTACATGCACGTGAAGCTGGCACAAAATGTGCGTCACAACGAGTCTAGTCGCCGAGGCGACATAGACAGGCTGGCACCTACAATGGATCCAAAGTGAGCGTTCGGTGCTTGTGAACATACACGTGAAGCTGGTCCTGGCCCGGACAGTGCTAACACCGTGCATAATGTGAAATAAGTAATACAGTTCAAATAGTGTGTATGCATGCCAAATTTAACACATAAATCAACATAACTCAAGTCATAAACCAAGTAACTATAAATAATTGATACCACAAAATAACATTTATAAAAGTAGGCATGCTATACACACACATAGTTCAAAACACATTTAAAACACTAATAAATATTATAAAAGGTTAAGTACTAGGCCCACTCACTGATACGTAGTCGGATCGTAGCCCCCGTAGCGTGCCTGAGCTCGTTGCTCCTCCGGATAGGTCTCACCTATATAAGAGTTTACTAAACTAATCATTTAATAAGTCTAATCCAATTAAAGTAATGAAAAAGACTTGAAATCGCCTTTGTTTGCTCGAAACGGGACTTGAATTGGTCGGAAAATGGGTTCACGCGCCGCCACGCGCCGCCACAAGGCGGCACGCGCCGCCACGCGCCGCCACGCGCCGTCACGCGCCGTCACGCGCCCACACGCGCGCTCACGCGCCAGCACGCGCTCGCACGCGCGCCCACGCGCGACTGTGCAGTCGCCGTTAAAGTTAATGGCGTGCCGTTAACTTTAACGGTATATTCGTTTTGGCTGACGGAATATTCCCTAACGGCGTTACGGAATATTCCGTCGCCGTTAGAGAATATACCTGACGCCGTTAAGGATTCGACGGAATATACCTCGGGTATATTCCCGGTTCGGATCGGGTTGGACCGGGTTGGACCGGGTCCTGCTGACGTCACGGACCGGTCGCTGACGTCACGCCGCTGCAACTCCGGGCGCCGGGCGCCGCCGCCGTCCGCCGCTCGCCGGCGCCGGAATCTGGAAATCTTCGCCGGAATCTGGAAATTTTCACAGAGGGTTCAAATCAACGCCAAAATTCATGAAATTTATACCAATTGGAAGCTGGGGATGAAAGCAACTCGTTTTTACCTAGTTTTGGGCCAAAATATGGCCGGAGACGGTCGGGATTGGCTTCGAAAAGCTCGGCCCAACTTGAACTTCGATGAACTCGACTCGATCCTCACATGCAGGACCTGGGCTTGAGTTCCAGAGGTCCAAAGAGGTCGATGATGGCGATTTGAAGTGGATTCGAGGTCTGGGTGGCCGTGGCTGGCCACTAGGAGTCCGCCGGGAAAAATGGCAGGTTCGAGTTTCTCTGCAAATCGTGGGTTCTGAGTTCCAGAGATGGTTCAGAAACAACGAGGATAACAATGGTGGGACTCGGGGTCTGAATCGAGTTCAAAAGGAAAGCCTCGGGTGGAACTCAGGAAAGGTGGGTGTGTAGAGTAATTTCGAGGGTTTGAGTTTCTGAAATTTCTGGATCGACGAGGTCGAGTCCAGTCGAGCTTGAAGGTGAGGACTCCCACCAGTTCGATGCTGGTTGCAGGGAGGTCAGTGATGGGAGAGATTGAAGGTTGCGTGGCTTAAACGATTTCTGGATTTGGGTGTGTTGCATGCAAGTTGCAAATGGGTATGTGTTTGGCTCGGGGGAGATGGCAGAAGAATGGTGTGGATGGTCGAAGTGTGAAGCAATGCACACTGATGGTGCACAGATTTAAAGCCAAAACCAGTCAAGCTTTGATTCTCACAAACAGAATTTGCCCAATGCATGTCAATTTGCATGCAGAGAAAGAGACTGAATTCTAAATTGAAGAAAAGAAGATGCAGGCCTCGTGCCTTGCAGAAACCATGGGCAGACCACAGTTTCAAAATACTGCCAAAGTAAAATTACCATTTTACCCCTACTCGTAACTTGTCCAAAACAAGTCCGAATCAGGTTCCGTTCGCGTCAACGGATTCGTAATTTAATGTACACACCAAAAGTACACCAAGATTTCTGAAAATACCTCGATAGAAGGGACGTAATCCCGAATGATACATTATGCCACTAAGGGCGTTTTGGTCATTTTACACCTTCGGGAAATAAAATACAATAAACGTAGGGACGGGATGTAACATTTTCACAGCTTGGCTCAGTTTGAAGTGTTTGTTGACATGGAGAAACTTCGGTTTGAAAAACCTCAAGATTTTCTTATTGATATTTTATTCGAGGATTGTAATTTTTTGAATAATTAGTAGGGTTTTCTTGGTTGTGCTTGTAAGGGAATAAGGTGGCGTTCTATCAAAGATCTGATTCCTTTCAATTGCTCTGAGTGGAAGGAAAGAGTAAGTTGCTTAGTTAGCCACATATGATGTGTAGTTTAGCTCACCTAATCTTCTCCAACGAATCGAATTTATCAATACTTTACCGATTGTTGGTAAATACTCCATTTAATCATGAAACTCCCACAGTCATAAAATCATATGTGTAGCTATAAAATTTTATTTTAAAATAATAAATATGAGTCTTATAATTTTAATTAACACAAGTAATCTGTTAGCAATATGTACATTTAATCATTTTTACCTTGCTTTAATTGATTGCTAATGGGTTAATTACTGGACTCACTACTTGGAAATTGTGTTATGGTTGCCATGCGTGGCCTACAGTTGCCAACACGCGCGGAATCCAAACACTAACCAAAATAAATGGATGCAGTGGCAAAGTACGTAATAAGGATGGATTTATGTGGTCAAAAACCAACGATAAAATATCACGCAGAAATATCAAAAGGAAATTGTTTGCCGGGTTTACACGAGCCAATACGATTGCCTGACAGGACGCAGACAGCGACAAAGACGGCGAGGGAGAAAAACCCGTAACGGAGGCCGTCAAAATATTACGGGGTAGCGTTAGACTCCGTTCGGTCCATATCAGCAATGTGATGACGACGTAGGCATTAATTTCTCCGCCGTCCTTATCAGACGGTTCAGATTCGAATTCTCGTGAGCCCTACTGTACTTCCATGTACATAACTAGCTCATTTACTAACAAATAAAAGGAAGCTTTGGTTTGGCCAAATTAGATAGAGTCGTGTATTCATTCTCTATACTCGTGTTTGAATTTTCTCTTTCGTAGTTTTTTTATTAATTTAGTGTAAAATATCATTTTGTGTAAGTTTTTTTAAAACAGTGTAATATAAATATAAATTTAATGTAGAATATGAATTTGGCTCATATAAAAAATGGGTAATATAAACATGAAGAAAAAACATTATTTCAGTTTTCTTGATTAAATAAGAAAAATCTAATAGAGATGATACTTAAGGTGTAGTCAAATTAAGATTTAGGAGGATTTTAAATGATTTTTTTAAGTGATAGATTTGATAGAATTTGTAGAATCCAAATAGATGTTTGAGGATCGTGATGAATTTTATTGTTATTTATTCAAATAAATTTCTTTTATTTATTTTTTTACACAATCCTTGTGTCTCATCATCAAGAGAAGGAAATTGAAGGAAGGAGAGATTGCATGACAAAAGAAAATTGCAGAATAATGCAATACGTTTGGCTGTTTTGACACTCGTCAATCCTCCCATCCTATCCGACTCATATATTTCTCTTCGATTCAGTCTCTATTAACTTGCAACACCAGAAATCATACCTTAAAATCAAAAGAACCTATCTTTATCACCAATTCTTCAAATCCAAAAAACCCAAATCGATCCAATTCTCCAGCAGATCTCAGAAATTTGACAAACTAGGAAAAACCCAGATGAAAAGTTCACTGCTTGGTGACGGAGGTAGTTGATGGAGGTAGTCAAATTAGTGGTGGCGTGTGGTGGCTGAGGTTGGGGGGGGGGTCAATTTTGTTGGGATGAAGAAGCATGTGGGAGAAGTTTGGGCTGGAGAGGAAAGAAATCCTAGGGGGAGACTGAGATTGTTTAGTGCTTTTTTATGCATAATTTGCAATCTCAAATCCTTCACAATCCACCATTTAATGAAATCTTACATAATCTATGACATTTTGAATACACCAAGATTTGAATTCACTTGCTTAAAGTCTTTTAAAATCCTTGTTTACTATATGTGGATTTCTATGAACTCTTTTAAAGTCCTTTAAAATTCAAATTAACTACTCTTGGATTCCAAAGTCTTTTAAATTCCTCTTGGATTATACCCTAGTTAAATTTTAGAGTAAGCTCATTTTTTTTTTTGACAAACGATTAATAATTTATACTAAACTCATCTAAACTATGGGAAGGGGGAAAATGTGAACTTGTGACGCAGTAGTTTGAAGAGAAATGAGTTATTCACCAGGGCAATTCACCACTTATAAAAGTACATACATGCTATACTAACAATAACCAAATTTGATACTACATGAAATTTGCGAACAAATTAAGAATTCTTTCCAAAACAATTTGACATGCTATACTAACAATTGCCAATTTAGACTGTTAAAATGGCAAATTTATGCTTGAATGCATGCTTAAACACTTTAAACTTTAGAGAATATATTGTGGTGAAATCGTATTGTCAATTTAAACTATTGATTATGCGAATTCTTGCTTGAGTGTATGCTACCAATTTACAAACAACATACCATATTTCAAATTTAACAATATATTATAATTGTGGATTATAATTTTGGCCAGGCATGCTACATTGCCAAACTCTCAATCTTAATCATTATTAGGTAAATTCTTAGTTCATTGTGTAATACAAAGAAGAAGATGCAACATATTGTACTCTAATTTTTTAAATTCAACAATAATTGCCTGTTATAATTATTTTAAGGATTTTCTTTTCCAAATGCCTACACTAGTACAATTTTTTGGCCTACATTAGTACAAATGGGTACAATACTTTTATTCCTTTTCTTTTTGATTGGGTCGGCAACCCACATACTATCTACTGAATACTGATAATTAACATTGCAGTCCCAATATCTCACACAACCAGTGGGGTGGTCCAATTATTGGTCTAGGGTTTTATTTTTTTTATTTTTTCATGATAGGTATTGGTCCATCTTTTTTTTTTGTAAGAAATATTTTTGAATATACAATTTGAGTTTTTGTTGTATAGAAACATTTGTAAGGTCCAAGCTTTCGTTATGATGATTAGTCACCCACCATGTACCATCACTACAAAAGACTGTAACAACATATCATGATATGTGAGCTAAAAAAGAAATAATTTTCACACAAATTCTATATATTTGCGTCACTCGATTTTCTATTTTTTTGTATTTTAATCAATTTTGTGAATTAAAAGTGCGCAAAAATTGCTTCCCAACCTAAAACATCAAGCACTCAACTCATAGTGGGATGGAATATTATAAAGTACAATTAATTACTTAATTAATTTCTTTAATTTTTCTAGTTCTTTGCAGTGGGTTGGACTGTTATAATACAATAAATCCCACTAATTTATAAGAGAAATGGAAAGAAAAAAATAAATGGGCATATGATAGATAGATCCCACTCCCAACTCCCCCAAATTATAAAAACAAAATAAAATTGGGCTTTTAACTTTTAAGCATTTTTTGTAATTATAATAATAATAACATGACTTGAAAAAAGAAAGCAGTTTTGGGGATTTGGTAACGTCGATTCAGTCCCTTAAGAAAACCCAGCAGAATTAGAAACCCACACACACTCACAGAGGAGAGAGAGAGAAATAGAGAGAGAAAGAAGAGAGAGAGAGAAGCTGGTTTGGCTGGGCTGAGAAGACAAAGCCTAAAGCGGGTTTGTAACAGAAACAGCCTCACAGAAGAGAGAGAGAGAGAGAGAGAGAGAGAGAGAGAGGAGGTATTAAAAATCACGGTCGTTACAGAGAAAAAGAGAAAAAATTAAAGGAAAAAAAAGGGAGACCAGTACGAGAGCCACTACCAATAATGGCTGCTTGCATAACCGTCCTGTCTGTTTAGCCTTTTTGCTCTCCTTCTGGGTCGCTTCTTGTTCGTAAATGGGGTACGCTATTGTGGTATTTTCACCCATTACTGCCTCAGCACTGAAGACCCTGCCGTTTTGAGCTTTCTTCTTCTTCTTCTTCCTCTGTTTCAGTGCTGCAACTCCTGTGTTCTCTGCTCCGCTGCCGTGAACGACGTCGTTTGAGCTCTTGAATGGCACACCTCGAGTGTGACTCCTCGATTTCTTGTGCGGAAACAGGTGGGTTTGCTGTCTGCTTGGTAAATTTAGCAGAGTTGGGATAAATAAATTGGAAACGAAATGCAAATGCTATAAATTTTTGCAATTTTGGTTTCTGGGTTCTGAGCGAACACAAAAATGCAGTCACTGAAGTCTATAATTTTCTATAAAGTTCTAATCTTTAGCATTTTTAGCCTGTTTTAATTTCTGGGTTTTCCTTTTTAGACCCATATGTTTATTTATTTACCAATTTTTTTTTTTATGTTATGGTGTACATTTTGTTTGATAGGTTTGGGAGGTGATGATCTGTACACAGAGCTATGGAAGTTGTGTGCAGGGCCTCTGGTGGATGTGCCAAGGCCTGGAGAGAAGGTGTTCTACTTCCCTCAGGGTCACATGGAACAAGTACAATCCTTTATTCTATCCCTCTTGTTTTAGTTGTCTCTCAATGGATCAAAATCTGTGTTATTTTTTGTATAATTTGTTTTCTTTTCTGGGTTTTTGATATTTTCTGGTTTTTTGTAGTTGGAAGCATCAACAAATCAGGAACTGAATCAGCAAATCCCTCTCTTTAATCTTCCCTCAAAGATCCTTTGTAGCGTGGTTGATATTCGTTTACTGGTACTGCGTTTCGGAATGTAGTTTTCGTGTAAATTTATGCTTTTGAGCAGTTTTTGTTGTTTGGGAAATTGGTTTTCATTGAAATTGAAGTTTGTTTGTTTTTACTTACAGGCAGAACAAGAAACAGATGAGGTTTATGCTCAAATCACTTTGCACCCAGAAGCAGATGTGAGAAACATGATTTCGTTTTCGTTTTTGTCTTATTACTTATTGTTTTGTTTCAACTTCCTCTGTTTGGTTGCTTAGAAGAAGGAGAAAGAATATAAAGTCACTAATGTTAAAAGTCTTTTCAAATCAGTTGGGATATTATCTAAAAAACGAATAGGGGAAATTTCACATTTTTCTCAACCTTTTGCACAATTTTCGTAGTAACTGAAAGTGTTTAGATAAGCAAATTTTAAGTTCCAACTCTGAGAGAAGTCTGTAAAGTTATTTTCCCCTTTCTTTTTACTCATCTTATTTCGGTCTGTAATGGTATTACAGCAAAGTGAACCTACAAGTCCTGATCCATGCAAACCCGACGCTCCAAAGCCAACGGTTCACTGGTTTTGCAAGATTTTGACAGCTTCTGATACAAGCACCCATGGAGGGTTCTCGGTCCTTCGAAAGCATGCCACCGAGTGCTTACCTCCACTGGTATTAACTCTTGTTTTCGTGGATTTCTGTTGTTTTTACTATGCTAGCGGTTAGTCAACGTTTTCTTTTCATATTTTCATGTGCACTTTTATTTTTATTTCATTAGGACATGAACCAAGCAACTCCAACTCAGGAGTTAATCGCCAAAGATCTTCATGGGTATGAGTGGAAATTTAAGCATATCTTTAGAGGTATCCCTTCTGCAACTGAAAGCTTGCTTTGTAATGGAATGTCAATGTTAATGTGGTTTTGCCTTTGACTACTGAAATAAACTATTGAAAACACTAGTATTGTTAGCCATGTTGAATGTGTCCTGTATTTGTGTATGATTAATGGGCTCACTTTTCACTTTGATTTCAAATGTTAGGTCAACCCCGGAGGCATTTACTTACCACCGGATGGAGTACATTCGTCACTTCAAAAAGATTGGTTGCTGGTGACGCCTTTGTGTTTTTGAGGTATTTGCATTTGAGAGGTTTAAATCATTCTTGGGTTACAATTAACAGGAATGCATTCGTGGTAGCATGGATTTTTGTTAACAAGAACATGTTTGTAGGGGTGACAACGGGGAATTACGGGTTGGGGTGCGACGTCTAGCTCGTCAACAGAGTCAGATGCCATCATCAGTGATATCAAGCCAGAGCATGCATCTTGGAGTGCTTGCAACTGCTTCGCATGCTCTTATGACCAAAACGCTGTTTGTTGTGTATTACAAGCCAAGGTTTGGGCAATGGTTTCATTTTGTCTGTATTTTGTAATTCAAAATTCTTCAATTAATTGGAAATCCATTTTATTCTAGAGCCTTTTTCCTGTTTTCTCTCAGGACTAGCCAGTTCATTGTTGGCTTAAACAAATATCTGGAGGCCATTAACAATAAATTCTCGCTTGGGATGCGCTTCAGGATGAGATTTGAGGGAGAAGAATCTCCTGAAAGAAGGTGTCTCCGTGTCTGCCACGGATTTTTGGTCACTAATGTTTTCTTAATACTCAACTTGATTTTAAATTTCTGCATGTTTTAATTGCTCAGGTTCACCGGCACAATAGTTGAAGTTGGGGATTTATCTACTCAGTGGTCTGAATCTAAATGGAGATCATTGAAGGTTAAGATGCTAACAAGTTACAGATCAAATGCTGTTTTATTTGCTCCCGTTCATGTACTAATCTTTCGTTGTATTTCTTGCAGGTTCTATGGGATGAGCATGCTGCAGTTCAGAGGCCAGAGAGGGTTTCTCCTTGGGATATAGAACCTTTTGTAGCTTCTGCTCCTTTAAATCTTGCTCAACCAGTGGTAAAGAGCAAAAGGCCTCGGCCTGTAGAAATTTCTTCATCTGGTATGAAAAATAACCGGACTGGCTTATTTATTTATTAAAATTCTTTTTCGAATTGTTGGTGGTTCTGAATGTCTTCACTTGTTTGCATAAATTGGACTGTAGAAGTTACCACCAATTCAACTGCTTCAGCTTTTTGGTATCACAGCTCACCCCAGACTGCGGAGTTAAACCTAGGTGGTGTTCCGGAAGTCCAAAGCTCTGATAGTCAGGTTGTATGGCCTCTGAGGCAGAAAGAAAGCAATAGCAGCAGTTACTCTAGCGCAAGGGTCTGCTCAGATGGCATCTGGCCTTCTTCCCCGCACGTGAATGTTTCTTTGAGCCTTTTTTCAGACTCAAAGGAAAGCAACAAGAATGTAACTTCGGGGTCTGTGCTCTCTAGCTTTGCCTCCCCAATTCCCTCAAAGCCAAATAATGTCCCGATACGTGACCAGGTGGAAAAAGAGAGAAAATCTGACACTTCAGGATTTTGGTTGTTCGGTTGTAATTTGACAAACAACACTAAAACAGCTTGTCCCCGAGAGATAGAGCCAGTGTTTAAAACAATGCCGTCTGGTACCAAAGGACCTATTCCAGGTGATGCATTTGAATTTGATCAGGGTCTGGATGTTTCGAAGCTGTCAAAGGAGCAGAAACAAGTAATCATGGAGGCATCAGCAAAAGGAACACAGGGCAAGCAAGGATCGACTCTTTCAACGAGAACTCGCACTAAGGTAAAATGTGGACTATTGCTGGTTCTGTTTTTATCACACCACTAGTTAAAACTTAAAAGCTGTTGTTCCTGACGAGCAATTTGTTTTGCCTACTGAGAAGGTGCAAATGCAAGGGGTTGCTGTTGGTCGTGCTGTGGACTTGACTGCACTGAAAGGCTATGATCATCTAATTGATGAGCTAGAGAAAATGTTTGAGATCAAAGGAGAGCTTCGTCCACAGAACAAATGGGCAGTTGTTTTTACAGATGATGAAAATGACATGATGCTTATGGGCGATGATCAGTGGCCGTAAGTAACCTAAGATTCAGTCTACTGCACTGTTTTCATTTCAATACAAAATGAACTGGGTTCTAACTACATTAAACTCTTTCCGAATGCAGAGACTTCTGTAAGCTGGTGAAGAAGATATTTATATATTCAAGCGACGAGGTACAGAAGATGAACAGATGCAAGCTTCAGAGTTCATCTTTAGAGTGTGAAGGGACGGTTAGCGTGGATTCTGAGCATAGATGGGAAACATGATTAGTTCAAATTCCCTTTTTGCTTGTTGTGGTGGTAGTTGATTTTGCTCATATTTTTAGGGCATGCTGTAGGAAAACAGAAGGGCTTAGGTGGGATTTAGGGTTTTTGTTTTGGTGCTGGGTTAGCAAAGCAATTACTCTTAATCAGGATTAGAAAATGGAAATCTGTCAATACTTGGTGTGGTTGTGGTTAGTATGAGTCGGCCTGTAAAAATACATAATATTTATGTTTTCCATTTGGTTTCAATTTGAGTCCTTTGGTTCTATTTAGGGAGAAACTTACCTACCAACGGAGATGGCATTTTAAGCCAGTCACACACTGTCATGCGCTTTTTGCTTTCCCGTTGTGCGGTCGAGCGCTAACATGGAAAAAAAGGTGTTGGAAAAAAGGAAAAAGAAGAAAAAAAGCTATGGCAAGAAAGTGTGATGTGTAGAGCAAGAAGTGGGGGAGGCAGCAACTTTTGGTCTAAGATGTCCGAAATGTGGAGGCATGCGTTGTTTTCATGAAGATCCCTTGTTGCTAAGGAAAGTGGTAGTGGAGAAAGGGTGGAAAAAGAAGCATCAAAAGGCGTAAAATCCATTTGACAAGGACATGGAAGGTATGAGAGGATTATCATCATTATTTGTCTTTGAAAATTTCCTTCACCAACTCTCTTACAAAATAACAAAAGTGAAAATTTAATTGAAGTGTTAGGTAGAAAGGCAATCTTCTTCGTCAAATGTAATGCGCACACATTAAGAAATAAATACACTAAAAATTTGATTAAGGGCATTCACTCTTACACTTGAAATCTCAAGTTCAATTCCTCCCTCTCCGACTATCGCTTGTATTGAAACGAAAAGATGTGGGTTTTCCATGCATTTTCTCGTTGCTTTCCACTTTTCAGTTGCAGACATTTCCAAACTTGGCTTATGTGAGATCTTTTTCTTGTAATCTCAAACAATTTCTTCAAGGAAAAATGAATTTAAGAATTATGATGATAACATAGGAAAGAGTAAGGAAAAAGATGCACCAAACTTTAGTCTAATCTAAACTTCAACATATTTCAAGAAGGCTCGAAGAGACCCTTTTGTCCACTATTGATATTGGTGGTTCTAGTCGTTACATGAGTTGTCAGTCGTTGATGGATGTGAATCCAAACCGTTAATGGGTAGACCAATGACTCTAAAACTTAATCCGCACCCCTTGACGGCTTACTATCCTTATCTTTCCAAAGTACTAATAAGTGCTAAAGTCTTTAAACATTTTTCATGTAACATGGCATGGTGAAGGACATGTAATATCATAATATTTGTTGCTTTGTTGAAGCAAACAACATAAATAGAAGATTGATAGTCAATACATAACATATTTTTTTCATTCTTTTGGTTCCTTCAAAGCTTGTTTTAAAGGAAAATTTACGTATTTTTGTTATACATCCTACACATGTATTGGAATTGTTTTTTTACTAACGTGTTATATTGTCAAATTGTTAATTAAAACATCAGTTGGTCATATGGATTCTTTTTTCAATGCCCGATGGAAATTGGCAATTTTTTAATAAATCAAAGTTAATTGTTTAATATAAAAGAGTATCTTGTATATGCTTGATTTTAGGGGAAATGGAGTTGGGGAAGATTGTGTGACAACTCCAACTTTGTTTATACTTTATACTATGTTTTACAAAAACAAATGAAAGGCACATTCAATTGTCTTCACATAACATACAAAATTTGTTAAACTTATTATCCAAATTTGTCCATTGCCTTTGTTCTACGCTTAATTTATACTAATTACATATACCTCTTGTACTTTCACAAACGAGTATGAAAGTCCAAAAAGTGTATTATATAATTAGTCTGACCTAGTCCCTTTGTTTTCTTTAGTTTCTTTTTTATTCAATGTCTTTGTCTACTAGGTTCTCCTGCAAAGAGTTAAACGTTATATAAGGTTAAACTGCGTGAGTTAAGTTAGTTGGTTAGTTCAATATATGCCTCCTTCATTTAAGTTCCAATTCTGTATTTCTACAAATTAAAGTTGTTTAAAATATGGGTAATGCCAGAGAGATCAAATTTTTTAAACTAAATTTATAAACCAAATGATGTGGCATTTGACGGTTGGTCTTCTTTTTTAAAATTATTAAATCATGAAATCTTACTTTATTGCTCATTTAGTTTAAAAAATTTGGTTTGTATACCATTACCCCAAAAATATATATCATCCTGTAAAAACATAAAATACTATAGTTGATCAACCGCCTAAGATGTCGAAATCCATCCATTAGTGAAGGGAATGGCTTCTAGTGTTTACAAGATCTATGCTCACTTTTCTCATCTTTACAAGAGAATTTGTGCCTATCTTTATGTTTTTTTTTTCTTCTAGTAAGACGTGTTGAAGCATAAGATCTCACATCGATCATAAGACAAAATACAATATAACTTATATATGGAAGTTTCCACTCATAATATCATCGATGCCTTTTGTGATAAAACCCAACAACTAGCAATAGGTGGTTAAGTTGTGACAATATCAGTGATATTAGTGGTAGACTATGCTTGGGCCTATAAAGTTTGTCATGGTATCAGAGCATGCTATTCTCTCGACACGTTATGGGCCTGAGTTTATCATGGTATCGTGAAGTTGGGCTTTCGAAAAGATGCGCTAGCTCCAACTTAAGGCTACTAAATGACGGGGCCTTCGAAAAGATTGGCGTTCCAGAGATTGAATACTGACCAACTGGGCTCTTGAAAATATTAGCTTTAGCTCCAGTATAATGATTTGACCAATTTTCGATGTGGGAATTGGTTTCCCTTGTGACCCCGAGTAGAGCCACTCGTGAGGGGGCGGGTTGGAGAATAGGATCCCACATCAGTCATATGACAAAATACAATACAACTTATATATGGGAGTTTCCACCTCTAATATCATCAAGGCCTTTTGTGATAAAACTCAACACTTAGCAATATGTGGTTAAGTTGGGACAATATCAGTGATATTGGTGATGACCTGCATGGGCCTACAAAATTTATCAAAACAATACTCTATTTTAAACCACTCTAATTTACAAATAAAAAAATTCAAATTTTTACAAAAATTATATCCAGTATTTTAAACCAACTCACTTAACCTGCATCTGCTTCCTATTCTCTTGTTTCATTTGTGCAAGGTGCACCATTTAAATGATCTTTTCGTCTTTGCCTAAAAAGGGTCGGCCTAAACTCAAAAGAAGAAAGCCCGTAAAATTACTTATGGGTTTTTATAGCTTACCTCCAAGATTAGCAGAAATGAAGACTTCTAATAGTAATAGCCCAAAGCTAAGAAGCCCTTAACTGATTAATGGGTTATGTCGTACCACTCCAAAAACGTGCTTGTTTCTGCGGTTTGTCTTCGTTTTGTTGCTTTCTACTTTTTAGAGAGGCATGGCATAATTACACTTTAATCATTGTTATCCCTAAGTTCTTACTCATTGAAATTTGGCAATAATTATGGGTTTAGTGGGTTTTTAGTATCTTTGCCAAACAAGACAAAGCAAATTATATCAACATCGATTACGCTAATCTGGTTTATAGATTGGAAAATTTATGATACAATGTATTTCAATTTTATTTCACCCAAGCTAAGACTTTTACGAGCATTTCACAATCATATTTCGCTTTTTGTTACCTATGATATGAATATATATACACTCACTTCTTACTAACTCCCACTCATTATGTAATGACAAATTACAATAAGAAATACAATATATATCCTCCGTTGCATGCAAGTTTCAGAAAATAAGTACTTTTGAAGTTAGTGGATTGCATTTGTGTCTAATAGTCTAAACTATGTAGTCATAGGAGAGATAGAGGACTCTGATCTTTTATGATATCACAAATCTGCTTTTGATCAAAGCTTGATTAGGAAAACGACTTGCTTTCTGCTTTTCCCCTTGACTTTTGCTCCTGGATGACAAGTAGCAACAAACACGCCATCTACAGCACTGATTAGCTACACAATTACTCCTAATACCACTACCTTAATTAAAATGTCATTGATAACTGTTTGAGCAGTTACCCATTTGTCATTTCTCCTACGGTTATAGGTAAACATTATTTTAGTATTATATTACTTCTCGTGGCAGTGAACAAGTCATTCTTCAAAAAGTATGCTCCCAAATCAACTAAGATTTTGTGTAGTTCTATTGACTTTCATTTCATTAGAGTTGATAAAAAAAGTTCCTATTATTTGAGGCTTGGATTCTTAGGTGCACCTTTACTACTAATCCTTAGTTAATGAAAACACTTTTCACTGGATTGTGATTAATCTCTACCATGCTCGAGAACTCATCAATTTAGTGTAATAAATCGCACTAAATGTGAATTTGTGCTTAGAAGAATTTTCTTAAAAACGACAAAATCTTAAGTGTAGCAAGTGATATATTCTTGGTCTTTATCTTTTTTATTCGAGTCATGTCTCAATGGGTTGTGATTACTTTGTACCCTACTCAAGAATTGGTCGATCTAGTGACATATATTGCATTCTCGTTAAATGTAAATTCATACATAGAACAATTCACTCAATAACAGAACATCTTGAGTGTAGCCAGTGATATATTTTCCGGTCTTTATCTTTTTCATTGTAATTACGTGATTAAAGATATAAAAAAAATATATATATATATACAACTGTTTGCATGATAGAATCCCCTTAAAACATCTATGGTCAATTTGGATGCAGGTTTTTTAGACCTTCAAAAGCCAGCTGTCAACTTCTTTTTAGTGCCAACCTTTTCAACATTCAACTCTTAGCGCTAATTGAATATGTTTTCTCATGCTTTGAGCCTTTAGATTTATACAAGGACTGGACATGATAATCTGCAGTTGCCTTGAGAGAGTGGGATGGATTTTAGGGTTTAGTGGCACAGAGGAAATGACCTTTTTGGAGGCACTTAACTTTGACTGACCAACTAAAGTCCAAGCAAAGGCTCAGCAGTACTTCTGAAAAGGGTTTTATTCTCCATCACAGGTTGGCATCCTATGCTTTCATAACTCCAAATCCAATCTGGTATGCTCGTGTGCACCAAATGCTACCATGTGGCTTTGAAATTGGTAGAAAATAGTATCTAACTTCCTTCCTATGCTTTCTGCCAAAGGTCCCCATTTGATTGGCACAATACACAGGACTACCTCAGTGTACAGTGAAGCCATTGTCAATTTATTATTATTTTTGGTGATACAAGTCATTGTCAAATTGCTTGGTGTTCCCAATTACAGAGGAGATAAGGTAAAAGCTGATCTGTTCTTATTACCACACGGAGGAATGCTATCATCAGTCGAGTAGGTGTTTGGAGTTGATCTTGATCGTCTATGTTTTGCTTTATTATTATTCTAAAGAAATGTTAGGATCAGTCACGGACGCATGTAAAACTAATTCTGATCAATCATTTTTTGCGTTTACTGTTGCCTAAGAGCAATGTTAGGATTTGGTCGCGAACGCAAGTTGGACTGAGCCATGCTTTGCTTTTAATATTATCTAAGAGGAATGCTAGGAACAGTGGCGAATGCGTGTAAAACTAATTATGCACGATCATGCCTTTTGAGTTCAATTAGCATAAATGCGAGCATAACTGATTTGGCATTTCTTACTTTGTGAGTTCAATTAGCATGAATGATTAAGAGCAATAACAAACTCGCGAAAAATTGATATAGTCGTTTCTATTTTGTGAGTCCAATGAACAAGAACGACTAAAATCAACCCACACGTTTAAACGCGAGTCATCCTAACATTTTCTGGTCCCCAAAAGTAATTGTAATTAAAAACAAAAGAGTAGGTGCACTGGATATTACTGCACTCCATCAATTACCATATGTTGGGTATTTCCTGTCGAGCAATAATATGAGACCTTAGCAAACATAGCAAGCCTCAATTAAAAGATAGATGTGACTTAAAAGTGCTTTTGGCTTTTGGCATTTTTTCCTTTGAGGACTTTTCTCTCTTTCTCTTCCTCCATTGCCTCTCCCTCTTCAGTGTCTTCAAAAAACTCTTATAGCAATGGGGCTGGGATCTGATGAGGCAGAGCCACCACAGCTGCCCTTATTTTCTGCTCCACCATTTAACTCCCATGAGCCTTCAGGGACCCTAACCCCACCACTCTACAGCTCGGTCTCAGTCCCATTCCGCTGGGAAGAACAGCCCGGGAAGCCAAGGCCCTGCACTGCCCTGGCCACCCTTCCAAACCCAACTGACTTTTCCCAAAAGTGCTTAGAGCTCCCTCCAAGGCTGCTTTTGGAAGCCAAACTGCTTTCTCCCACCACAGTGTTGGAAGGGCCTTATGTGGGCAGGTCAAAGTTTCAGTCTTCCTCCTTCAGGATGGAGTGTTATGGCGGTTTTAGCCCTGAGAGAGGAGGGGAGCTTGGTGCTCTGGTTCTGAGCAGGAAAGTGAAGGAGAGAGGGTGGTTTGACTCTTGTGGGAGGAGGGTGTTGAAGGGAAAAAGAGAGGTTGGCGGGGCTAGTTATGTCTTTCCATCTTCTGTGGATGGAGAGAGTGATGGTGGTGGTGGTGGTGGTGGCAGTGTGGGAGGAGAGAGTGGGAGGATGAAGGTGAAGAAGAAGATGACAAGGATTACAAGGGTTGGGAGCTTTTCTAGTCTCTCTCATGCCAAGCCTCATTTCTGGGTAAATATTTCTTTCATTTATCTCATCTTTTGGTTTTTCCACATTTACTTGGCTTTTACATTCACATCACATTATAAATTTGAGTGCTTAGTCGGTTAAGAGCGTTCACCCATGCACCCGATGTCTCGAGTTTCATTCCACCCTTCGCCAGTATCTCGTATAAAATTTGATGGAGAAAGTATGAACTCTGGATGGTTTTAATGTCATTGAGAAACTGGTTCAAATCATTGGGAGGGTGTGAGAAGTTGCAGGCAAATTGATTTAAGCTCTTTGCTATAGAAAGAAGGGTTTTTTTAGTATGCACCGGTATACCGGGATCTCTAGCCGTTAGATTCTTGGCCTCATATCTAGCCCTCTATTCTTCCGGAGCATGCCATATTGCCACACACCGCAGCTTAGCAGAATTTTTAGAGAAAGAGGTCCCCAAAACCTCCCAAAGGTACCCAACTAAGCAGGTCTCTAAGTAGGACAACATAGATTGGGTTGTGTAGGGTAGGCAGAGGAATGGAATGAGAATGTGAGAACATGTTATGTTGCTGGTTTGGCCAAGGCCACGAGTGTATGTACTTAGGGAAAAGTCGTTACGGCCCATTTCAAAATGCTTTTGTAAGAAACACTTATGCTCATAAGCGTTTTAGCTAGAAGCATTTGGAATTGCTTTATTCCAAATGCTTATATAATAGTCTTTGCAACAACATTTCTAATTTTTCCCTGCCATGTGCAAGCGCTTTTGTGCATTCTAAAAGCAGTTTCAAACGGACGCCTACATTTTTGTCTGGGAATGTTGAAGTTATTTGTAATTGAATTAAAAATTACTTTGATGTTTGCAGGCAACAATTAAACAGAGCTTGAAGCAGGCAGTTCCATGGAAGAGTAGAAAATTCAAGAAAGATGGGTTTGTGATATGATTTAGACTCGTCTCTATGCAACCTTACAGTGCATCCAAATCAACTACCTGTCAAGTGCTCTAGTCCTGTAATATTCTATGTCAATGGAAAATGACATTTTCTTCTCCGTACTCTAGCTAAGAGAAGACTTTGGAAACACGGCGGGCGGGCGGTGCCAGGGCCTGAAAACCGGGATGGTCCTGAATTGTGGGGGACTTTGTTATGGGTTAGGGTTAGGGTTAGTCCCCATAGGGACATGTAAAATGAAAGTGTGTAAAATTCAGCCCTTACTGTACTGTTTTGCATTCTTCTCCCTTAGCTTCAACGCCGGTAACTTTCCAAGGTTTCAGTAAATACCATTTTCGTAACTGTGTTTTGCTTGTTTTATTTTGATCTCCGTTTTCAATTCGACCAATTTGGTTGATGTGTTTTATTCTGTCAACAATCTTAGTACATTCTGCCTAATTTGATGTCGATCGATCTCGCGTGAGCCTCTCCGTCTGCGCATTAACACTGAAATGAGACGGAAATTACCAAAATGGTTAACAGATTCAAACTCAAGGGCCAAATTGAAAACCCGAGCAAAACATAGGGATTAGAAAGGCATTTAAACTGTAAATTTATGTTTCATATCGGGACAAATGAAAGTTTATACAAGACAATCGTAAGAAATTTGAAATCATGTGTAGCAAGGAGCAGACACTTATATTCAACATGCATTCATCAAGCTTCAAATTAGGCTTCAAACGAACAAGAACTGCATTAATTAGGCTTCAAATCAAGCTTCGGCTAATTAAAGTTAACGTGACAAGGAAACCAGTCACATGCTTACAACAAAGAGGATAATATTCAACATGCAGCATCACTATGTTCTCCACACAAGATTGTCAGGGCTTATTTCAATGCTCATGAAAAATGGCAAAAGTAAAAAAGGGAAATCATTCGAACTTTTTCGCCTGTACCAATGAATCATATCACCCCTATTTTTTACCCGTCATACCTGCAACCACCTGCGAAAAATACCCGGGTAATTCAGAAATAGAGTGATAGTAAAGAAACAAGTTAAAAGATCTTGTTAAAATGTTGCGAAGGCGTGCAATTTCTGGCCAAAAACAAGAGGGCATGAAATCTATATTGAAACGGACTTAGGTCCCGTCCACTCTCCAGATGGATAAAGAGCTTTATTTAAGAATAGATCAAGATGAATTATAATTGTGCAGATTAATGGACATAACCAAATCATTTGCAAATTTTTTCTTTTTGTTGATAAAAAATGAGGAGTTTGCACAAGTACCACCTGAACTAGTAGGTACCATCTAAACTTCATGTTTGGTGCAAATCTACCACCTAGCTAAGTTACCATCCATACTGCCGTTAAATCAAGTCATGGTGCCAATCACATGAACTCATATGAGGACAATTTAATAAATGTACTCTATATTGATTAGAAGAAAAGCAAATTAAAAAGCTGTTCAAGAACAAATTAAGACACTATAAAGAAATTAAATCCCCACACCCACTCCCCACCTCCCACTCTTCCTCCACAAATTCGTTCACCACCATGGAAACCTCTGGGGGGATAAAAATTGAAAGTTGAAAAGGTGATTGAATGGTTAAATCCGGAATCGGAAACTTGACGGCATCAAGAGCCATGGCAGTGAGGAGTCGACCTCATTGAGTCGAGGTGGTAGCTGAAGAAGTTGGAGAGGTGGTCTGGTATTGCCTATGGCTGCCATTATTTTCGAGAGAGAGAGAGTGAGAGAGGACTAGGGAGGGACTGGGGTTGGGTTCCTTTCTTCATTTAAAAAAAAAAAAATCATTTTAGCTTTCTTTTTTTTTTTGGATTTTCTAAAACAAGGATAATATTGGAATTTTATAACAAACTTTTGTAGTTTAGGTGCCCAAAGAAAATTGTAGGGTGCTCTTAAAATTATTTAACAGAAATGTGGATGGAGGTTGTAGATTATTACCAAATATGAAGTTTGGGTGGTATATTGCCAAAGTAAAAAGTCTGGGTGGTAAATTGCACACAAACCTACTAGTTCTGGTGATACTAGTGCAAATTCCTCATAAAAATCATTTGCAACTTAATCAAATCATGTCCACGTATGCAAGGGACAGAGCAAGTAGAGAGGATCCAATTTGTTCTACGTTCTTTTCCTATCCTTTTCAAGTTACATGCTCATGGCTGTGTAAGAGTACATAACCAAACCACTTAAGGGGCTTAGAGCTATTGGGAAAGGGCGCAAGTTTCAAAGGTCCATAAGCATTCTATGCGTCCAGTCTAACTATAAGATGAAGTACACCATGGACTCTACTGACCTAATAAGAAGGCTGCATTGGAAAGGATTCCTAAAGCAGCTCAATACTGATAAGATATGAGTTGAGCAGTCGCTATATCCAAGTTAGGATTTTTTCCATTTAAACTATAAACGCTAGATCTTTTGAGCAGTCACTATATCCAAGTTAAATTAAGTTCTAATCCGAAAAAGCATGAATCAACCGTGAACATTTTCACTATGTACAACATAACATACCCAAGTACTCCAATGGGGCATAATTAGGTGAAGTATGAATGAAAGTTGTAATTAACATGTCATTTAACACTCACATCACTTAGAGCAGGCTGAGGGACTTGCTTAGAAGCTTCAAAGGAATCTAGAATTGGCCTTACTACAGCTGGAAGGAAGAGACCTGAAATTCAATCCACAATAACCAGTCAGTTGAAGATAGCAATAACCCCGACAGGAATCCCCTTGAAACCTTAACAGATACTGATTAGATGATTCTTAAAATGATTGATCTATTAACTTGAGAACATTAGGAACCAAATTTGACCTCAGTCTCATAGAGCAAAATGGAACATAGTTTCTCACGAGTGATCACTTCTCGTAATATAAGTGCTAAAAGCATAAGTTCGTAACTGAGAATGTAAAACTATGAAATACATTGAAATTCAATATGATTATCAAAATGAGTATCCCAACTGCAGAGCCCACATTTCTGGTTTCCGGCAATGCTGTTCCAACCATGAAAGCATAATGTTACTCTACTAGGCTCAAGCTATTAAACAAAAAGAACCCAAGTCCTAGATTTCTCTTCCCAGATAAATGAATACACACAGCTCCAAAACATGGAATTCTTTCCGTCACAACGGCATAAGCGTAATCTAAACTTGCAATTCGTAAGAGATTAAGAGATAACGAAAACTTCAAAGATTATGCCAAAATATTCAAACTTTGCCTTAAAACATGTATGCAATCCCTCATTCAAAGTGTGCAATAAATTCACAAGGAAAAAGAACCAAGACCCACTTTGCATCAAAAGAGCTGTATGCAAAAAAGATTACACCTTTATTGCTAAATACATTGGCACATACAATATACATTCTCTAATCTGAGAATAAAACCCCCTAAATCGGCAAATTAGTACATGAAACCAAAACCTAGATTATGAAAATTGCAATCAGTGCCTCAATTCTGGGAATTTGAATCCCATCAATTTGATCATAAATTTAATAAGGGTTTTGCGAGGAAGAGAGAGAGAGAGAGAGTACCAAAGCCGGCGATGAGGCAAGAAGCTGCGACGACAGGCTCCTGAGCGACGAACATCCTGAGCTTCTCCATCACTGCCATCTCTCCGGTGTCTATGTGTTTTCGGGTTTTGTGTGAGTGAGCGATCCTCTTCGTCGTCTCAGCTACAACCTACAAGGTAGAAGCTTGAAAAAACTGGAAGGAAATGGGAGCAGAAACGGATCTGCTTTGCAAAAATGACCCGGGCAAAGGGACGGGTCCTTAACGAGTCGGGTTCGGTACTTAATTTAACCCTCAAACTTGGGCTTCTTAAATTTAAAAAAAAAAAACTATGACCCATTAACTTAGGTTGAAAACTTGATTTGGTAGCAAATTTCCGAGGTGTAAATGTTGTTTTTGCTCTAATTTTTTTTATTTAAATCTAAATTTGTGTTCATCTTCTCTTGAACTCACAAGGACAAGATGTAGGTTTACATGAATATTTACTTTTTTCGGCCAAGATGAACGCATGTATAGTTTTTATTGGAAAGGAATCCACAAAACATATATTCTGTCTCTCGTTTGACACAATTTGACACTCAGTGATACCAGATTGTCTCCAAATTTATGGTCGTGAAAATAATAACATTCGAATTGAAAGGTTTCTTGGCAGTTAAACGTCCACTCAAATGTGGTGTACTCTTCTTGAGCTAAAAAAGAGATGGACAATTGCCTGATGACAAGGATATGAACCTAGGCCATGTTACATTCCTTTAAAATGACGCATTGGAGAGCTTTCCGTCCAACAAAAGATGTAGATGTGTTATACATCTCCATTTACACCACCGATTGAAGATGCGCTACTATAAGCAGATAAACATATTATAGCATGAATAGATTCGTAGTAGCACAACATGGTAACGTGACAGTCACACCAACTAATTCCTCACTCTCATCGATTCCAAAAAACTCTTCATTCAACAGGACAGGAAAGTTGTCTCGAGATGGCGATCTGAAGCTACTACACAAGTCTCATAAATCATCATACCATCGAAGTCAAAACACAGAGAGGAAACTCGTAATAGTTTACAAACACAAGGTGGAAGATTAACCAAACAACATTTATACACAATCTCGTCCGTCCTCGCAACATTTATACAAGTACATCGGGGTATATTTACATACGAAAAACCTGGACGAAATACAGAGGCAGAGAAAATTAACCCAAAACACATTCCCTTTTAAACAATCATTACAAGAGGCATGAAATGGTCACAACTCAGAACTACTACACAGCCTAGAAATGGGGTAACATCCACCCCACAGTCCACCCCAGGAGCAACCCAGCGCCAACGAGACCGAACCCCAATGCAAAAGCAACAGCATACGTTGTAATGTCGTGTCTGGGTTCGGCCCTCCTTCCTCTTTTACCCTTGGCACCCTTACGCCAGCTCCTCCGCGATTTCTTGCCTTTGGATGGCATCCATGGAAGTCCCTCCGGGAAAACAGTGGCGCTTGGAGGCTGGTCATTGTTTTTGATCTGGAGATAAAGGCTTTCCAGCTGCAGCAATTGGAACCACTGCTTATAGGCAAAGAGTTGAGAGGCTTGTCTGAAGAAGAGCTTAAAGATGTGCTCCTTCTCGGCATAAGCTTGCTTTGCTGCCTTCTCGGCTTCCCTTGCACGTGTTTGCGAATGGCAGAGTGCTTCCATTAGCTGAGCTTTCGTAGGCTCGCCCTCAGAGAGTTGTTGTATCTCCGCGACATCCCTGCAAGTAGTAACATAACTGATCTCAGATTGCTAATTCCAAAAAAAAAAATTTAAGATCGAGTACCAAGTGAGTTCTAAGAAATGAATGTCTAAAAACCTGAAATAACCATAAATAACCCCGAGGACCTGAAACGTCAATCTAATATGTGATAACTACCTGAATGACTTGTCGGAGTGCACTTCTTCGGATGCATCTCCTTTTCCAGGATTAGGATAGCCTTGTCCACGATTGGTCATATTGGAAAGACTGCCAGTTTGGGACTTCGCATCTAAAGATGTTCCCAATATTACATTCGGGTCAGAACACCCCATATCAGCATATGGATGTCTCTTATGATACATTTTCTGAGGCGGGGGAAGATCACAGTTCTCAGTATGGTTAAGTGACTTCTGCGCAACCAAGGAAGCCAATTCATCTTTATCAGTCGTCCGCCACCATGGTTCAGCCCTCCCACCTCCAAGCCAAGGATAGTCACAACAAAATTCCTTCGGTTGCTTGGAAACTGGGCAATCAATGGTATCCATCCCCATTATTTCATATTTTTCCTTCATGTCGTATAGAAGAAGTTCCTGCACGTTGTCACTGTATTTGGCATTTACATCTTGCTTTTGAACTTTGCAACCTGTTTTCATACGAACAGCGGAGACACCATCCGCATCAGTAAATTCTGCTTTTTGTTGGTGGACCTCGCTAGTTTTGGGTGTTGATTTCACGAACCCAGCTCTCAGTGTTTCCATGTCAGCCTCCAATGCATTTAACTGTTCGTATGTGAAATCCTTTTGGTACCCATAGCTAGGTTGCATTTGCAGCCACCATCTTGTGTCGGGGGGTAGACTAGAATATGAAGGATTCCGGTTGATAGGCATGAAACCAGCGGCAGGCTGATCTGGCCCTTCTGCTACAGTAGCAGGCCCGGCATCAACCTGCCTAGTTGTTGAAGACGAGGATTGGCAGCAAGCTAACTTGGGAGCCCTTTTGGCATCCTCTTGAACGAAACAACGATTAACTGTTCTCTGCCACACGGCCCGTGCTTCTGCTGCTGCCATCAACTTGCTATTCTTTTGCACATTTTACTCTGTAAAAGGAGAACACGTTACACAACGTTAACAAACAAAGAAGAAAAGATCAGAATTTTAATCCAACATTAGTGATCAAACCTTTTCACTACCCAAACCCGAATAAAGAGGGAAACAACAGCAAAAACAAAACAATTATTCTGTGGAAGGATCGAAGATAGGTTCTGAAATTCAAAATCTAGATAATGCAGGTTTAGTGAGCCAAAAAGAGCACTTTACTATGCCGCATGTGTAAAGTCTTTACACATGCGGCATCCCTTAGATTCTTCCGACCCTGTTTATCATTTCTTCAACATATTTGACAAGTTCACAGTTCATTTGGAGAATGACAAATTATGGAAACCACAGTTCTCAGAGCTGTTAAGAGTCCATGGCGTCAGTCGAAGTTTTGTAATGGGAAGCCGGACATCATGATTTAACACACCAGAGGTGGCTGACATCCGTCATTACCCGAAAACAATATAAGATACGCATCAGATTATAAAGCTTGCTGCACTTTATATCATGATCAGGCGGGCTTTGCAACCATGGTCAACCCAGCCACTGTGACTGGTGACGAATTCTTCCATCAAAAAGGATCTTGATTCAAAACCCCGAATCTCCTTACAAGTCATACACAACTATGATCACTCTGAAAATTCCTATATTTCAACTCCACATCCTACTTCTCTTTACACCAAGCTCGCTGCGTGCGCGCTTGACTTTATGAGAAGCGCACACGCTCGAGGAGAATCAAAAAACTCAATCACCATCATTCCTTTTCTTTAAATCCAATGAAAAACAAATGTTACACCGCATCACTCAAATGAAATACAAAACAGAACTTCAAAAGAATCGAAAGAACAAAACAAAAAACATTTCGACTTTAAATCAATTGATAGCAATTAAAAGATGTTGAAAGCTAGTACCTCCACTGGAGGATTAAAGACCAATCCCTCAAACTGAATATTCCTTCAACTGTCCTTAATCCAACCCTTCTTTTCTTTCTATAAGGTACCCCAATGCAAATGCCAAAGGGTTCTTAATGACTTTAATAACCCTTAAACTGCCACCAAATATGAAATAATACTTACCATAATCCTGCCAAATTTAAGCACCAAATCCCATTAACTTGATAAAAAAATTCGCAGACGTGGACTTAGCCAAGTTGGCAAGAGAGCAGTGTGCTCCGCCTCTGCACCCAAGTTCGAATCTCCTCCCCATAGTTTAGCATAGAATATCGCTTGTATAAAAAAAAAAAATACTTAATAAAAAATTAAACAAAATGAAAGACTCACTTATGAAACAGAAAACCAAATTGATAATTTCACCGTTATTAATTGATTAAACAAACCCAGATTAGCAAACAAGATGAAAAGCAAAACCCAACAAAAAAAAATATCATCAAAACCTTAAAAACAAAGGCACCCACCAATTCAATTCGATCAAACAGAAAGAACAAGAAAAACAGAGAAGCAGAACAACAAACCTCAAGTAAATGGAAAAAGGTGGGAACTTGTTAGATCTGATTCATTCAATTAAACGAACCGTTTAATGGTTCTGAGATGGATATTCAGACAAGGAACCTAAGAGCAAGCGAGAAGAAGATGACCCATGTCAGAGAGGAGAGAAGTGTTTTGTTTGTTTTTCAGTTATCATATTCCTACTTTTATGTTGTCGGTTTGCAGTTTCGCACAGCCACGCTTTCTCTCCGATTCAGCAAGCAAATACTATAAACTTATAGTCTCGACACTCCTACGACGCCGTTTTGGGGATACCAGCATTGTCTTTGTCTTCTGGGGGCCCATGTTTCATAATTTGGGTTTGAATAGTGATATCCACTCTAAGATGTAAAATTGCCATCGGCTGGTGGTTTGGTGACACGTGGCAATGATGGGAGATCCAAGGGTGGAGGATGGGTCCACATGTGACATAGGATAGGATTGGACCCTTTGGGACTTTTAGTGTTTTTGGAGGGAAACATTGTCACGGGGCAAGGCAAATGGTAAGAGTGAGGTGGGTGAAATTTTTTACATTGTCCAATATTTAAACGGATACTATATATGTTATAAAATAATTTAAAATATATTATTATTTTTATTTATATTATGACATTATGATATATTCAAATACTCGATACTTAAAAAAAATCTGTCATGGAGGTATTGGCCCTGGTGGGAGGTGGGAGGTGGGAGGTGGGAGGTGGGAGGTGGGAGGGGGAGGGGGAGGGGGAGTGGTCCAAATCGACCAACCAACCCTTCGCTTAGGGAGGAGGTGTGGCCCTGGTGGGGAGGGGGGCCCAAATCGACCAACCAACCCTTTCGGCTTCTCCTAAGTAATAGATATACACTGATCTGATAGTATGGAACGAAATTTAGCATCTAGAGTGGGCCCCATGATCAAGTGAGAGAGTGACTCCATATTGGGGCTCATATGAGGTGGACCCCATGTGTATAAGATTTTAGCTTGAATTAGTCATCAAGATATTGATTTAGGTGGCTATGATATGCTAACGTTGGTCGCGTAATGTTATCATAGTTATTAGTGTGCGTTGGACATACCGTGCGAATCATAATTATCAACCAACGGTTGTGTTAATGTCACGCATGACTGAGGCTAGTATAATTCATATAGAAAATTGTATGTGATTTGTTTTTACTTGAACGGAGGAATGATCGTCAAAACAACTATGAGTATTCAGTGTGTACCTGCCTAATGTTTTGTGTCACTTCACGCATTGTCAACTAATCTAGAGTTGAATCCTCACATTCTAACATGATATTAGAGTTAGCTTATTCATCACGCAAGTAACGTGTTAGCGTATCTCACATCCAAAAATAAAAAGTATGGCAGCATCACGACTCAATACAAATCATCAAGACAAATAAGAGGTATTTTCAGGGTGTTTTGCCCACTGATTTATGGTCAAAGCATGGACAACCTATAACACTAATTAAAAGTGTGACTCGTAAGTGTCTAATTGATGGAAATTTAAGTTTCCAATGGGCGATAGCCACTTAGCCAGTAGGTATAGGTTCTTCCGGCAAAAGTTACCACCAAAGTGACTGCAAGCCTTTACTTCTACTGGAAATTTACTTTTTGACTTTTTTGGTAGTTTGCTTGCACTTGCAAACCAATCCCAGTTTTAGTATGCCACGTCAGAGGCTCTGTTAGTGCCACGTGTTTATCCGCGTTGTCTTTCTGCCCACAGAGACATTTCCTTTTGCTTTTGCTTGCATTTTCTCTGTGGGCTGGAATGGCAGTAAATTTCCAGTAAAAGACTTTCAACCAGCCAATGAGGAAACGGTAAATTTGAATCACTTTACTATTACTGCTGCTAGAGCCAATCCAATAGCATTTCATTTTACTTTTAGGAATTCTCCACACCAATCCTATTATCCTAATATACAATATAGCTCTATGAAACAGTTTTCAGAATTATATGCACACAAAAATGGAAGAAAAAAGGAAATTGTAGAGGAAACTTGGAACTCTTCCTTCCTGGTGCTTTTGCTTGACATGGGATCGAGCAGAGCAGCGGAAAGAGATGGAAAACACTCGAAAAGATCTCGACTGCAAAGGCTCGTTCATGCCAGCCTTCCGAACAATGTTGCTCTCGATAACATCTTTTTCTCCTCCATTTAGGACCCATAAGAAAAAAAACCGAAAACTTTCTATCAGGTTCTTTTCTATTCTTTGGTCCTGGCAGACACCTTCGAGCAAGCGACACTACGTGGTTGATTCTCCTTGTATATAAGCGGCAGGGATCCAAAATTGTCCACAGAGTTGACTATAGAATGTGCCAGTCACAAGCAACAGTCGAGGAATGTTGGGTAGTGTCGCAAAATTTGGTGCTTTCTGCAGTCATATTGTTCATGAATGATTTCCCGAGAGTTCAGACAACTTGTAATCAACTTCTGTCATGTCTGAAGTTGGTGGTCTTTGAGTTGAACGAGCTTTACAGTGCCGTCTCCACCACATGACAGAAAACCATGTGAAACGACTTTTATATCCGTGACAGCAGCCTGCGACATGTAATGTGGTGTCGCCTTAGTACGGGTGGCCAGCTGACACTTTATCTTACGACATAACAGAAATCGCTTACCATGTCTAACTAGTAACTAGTATATATATAGATATAAGACTTTAAGTAACAACATTTATTGCATGAACAAAGGAATTACCTGGACTACTCCACCAAAGCCTCGAGTGCTTGGTTGCAAAAATGTGTGCCTTTCATGCAACTTCGGCCAGTGATATACCAACTTAGCTTTCTTGGCGTCCCAAAGCTTAACATCTCCATCTTTGCTTCCCGTTAAGAACAAACTGGTGTTTGGGATTATGGATATCTTGGTGACACTCCCTTCACCCAGATTAATTCAGGAAAAAGTTAAATGATAAGTGGCAAAATAATTTAATTCACAGTTACCCTTGCATGAAAATTAATCAGGTTATACCTGAGTGAGCCTTCGGTATATACCAAAGCATCCCATTTTGATTTTGTTCCCCAAATTTGGTACCATTCCCTGGATACGTATCAATATTCGATGATGTCTTGATGACTTGTTCACCTTTATCAGAATGCCTATGCCTTTTACTCCTTCCAGTAGCAATGTACCGGAAATCATGAAGTCCAACATCACCACCTTTACCACCAGTCACAATAAGGGGGGAGACAGAGCCACTTCCTATGTCATTATCAAACACAGCAAGAGAGCGTGCACCACCTTCACACAGAAAAGGACAAGGCATATACAAAATCAAGAAAAATATTAAATGGACAAAAAGTTAATAACTATGGTCGACGTGAGAGAGAGAGAGAAGAGACCTTCGTGACAAAGAATAGAAGCTCGTGAGGTTGCAGGTGGAGCCAATGTATCCCATATAACCACATTAACACTATTGGAGCCATATCCAGCCGCAGCAATGATTGATCCACTCGAAGTGACATAAGCAACATCGCTGCAAATGAAATTACGGTTGGAAACAATAAGAAATTATCAGACTATAATTGAGTGTTAACCACAGGTCAACAACATAATCACGCACATACAGACAAACAATACTAGACAGCCAAACCACGCACATAAATTGAGCAAACATGATGAAAAAGGTTACCCAGTAATAAACCAAGGTTAATAGATAAGCACTTCAATACGAATGGTCATTTGCTATGGATCAAAATCCACCTAAACAGTTAAATCTTAGGTTAACAACTAACTGTTGAACACAAGGAAGTTCGGAACTTATAGGAGGGTATTCCAATAATTTCAGGATTCTGCCATCACCAGACATAAGAGTAATTGCATTTGATCATAAAGAGGAAAGTAACCATCCCATAAAGAAAAAGGCTTGAAGCAAAAATTACTGTTACTTCAACTTAATACGTACTGCAGCAATGCTCAAAAGAATTCCTAATGTTACTTTGTATTCCGAAACTTAGTTAAGAACTTAACAATTGGAGAATTGTGCGATGAATTTTAAAAATTATATAGCACATACGATGCGTGGCTGTTAAAGCATAGAGATGACTCTGTAGGACCAATGTTGCTCCTTCCTCCAACCTCCAGCTGCCACGTGCATACAGTTCCATCTAAGGCCGCAGTAGCAAACCTCTGTCCAGAGTGGTCAAACTGCAATGCGGATATTGATGCAAGGGCATAGGGTGGAGGGACATTTGCAGCAGGCAGTACTCCATAAGTTGCAGTGGTTTTGTCCTTACCAAACTGCATTTTATAAAATTTTACATATTGTTAGATGCCCTTAAAGGTGACTGAGGAGATGGCAAAACATTCCCGAAATAGCACTTTACAGTATTTATTATGATTGCATTTGAACATAGTTTCAGTGCATTCTTCATGGAGCATTGCAAGAAGAAATAATTTACAAAAAAGAGCAGGATAGATTGGAGGTCAGTGCAGAATAACATACGAGTCTACCACAAAGAATACAAGTTACCACAAAGTCATGTTTAGTTCTTGTATCCTAAAATTTGTTAAGAGGTGAATCAAAAGTACCAAGGGCTCAAAGATATAATGTTTCTGAGGTAATTACGAAGTTCATAAAAAAAATAAAAAAATTAATGCATGACTTCACCCTAGTAACATATTCTTGTTGTTAACTGTAACCAAACACAAAACTTTTCATTTAACCACAAGCCTCATCAAGCAAAATGCTATATAATAATACAACTTAATATATCCTCGTAAGAAAACTTTCCAAATGATTCTATCCTGCTCTATTGAGATCTATTAGAATCTTCACAAAAACTACTCAAGGAAAGCCAATGCAGCTATCAGATAACAGATTGCAAATAGTATCTACAACATCTTGAATTTAACACAATAACTTCACTGTCAAAGTTCCATACCTCCCATAAGTAAATGTGTGTATTGCTAGACCCAACCAAGAAGAAAGGTCTAGATGGGTGACTGGAAAAAGCCCTCGTATTTGCATTCTCCACAGTAGCTGGTGGGTCAACAAGCTCCTCAAAGTCCTCTTGAGTTTCCCAACCTAAACCGGACGCACCCATGCCAGCATAACCTGGAACCCCAAATGCTCCACCACCCATCAAATCTCTTCCTGGCCTTGCCAAAGAACCCACACCAACAGTTGCTCCACCCAATCCAAGGTGTGCTCCTTTCTTGCTTCCAAGACCAACACCAGGAGAAACACATGTTGGAGCAGGGGTTGATTGAGAACCAGCCCAACCATTCAGTGGCCAATCAGCCTGTGACCAGATATAGTCTGAATGATCTCTGAAAGGTTGTAACCAGATATAGTCTGAATGATCTCTGAAAGGCATATCATCCTTCCAATTAAAAAATATTATCCCCTGAATCACAAAAAGTTGAAATTAATACTCTCTTGAGCTCCCATACTGGGTGCAAAGTGCAAACAATGACATTTCAAAATTGAAAAATCAGTTTAAATCATACACAATATATGCACTTCTTGAAGAGTTGGATCTGTGATAAAGAAAGCGGGCAAACTGATCGTAGGAGGTATCATAAATTAATATAAACTTATGTCCAATTTTAGTAAATTTTTCATTGTTTTCTAAAGCTTAAGTTTCAACTTCAATTTTAATTGTTTGTATATGTCAGTAAATTGGCAACTCCATAATCAAAGGAAGACGAAATGTAACAATTTAAAATACATAGGACATATTTTTGGGGAGTAAGTAGTATCTATGCAATAATTTAAACATCACTGTGGACCTACTAGTTGGTTATATGGCATGTATCCAAGTACAATTTTTTGTTTCCTTTTTTTTATTGCTTTTTAATAACCTAAATACATGAGGTACTTACCGCAGTTCTCGACGGAAAAAAATATAGGAGGGTGCATATCTAGTGCACACCCAAGCTAATAGAATCAAACACTTAAAAAGTGTAAGACATAGAAGATGGTTAGTTGTATGAAAATAATTTAAGTACTTCTCACCAGATTGGGTTCAAGTGCAGGAACATACCTTTCGGTTGCTTGCAAGTGCAGCTTGTCTCTGGTCAATGGAGTTGAGACACAATGCCTGATCCAGATAGAAGATAATTACTAAAACATATCATCAAAAGTGCCAAAAAAATGTTCTCTTTCGGGATCAGAACCCTAATTCAATATCAAGGCCTTCATGCAGTGATCAATATGATATTTGTGAATTGCCAAAAGTTATAGAGGGAAGAAATGAATAGAAGTGTACCTCCAAAAGCTCCCCGTTTCTCTTATATATCTCTTTTGGGTTTAGAAAAGGTGTGACTTCCTTTGTAATGGTTGTGTCTTTTTGCCAGGCACTAAGGAAAGAATGGCCACCCCGAAATACACTTCTAGCAGGAGATCCAGCATCACTATTGGGAGAACTACTGTTGAGTGTAACTTCATGATTGTGAATTTCCTCAGTTTCATCTACATTTCTAATGTCCCTGTATATGGTACTCCATCCATTTGAGGGTTTATGATCAAGAGAGTGAGACAAGTCTATTTTTTCCTGGGCACAACTTTCGGATATTATTTTAGGATCAGCACAGGCATCCCATAACATATCAGATTCATGTCTTTCACCTATCGTGTCCAATTTGACAATATCCTGATTTAGATGCTGATTGAGGGCTCCGGTTTGAGACTTGTTAGATTCTTCTAACCAAACAAGAGTCATTACAGGCAACCCATTATCCATTTTGTGCTGCAGAAGTGATGCAAACTGTTTTACATGATAAGAGGCAACCTGTGAAAGTGTGGGCTTCAATAACTTTACCAAGCTCAATGAGACCAGCCCAATCAGTTCTTTCAAACTGTTGCTATCAGAATCTAAACTTGCAGAGCTAGGTGCCCAAGAAAAATATTTTCGATGGGGTACACCAGTAAAACAGCCATCATCATCAAGTTTATATGACAACATATTTAAGTTATGTTGCATGAGTCTGGATATGTGTTGCCATAAGCAAACGCTTATGATTTGCCATCTTTCATCTTCTGGAACCAAATGTGTTATATTTCCATCTTGAGAAACCTGAAGGCCTACATTATCAATAGAAACATTTTGAACCACACTCTCTGGAATCTGGGCGAGGAGTTTCTTTAGATTCATCATATCAACCTCATAAGGTGTATGCCCATTAGTAAATGTGATCAGAAGGGGTTGCACCAATAGTAAGAGAACTTTTGAGGTTCTATGACGCCAAGCATATGCAAGATGTACATAATACTCGATTAAATCAATGATTGAAAGGGGTTTCATGATGAAATCTTCAGTGGAAGAGCAAAAGGTCGTTCCCAAAGCAGCCCTTAAACTCCTCAATGACAGTATAAGACCTTGAAAGTAATACTCCAAAGCATCAGACCCTGTAGATCTACCATCACCAGACACATTGTCTTCAATATAAGGTGACTTCAGAACAGAGCAAGTTATAATGCAGGCAGCAATAACGCGTGAAAACAAAAGAGAAGTTTCTCTGGTGGCCTTCAAAAGTGGCTTATGCATAAGAGCATATGATAGGAAATTTTCAACTGTAGGGATTTTATCTAGATCTTGATTTTGAGAAGTATATCTATGTAATATATCATATCCAACAAACCACAGCCCGCGATCGTACAGTGAGATTAAAATCTGCAGAATGAAAATGGGAAAAAAGGGTCAACCTAGGACAACTCAGATCATATCATGTCAGACAAACTAATCAGATTTGATCACATCATAGCAGAAAATGTACCATGCTAATTAGATGGAAAGGAACCACTGAAAACTTCTGCTCTAACAGATTTAGTGCTGTGTATAATTTCTGTTGGAAAGATTCAAGAACTTCTACGTATTCCCGATTTTTGTACTCCTTCGAACATGTACTAGCTTCAAAAGATCCAAAGACGATATCCACCCAGCTTGGATGCTCTCTTACCAACTTTGATAAGTACTGAAGTGTCAAATCTGATTTGGCTTGGAACTCCAGATGGAAAGCTACATTACTCGATAACCAATTGCAAGAATTTCTGGCAGAAGGATTTAGAATTGCACGTAGATTTTCAGAATGCACAAGATCTGACATACCCCTTTCATCTGTATCCTCAGGAATGTTTGGTGAAGACGAAAGGTACTCCAAAGCTTCAAGCTTACAATAAGTATGAGATATATTAGTCGCATATCCTTAGAAAACATGAGAATTGTCAGTCACCTATAAAATAAAATTCAATTACACTTGACAAGCTATAAGACAATACAATGCAGTGTGAACCTTAGAAGAGTAGGTGTGACAAGAGGTGCAAAACTATATGCACAACCAATTTGCATGCCTTCAGGAGGCCCTATATGGATTCCCAGCACCCACAACCCTTCAATATATGTAAACTTGGAGAATGGAGTTTGTAATCATGAAAGGAAGCCATTCTCTCAACACCAAACTATGTAAACTTGGTGGGAGGCTTTTCCGATTATGTAAATGGTACACGTAGTATGAATGACACCTATCACACTATAGAACAAAGCATCAACATATTCCAGTACAAAGACAAGAAACAAGTTTGAATAGGCAAGTCCTAAAGATTATAGCATCTCAATGTTTAAACTGGACAGTGAAACTATATAGTCAAAACTCGGGCATTATTTTGATAAAAACAGGTAACGAGTTATAAATTATGGAGTTCATGAACAGGTAAATGGAAGAATCACCTAAAACCCTACATTCACATCCAGCATATATCATACAACACAACAGCATGGATCAAAACTTACTGGAAGACCGCATCTGTTTAACGCAGTAGCTGTAGTCAAAATTGCCCACCTTCCAAGTATTGCAATATTTTGCTCCCCAACAGCATTTTTCATGCAAGTATTGGTTGCTAGCATTCGACAATACAGACCAACGTTTGGGTCTGAAAAAGGAACACCATTGGACGAAAGTGGATACTTCTCAGTTGCAGAATTTATTTGGAAACCAAGCATGCATATAAAAGATTGAGAGTAATTTCCCAGCTCCCACTGTAAATAAAGTAGAATCAACGTTAGGTATGACAGCTGAAAAACTGTGCTGCGGCACATAGAGTGGCAGAGTCCACTTTAACAAGAAATACTCATGTTAAACTATATAAATGCACCTCCAAAAGGCTTGCTAACCAACAGTCACCCTTCTCAAGTGCAGATGGTAGCATGAACTTCGTAATTAAGTGTCTCTCTAGTGGTCCACCACGACCCTCAGCAAGTCGACAAATAACTAATGCAAGCTGTTCATCCCCAAGGTTCTTTGCACAAATATTGATTGCAGAAGAAGTATCACCTCCAAGCAGAAAGAAAGCAACTGCTAATTCCAGCTGATGTCTCCCCATTAAGACATATGCATTCTTCAAAGCAGCTGCCTTATTTTTCTCCTCCTGGAAGAATAACACGTGGATGCAAAATTGAGATTGAAAATTGTTAAGACAACCTACCCGTCAAGTGATAGCTAGAAGAAAAAAAAAAACGTGTGAGAGAGAGAGAGAGATCAGACTGGCACCAATAAATGAAGAGAAGAAAAGTCGGGACAAGGAGAACCTCAAGAAGAAATATTTCCTCAGATAGAACTGCTTCTCTATCATCTTGTAAATAAATGATTACATATTACCAGCCTATAACTTTATAAGTACCTGAAAATTGCGTGAAAGAAATCCAACAAGGGGCTTATCCTTCTCATCCCTGCTTATTTTGAAAAGGCCAGACAAAACTTGAATTCTATTCAGTGCGATGTATAGCAATGCACAATCTTTAGGATCTTTCCGTTTCAGATACTGCAATCTTGCCAGTTTCTCCATCTACAGTGAAAGAACAAAACTGAGTCATGTCAAAACTGCATAAAATCATAAGAGAATTTTTATCACTATAGCCACAATAAGGAGGCTGCATGAAGTCATCAAACATCTTAAACATAACAATAACTTGATACACTAAAAATACTGCACAATAATAAAGACTAACAAATTAACTACGTTTTGAAACTGTTTTCTTTTTATACATACTTATAGTTCATTGCTTATGCGAGATCAATTTATTCCCTTGGTACACTTGGTCAACACAATGCATAATTATCTTACCAAAATGCATATTTATCTTTTTCATTTTTCCAGATAACAGTGTGAGAAATTGGAAAGGAAAGAACCAGCTTTTCTGGTGATGTAAGAAGATTGAGAAGAGCCATTTTCCTAGTTTAGTGCATAACAGAATATGAAGAATAAGAGATTAGAGTATTACCCTTGAACGCAATTGTGCTGTATTTGTAAACCAATATCCTACACCCAAATTCCGCATTTCTTGCCAAGATGGATCATTAGGTAGAAACGACCCAAATAAATTTTCCTGGCAATCAGAGTGGTAGGCCCATCCAATCAACTTGGAGTCAATCACCAACTCTTCCACGGATGCCGATCTACCAGACTTTCGGAAAAAATATAGTTGCTGAAACCTCAATGCAACCCAAAACCTACAACGGATGAATAGTTGGGGATAAAATAACAGAAAGAGAAAAAAGTGAAAATGTTGTTTGAATCACTCTCAAGAACTAAACAATTTCAAAAATGTTATGAGCAAATAGTATAGTTTTATGCAACACTATTAGATAAAAAAGTTCTTCACTGCTCAAACTATTATACTTGGATATTTTACCCAACTTAAACAAAGATATTTTCACCATAAATGTCCCTAAATATCAAAGATTAGTACCCCTAAAGTTGGAAAAGACAAAGCCAATAGAGATGCCCAAAAGTGAACCATCGAGCATTTGGTGGGGCAATGAAGGCAGAAGTTTTATGGACTCTGTCTTGGCTGTGTTTTGAATGGTGTATATGGAACAAAATATAAGGGTTTTTAAAAATTATAGAGGGGAGGGTGCAGAGGAGTCTTTGGGATGGTTATTGGTTTGGGTTTCTATTGGATTTCAGACCTACCGTTTTTTAGTTATGCGAATTGGAGGGTGGTTGTTACCTTAAATCCATTTTTTTCTTGTTTTATCCTAGCTAGAAATTAGTGTGTTCACTGTTTTGTTTTTAGTAGACAGCTTGTCAACTGTGAATGTATCTCTAATCAAATTCAAGAAAAATAATTCATATAAAAGAATACAGAATGGGGGTAAACAGAAGTCAGAAATACCTTCGTCCAGGTTCATCAAGACTTTCATATGCAGAACCAGAGTGCGAACTAGACATTTCAGTAAGAAGATCTATAATAGCAAGAATTTGAATCTTCTCTATGTCACTTATAGCTGCTGACTTGTACAACTTCTCAAAAGGCTCAACAAAGTCATTGAGTTCAGATTTTGTTGAGGAAGAATTGATCAGATTACTGGAAGCATAAGAGTCCAAACTGTATGTAAATTTGCCCAAGTCTCTTTGAAACTGAGAAGATGAGGTAATTACAGAAGCATCACCACTCCATTGAAACCCTTTGTCATTCGAATTTATTGAGATACGTGCATCAAAAAAAGTTGACAAAGGAATCTGCGGAACACAATTGCTAGACTTTGCAGGGCTACACTTCCTCTCAGGAGGAGAATTAGAAGAGAGAAACTCATTAAGATGCCTCAGAGCAATGTAAGCGCGCTTCCAATTTCCTAAACACGTTACAGATTCCTTGTTTATTAAACTAATTAAATATTACAAAACACACTTATTTGAAAAACAAGGAATCCAAAAAGGATTCTTGAATAGAAGACTTTAACCAGTACCGCACAACTCACTTGAACTTCTGAAATTAAAAATGTGATATTACTTCTTGGTTTCTAACATGAATATGCTACTTCACCAAAATAAGTAAATTACTAAAAATAATACCTGAATAGATATTCATAAAGAGGGCCTCTGGGTGATAAACTGGCAGAGATCCACTTAACTGCTCGACCACTTCATGCATGGTCCATATACTTACTTTAGTAGCCCCACTACACTTCAGTTGAGCCCTTGCTACAAACAAGCTGCTAGAAAGATAATCCTTTTTCAAATCAATCTCCAATGGAATACCAGACTTGCAATATCTTCTGCTGTCATCAAATAATATTTTACTGAATTGACCAAGTCCACAATCAATGAAAATTCTAGAACTAATGTCCTCTTCCATTCCACCCACAGAATCCAAGCAATTTTCCATGATGTAACTTGGATCAACATTACCAAGATGTTTCTTATCTGCAAGCAATAACCACCGACTATTTACACAAAAGTAGCAACTGTGAACAAACACAGCTGATGCTCTGGGGCCCCAAAAGAAATCATTAATGGGAGGGAAGGTATGCATCGACGCAATGCATACCCATATGTCCTTTTTCGACGATTTTTTGGAGTTTAATAAAGTCTGGCCACCGCAATGCTGCTGGGAATATACTTGCAACTGATTTTGTGTGCAAACTCCAAGTAGTAACTGACCATTTCCAAATGATAGCCAATTTAAAGCAACAAGATCTTGACCAAAGGATATTGTATCTTCTAGCATAAAAGACCCTGCACCTGCAAGGAGTACAGAGTCCCATATATGAAGAGTGCTGACAGTATTTGAAGAAAGCTCCTTCCAGAGGGTTGCTATCTTACGACCACAGTCAGATAAGCATATATGGCTAATAGGTCCTTGATGAGCCTGAAACTTACCCACAAGTTCCCATGGAATGTGAGGTGTTGATGGCTTATCCATGTTACTCCTCCACAATTTCAAACTACCATCGGAGCAACCAGTAGCCATAATATATGGAGGACAGCATCGATCAATAGTAGAAGCCAAAATTTTTTCCATACAGATCTTTCTTCCTGGGTAGACCACAGCAAAACTTATAACCTCATCATGCGTGTGAGGATCTGGGATCTGTGATGAGCAAGGTTTTACATTAAGACAATATCTTTTATCGGCAAAAGTAGTTTCAAATCCCCACATACTGCCTTCAGATGCATTTCCTGCATCAAAATTGCACTCACAGTAGCTTCTTGATAAATCAAAAGAATGTAAGGTTATTTCCCAAGAAAGAGCCTGAAACCCATTCATCCATACACCCAAAAGCAAAAATTTATTAGATTTTAGGGTTTTATGACAAGTCGAAGGCAAAGGAATTGAAAAGATACTAGCAGGACCATCCTCATAAGGACCATGACCTGTAAAAGGTATTGTGCATAAGTAGTGACATTCTATACTTTCTTCCTCATTGTGATGAATTTTTACAACAAAGCAATCAATCCCTCCAGCATGTCCCATAAGAAGAATAACTGCTTCATCTCCGATTGATGGTGCCCACCTCAAGCTTGTATATTTGGAGCATGAACCTTGAGTTGCAAGCTTCCCACAAAGCTCCCATGTTGGAATTAGTGTTGGGCGGTCCAAGATGCAGTTAGAAATGGTAGAAAAGAACCAAAAAAGAAGTAATCCACAAGAATCTAAAGAGACAGCCAATTCAACTTCACAGCTATAAGGATGCACATCTACTTGTAAGATTCTTCCAGCATGACCATCCAAATTCAAGAGTCCACCAGCTGAACATGATAAGATGTTCTCTGCACCAGATTTATTAAGAGGTATATCCTCTATATTATTTGACGTCTGAGTATGTATTCGTGACCAAACCAAGAAATTACAAGGCAGTAACTGAACCAAAGAGCATAATGTTGGTGGACCAGACAGGCAGTTCCTCGAGATAACAACTTTATTAAGAGGTATTCCATCTTTACAATTAGAAAGTCCAGTCCAATTAGAATGTCCCACATTTAGACCTTGCAGTTTCTGTGTCTTCCATAAAGTAACCCGCGGAAATCTTATTGGTGAGACATCATCGAGACAGTGTATAGCCCAGAAATTTACCAACATTCCAGGGCCAAACCCAATTAACCACTCGCAGTTACCAGCCTGGTCCTGCAGATAACCTTTTGTGGAGAAAATCTGTTTAGCTCCTTCACTAGTTTTACATACACCCCCAATTTCTGTAGCCCAGATCACATATATATCAGTGCCCAGAAGTCCATTCAGAGCCTGGTTTATCTCTATTAAAGCGGCTACAGAAAATGACCATCTCATTGTTTTGGGGTCATTAATGTCCTTACCAAATTTTCTTCCCCTTCCATCATCAACCTCGCACCATAACCTTACTGTTCCATCTGCGCTACAAGTGAGCAACACTTGCCTTGGTGGATGTTTTGCATCTCTGTTTAAATGCCTTCCGGTCGATGGCCTCCATTGAATCATTGAGACAGCATGAGGATGATGTAGCTCGGATTTCAAAAATCCAGATTTTCCATCACTTTGACATGCTAACACACATTTGCTAGCCTTATTAGTCGACAACCCCTCAGTCTGCCATTTACTCTGATAAGCTGCAGTTGCAAAAGGTCCTTCGAGAGACCAAGTTGCAGAGACCAAATTTTGTGGCAGCTCTGCTTTAAACTTCCAAGCAATCTCCCACAACCTGCCACTTCTTTTCCACAAAACCACCTCAATTCCACCGGAAATAATTCCATCCCCTGAGCCCGTCCATCTGATTGCCTCGACCTTTGTAGATTGTACAAGTACTGCATTCTGGCTCCAACAAAAAGAACCTGAATATGAGTAAAAAGATTTGAAATTTAAGACATGCAAACCAAGTTAATAACAAAAGAATCCAAATTTATATAAATTACTAAACAACTATTAGAAACTAATAGCCAACATTAATTATTTTGGACCACAATGAATGCAGAAAAACATAGCAATGCCAATCTATTTGTAATCAAATGTCACTTCCTTTCCTCATTTGTTTTCCTAGAGACCAAACAGAAAATAACAACATTCGACATCTAACCGCCTTGCTATACTCTATAGTCTATGAATCCAAAGTCCAGTAGCCAATTCCGAATCTTGTGATTTCACCCATTTTCTATCTCAATTTCTTAGCTACCAAACAGGAAATATAAAACCTTTTGCTGCAAATAGTTTACACACCTGTTGCTACTAGACAATCATGCATTCAAGCCCTGCTGTCAATTCAAAACCTTTAACATTCACTTCATTTTCTCTCTCAATTTTCTCAGTAACCAAACACTAAAACAACCTCCAACCGTCACGCACCTTTGGACGTCGCCGAGTCATGCGAGAATACCCACACGCAATTCTCAGCTGCGGCAGCAAGCTCGCCAATCGAGGGAGTGGCCGGGGACCAAGAGACAGCTACGACGGCCGATGAGGGGTCTCCGGAGAGCTCGAATACCTGCCGGAAAATGGGTCCGATGAGGGTTTCGGTGTCGGAGAGTGGGGAGGGGAAGTGGGAGATCACTAGTAGCGAGGAGGCTCCGTAGGCGACCCATGAGAAGTCCAGAAAGTCCGGGAGCCAGTCGATGGTGGATCCAGGTGGGTCGGATCGGTTCGGGGCGGGAGGAGTTGGGTCGGATCTAAAGATTTGGAGAGGGAGGTGGTGGGTGGGGTCCACGGCGGAGATAGGGGTTTGGGAAGCGGAGGGTACGTCTGTGTCCGGCATTGGGTTTTTGGGTTTGATGAGAGAGTGAGTGAGTGAAAATAAAAAGAAGAGGGAAGAAGGAAGAGAGCAGACGTTGATTGTGGCGCGAAGATAACGACGTCGTGTAGGCGAAACGACACTACAAATTTGCAACTCGCATCCATGTCTAATATTTTTCTTCAAAAACATCTCAAAATTTAAACTCATCTAACGGTAATAAATAAGGTGGTGAGCAACTGATCATCACTTGAGTGGTGAGCAAAAATGTTCTCAAATTCTTAGAAATCAATTCGAATCCAACTCAATTTCTGTCTTGCTTTAATGGTATTTCTATTCCTAAAATTAATATCAATTCGAATCCACCTCAATTTCTGTCTTGCTTTAATTTCCTTGTAATATGTAGACTACATTTTATTTAAGCATTGAGGGTAGGCTAAATTTTTGTTTTGTGCAATATTAGACCATAACATGCTTATTTTAACACCAAATTTTTTCATCTTTTAAAACTTGGGGTGTGCAAGAGCCCAAGGCAGCCACTAGTTGGCTCCGCCCTTAGACATGTTAATAGACTAAATATTGATTGGATTTGATGATATTATTAAATTCTTACGCGTTACTCACTTGTATGCCATTGAAATCACTATTTTTTGTCCAACTTGCATGTATTAAGCATGCCGCCATTGTGGGTAGAAAAAAAAAATGAAAGAATTGTATGACGAAAGTGAATTTTGTGTGGATGTTTGAACAAATACATAGGTATTTATAAAGTTTTTGGGTGAATTTTAATTTAAATAAAAAAAATGTAATTGTTTTTGCTGTTAGATTTAATTTTGAACCGTTAGACTATTTTTTTACTATTAGACTTGCTCATATTTGATATGAGCCGTTGGATTTAATGTATTTATAAATTTGATCGTTTTTTAAAGAAAAAATTTTTGAATCTGGACCATTGATCCAACGGTCCAACCACGTGGGCCATCCAATCAAAAAAAATAGTCGTTGGTCTTTTCACAAGTGGCAAACAGCGTCAACAGCTGAGTCCCAACCACTATCATTGGCTCATTTTCTAGGCTAAATTTGACTCAAAAATAAGTTTTAATCCAAAACTTTTTGTCAACTCAATGATTGGAGAAGCTTTGGGGGGAGTTTAAAACTTTAACCCAACTATTAGAGTTGGTCTAAACCAAAAACGTTGTTATCCGTTTCATTCAAATGGAGATAAGGTTGAATCATATCATTTTTTAATCGGGCTTTTTCCAAATTCGAATTTGATGACTTATTAGGATATGGACTTAATTGGTTGAAAATAATTAGTATATGGACTAAGATTTTCGATTCGAATGTGTTCGAACTCCAATCACTGGTTAGCTTACCCTAAATCCTAAACTCTAGAACTTCATATGAGGCCAAAATGAATGCCGAAAACGATAGAAATGCCAATCTGGTAAGTTGATGGCCTTTGGGGACTTTGATTGGAAATTTGAGCACCAAAGTGTAGAAAATGTGAGCAAAAAGCCATCAATTTAAGAGATTGGCATATTGTTAGGCAAATGCAGTTTTCAGTCTCATGAGCTATCTCAATTGAAATGGACTTCACCTTGTACATTCCGTTTCCTATAGATACCAATATCAACAAGCTATTTTTAGTCAACAAATTGGTTTACACCAAGAAAATGGGAACCAATTGAATACTACTATTCTTGCTAAATAGTCAAAGTCCTGAGGTCGATTTTCTCTATTAATCGAAGTTCTGAGGTCGATTTCCCCTTCACACTACCGGTTGCATATAAAAAAAATAAATAAATAAAGCTTTTAAAGGGCTTTACATCTATATATATAAAGGGAGTACATCAATCTGGTAAAAGTTTATTTCAAAAATACCCTCACTTTGATACAGAAGAAAAATGAACAACTACCAAACAAAATAGGGACAAAATGGTAATTTTATATGTTTTTAATGAATGTCGATAGTTAATTATTCTTCCTTTGTTTTGAATTTTTTTTTATTAAAAAATCAATTGCCACATGCGTACGTGTGTGACAAGAGACTAGTACTATATAAGCATAATTGCATATACATATATATTTAACAAAATCACGCTCCTCTATTGTCGGCCCTTTCACAAGAGAAAGACTTGTCTCCTTAAGATTGAGAAGGAGTTCCTCCTTAAGATACTTTGTAGCCGATTCACGGAATTTCGTGTTTATAATAAAAAACGTTCATATCATAAATCACTTTGTTAAGATCATCTCTGCAAAAATAAATTAAAAATAAGATCGTTTAGTCAATCAACAATAGCAAATAGATAGAAGGTTCGTAATTCTTTTATTGGATCCGTCCATATGTTTTTATATAGTTTGATGACTAAACGATCTCATATTGTATTGATTTTTTTGCATAGATGATCTTTACAAAGTGATTAATAATATGAACAGTTTCGATCATGAGCACTTAATTACGTAAATCGGTCATCTTGAGGAGCCAAGTTAATTCCCTTTCACAAGACCCGGCATTTCCTATGCTATCAATCGAGTTTGTCAATTCATGCACGCTCTCACCATGGTTCATCCCCGGGCTCTAAAACCCATATAGTATCATCTTGTAGTTTGGAACTTTCACCACCAAACATTGGGTCGTGCATGGTGGAGAATAGATCAAGGCAATGAACATTGTTCATAAGAATGCCCATCAACTGGTCTCTATGTTGTTGGAGCTCCAAGACTTGAGATTTTATTAATTCCAATTGGGATCTGAGCTCTTCAATCATCTTCTGCAAATGGAAAATAGCTCCAGTGCTGCCATAGACAGGGTCTCTAAGCCTTGCTGTTGCTTCGTACACTATAGCTTTCGCTGCATCTTCCCTTCTAGTCTCGTCCACCATCTGTCACAAAAACGAAAAAAAATGAACATATCTTTCGACTATGAAATTTGAATTCAAAACTTTCTCGCTCGAAGAAAGTAGAGACTCGGTGCTACTAGACCAAATGCAAATAATAGTATTTAGATACCAAATGATTACATGAGCGAGATCTACTGACCTGAATCATTTTGATAACATTGCTAGCACCAAAAACTCTATGAACACCGGCAAACTTGTCAATCTCCTCAATTGGGAAATATGGTGCAAGTGAGCAGTTACTGTCACATCTTCGGCGTAGCATCCGGCAGGCTGCACACGGTGGATTAACCCTAGCGCGCATTGGCGTTATTCGGGCGTCCATTTTTCGGTACTTCAATCGATCTGTATGTTCATTTGAAGCTGTCCCAGTTTGTGTATATATAAAGAGAGAAGAGAAGCTTACAGTTTGCCAAGATGTTGAAAGGAATATAACAGGTGGTTAGTTCGGGTGCAAAAATTCAAAGGTGGCTACTTGATGACAGTTTAAGCTAATCATGGTTGAAATTTGTGATACCTCACTGTTGGGACAGTGGACCTAACAGTGAACCTGTATGTGTACTTCTCGAAAAATGATAACCCACACATTATTTTTCTCTTCCTATGTACTTTTTTTTATTTTTTATCATTTAATTGAATTAATTAAACTGAAACAACAAACATAATTAAACAAGGGCGAGTAGAGAGAGAAAAATGGTTTGTGATTATCATTCCCCTATTTTTCAGATTTCATTAAGAAAACTCATGTTTGGTAATACTCAACTTTTTTTTTTCTCTAACCAGTTTTTATACGAGATTTTTTTAATTAAATTCTGGAAGCACACCAAATACTGCAGCAATATTCTTGAAGAAAATTATGTTTACTCTTGGAAGTTGGAGCAAAATTTAACTACTATTTTTTTTTTTCGGTTACAAAAAGTTTAGGAGGAGGAGAGGTTACCTCATTCCAAGGTCAAGGCATACCACAAGCCTCTCAGAGGGCTTGCAAAGAGGGTCTTAGTCCCTTTTTTGGTTTTTATAGATCGGCTACCAAGAGGGATTGCCGGCAGCAGACCTTGAGCTTAGGCCTTGGTCTAGCAAAGAGAACGATCCTTACTAACTCAACCAACTCTCGTTGACTTGATTACTATTTTCCAAACAAAAGAAAAATGTTCATATGATATTTTGAAATACAGGTCATAACTAACCACTATAAGAATCAATTTCCATGTGTTTTTGGAGGCTTTTATGACTTCCATTTGAGGGTTTTGGACTGCAGTTAGACTACAACTACCAAGAAAGTTCCTTGAAATTGGACATTGGACCTTCAACTAGTCCATTTAGTTCTGGTATTCACCTAGAAGCAAACCCCACCTCGTCCAGAGACTCTTGCATACGCCCGAAAATATATTTGTGTTCTTATAACGCTTATCACGTGACAAGTGTGATATCTCCGATGACGCCCGAGTCTTTCTCAGAGTCTTGATTCTTGAGCAGTGGTAACTCACATGCAGTGACAAATTCAACCATGATAGTAAAACGGGTGCAAACGCATGACATAAACATGCTCAAAATTATAGAAGCATCCAGGGAACAAAGTGAATCAGCAAAAGAAACACAACTGAAAGCAAGTGAAATTTGAATAGCTTAAATACTCCAAGACCTTGATATCTACAAAATTTGCAGCAAGGGAAACAAGAGCCGGGGGAGGGAGGCGTTCTCGGTCAAGTTTTGTATCCAAATCCAGACCGCCTCTTCGATCCTTCCTTCTTCGTCCTTTGGGAGTTGGAATCGAGGAGATTTTCAAGTGATTTTCCTTTCCTGTTCCTCGCCCTTCCTGCTTCTTTCAAAAGATCAGCTAGCCTTTTCTTCTCGTCGTCAAAATCTGGATTTGCCGTCCCAAGCTGCTCTTCCCTCACCTTCAAGAGGTGCTCTAATATCTCAATTGCAGCTTCTACACTGTAACAAATAACAGAACTTCATGTTCAGAGGACGAACTGAACTATAGCCGTAATTGTTCATTATCGTTTAAGCTCACTTGGATCAAACATATTTTTGTACAAATAATAACTTAACATCAAACAAAGCAAAATTGAACGTAAAAATTAAGGGTGATAGACGTCCACCTAAGTGCTTCTGTGTCAAATCAAACAGCAGAGAAAACAAAGTACTTACAAAGCTCAAGACATCTTTGTAGCTTATATGGATGTCAAAGATGATTTACCTTCCCATGGCATCGTAAGTTGCTGCAAGGTTGCTATATACTCCCAGCGTATCGGGATGACAAAGGCCACACTCCTGCTCCAGTATCTCCTTTGCTTCTTCAAAAAGTTGAGCAGCCTCGCCTAACTTGTACAACTGCACACTAGCCAATCCCATCTGGTTCAACACAACACCAAAATAGGCGGATTTCCTCTCCCGGCCAGCCCGAAGCTTTGATAGAGCACTCTCAAAAGACCTCCAAGCCTCCCCATACCTCCCGACCATGTAGAACATAACACCCATCTGTGCTTCTATTCCTGCGATAGTGCTCCTTTGTGCAGGTGTATCATCTAATAACTTCATTGCCTTCTGCAAGAGACTCAGTGCCTCCTCAGGCTCATTGACAGCTTCATAGATGGCTGCGATTTCAGTCAACCCGCTAGCAAGTTCCTCAGATACGATTCCAGGCAAAGGTTTGGCATATATCCTCAAAGCATTCTCACAGTAGGATTTAGACTCTCTTAACTTGCCCGTCTTGTAATACAAGTCAGCAAGGCGAATAAAGACTGATGCTACTGAAGGGTGATTTTCGCCCCTCGTGGATTTCAAGACAGTAAGTGATTTCTGGTAGGAGAAAATAGCCTCATCAAAGCGGCAAAGGGACAAGTAGATATCGCCAATGCCCATGTCAATAGCGGCTACCTCATTTTCCTGTCCATTGGCAATCATTATCATGCTTGCAAGGACAAGGTGCTCAAGTGCAGATTCGTAATCCCCCTTTGCCTCGTAAATGAGAGCCATGAGACGCCGGTCAGCAGCCTCTTCAACTGATGCTGGCGAGTTATGCTCCCTACGGATTTCAAGAGTCTTCTTGCAGTAGTTCTCTGCCTCGTCAAATTGCATTACTTGGACATGAGCTTCTGCTAGGTACCTGCCAATGTCATTTCACAGGCAAGGAAATGACAGTAAGAACGTTAAGTTGGAATTATTGCAATAAGACTATTAAATGCAAATAACACAATCAAAATTTTGCCAACACCGATAAGTTGTTAACGCAATGTAAGCGGTTGCTAACTGTTGATTCATGCGACATCCTACACTATTAATCAATTGTTAACAATCACCACTATCATACTACTAAAAATGCTAAGGGCAGTCGATCGACACGCGTGAGTGGGAAACTCCAACCATTGATACACGCACCAATGGTTGCGAGTTGTTCATACGTGCTTACATGTGTATCAACCGCTGTGAGTCGCCCACTGGCGCGTGGCAGACTGACCGAAGCACAGTCTACATCCTACGCTAATCATTTATTCGACAATGTTACAAAATTAGCATTGGGAAATACGAGATTGACGACTATATTCAACAGGCATCCCAATGCAACAACCAAATCCACCCAAATAATGTGGGCCCACAACTAATCCTTACGATAATGATAATTTCACTACCAGAAAAACCATGGCGCAATGTAGCATTTTACAGCATCACTAGCTAAAATGAGCCTGTTGGCTAAAAAATAGATAAAGAAGAGATGAGCTTTTCTTTACCTGCAAGTCTCTGCAACTCTCGGATCCGACTCACCCAGAGTCTCCTTTTGGATCTTCAAACCCGACCCGTAACATATAATAGACTGCTCAACCTGTCCGAGCATCGAGTACGTGTCACCCAGCTGCATGTACCCCGAGAATTTTGCCAGCGCGTGTTCCGACCCATTTTCCGGATCCGAAACCTCAATGGACCTCTCCAAGACCCGAACTGCCTCCTCAAACCGGCCCAAATTACAATATATCGCCGCCACTACGTGCAAGCTCATAGCCAGGTCAAGACCAGGACCCGAGCAGCGCTCGAATGACTTGGATGCCCGAATGGCGTAGTCCAAGGCCTTGTTCGGGTTCTCACCCGAACCGATAGTGTCCCGGGCGAGCTTCAGCAAAAACGGACCCAGATCCGGGTTGTCGAGCGAGGTCTCGTCGATGGGTAGCTTCTCTGAGGCGGTTTTTTTGGCGGGTCTGGTCCGTGTGGTCGACGGTGATGGGGTTTTGGTACCATTGGAGCGCTCTGTTTTGTGGGTCAGGTCGGGTACGAAAATTGGCGGCGAAGGTGCTCCAAGAGGCGAGCTTTTGGGTGAGACTAAGCCTGGCATGGCTGAAACACTGAAGTACCCAGAATCCAATTCGATAAATTCAAGCTGAAAATCGATATAATTCAAGTGCCCACAACTTAATTTAGCAGAATTTTAACAAATGTGGGGAGAAATAACTGCGAAAACGAAGAAATTGAACTGGGTTTTTGTTTCTGTATTACACAGAAGTGGGGAAAGGATAAGGGGCTGGTAAAAACTTGAATTTGGTTCAGTGTTGCAGAGAGGAGAGAGAGAGAGAGTGGGTGGGTAGAGAGAGAGAGAGAGAGAGAGAGAGTTAATGGGGGTGGGGATGGAGGGTTGCTTGGAAGAGGCACCTAATGATGGAGGAATTGGGGTTGGAGTGCTTTAATTTGATGATCAGCTTTAAAACGAAAAAGGGGACCAACAGAGATACGAAATCCATTGCAGTATTTTTCTTTTTTTTCACTTCCTTGTGCGCTGTCTTTCTTTGCTTTGCTTCTTCTGTAATGTTCCCTCTGCTCGGCTGACTGGGGAAGAGAGAGAGAGTTAATAAAGGCTGGAGCTGGCTGGTTTGCTCGTGTTTAGTAGTATTGGCCCACAACGTGGCCCGGAGTTTCTATTATGCCATTGTAGGATTATTTCCGAGGGTCCGCCGGTTATAATTTTACCTCTCAACGAATTTTATATAAGATTTAACATTAACTAGATTCTTATATGCAATATTTAATTATTGATTTATTGGATCAATTAGTGGTACGTATGATGAAAGAAAAATTGTATTTTTAGATGTGCCAATGTACTCGAGAGTTGAGAATATTATTGGACTACGACGTCAAAATGACGGCAAATCTATTTCATGTAAGTGTATTTCTATTTCTATGTATTTGGCACACAATTTCACTTTATCTCTATTACTACTTTATGTCTCACTTTTCATCCCGTATTCATCAATTGTATCGCTTGGATCAGAGAGGCATTGGATTCAGGTTACTGAATTAACTAGTCAATCCATTTCCATTAAGAATCAGATCAAATTATTATCAAATTTAATTAGTATTTTACAAAAATAATTTAAATCTTAATAATAGCCTTGTTCAATTATTGTGTCTATTTACTTTTTAATTTTGATTTCTTGTACAAAGTGTATATATATATATATATTTAAAAAAAAAAAAGAACCGGCCACTAGTTGAATTATATATTCAATTCAAACAAATAAAAAAAAACTTAAATTACTCTTATACACAAACAATATTAACCTAAAATCATTTCTGTATTTGGTTTTATAATTTTTTTAAGGAAATCATACCTAAGATCAATTTTGATATGTATGGTTTCAAGATCCGTCGAGGATCTTCTTTGTACTTTTTTTAATGTTAAACAATTAAAGAAATCAATATTAAGTCTAATGGAATTATTATCAAATCGGATCACCTCAAATTCATATTTGATTTGTTAATCTATACAGTTACCAAATTCAAATTATAATCCTATTATCGAACTAATAATGTCAATCTATATCTTATTAGTTACACCAGAATCATATCAAAATCCGTTTCATTCTGTTAAGTGGGTTGAGAGAAATGTTAATTTCACTAATATGGTAGAATCTTTTTGATTTTTCAACAATCAATATAGGGATAGATCAACGAAATTGTGAGTTTTAAATACAATATTTGAGAAATCGAGCCATCTAAGGTTGTCATGGAGGGAGTGGGTAATTTTGGCGGAATTTTTGGTGTATTTAAAATCATTGTGCCATGGTGGTTTTTGCAATTTCAAATATTCCAAATATAAGAATAGGCTAAAGACTAAAGAGTCTACTTAGGTAAACCCGAATTCGCTTAGGACCAATTCGATTTCAAACCCGATTGGGTGGGTTAGAATGAAGAAAAAACCCACTCAAACCTAACATGACTTCAACCAGATCATTTATTGGGTAGAGTTGGGGTGAGGCCTTGCCCGCCAATGTCAACCCAAACTTAACCCGATTTTGAGCCAGAATTCGCTTATACACATATTACCCATCCCACTTCATATTATATAAGTTATATATAAGTTTTGAAATGATTATACTTGAAGTTTATTGGCGGTTTTGATATGAATAATAAATGTTAGTGTTACTTCTGTATTTCTTTTGGTTGAAGCTTCGGTATACGTCTTGTAATTTAATTTAAACTTTGCATGGTTGAAACATTAGACATAGTATTCAAGTTGTTTGCTTTAATTTTTGCGTGGATGGTGATGTGTAAATGAAATTTTAACTAATATTGATGTTGTTTGGTTCAAAATTTGAATGCAAAATAAAATGTTATAAGATTGAACTCGATAAAGTTAGGCGAACCTGAACCGAACCCGAGTAAGCCCGAACCCAATTAAAACCCGAACTCGACTAAACCTGCATAAACACGAACCTAACCCAAACTCGAATTGTAAATATTGAATTAAGTTTAGGTTGACTATCCAACCTGCTCAACCCGCCCGAGTTGCACCCCTACCTTTACCACCTAAGCCTTGTTGCATTGTAACTTGCAAAGTATTTAGTGAACTTGATTGGTTTATGGTTTTGCTACCCATAATCCCACTTGCTATTTACTTGGTATCTTGTTAATTATTTATTCAATGGTTAGCATGCCTTCTTTCTCAAATCTTTTGCTAGTGTAGTTAGAGAATCACATTTCTGATATATATTCACCCTAGTTTCAGGTTGCATACTACTTTTCACTTACGGGGGAGCGAAGCTGCTTTAATCATAGTAAACTCATTATACTTGCATATTTCTTTGTTTGTTTATTTGAATGCAACATCCTGGTGTATCGCAAGTGGTAAATTACTCTAGTGGTTGGTGTATTTCTCTTCAATCTACTGTGTTTTGGGTTCAAATTCTTTCTTTTTTCCTTAGTTTGAAGTAGAAATATTGCTTGTATTTTTTTTTAACATCGTGGTGTATCATTTTCCAATGGATATTGGCCAGTTGAAGTTCCCATTCAATGGATATTGGCCAGTGGCAACATGAAGGCAATGGTAGAACGAAAAGGCAAATTGCCAAATCTTCCAACGAATGACACTAATTCTTCTATCAGTCTTATTGTTACCATATCGTCATCTGAAGGAAGACTTGTTTTTTGGTAAAAAACGGGAAATACAACCCATAAGCTAACTCAAAATGAAAACAAAACGAGACCGAAGGAGTCCAGAAATATCGTCTATGAGCGCAAATCCAGTCCAAGCAGGAGCCTCATCAAACACATAAACCCCAACATCCATACTCAAACTCCAGTTTGCCAAATGATCGACCACATAATTCTTTTTCCTGTAAATGTGAGTCAATACACACATTTTCAAGTGTCTCAACATTAATCTGCAACTCTGTATAATTGTGTCCAAAGGATGAAAGTTATCAACTTAGATTTCCTTCGACAACATGACAACACCCTTGAAATCCATCTCAATAATAAGATCACTAACACCCGTTTCGAAAACAAGCTGTAAACCAAAATATAAGTTTCATAACTCAGCATTGGTCACTTGTCCTTGGCCCAAATTAACAACAAAGCCTCCCAGCCAATCTCCATTATGATCTCTAAGAACGTCACCAGCCCCAATTTGACTAGAATTCCTCCGCCTAGATCCATCCACATTATGTTTACACCAACTTATATCAGATGGATCCCAAACAAACAAAATTTGTTTTTTGACATGTTTAACGGAAGAATTCAAATAAGCCTTCATCCGAAGGAAGACTCTTTGATCTCTTGTTAGATCACCATAAATGAAGACTTTGATTAAACGACTATTTGACCAAGTTGATTTATGGGGCAAGTTGGGTCAAATTGACTCCGAGAGTATTTGCAAAATTAACCCGAGTTTAAATCTCAATTTGACCATCAAGATTTCATATGAATCACTCGTGCCTGGTGCGGTGTCGTTTTAGGAATGAAGAGCATTTCCCTTCCCGCGTAGACGAACGGTCACTGAAATTGATTTCCGGAAATACCCCCAACGGAATGAAGATATTCGCAACGCCGCCCAAACGAACTCCTCCTCACAGACTTCTTGCTTCAATTCCGTTTCTAACCGCCAAAACGAAACCATACTTTCCGATCCTCCCTGACTCGGACTCCCACACCCAGAATCGCGCCCCTATATATACCTCTCTCTCTCTCTCTGCGCTGCGAGATATAATTTCAGGTCTCTCTCTAACTCAAGATTAAGCTTTCTCACTCTAGAATCTTCTTCTGCATTTTCGATTTTGTTCACTAATTTTGCAGCTCTGCATCAATTTCCCTTCTTTCTTGTAGGAAATGGCGAAAACGCTCAAAGATCTCCTCACCGAAACAAAAGAAGCTGAGGCTGCTCCTCCTCCGGTGCGGGCGACGGTAGAGAAATCTTCCGATGATGTCATCTCGCCGGAAAGGTTTTCCTGTTCTCCAGTCGATGAAGAAGAGCCTGAGTCAAAGACGGCGCCGGCGGAGGAAGATTCGGATTCTTTGACGAATGAAGGCGCGAAATCGACGGATGCTTTGGATTACGATCAGGTTTACCAAATGATTGCGAATTCGAGTGCTCAGTCAAAGGAGTCGGTAGACGAAAGTGCGATAACCTCTGATTCGATTCCGACGGACAAGTCGAGCTCGGAGAAGTGTGCGGAATGTTTGGATACTGGCGAGGTGCCAAAACGGAAGGAAGCGTGCGAGAGACCGCCGGCGAAGAAAACGACGTCGTTCCAGTGCAAGGACGACGTTCCGGTGAGTGTGAGCGCGGCGAAGCCAGGGGCGCTGTCGCCGTGTCCGAGTATGGGAGTGAGCCTTGAGAACAACTTGGATGCTTGGAAGGAAGGTTCGCCCAAGACGAAATCGGCAGAGAGCGCAGCGATGGTGGAGGAGGCTTGGGAGAGACTCAAGAAGTCGTACGTGTACTTCAAAGGCAAGCCAGTGGGCACTATTGCAGCTATGGATCCAACGGCCGAGGATTTGAATTACAATCAGGTATACCAAATGTTTCTTGTTAATTGTTGATTAGTGCTTCTTGATTAACTGTTGATTACTGCTTCTTGATTAGTTGTTGATTGGTGCTTCTTGGTTAATTATTGATTAATTAGGGTTCGTGATTGACTGTTTATTAGTCATTGATTAGTGCTTCTTGATTAATTGTGGATTAGTGCTTCTTGATTAATTGGTCTCTAATTTGGCAATTTAGGTATTGGAGATTGAGTATTTGCAAGTGTTTGTACGTGTTTCGTTTCATGTATTTGATAATTCGTCACACAAATTAGCTTATTAGTGTTCAGCTCATAGATGTCAGTATTCGGAATCAGTTATTTACTACTAAATTGGGTTTGATCAGGCAATCCTTGTCGTGGACTTGAATCAATTAATAGTGTCTCAGCAATGCGATTCACAATCAGTTATAACCTCTTAGATTCGCTGGTTGCTGCATTTTCATTATGTTGTTCGAATTGTTAGGCATTAAGAATGATACTGATGATGATATGAAACATGTATGTGGTGAGAGACTTAATCGTCATATGAACCTACAGGTGTTTGTGAGAGATTTTATACCGAGTGGTTTGGCCTGCCTGATGAAAAAAGAACCAGATCAACGAGATATCGTAAAGAATTTTCTCCTCAAGACCCTCCACCTCCAAGGCTGGGAAAAGAGGATCGATAATTTTACTCTCGGAGAAGGTGTTCTGCCGGCAAGTTTTAAGGTTCTCTTTGATCAACATCGTAAGAAGGAAACTTTAGTTGCGGATTTTGGTGGCAGTGCAATTGGAAGAGTTGCGCCTATTGATTCTGGGTTCTGGTGGATCATTTTGCTGAGATCATACACCAAATGCACTCGTGATCACTCACTGGCAGAGCTTCCTGAGGTGCAGACGGGAATGAAGTTAATTCTCAACCTTTGCCTGTCAGATGGGTTCGACACATTCCCGACACTTCTTTGTGCAGATGGCTGTAGTATGATCGACAGGAGGATGGTGAGCCTTTTCTTTTCTGTTTTTAGGATTGTCATAACTCGCATATTTTTCATTTCGATCACTTACTGATTGTGTAGAAAATTACTTGATATATAATTTCTGTGGTTTGGCCTTGCCACTTGCATTCATAGTTTTTCCAACTAGTCTAAGGGTTTCTTATAACTAAGTGAACCAAATTTCACACATTTGCTTGCTTTTTGAACAGGGGATATATGGTTATCCGATTGAGATTCAAGCGCTGTTCTACTTTGCATTGAGGTGTGCCCGGCAGCTGTTGAAGCCAGAACGTGGTGGCAAGGAATTCCTTGAGCGGATAGATAAGCGCATCTCAGCTCTCAGCTTTCACATCCAGACGTATTACTGGCTTGATTTTACACAGCTAAACAACGTATACCGCTACAAAACTGAGGAATATTCCCACACTGCAGTCAACAAGTTTAATGTCATTCCAGAGTCTATCCCTGACTGGGTTTTCGATTTTATGCCCTTGCGAGGAGGATATCTGATCGGCAATGTCAGCCCAGCTAGGATGGACTTCAGGTGGTTTTTAGTTGGGAATTGTATTGCCATTCTCAGCTCTCTGGTAACACCTGTGCAAGCTACAGCCATCATGGACTTGATTGAGGAGCGATGGGAGGACTTGATTGGGGAGATGCCTCTGAAAATTATTTACCCTGCATTGGAGGGACATGAGTGGAGAATTGTCACGGGATTTGATCCGAAAAACACACGATGGAGTTACCACAATGGTGGTTCTTGGCCAAGTAAGTTTCATGGAGATGAAAATACAAGCTTAATAGAATGTTGTGTTATTTGCATTAGCTCTTATATATTTGCTAATTGCTACTGCAGTTGTTATGCTTGTCCATTTTAGAACCTCTAATCCTCATTTTAGCCATTGAAGTACTAAAGATTTTGCGCTTAAATCGTTGAATAAGCTGTCGGGCTGTTTTTGTTTGTTGCTTGTTGTTTCTGTACTGATCAAGTGACTCTTGTATCTATTTGCATAATGCGACAATTTGCTGTTCCATTTTTCTTGTCAAAGTATATGTAGTTCTTAGTCTAATTCAACTGAAACCTTTCGATTACCAATTTCCGCCACTTTTCCAATCAAAATCTTCAGCTATATATACATATTGTGGGATGAATTTCGGATTGTAACTGGGATAAATTGTAAGTGTGTCAAATCCGTTGTGCTACAATCTTCATTTGCCATGATATTTGATGCTTGTTAGTAACTTAGTGTAGCTCATAGAATGCTGACTTGTGTGTTTGCTCTAAAACAAATATGCAAATGTGGCTTGACAATTGTTAATGTGTCATCCTCTCTTGTAGCGCTGCTGTGGCTGCTTACCGCAGCGTGCATCAAGACCGGGAGGCCTCAGATGGCGAAGAAAGCAATCGAGCTGGTGGAGCAGCGGCTGTCCAAAGATGGGTGGCCTGAGTATTATGATGGCAAGACGGGGAGGTACATTGGGAAGCAAGCAAGGAAGTACCAGACTTGGAGCATGTCCGGATACCTGGTTGCTAGGTTGATGATCGAGAATCCGGCCAATCTTGCACTCATCTCTCTTGAAGAGGACAAGAAGATAGCCAAGCCAAGGCTTACCCGCTCTGCTTCTTTCTGAATCAGAAGACCACAGTGAGGTGCATAGCAGGTGATTAAACTGATTGAGCAGAGTTACCACTGAATTTTTTTTTTACTTTTATCCTGAATGGTGGAGGAAACTACCCTGATTAAACTGATTGAGGAACAATTTTGTGATTCATTTACCATTCTACTTTTGATTGAATTGGACATCATGAAAGTGGTTTCTGAGATTTTGGTGTGAAGATAATCTGTGCCATGGATTGGCTATGGACCATTCAAAGTGGTTCATCCATTTTTTGGCTTCATTTCTTTTGGTTTCATAGCTTGCCCTTCTGATTTGTGCTTTTAGTGATTGGGAATGTTGGGTTAAATATTTCAGTGGTCTTCGAATTTGCACCCGTATTTCACTTTAGTCGTTTAATTCGGTTTTTAGATTCTATAATCCTTCAATTGCGTTACACGTTGTTTTTCAATTGCATCACACTTTGGTTATTTTGTTACTCTTCATTTCATTTGCCTGTGTAAATTGAAGAGTGAAACGGTTAGTTTAAATGTACTAAAAAATAAAATTCGAAGAATCATAAAAATTAAAAACTAAATTGGACCAAAGTGAAATTTGGTAGAAATTCAATGGCCAGTATCATAATTAACCCTACTTTTCATGTCTTTGCCAAAGGCCTGATCAAAATTTTGGGGAAAATATTTGTTCTGATCGGAAATTTGGAGAAAAATAAGAACCTTAGATAATTAGCTGACAACAACACTAGATGGACCCAATGAAAATAACTAAAATTAATATAATTTCATTAGCAAAAACAAAATCATTTATTTATTTTTTCTCCCAAATTAAAGCAAATATCACTTTACGTAAGCATAAAAAGAAGACTCCCATATTCCCTTGTTCCAAATTCCAATTTCCCAAAAACTCCGTTGTCTTCCCCGGGTTCCCCCTCACTCAGCTCAGCTGCTCTTCTCCCTCCCTTTCACTGAGACTTTATACTCGATCAATCTGAACCGTCCAATCAACTCGATCCAACGATGGAGACCAACAACTGCATGTCCGTCCTGTCGTGTGTGGGCACCAACGTCGCCTCCGCCTTCTTCGCCTCACTGGAACGCTGCTCCTGCATCAATCTCAACACCGCCGATTTCGACGACGACAATCACATCATCACCAACGACGACGACCACCGCCCTCTTTTCCTCTCTTCCTCCAGGCGCACCGCCGGGCCCCACCAAGACCAGCCCATCAAGCCCGCGGCCACCGCGGCCACCCACCACGGCGTCAGCGACGGCGTTTCAGCTTGATACAGCTACTCACGCGCAGCAGCTCTCACGTACGGTGAATATTACAAGAAGAAATTTTACTGCTTTTTCGCTTTTTATGTGTAATTTAAGTTGTGTCTCGTGCGAATTGGAATTGTATTCGGGTTTTGTATGGCACTTTTGGTAGGGAAATGAATTTGGGAATTTTTGTAAAATTTCAATTGTTGATGAGTTTTGGGAAAAGGGGAAATGCTATTTCCAGAGCTGAGGTTGTTGCTTCCGTGTCGATGTACAACCTTTACATGCGTAAGGTACAACCACCGTATGCATTAGAGTGCTCTGGAAGCAGCAATTTTAGCTTGGATAATAGCATTTTCTCTCGTCTCTCTCTGTGTGTGTGTGTGTGTGTAACGTATAATTTGGTCAGAGTAGCTTATGTCACTTTAGCTTGAAAAAAATGTGAGTAACTCCTCACTCTCACACATCAGTCGGTGGATTTTATTCGATATTTTACTCACTTACAGTGATTGGAGCTTGGTGTTTAACTTGTTTTTGAATTCCTTTGTGTAATGAGCGGTTACATCTTAGTTTATCAAAGTGTTAGATTGTATAGGTTGGAAAATGTGGAAAGTTTTGGCGTTTGTCTCGGTATGTTCTTATGTTTCCGGTCGTTTGAACCAAGAATTTGCATCACAAACCAAACATTTCATGGATATATATATGCCTTGTAATCGACTTTCCTTTCGGATTTTTTACGATGCTCTCATTTTATTGAACTAGTGTGCCTTTTTGTGTGCTGTTGTTCATTTTGGGGACCATATATCATTTGCTAACAATTAGAGACCAGAAGATTAGAAAGAAAAAGCACTTTGCCATGTTTATTGAATCTGCCTGCGACATTTGCTGACAGAAAGAAATGACTGACTAGGGTTCTTTAATTCCTTCTTTCTCCCTTTCCTTTATACATATTGTATATCGAAACTCAAAGCTTTTTGCTGGATTAATGATGTGTGATCGTGTCTATGTCGCAACATACGACAAAAATTGATTGTCGAGTTAGAACTAACGGTCTGATATGGTGTCTGTTTCCGTAACTAGAAGATCTAGCATCAACGGTCTTCACCTTTCCGTTAATGCAAGATCTTCAGCGCTGTGTGCGACAAAATTCTTTAAAACGTATTAAAGTTTGTCTTTCTTTTATACATACCACTGACAGTCTAGTATTTGATCTGAGTTTTGCACATCGCTATAAGTCTTCGATTTCCACCTTTGTATGCACATAACTTTTTTACCAGATATGGTATGAATTTATTATGTTCCCTTTACTGCTCAAATCAAATATCGTTGAACAACGAATCCCTCTTCAAGCATCACCATTCAAAACATAATTAAAGAGGAAGGGAATCAAATCTCAGGAGTACCAGAAGTCCTATGTGCCAAGTGTTCACTGCAAAGTTGGTGCTTTCAGAGGTATGGTTTTATTGTCTGGTATGCTGCATCATAAAATGGCACGTTTGGTTCGGGATGATTGCTCAACCAGCACACTGGCAAGAAAGAACAATTCACAGAAAACATCGAAAGACAAACAGGGGAAAAATAACGAAAGCAGCTTGGATATGCAGAACAAAGGTAGGAAATTTTTTCATTCAGCTCATCATCTACGTTACATCACATCATAGATTTTTCATTCACTTATTTGCAGATAGCTCAGTTGCAACTAACGAAACACATCAAAATTTGCTCAGTCCCTAATCTAATCGCTACTTATCTTCTTCTCTCCAGCAAATCAGCATCAAGATGCACCGCTTGATTATATACAGCCTCGCTCGCTTCCCCTTCAAGACTCTACTCCTTGAAACCGGAACCTTGCACCCTGTCCTTCGAGGAAAAGGCAAGCACCCCATTCCTGTGAGTTTCTCTGAAAGAATTATCAACACCTAAACTTTGTTTTGTGGAGATTGTTCACACTTTGCTGATAATATAAACTGACTGCTCTCACATTTAGAAGTGCTTAGTGTGGGGAGGTTACGAAAAGTTGGTTACGAAATTTTGTCTTCGAGTGCAGCAAGTTCCTGTAAATTTGTTGCAAGTCTGGGGTTGGAGCATGTGGCTTCCCTAGAGAGTTCCGCAAGGAGCCAAAACCCAATTTTCTGGATTCAACCATTTTTTTTTCACAGCAGTGGCAGTTTCATGGGAGGGGAGTTTCTGCTTAGCTGTCTGTTTAACCAGTTGAGCCGTGTGTTTTTAACTCCTGGGAAGCTACTTAATGCTTATCTGTTCTTACTAGTTTGTGGGAAACAGCTAAGTAAATGGCTTATCTCATAAGCACTTTTAGAGCTTTTGAACAAGTGCTTTTTAGTTTCTTTCAGTGAGCATTAATTATATATGATTTTACAAGCCGCCCAAGAGAGTTGGAGATGGGACATTCTTCTCTGCACCTACTTTAGTTCATATGCTGCATTTGCTTCTATTGTAGTAGTACTGTAGTAGTAGTCATATGCACACAACTTCTCCAGCGCAGGACAAATCTTTTTGGGATAGTTGCGGGATGTGAGTAGAAGAGCCCAGATTCCAAATGAATGAAAATGTGGATAGGCGGGATGTGAGTGGTCGGTTGACCGGTTGTATAGTGCTGATCAACCGACCACTCGCCTCCCGCTACTATCCCGCGTTGGAGAAAACCTAGAAACATTTGCATGCTCAAGTTACCACATGAAACCTGGCACCATGACACACAGTGATGCAGCGTAGCTTTGAAGGTATCGTGGCATGGCATGCATTAGACACAATTATGGGTAGCTCAAATTTTGTCGTATATATAATTAATATTTGAAATGGATTTCTTTTCTTTAAAAATGCAATTTTTTGTTTTCGTGCAGCTTCTACAGAGCACAATCCTCTTTTCTGCTATCGATTTGAAAACGGGCTAATGCTAGTTTGGGCTGGTAAAAATTGGTTTAGGAAATCAATGTATAAACTAGGTAACGATATTTGACTGTCGAGATACTGACTATATTAAATACATGTAAATATATATGGAAAAAATTTTTGCACACTATTTTTCTCTTTCTGCATTGCTTTATTCGACCCGAAGGCTAGAAATAAACAATCTGCTCCATCTGGCCTCTTTGGAACCCAGTATTGGGAGGTACGACCTCATTTCACCAGAGGCATTGTCGGCATCAAAGAATGTGACGAGTTTTGCATAAGAACGAGTGGAGGGGTGTGTGCATGGGAAGAAAAAATGTGTATGAATATCATTTCTCTGTATGTAATAGTTGCAAGAATTAACAGATATGTGTGCAGACAAGTTGGCTAGAGCATCGCTGTAATAAAAAGGAAAAGTCTTGAGATTTAATTAAACCATTTTAAGATGAAAAAAAATAGAGGGTTTTGTAGCGCAAGGATTTTGTATCACAAGTAGCTAAAGAACCTCGAGGTTCTATGTTCAATTCTCCCTTCTCTATTTTTCCCCTCGTATACTATCGCTTGTATCAAAAAAACAAAAAGCCATTTGTTTTGTTTTTCACAAAAGGTGGGGTTGGGATGCGAAGGCGTGCAGCTGCAACTGTGCTTATGATTGAGTAGAAGAGCTTGTCTAACAAAAGCTCAACAAACAATCCCATCCTTTGCTCACTCTTTTACTCTATTTTTGCCTGTAGCAAAATATAAAGTAAGTTTCATACACATGACACAAATCACTGTTTTACTTTACCGTAATTAAAATTGGTAACTAGTTACAGCTGGCACAATCAAAGGATGATATTTGTAATTACAAACCTAATTGGTGATTTAGTTCGATCGGTTTGATTAACAAACAAAAGTAAGTCAGTTCAAAAAACCAAACCAAACCAAACCAAACCAAACCGTGCAAGTTCAAGTTCAACAGCATGTATAGGTCGAGCTAGCTGATACCTTTGTTTGAATGCTTTCCCAAAGCACATTAACTTTTTACACATTACAACTGCAGAATTCAAAAGGTGATTCAGTGAGAAACAAAGAAAGTTACTGATAAAAGTGAATGATCGAAAATAAAACACAAACAGAAAGGGAGCTGTTAGCATGCAGGTGTGTATTTTCCTCAGTCAAACACATGATTTCATGACAAAGGAAGATATTGACACAGATAAAAGAAAAGTAAAACGTGTTTTCTGTACATCTCATTTTTTTCAATTGTGCGCTTCTGTTTATTTATGACATTTGGATTGAATAAATCAAAAGAGAATTAATTAGACAGGGGCATACAGAATGAGAAAAGAGGTGAGCGGAAGTCATTTTTGAAAGTAAAAACTGTTTCGGATTGTGAAAGAGAGAGGTTAACATTCTCCCCCCACATTGGGGGTCATACTCAATAATCACATCCCCAACATCTTATTATCACCATTCCATGTTAGAGGAATCATGAAAGCTGACAAACATGTAAAAGAAAAAAAAAATCCTACTTTTTCTTTCTCTTCCAATCAATTTTTTTTTCACACAAAAGAGAAAAAAAAAATCTGAAAAAGTATAAAAATAGTATCTTGGATTCACTCTTCCAGTTCAAATATCTCTGTGTTTTCAGCGTTTGTGCAAATGGCAAACGTTTTTTCCACTTCGTTTATACAATGGCTAAGCTTAATGATAATTTTTTGTTACAATGTTCATGTTATGGCACAATGGCCTAGTGGAGGATCAACCAGGTTCTATGATTTCAAGGTCTCTTTTAACTTGTTTGTTGTATTTTTTCGATTTCTCGCGAGTTTCTTTTCGTTGACGAAAGCACGTACTCAATCTGATCGTGTCGATTTTCAGGTACAAACCAAAAGAGTTACTAAACTGTGCAGCACCAAGGACATGGTGACCATCAATGGAATGTTCCCGGGGCCATCTGTTTATGCTCAAGAAGATGACAGAATCATTGTCAAAGTAACCAATGAGACACCTTACAATACCACAATTCACTGGTAAGTAAACCCTAACACAATCCTCATTGAGTATATTTTTTGTTACATTGAAGCGTTTCGAACCCTAGACCTAGCCTACATCTATACCCATCATCACCTACCCATCCTCATCGCTGGGATAATGGTTTCATCGAGTATATTTTGTTTGCAACTTAATAGCAATTTCCTCTTTTAATTTTCTATCAATTATTTCTAATTACTTTTCTAATTAAGGCACGGCGTCCGACAGAAGCTATCGTGCTGGTTTGATGGTCCTTCATACATAACACAGTGTCCAATTCAAGCTGGCCAGAGTTTTACATATGAGTTCACAATGGTTAAGCAGAAGGGCACATTTTTTTGGCATGCTCATGTTTCATGGCTTAGGGCAACTGTTTATGGTGCCCTTTTGGTGTACCCTAAAACTGGTGTTCCTTACCCATTTAAGGCCCCTCATGATGAGCACACCTTAATACTAGGTATTTATTTAATTTCTTTTGAAACGTAATTATTGGGTTAATTATGCTATGGAAGTTTGGGTTAATTTTGATTAATTACTTTGGAAAAATGTTAGGGGAGTATTGGATGCAGGATGTTGTGGAACTTGAGCTTAACACTTCAGCAAGTGGAGGGCCTCCTACACCTGCAAATGCGTACACAATCAATGGCTACCCAGGTCCCAACTACAACTGCTCCAACAATGGTAACATAGAAAAATTCAAAACAATGTTAAGAATGTATACTATTTATGTGATCTTTAGAGACGTGTTGGCAATGTAATTAGTAAACGTGTCACAAATAATAGAACTATGTATGAAATAGTTCATTTATTTATGTCACCTAATTGTTTTCGTTACTTTTTTGTAAGTGTATAATATAAGAGATGTGATCAATAATGTGATTATTAAATGTGATACAGATACTTTAATTTCCAAGATAATAAAACGCTACATCGATTAGTTCATTAATCTTGTTGTTTATGTCACCTAACTGTTTCCCTTACCATGTGTTTTCGTGAATGTTTCAGACGTGTACAAGATTGATGTGGTCTCAGGGAAGACATACTTGCTAAGGCTAATACATGCAGGCTTAAACATGGAGAACTTCTTTGCCATAGCCAATCACAAATTGACAATTGTCGAAGCGGATGGAGAGTATACAAAGCCATTCACTACCGACCGTGTGATGCTTGGGCCAGGCCAAACAATGAGCGTTCTGATCAACGCTGACCAGTCTCTAGGAAAATACTCCATGGCCATGGGACCTTACATGTCAGCCAAGGGAGTCAAATTCCAGAACATTTCATCCATTGCTTACTTCCAGTACTTAGGTGCCGTCCCAAATACCTTATCTTTGCCTGCTAAACTGCCCTGCTTCAACGATAATCTCGCCGTTAAGACGGTTATGGACGGATTAAGGAGCCTAGACAATCATGTTAATGTGCCAAAACAGATTGACACTGAACTCTTTGTCACCATTGGATTGAACGTTCAAAAGTGTCAATCCAAGACACCGGAAAAAAATTGTCGAGGCCTTAATAACGGGGTTATGGCAGCGTCGATGAACAATATAAGCTTTGTTAAGCCAAAAACGTCACTTTTGGAAGCGTATTATAAGAAGATTAATGGCTCTTTCACCGAGGATTTTCCTGGGGTACCCCTTAAGTACTATGACTTTGTCAATGGGGCACCTAATAACGTTACTAATAATACACAAGCATTGAATGGGACTAGGGCATTGGTCCTTGAATATGGTACTAGAGTCCAACTCATCATGCAGGACACTGGGACAGTAACTACTGAGAACCACCCAATTCATCTTCACGGCTATAGCTTCTATGTCGTTGGCTATGGGAGTGGGAATTTCGATCCGAAAACTGCAAACTTCAACCTGGTTGACCCGCCTTATATGAACACAATCGGAGTCCCGGTGGGTGGATGGGCTGCTATACGTTTCGTTGCTGATAATCCTGGTAAGTAGTGTTTGATTATATAATAGTACTAATTGAGTATGCTAGCGTCAATCCCGTGACGCTATCACAACCGTACGTTGAGTTGAAAACGGCTGTGCTAAAGTCACATTCTCACTCACTTACGACCGATCCTAGCACAACTCTAATACTATACCATTTTGACAAGAAAATGACATGACCAACAATTGATTATTAATGACAATTTGATTGTAAATGCAGGGGTTTGGTTTATGCATTGTCACCTTGACATACACCAGTCATGGGGATTAGGCACGGTTCTTGTCGTGTCTAATGGTAAAGGAGAGCTTGAGACCCTTCCTCATCCTCCCGCAGACTTGCCTCAGTGCTAGAGTAAAGTTTCTTTGAATTTTAATAAGAAACTGACATAGAAGGAGGGTTTTTATTAATGTTTGTTCCAATTAATCAAGGATAATTCTTCGTTGGTGGGGTTGTAAACGAGTTTGATCAAATTAAACCACTAATTTTCTTGCCACTCATAACTACAATCTAGTGGTATTCATTTTCATTTGCTACTAAAAAGTCTTCTGTTGAAATTTTGTGAATGAAGAGTTCAATACCAAACTTGACCATTTTTTTTATAATTTTAATAAATAAAAGAACTATTTGGAGAATCTACTCAACCAAAATTTGTTATTGTCAAAACAATTGTCCCATCCAGTTCATTTAGATATTGTTTTAGGAATGTTTTTTTCATGAGATTTTTAGTATCACAACATCCATACTACTAAAATTGCAACGTTCCTATATTACAGCAGCTTAAACTGTCAAGAGTATTGGTGTCAAGAAATATATATGTTTTTATCCATCAAGAAAATGGACTTTGTACTTAGTCTTGTCAAGAGTATATTTCTTGACGTTTAACAATTCATTCGTGACGATTTAAGTTGTAATGAAAACTAAGGGCATGTTTTCCATGTGTTTATTAACACGTAAGAAATTAAAAAAGTGTTAACTCTCCCTTAAAATTTGTAATCAAACATCTAAATATCAGGAATCGGATCACTTGGAAGGTACTAGCTAGTTGATCTAATTTTCTTTCCTTACTTTTTCTATTTCTAAGTTGTCTCATTCCTTCATTATTTCAATCATGTTGTGTCTCCTGTACAAAGAATAAAACCCTAAAGTCCTATTTATATGTATAGGCTTTAGTTAAAAGAAAGAAATTCCAATAAAACCCCAAAACCTACTCTAAATAGGCTTTGAAAACGCGCCAAACCGATTGATCAGTTGGCCAGACCGATTGATCGCCCAGAACTGCAATTCCTCTAGTTGTGTTGCTGCTATGCGCTACTTGTTTCTGCTCCTACCAATCGATGGCTTGATTGATCGTCCGTTCCAGAAACTCCTTCACACTTAGATAGTAAGCCAACTCACAACAGGCAGAGGTTATGGGAAGAAAGAGGTGGTGAGCGGGAGACGGAGCCAGCAGTTCCGCCTACTGCCACTTCTTCATCACCCAGCGGCTAACGATGTTAGTAGTGGTGTTCTATGTGCTCGTGCGCCCCTTCGACGACGACAATAACAACTGCTACTTCAAGGCGGCGTTGAGACGTCGTCTGTGGATTGTTTTGAATTTGATGGGAAGAATTACCTGACCCTGGCCGAACAAATGAAGTTAATGCCAAAGGAGTTAAACGTCGAATATGTACTCCACACCACCCATGTCCGAACCCCAACATTAATGAAGACGAAGAAGAAGCAACTATTATATCAAAAGCAGCTCAACAAAAATGGCTCATGGATGACTCCCTATGCCGTCATACCATCATCGGCCATCTAACTGACCGTCTCTTGAACAAGCTCCCTGCATCCTGAATTCATCTGTGTTGTTGCGCAACTTGCCTCTCACCTTACCAATGGTAATGGATCATTTGAGGGCAGAAGAACGAGTCTCGCGCCCACACCAATCAAAATAAAGCAGCTCATAATCGTGATCATTCATGTTTTAATCGTAATTGGCATGTTTAAGTAAGTTTGCCGTTACATGACACCAAATGTGTATGAACTACAGAGTTTTCTGCTCGCATCGCTCGAAACACATGGAGACATTTCTATCTTCTACACAAATGAACGATTAGCTTCACATACGTACCAACTCTATATTTCAAGACGTATTTCATATCAAATTTTAACCAGATATCATGAATATACAAACAGATCTTCCTTTTTATATTCTAGACTTTAGAAGAATAAATTATCAGTACATGGCAATTCGTTTGGATCTAAAATCGTAAAACAGGTGTTTATGGGTTAACCCTTTCCGAAGTCCAGCACTTCTCTCCATTGGGACTTTGCGTGGATGAAAATGTTAGCCTCTGGTTACTCTTCAGATTCAAGTAATCAACCTGCGAATGCAACGAAAAATTAAGCAGGGAAGAAACTAAACAAATTTTTAGATGAATCCGAGACTAGAGAAGCTATTTAACCTGTTGAGGGTCTACAACAAGCACGCAAAATGCAGCAGCCGGGCCTGTAGAAGGGTCAAGAAAGACTTCCTGGGGTGTTTCTTCACTTAGATTAGGAAGGCCTGGATGGGGCCCCAAATACTGCAGCCTTGATTTCAGAGAACTGGAAATCCAAGATTTCTCTCTTTGCTGCATCAGGCAATTTTAGAGGGGAAATCAGGCATATTAAGATTTAAAGCTTGCTTGAATAATAGCAAAACCTAGGCTGTATAGATTCCAACATCAGATCAGGAACAAACAGAAACCCACAGTTCTAAACATCCGTGTGAGGTCAAAGATCACGACCAACTCTTTAATTAACAACACTCATTTTTACTTGCACACAAGTCCCATTTCAAGGTTACTTCAATTTGTTGAACATTTATTTAATTACATTTCCGAACTATATGATCTCCAACAGCATTCAATCTTCTAGAAGTTACATGATAAATCATATTGCAAAGTCCCGCTCAGATCTTTATAAGCAAACATGTAGAGCATTCAGTAAACTGTACGAATTGTATTGACTATCAAATAGGTACAAGGGACTTTATATAGACACGACGATCAACGAAGATCCTAGAATTATGCCTATACAAGTGATTCCTTAGTTTAAACTCATACATGAAAGAAAGAAATCAATTTGGGTTGATTGATATCAAATTGACATCAGAACACATATTAATGAAGTCTCAACCGCCTTTACTTTCCCCATCAACAAAACACCAGTGTGCATGTTAGGACTAAGTTAGGCCCTTGATGATCAAATCTTCTTTACTTTGTTGGGAGAGAAGATTATGCGGTGAGTTTCAAACTGAATTTAGAAGTTCCTACCCATAGCCTTTTAATGAAACAACTGGATTTAGTGAATGTACGTTTAACATTGAGTCTATGCAGAAGTAATTTAGAACTGCTACAATCTACCCCTGATACTAACTGTTTGTGCACCGAATAACAAAAGACTTATCAACTATTAGACAATAAGTATCCCCGACTCTGAAACCTGTTTTCAGTTATGATCATTACCATTTCATCAGGAAACTCATCTAAAACATACCATCTAACATGGGAACTAGGATTTCCACAGTACCACTTACACGTGCTGACTCAAAAATTAGATGTACTAGTTGACACAACAAATACCACCACAATCTAAAGTATAAGTTCAGATGGTGATGAATACATTTTCCCTCAATTCTAAAAAGGATCTTGACCTCACCTTAAGTTTAGCGGGGTCGGGATTTGATCCATCGATCATGTCAACTGTTCCATTGATCCGAAATTGCTCCCACGAATCAGTAAAGTACCAACATATCTAAAACATGGAAAATTAAGTCCAAGCACAAAATAAGCGTTACTTGTAGTGCATATAGATACAAAGCAGATAATTTCATAACAAATTATGGTGGAATGTACCTCAAAGATAAATTACCTCAGCAAAAGGGCAATTCTTAAGCTCCTCAATCTGCAAAAATTTTAATGCAAAAATGTCAGTTCCAACTTCCATTCCATCAAAACTCAAACATCATGTCATCTTAAAATCAATAGAAAAATGGAAATTAAATAAAAATAGAAAATGGGTAGAGCAAAAATGACCACCTTACGGCTTCTGCAATCAGTGTTGATTTGAATCTTATCACTGTCCTCTTGAAATCCTCTGCGAATTACCCACACAAATCTTCAGCTTTGAATTTTAGAGAGAGAGAGAGAGAGAGACCCAGTACCTGAAAACAACGGTCCGATTTGAAGGTCTCCCATCACAACCAATCGTTGCCTATAGTTCTCAATTAAACCATCAAAGATTCAAACTTTAACAGAAAAAAAAATTGATTACTAGAGAGAGAGAGGGGGGCGTACGAGCTGAATGTAGGAAGAATGCCTGAGGTGGGAATTGGATTCCATTGCGCTGACAAGGAGCTGCTTCCATGGCGCTGACGCTGTTAGTGTTCCCATTGCTCGCTAATCTCTGCTTCAACGTGTCAGAAAATCGCGTGTTTAGTGTTGGTGAGTTAGTGCACGACAAAAAATTAGGTGTCGTCCGTATTGTTACGATTGCACGTTCACCGGGAATGCAAGTATCTCACTTTATTCCTTCCAAACAACATTAGAATATACTAGGGTATAAATTTTATAATCAGAATCGTGTTGTGACCTATTTTATTGAGAGGTGCAGCAAAGAGAAAAGTAAAAAAAAAAGAGAAAATGACTTGAAGAATTGTAATACATATTTCTCATGCCAAGTGCCTTTATTTATAGTGAAACAAGTACAATCATAATAGAACAAGGATTTTAGGATGATGAGAATATCCCAATCCATATCTACCTAGGATTTCCACAATCACATTTATCACATGTCAATATTATCTACAACACTCCCCCTTGAGTGTGTAAATACTCAAGTAGATATCGCATCAGATCTTCAAGATGATGTAGAGATAGTTGATGAAGTCGTCTCGTAGGCACGATAGAGAACACGCGAGTCTCATATAGGGAACTTGCATAAAAAAAGTAAAAATCTCACAAAATCTGGCTATGGTAAAACCCAAGGCAAGACAAAACCCATAGTCTAAGGAGAAAAGTGAGTTAATGCAATGTCAATACTTAACATCTTCAAGACGCAAGTAGTAAGAAAACACACAAGGGTATGACCAGCTCAGAATGGGTGCCTCATTAAAACCTAGCCAGGCAACAAAAACCTAATAGGAAAAATGATCCTGATCGTAGGGAAAAAGAATATATTAAGGTCAAGTGAGTATACTTCAGGATACTCCCCTTGAGTTCAGAAGAAAGAATGCTTTTGAATATCTTACTTGTATTCTTCTCATTCAGAGGTGTATATAATCATATACAATCCTTCTACAATAAGGAAAGAATAATTACAATCAATCTACAACCTAAACCAGGAAACTCAAGATTACAGCAATTCCAGAATTAAAAGGGAAATATTATAGGGAAATATTTTACAAGTCAACACTCCCCTCAAGTTGGTGCATATATGTCACACATGCCCAACTTGTCCAAGAAACTTGAGAACTTGTCACTAGAACCGGCCTTTGTGAGTATATCAACCATTTGATCCTCAGTCCTAATTGGGGGAAGTTCAATTACTTTTCCCTCCAATTTTTCTTTAATGAAGAATCTATCAACCTCCACATGCTTCGTCCTATCATGTTGTACTGGATTATGAGCGATATCCCGAGCAGCCTTGTTGTCACAAAATAACTTCATCGGCAGACTATGGTTGATCCCCAAATCTTGTAATAGAAACTTAAGCCACAAGAGTTCACAAATACCAAGAGCCATACCTCTATATTCGGCTTCTGCACTCGAACGAGCTACTACATTTTGCTTTTTACTTCTTCATGTTACTAGATTACCACCAACGAAAGTGAAATATCCTGATGTTGAACGTCAGTCATCTACTGAACCTGCCCAGTCGGCATCGGTATTGACACACCCCACCCTCGATCCGTTAAACCTAACTGACGCTGTTAATTCTAACGGTGCTGACGTCAGCAGGCGCGTGGCTGCCGTCAGCTGCGAGTGAAGTGACGTCACCAGGCTCGTGCAGGGGCGTGCCAGTGCGTGGCGACACGTGCCGGCGCATGAGGGCTTCTCTCGGCGCGTGGCGGCGCGTCCGGCCATTTTTCGGCGCGTGGCAGCGCGTGCGGTGGCGCACGGCGGCGCCAACGGCAGTGGACGGTGGCGGCAAGGTTTTTAGGCCCCGAAAATGGTTTTTCGAGCTCGTTTTCGCTAAAATAGTATTATTTTTGGATTATTTTCATATAAGGGTTATATTAATTTATATTAGGGTTGTTTTAACAGTTTACCCTAATATTAAATAGGTAATTCTTCGACGCAACGCTTCGAGGAGGGCAACAACGAGGGAGATTTCACTCCTGAGCACCAGTGAGTGGACTTTTGTTTTAATAAATGGTTTTGATGCTTTGAAATATTTATGGTATTGATATATATACATGTTTTTAAATGTTTTTGAAGCATGATTATATATATATATATTATGAAATGGTTTATACTATGATTTCGCTTATGCATAAATACATTGGTATTTAATATATGGTTCCAAATGAATATAACTATTTATGCAAGGTTTGAATATTTGGAAAATTACGAAGTATATGATATTCTTCATTTTTACACGTGATTATATATGTATGTTTTCAAACACACTTGGTATGCTTTCACTACGTTGTAGTACCGTCTCACGGCCGTAGGACAAGTCTCACATGTTTGGGTCACACGCACTGTACTCCAGAGGTATTGTCCGGTAAATACCTTAGTGCAAGCTTGTCTTACGCTTATGTTTATTTTTGGGGAAAAGGCCCCACTACGTAAGGACTCGGGTGTGACGCGCTATTGTGCAAGTGCTTACATGTGTGTGGTACTAGGAGTACAAATTGATTGATAACGTAAAGTGCTTGTACGGGGATTGAGAGGCTGTTCCTCAACACGTACATGGGTGATTGCACATATACCCTGTGTTGGTTTTCTTATCTATACTATTGATATATTTGGTGAAATGACCTTTGGAAATATGAATTATTATTTACGGATTTCACTTTGAGATTTACTTTCAGTTATATATATTATAGTATGATTTGACACATACTACGGTAATATGATTTTACAAATATACTGGATTTCAAATAGGGGGTTACTATGTTGAAAAGAGAAACGTATTTCGAAAACTTTTTATTTTCGTCCACTCACACCTTTTGTTTTTGCGCCCCCTTCAGGACCTAGTGATAGCGCATCTGGTGAAGTCGAGGCATACGAGTGGTAGCTCTGATTCTCTTCCCGACCATGTAGGGATTCATTTTTATTCAGTTTCTTTAATAATATCCATCCCTGTTATGGATAGAAATTCTAGGAACTTGATTTATTATTTTGTTTCCACTGATTCAAATTAGTACGCTCTGAACCTTGTGTATATTGACATTAATTTCCGCAAACTTTACGACAGTTTAATTTGCTTGAGCTAAGTGTTGTCATGCATATAATGGCTTCGTCACTTACGAGTGTCGGCCAGCACACCCAAACTCGATATCCACGTGGGTATCGAGGGTGGGGTGTGTTAGGTATATCCTTCGATTCTGAAATGCTCATTTTTCTTAAACAGAATTCCTTTACCTGGACTTCCTTTCAAGTAACACAATATCCTCATAACCGCATTCATATGTTGTTTTCCTGGATCATGCATATACTGGCTGACTATGCTTAAGGCATGAGCAAGATCAGGTCTTGTATGTGCCAAATACATCAATCTCCCAACTAACCTTTGATATCTTCCTTTGTCCATTGGTACTTGATTAGGGTCGAGACTCAACTTTGTTCCTTCAACCAACGGAGTTGCTACAGGTTTACAAGCTGACATCTCGGTCTCCTTTAATAAATCAATGATATACTTCCGTTGGGACAAGAATATTCTAGACTTGCCTCTTGATACCTCAATCCCAAGAAAGTATTTCAGAGATCCAAGATCTTTCATTTCGAACTCCTTGGACAAATACTTCTTTAGAGCGGATTGTTCAACTGGGTCATTCCCTGTAACCACCATGTCATCCACATATACAATGAGTGTTGTAATATTTTTATTCTTCCGTTTCAAGAACAAGGTGTGATCCCAATTGCTCTGTCTATACCCGAATGCCTTCATCGATTTAGTATATCATTGTTCTTGTCTGTTCCAGTGCATCTTGGTGGAAGCTTCATATAAATTTCTTCAGTTAAATCTCCATGTAGGAATGCATTTTTTACATCGAACTGTTGAAGTGGCCAGTCTAGGTTCGCTGCCAGGGACAATAGAACTCGAACAGTATTGATGTTGGCTACTGGCGCAAAGGTGTCCGTGTAATTTATGCCATATTTCTGAGTGTACCCCTTTGCCACTAGTCTTGCTTTAAACCGATCAATCGTTCCATCTGCTTTGTACTTCACTATATAGACCCATTTACATTCCACAGGTTTCTTGCCCGCTGGTAAGTCAGATAGTTCCTAGGTAGCATTCTTCTTCAGCGATTTCAGTTCCTCATTCATTGCTTTTTTCCATCTAGGATCGACTAAGGCTTCCTGCACACTGTTAGGAATACATAGAGTAGACAATTGATTCACAAACGACTTATTTGATTCAGACAGGTGACAGGTGGACACATAGTTGTTTAATGGGTACCTCACTCTCGAGTTATGGGTTGATTCACTAATTGAATATTTAGTTTTACACTTAGGGTCTGCTTCATAAGTGAGCTTAGGAATACCTCGATTAATCCTTCCAGGGAGACTACGGAGTGGTGGTTCATCTGGCGTAGAAGACAATTGGTTATGAGAATCACTGAGAGACGAGTCGGCATGTACTGTTTCTTCTACAATGGCGGGTTCCAACTGCAAGAGGGACTTATCTTCGACTATCTCAGGTTCAGCAGAAAGCTGATGTGCGTCAACAACCTGCTCGGAACTTGGCTGTTGTTCAGTGGCCTGCTGCTCAGCGGTAGGCTGCTGTGTGGTAGCTTGTCTTTCGACGGCCAGCTGCTCCATAACTTACTGCTCGGTTCCATAATCAAACATACGAACTTCATCACCTTGAAACTCCCCCTGAAGTGAGGACTCAGAGGAAGCAAAATACATCTCTGTTTCATGAAAAATGACATTGGCAGTGATAAACATTTTTTTGGTGAGAGGGTGATAGCACCGATAACCCTTCTGAGTAGTAGCATACCTCAGAAACACACATCGAAGAGCTCTAGGTTCCAGTTTGCTGTGCTGTTAAGAAGGGTGCACGTGGACAAAAGCCACGCAGCCAAACACTCGAGGAGAAAGGTTAGGGACCAGTGGGCAACTAAGCAGAGACATAAGAGTCTGAAATGGTGTCTGAAACTCTAGAGTACGAGAGGGAAGCCTATTAATAAGGTAGGCAGCAGATGTGAGGGACTCACCCCAATAATACAAGGGAAGACGTGCCTCAAGAAGAGAAGCACGAACCATTTCTAACAAGTGGCGATTCTTCCGTTCAGCCACCCCATTCTGTTGAGGAGTATAGGGACATGTGGTCTGATGAACAATACCGTGCATATCAAAGAAAGAGCGAAGTTCAGTATTAACATACTCGCCCCTATTATCACTGCGTACCACCTGAATTTTCATATTGTATTGGAGCGAAATCGTTTTGTGAAACTTTTGAAAGGCCATACTAACATCACTTTTCGATTTTAACAAAGTAACCCAAGTCATTCTTGTACAATCATCAATAAATGTGACAAACCAATGAGCTCCACTAAGAGGGGCGATTTTGGAAGGGCCCCAAACATCTGAGTGCACAATCATAAAAGGAATCGAACTCTTATTTAAACTTGTAGGAAAAGAAGTTCGATGGCTCTTAGCCATTTCACACACATCACACTTAAACTGAGAAACATCGTTCTTCACAAACAAACTAGGAAATAACTTATGCAAATAACCAAACGAAGCATGGCCAAGACGACGGTGCCACATCCACACATCGGACCCTTTATTATTCTCGGCTGGAGTTCCATTCACTGACAGTGCTTGAGTGAGAAATCTTGAGCTACTAGAATTCAACTCAAGGAAGTACAGCTTCCCTCGTCTAATACCATAACCAATCGTCTTCCGCGTCTGGATGTCCTTAAATACACAAAAATAAGGCCAAAAAACAACCAAACAATGTAAGGCAAGGGTTATTTGGGCAACCGACAATAAATTATAATTCAAGGAGGGAACCACAAGAACAGTATCAAGTTTCATGGTATCAGAAAGGGAAACTGTGCCCTCCCCAAGAACTGGAGCGGCATCCCCATTAGCCACGTTAACCTCGGTATGGGTAGAGTTTTTTAGTGAGGAAACTTGTCTAGAATCACAAGTCATATGTTCAGTAGCTCCAGAATCAAGTATCCATGTATGATTCATAACAGAAGTGGAGACATTCAGTGCCTTACCATCGGTGCCTAATTCGGCAATCAGAGCTGATACTTTTCTTACTACATCAGCTGAATCATCCTTCGTTTCTGCAACAGAAGCTCGAGGTTTGTTGAAGCGAGGGTCACGTGTCTTATCCCAATGCTCGGGATACCCAATCAGCTCGAAGCATCGACTTTTGGAGTGTCCTGTCATACCACAATGTGGACATTTACCCTGAGGACGATCACGACTGGTTTGGCCGATTCTTGGCTGTCCAGGTTTATTCTCAAACCCACCTCGATCAGTGAGGTTGGCAGAGTCTCGGGCCTTGGCTGCCATTGCAGCTGGTTCTGAGCTTTGGTCCTCCATCTTCATAGCTTCCTTATGATCCGCTTCACGAGGAACATACGCATAAGCAGTCTGAAGTTCAAGTGGTGGATCTTTGCGCAGTATTTCTCCACGAACTTGATCAAACTCATCATCAAGCCCTCCAAGAAACAAATACAACCTTTGTCGCTCGGTTGTCTTTTGGAAAATCAGAACATCTTTTTCACATACCATGGATACTTTATTAAAGTGATCCAATTCTTGGAAAATCTCAGCTAGCTCCCCGAAATAGGTAGCCAAAGGTCGGCCATTCTGACGAAGCCGTGATGCCTTCTGATTCAACGAATAAATTCTAGCTTCGTCATTCTCATCAAAGTAGGCTGTTTTAAGAGAGTCCCAAATTTCCTTCGAAGTAGACAACCGAATGTACCGTTTCATAATCTCTGGCTTCATTGAAGGCAAAAGCCAACTCTTAATTTTTTGATCTTTAGAGAACATAACCAATCATCATATTTAGGATCGTCTTCATTAGGTGCCTTGATAGACCCACGAAGATATCCCATCTTCTTTCTTCCAGCAATATGGATTTGAATGAGAGGAGCCCATAAATCATAGTTCTTTTCATCCAAAACCATACCAATATTAAAGCTTGAATTCTCTAACTGCACCATAATTGAAGCAGCCGCTGGAACAATCTGAGAACCGGCCCTCTTTTCTTCAGCCATCTGTCTTGATGTCGGTATACCTTAAAACCTGCATCAGCTTTGATGGGAATTTGGACACAGTAATCGACAAAGAAAACTGGGCAGCGGAACACTACAGACAAACTGACAGTACGAGACAGCAACAACGTCACAGTTGCTCGCTGTACTTGAACAGAGAACGGAGACACGGGGTAGCAACAACTCTAAGTTGCTCGCTGCAATTGATCAGGGACACGGCAAATCCTTAGGGTTCGGTGCTTTCTCCTTTTTTTTTTCTCTAACTAGGCTCTAGTGCCAAGAAGAAAGAATGCTTTTGAATATCTTACTTGTATTCTTCTCATTCAGAGGTATATATAATCATATACAATCCTTCTACAATAAGGAAAGAATAATTACAATCAATCTACAACCTAAACCAGGAAACCCAAGATTACAGCAATCCCATAATTAAAAGGGAAATATTATAGGGAAATATTTTACAAGTCAACAAGTTCGACCAAACTCCCCCTGAGAACTACAAGTGTTGCAAATGAGAAAATTTGCGCATACCAAATCCTCGAACAAGGTTGTCTTCGTGAAGAGGTCGGCAAGGTTGTCTTCGGATCGAATCTGCTTGACTTCAATCTTATGATGCTTATGCTGATGTGATGTAGACACAATATGCTTGGTGTTGACTTCTTGGATGTATCCTGTCATGGTCTGGTCGATACATGCGGCATTATCTTCATAGATTGTCGTTGGGACTCAACGAAGGATGAAGAATTACAGGTGCTTCGAATATGCTCCTATGTACACGGGTGGCTTTGTGTATGGCGATGAGCTCGAAGACGTTGCAACTAAGGTCTATTTAGTTGACCTCCAAGATATTGCGGTATTCTTAACGGTAAATACATAATCCGTTTAGAAATGTGCCTTGTGTGGATCAGACAGATAGTTTGTGTCAGCGTATCCCACAAGGTAGGCATCATTCCGATAACCAAGGGGTTGTGGTTAATTCTGAGATGCGTAGGGATAGAATAAGCCCAAATCCGTAGTAATGAAAAAACGTCTTTAACACCTATTTGGTGGTAGCGTGTGGGCACAATGTTGTATCTTACCAAAATATCAACAACGAAGGATGCCTACCTTTTCAAGAACTTAGATATAGAACTTCAGGTTCCACAACTTTTTTAAGAGTCTCATTTGCATCTAGTGTATGAACGGTTATGGGTGTACTAAAAGGTAACACCTTCTAGGTGTAGTTTGACTGGTAGACCAAAATACTATCTGAACTATGCTCAAAACTTCAGGTCGAGATGGAAACGAGTTTTCCCAAGATCTTTCATCTTAAATTCTGACTTCAGGTGCGATGCAGTTTTCTCAAGCTCTTCTAGAGCCTAAGTGAGATTTATGTCATTGACATAGACTGCAATTCTAGCAAATTCGGTTTTGTACATGCATGGGCACAGTTTATTCACATATCCCTAACTGATCAAATATTCACTTAGACGGGTATACCACATCCGCCTGGATTGCTCCAATCCGTAAAGTGAACGCCTCAATTCAATAGAGAGGGTGTTCTGTGGTCTAGAACTATTTAAATCAGTCTATGAAAGTCCTTTAGAAACTTCCATGTAGATTTACGTATCATGATCCCTATAGATACGTTACAACCACGTTCATAAGCTGCATATTCAGTTTTTCAGAAACTACCAAACTGATAAGGTAGCGGAACGTTATGACGTCTATTACGGGGGAAATAAGTCTCCTCGTAATCAATCCCAGGGCGTTGAGAGAGTCTTGCGCCACAAGGCGTGCCTCGTATCACACTATTTCATTCTTCTCATTAAGCTTCCTTACGAAAACCCACTTGTAGCCAACAGGCTTCACATGTGGAGGTGTAAGAACTACAGGCCCAAACACTTCACGTTTCGCAAGTGAATCAAGTTCGACAGGGATTGCTTGTTTCCAGTTTGACCAATCGGTTCTACGTCGACATTCATCAACGGAACGCAGTTCGATATCGTCGCTTTTCACTATTTCGGGTAGCTACCATATACGTGAATATCATCGATGATAATCTCATTCCAATTCCATAACTCATCCATGCATGCATAATGGACCAAAACTACAGGTCTCGGGATAATCTTGATTAATTTCATGAGGTGGAATGGTTGAGATAGCGAACGAGGGAGGGATTCGTTTATGCCATGTTTCTCCACTTCTAGGGAGGTGAATCCTTCAAACCGAGTGACCTGTCACGCTTCAGGCCGAGAGCAGATTGATTGGCTTGCCGCAGACGTATTGGACCGTCCAACAGGGGCGGCACACCCTTCGGGGATGTTAACTTGACGTCCGTTACGTATGCCAATCCTTGTAGGTATATGTGCAGCTGGTATATGTGATCTCGTCACTTTAGCTAGATTAGAAAAAGCGTCTGGAACAACAGTCTAGAATCTAGAATACGGGGATTGAGATGAGACAAAGTGGGGACGTCCACGATAATTCGCGCCGTTCTTCAGGAACGTTGACGTTCTTATCTCTCCCTAATGGCGGGAAGACTGTCTCATCGAAGTGACAATTCGCGAACTGGCGATAAAGAGATCGTGTGCAAGGGCTTTAAAGAGCTAATTCGAAAGAGAATCACAATCGACAAAGATTCATATTGGTACATTGCGACGACGCAATATGGCATAAGGTGCATACCCAAAATGCCCAAATACAAAATATCAGGTTCGTACCAAGTAACCAATTGTAACGCTAAAACGTATTGGGTAGCAATGGGCTTCAGGCGGACCAACATGGCTGCATACAAGATTGCATAGCCCTAGGCGGAAATTTAAAGCTTGGTGCGTTCACCAAGATCCGGGCGATCAATTGATAATGCGCTTTATGATCGCTTCTGCAAGGCTATTTGGGGGTTGAACATGGGGAATTCAATGTTCAATTTCAAACCCAAAAGACATGCAATACTTATCGAAAACTGTTCAATATAAACTCTCAGGCATTATAAAGTCTAGAATAATTAGGGTGGTGAGCCTTTAAGTAAGAAACGACTAGGAGTTTAGCAGCAATGTGTGTGGACAAACATGTGACCATTGTGTCGATATATCAACCAAAAACATATTTACATGGTCCGCATTTTTGGTTGGATGAGTCCACATTATTCCCTTTAATCCACTGTGAAAAGAAGGTTATGTAGTAGCTTTGCTAGGGATGATATAGAAATCCAATTTCCCTAAGTAGCAGGCTTGGCAAAGTGTGCTTGTAGGCACAAAATCCTTACTCCAGGTAAGGTGATGCGTTGTGTAACACATTGCATTGTGTTTCGACCTGAATGTCCTAAACGGTCGTGCCAAAGAGAGTAAACTGTTCGAATCACCTGGCTCCAGGCCAGTCTATATGTGGCATGTCCCAGTTGTGAGGTAGCCCATTGGCCCCAAAACATAGCTTCAAGCTTCATATTTTGGAGGTGATGCAAAGATACTTCACTCTATTTTCTACAGTGGTTTTCATGATCATTGTTCTCTCGAATATCCTTAAAACTCAATGACGTTCTTTCGGAACGGAGAATATAAGGCCTCTTAATAGTAATTCAGTACCATTAATACAACGAGGAGCGGTGCCAATGCTCTTAATCAGGTTAGATAGACCTGAATTTATTGTTAGAGGGGTGATTTAGGTATGAAGTTAGTGTGCATAGTAACACATTCATCCAGACAACTAACTTCCCCACATTTATACCTTATCACATGTTAATTGAATTCGGTTATATGTATAAGAAACATGATTCAATTAACTCATATTTGAGGACAATATCCATAATAATATCCATAACTAAAACAAACACCAAACTTGAATCCGAGGACATAGGAAATTGTTCACAAAGTAAACCAAATTGGATAGGGGGTTCGGCCAACATGGCCTTCCATGTCAAAATTTTGCTTTTCCATGTGTTAGGTGAAGTAAAATTAGTCTCACAGATTGACTACGAGAATGGTACTCCTCAACAACATTGGTAGGGGCACAAATAAGTGCATAACCAATGATCTATTCCATCAAAACGGAAGTAGATTAAGCATGGTTGAGGTTCAGGAATACTGTCCCTTATTCTTGAAGTTTTGGGTCTTAGTTTCCAAGGGATCATGTGTTTGGTTGTGATGCCACCCCCTTGGTAGACCCTGATTCTACCATTATTCAGTACTCTCAAGTCGAAGAAGGATGAGTAGATACAGTAGGCTGCTGTCGAAGCAGAGCCTTGTGTTCGGTACACCTCTGCAGAAGTAGAGCGTGACTTTTGGTACATCCCTGCCGAAGCAGGGCATGCCATTCGGTAGACTTCAGCCGAATCTAGGTCACACCATTCTGTAAGCTCTAACCGAAACTGGGTCTATACCATTCGGTAGACTCTAGCCGAAGCATGGTCTATACCATTCAATAGACTCTAGCCGAAGCTGGGTCACACCATTCGGTACCTCCCAGCCGAATCACTGGGGTGCCGCTTTTACTATTGTGCTTTTCAGTGAGCAATGTGGTAGTAATCAGATCCGAGAATTTAGTGAACCTCTGCTCTCTACAGTGCTTCTTCAGGAGCATTTTAGAAGCATGGAAGGATGAGAAAATCTTCTCCAGTCAAAATTCAATCGGATTCTATAAACTTCAAAATTGTACCTATTCACGGATGGGGCAAGATATGTCTTGCTTCGGGCAAGGTATGTCTTGCTTCGGGCAAGATCATCTTTGCATGATTAGAACGGTCCGTAGAGCGAGTCAAAGAGCCATGGAATCCTCGTCATCGAGGTACTTCCATTTACAATGCTTCAGGCATAAGTCTTCAAATGAAGATCACGGCGGAGGCTTATTTAGCACTATCCACGTCATTATTTCTCAGCTTCTCGATAGTCAAGTAGAGCTTCACAACTTGTACCCACAAAAAGTAGTTTCTGCCAGAAATTTCCTTGTCAGTGAAATCGAACTTGTTATGGTTCGAAAATCCGCTGGATGGAGAGAACAAGATTGTAGTTGGTGCTTATGGAAAATAAATTCTCCATAAGTATCAAAGTTAGAACATTTGGGTTCTAAGACATACTTTGGTTTAGTGGATCAATCATGGAGAACTACGATCTCTACATGAGTGGTGAGTTTTAAGAAACATAAAAATGTTTCTATGACACTTATTCGAAACTACGGGTTCGAATTAAAAACATGAACTTCGAGTTCATGGGTACCTGCAAACAAACGCAATATACAAGTACAAATACATATATGCAATTCAATTGATAAATAGAAAAAAATAAATATGGGTTACTTCGGGACCCATGTGTGAGGTAAGTCATAGCCCAAATATTTTTGGGTGAACTAGGTTTGGAGCTATGGGCCTAAAAATTGAAGTGGCTGGGCTGCAGGCTAGTTGGCAGGAGGCCCATGTGGCTGCTTAGAGTGGCAGTGGGCTAAGTTCACTGGTGGGCTGACTGGGGAAAGAGAGGGACCGGCCCAACAGGGGCCAGGTTTGAGGCGAGCCAAGACAAAAAGGGAGGCCCAATGGCCTATGGTGCAAGACTAACAGGGGCGGCTCGTCTGGACCCTGGCTCGGCTCGGCTTTAGGGTTTTTTCCTTTGTTTTTTTTCAAAAGTACGATTTTTTTTTCAAAAAAACGAAAAAATCAGAAAAAAAAACCCTAAATTTTCCTTTGTTCACACAATCATCAATTCACTTAATATATATGGCAGATATATTAAATTTAATGCGAAAATAATTTTTGCTGAAGATCATAATTCGTTAAAAGCAGAAAATTGGATTCATGCATCATGGTGAAGGTTCATGCAATCAAGGCTGAAAAATATCAACATTGAAACCGTGTTTTAGAAGTATTTGGATTGCTGATGATGATGGTGAAACAATTTGTTTGCAGATTTACCTTCAACTCTAGATTTTCATCTTCAATGCGTTGAATCTCGTTCAGTATAAAATAACAGGGAGAGAATTGAATCAATAGCAAGTATATTAATTCAATAAAATAAAAAGGAAATCAAAATAAAAATTATTGAAATTAATACTCTCCATGATTGAAGATGGTCAAAACTCCGATATAATTCTCTTTAGCACAGTAAAAAGTAGAGAGAAAGATAGAAGGGCTTAAAGAATTGTAATACATATTCCTCATACCAAGTGCCTTTATTTATAGTGAAACAAGTACAATCATAATAGAACAAGGATTTTAGGATGATGAGAATATCCCAATCCATATCTACCAAGGATTTACACAATCACATTTATCACATGTTTGTTGAGGCCTATTTTATTGAAGGGTTAAGCAGGGAGCGGGATGGCCGGCGGCACAGAGAGAATATAGAGAAATAGGGATGAGGGAAATTATGGTGTATGATTTCCCTCATATTGGTGCCTTTATTTATAGTGAAAAAGTACAATTGTAATAGGAATGTAATCTTTAGGATATTCAAAATATCCAAATCCATATCTACCTAGGATTTACACAATCACATTTATCACATGTTAATATTATCCACAACACTCCCCCTTGAGTGTGCAAATACTCAAGTAGATATCGCATCAAATCTTCAATATGATGTAGAGATAGTTCATGAAGTCGTTTCGTAGACACGATAGAGAACACATTAGTCTCAAGTACAAAACTTGCATATAAAAAAATAAAATATTCACAAAACCTTGCTATGGTAAAACCCAAGGAGAGACAAAAACCCATAGTCTAAGGAGAAAAGTGAGTTAATGCAATGTCAATACTAAACAGCTGCCGGATGTCAGTAGGATGCACACAAGGGTATGACCAGCCTAGAATGGGTGCCTCGTTAAAACCTAGTCAGGCAACAAAAACCCAATGGGAAAAATGATCCTGGTCGTAAGGAAAACATTAAGGTCAAGCGAGTATACTTCAAGATACTCCCTCTGAGTTTGACAAAATTCTAAATGAAATGTTGCAAATCAGACAATTTACGCATACCAATTCCTTGAACAAGCTTATGAAAGGTAGACTTTGGCAGTGACTTGGTGAAGAGGTCGGCAAGGTTGTCTTGGGAACGGATTTGCCTGACTTCAATCTTTTGATGCTCTTGCCGCTGATGTGAAAAGAAGAATTTCGGCACAATATGTTTGGTGTTGTCTCCTTTGATATATCCTTTCTTGATCTGGTCAATACATGCGGCATTATCTTCAAAGATCGTTGTTGGGACATCAATGACGGAAGAAAGTCCACAGTTTCTTCGAATATGCTCAACAACGGCTCTCAGCCAAAAACATTCACGAGTAGCTTCGTGGAGGGCGAGAATCTCAGCATGGTTCGAAGAAGTGGCAACTAAGGTTTGTTTGGTTGGCCTCCAAGATATTGCGGTGTCTCCAACGGTAAAGACATAACCCGTTTGAGAACGTGCCTTGTGCGGGTCAGATAAGTAACCTGCGTCAACATAACCAACAAGGCAAGCATCATTCCGAAGACCAAGGGGGTGTGATCTATTCTGAGATGCATAGAGATAAAATAAACCCAAATCTGAAGTACCTTTAAGGTAATGAAGGATGTCATTAACACCATTCCAGTGTCTACGTGTGGGCGCATTGTTATATCTTGCAAGAAGATTAACAGAGAAGGAGATGTCTGGTCTAGTGCACTAAGCTAAGTACAATGAAGCGCCAATTGCACTCAGATATGGAACTTCAGGCTCCAAAACCTCTTCCTCATCATCTTTAGGACGGAAAGGGTCTCGTTTTGCATCTAGCGTTCGGACGACCATAGGAGTACTTGAAAGTTTCGCTTTATCATCATTAAAACGACTTAACATCTTCTAGGTGTAGTTTGATTGGTGGACCAGAATACCATCCGAACAATGCTCAAGCTCTAGGCCGAGGCAATATTGAGTTTTCCCAAGATCTTTCATCTCAAATTTCGACTTCAGGTGCGACGCAGTTTTCTCAAGCTCTTCGAGAGTCCCAATGGGATTCATGTCATCGACATAAACTACAACTATCGCAAATATAGAATGTGACTTCTTAATAAACACGCATGGGCATAATTCATTATTCACATATCCCTGACTAATCAAATACTCACTCAGATGGTTATACCACATCCATCCAGATTGCTTTAATCCGTAGAGTGAACGCCTCAATCTAATTGTGAGGGTGTTCTGTGGTCTAGAACTATTTGATCCAGCCAATGTAAGTATTTCGGGAACTTTCATATATATTTCCGTATCAAGATCCCTATAGAGATACACAGGTACCACGTCCATAAGCTGCATATTCAGTTTTTCGAAAACTACCAAACTGATAACGTAGCGGAACGTTATAACGTCCATTACGGGAGAATAAGTCTCCTCATAATCAATCCCAGGGCGTTGAGAGAAACCTTACGCCAAAAGGCATGCTTTGTATCGTACTATTTCATTCTTCTCTTTACACTTCCTTACGAAAACCCACTTGTAGCCAACGGGCTTCACATGTGGAGGTGTAGGAACTACAAACCCAAACACTTTACGTTTTGCAAGTGAATCAAGTTCGACCTGGATTGCTTATTTCTAGTTTGACCAATCAGTTCTTTGTCGACATTCTTCAACGAAATGTGGTTCAATATCATCGCTCAACATGATATCAGTAACTATTGCATATGCAAATGCATCGTCGACTATCATCTCATTCCTATTCCAAAGTACATCAAAGCTAGCATAATGGACCAAAATCTTACGATTCTCGGGAGGCTGATTGGTCTCTTCAAGGACACTACCGTAATCTAGAATAACCTCATGCGTTGGAAAGGATGGGTTGGCGATGGTAGGATTCGAACTAGGCTCACTAGTTGGTGCCGTGGGTTTCCTCTTCCGGAGTTGTGAATCCTTTGAAACAACAAGTCTGCCATGCTTCAGGATAGGAGCAGATGATTGGCTAGCCGCCAGGGTACCGGGCTGCACAACAGGTGCGGCCGCACGTCCTTCGGGGGCATTTCGTCCTTTAGGGGCGATGGTTCGATGTACGTTTGGTACATCTATCATTACAAGCACGTTTGCAGCTGGTATATGTGATCTCGTCACTTTCGCTAGATCAGTAAAAGTATCCGGCATGCTTTGAGCAATGCTCTGTAGATATAAAATACGTTACACCTCAGTTTCAGACTGAGTAGTGCAGGGATCTAAATGAGACATAGTGGGATTAGACCACGACAATTTGCGGCGTTCTTCAGGAACAACAATGTTCTTATCTCCCAATAACGTCAGGAAGACTGTCTCATTAAAGTGACAATCCGCAAAACGGGCGGTAAAGAGATCACTTGTCAAAGGTTCTAAGTAACGAATAATCGAAGGAGAATCATAACCAACATAGATTCCCAACCTTCGCTAAGGACCCATTTTGGTACGTAAGGGCGGTACAATTGGCACATAGACCGCACAACAAAAAATGCCCAAATGCGAGATGTCAGGCTCGTATCCAGTTACCAACTGTAGCGTAGAATAAGGTTGGGTCAGGACGGGTCTCAGGCGGACCAACATTGCTGCGTGAAGTATTGCATGGCCCCAAGCATATATCGGAAGTTTGGTTCGCATTACTAAAGTCCGAGCGATTATTTGAAGGTGCTTAATGAACGCTTTTGCAAACGCTTCTGCTAGGCCGTTTTGGGTGTGAATATGTGGTACAGGATGTTCAGCATCAATCCCAACAGACATGCAATAGTCATCAAAAGTTTTCGATGTAAATTCTCCAGTATTATCTAATCGAATCGACATCATTGGATAATCAGAGTGGTGAGCCCTTAGCTTAATGATTTGAGTTAGGAGTTGGGAGAATGCAGCATTACGAGTGGATAGAAGGCATACACATGACCAATGTGTGGAAGCATCAACCAATACCATAAAGTATCGAAATGGTCCGCAAGATGGTTGAATAGGTTCACAAATGTCCCCTTGAATCCCCTGAAGAAATTTGGGAGGATCCGTTTGGATCTTGTGCGTGGATGGGTGAGTGATTAGCTTTTCCAGGGAGCATGCTTGGCATGAAAAAGTGCGAAGAACGAAGTCCTTACTGCGGGTAAGGGGATGCTCGTGTGAAGTACTAAGGATACGGTGCATCATAATTCGTCCAAGGTGTTCCAAACGGTTATGCCAAAGCAAATTTTCCATGAATGGTTGTAATATACAAGCCATTTGGAAGGCGCTCCATCTTCTCATGAATACGCTTCTGGCCATATTCATAGAAAGTGATACAAAGGAATTCAACTCCATTTTCATCAGAAGTTTCAGCGTGGTAATTATTATCTCGAATATCTTTAAAGCTCAACAACGTTCTTCCGGAATGGGGTGAGTAAAGTGCTTCTTTAATGGTTAATTTAGTGCCATTGGACAACATTAGGTGGGCAGTACCATACCCCTCAGTCAGGTTGGATGAGCCTGAAAGGGTTCTCAAAGGTGATATTTTAGGTATGAAGTTAGTAAAATAGATGCGTTCACGCAAAATGGTGTGCGTAGTTGCATTATCTGCCAGACAACTAACTTCCCCAGAAGACATACCTAGAAATAAATTAATTGAATTGGTCACTTGTATAAGGGAATAAAAAGATTATTCATTCAATTAATCATTCGAGAAATAATTTCCATAAAATAATATCCAAAACTTAAAACAAATACCAAACAAATCATCCAAACAAAAAGGAAAAATTGTTCAAAACTTAAACCAAAAGATAGGGGGTTCGGCCACTTAGTGGTTTTTGGCCACTAGTGGTGATTTTCGGCCAACATATAAGCCCATGTCTAAAAATCTAATTTTTCATCGGAGTAGATGCTTCTTGAAAATCAGAAATCTCCAGTGTAGTGTCTTTGGGATTCTCCATGTGAGCAAGATTAATCTCTATGACTTTTACGACTTGAATGGTACTTAGCAACAGCTTTAGCTGAAGCTCGGCAAGTGCGGGACCAATGGTCCTGAGAACCACAGCAGTAACACAAGCTCACCGCTTTGCTCTTAGTCTTGAAGTTTGAGGCTTTGGGAGCTAAATTAGTGCGCTTCAGGGCGTTATTTCCTCCCTTGGATGGGCCAACGCTCTGTCAACCTTGGGCTTGTGGCTTAGGGTTAGAACCCTTGCCTTTCCAACCACGCTTCTGGTGTCGATTTTGGCCTCGATTTGCGTTAGAGTGTGCTTCAGGCACAGCGGTTGAGCCAGTAGGTCTAGCTTGGTGATTTTCCATCAACAGCTGATTTTGCTTTTCAACAAGTAGTAAGACAGATATCAAATCCGAGAATTTGGTGAATTTTTGTGCCCTATTTTGTTGTTGCAGGACAATATTGGTGGCATGGAAAGTTGAATAGGTCTTCTCTAGGAGATCATGTTCAGTCAAGTCTTCTTTGCAAAACTTGAGAAGTGATCGGATTCGACAAACTTCAAAGTTATACTCATTCACAGACTTAGTCTTGGAAGCGTAAATGCTGCCAGTCATGTCATGTCTTGCTTCAGCCAAGAAAATATCTCTTTGATGGTCAAAGCGCTCTTCCAGAGCGAGCCATAAAGCTCTTGGATCCTCTTCAACGAGGTACTCAGTCTGCAGTGCGTTGTGCATATGTCTTTGGATGAAGATCATGGCGGTTGCTTTGTCAGCTTCCCCAACCGGGTTATTCGTCTCTGCTTCAATGGTAACCCTAAGGCTCTTTGCAGTGAGATGGAGCTTCACATCTTGTACCCACTTGAGGTAGTTCCTTCCAGAAACTTCCAGAGCGGTAAAGTCGAGTTTGTTCAAATTCAACATGTCGCTGTAACGAAGGGAACAAGATTGTGATCAGTACTATGAAAAACGATTCATAGACTTAGAGTAGAACAAAGAGAAAAACTGGGCTGAAAAAGCGTGAAGGAAAGGCAGGCCCTAACAGAGGCCTAGTTTGAAAGTGGGCTGAGAGAGGGGAAGCACGGGCAGCCCATGTAGGGGTTGGGTTGGGTCGAGAGAGGGGAGAGGCCCAAGTGGGCCTCGGGTAGGCTCAGCTGGAGCTAGGTTCGGCTCGGCTCGGCTCGACTTCAGGCGGCATGGCTCCAGGGCAGCTCGGCTTAGCTTAGGGTTTTTTCTTTTTTTTTTTGAAAAACGAAATTTTTTTCTTCAGAAAAACGATTTTTTTTTTCTTTTCAGAAAAGCGAAAAAAAACCAGAAAAAAACCCTAATTTTTCCTTCGTTCACATAATCATCAATTCACTTAATATATGGCAGATATATTAAATTAAATGCGAACACAATATTTGCAGAAGATCAATAATTCGTTAAATGCAGAAAATTAGGTTCATGCATCATGGTGAATGTTCATGCAATCAAGGCTGAAAAAATATCGACAATTGAGACTGTGTTTTAGAAGTACTTAGATTGCTAATGATGATGGTGGAACAATTTGTTTGCAGAGGAACGCCCTTCAGATTTCGTAGCGTAGCGACAGGAGCGTGCTGATAACATGTTGTGGCCTATTTTATTGAAGGGTTAAGAACAGGGAGAGGGATGGCCGGCGGCACAGAGATAATAGAGAGAAATAGGGATGAGAAAAATTATGGTGTATGATTTCCCTCATATTGGTGCCTTTATTTATAGTGAAACAAGTACAATTGTAATAGGAATGTAATCTTTAGGATATTCAGAATATCCCAATTCATATCTACCTAGGATTTACACAATCACATTTATCACATGTTAATATTATCCACAACACTATAAATAAAGGCACAATCACATTTATCACATGTTAATATTATCTACAACAAATCGTTAATTTTTTATTTTTTATTTGAAGATTGTCTCTACATTAGGATACTAAAATATGGTATTCCTAGCATTTCCTGTTATTTAATATTTAACATTTTCTTAAAGCTAGCAACTATTCACATAACTAATTTAACATGAGATATAGCTAATCTCTTGGAGCAAAGTTTTTTTAATTTTTGAGTTAAAATAGCTAAATAATGTGGGTGTAGCTAGTCTCATGGAGGACACTATAGCTAAATTTTGCAAATTTGGGGTTCAGTCTCTAAATAAAATTTCTTCTTAAAGTGGTGAAATATAGACATATTTACAAGTTAAGATGTAAACACTAACTGTAAATATAGGCATATATATTTTTGGATAATACATGCATTCTCTCTTTGGAGATGAGCTCATTCTCCCCTTGCTAATAACGTATCTTAACCGTACAAATTTCATAATCGGAACTATTTAATTTCTTAATCTTCATTTGAAGATCACCCCTACAAAAATTCATTTCAATCAGAAATCATTTAGTCATTCACGGTACCCAAATGACATATTCATGATGAACATCCATTTATTTGATACGTTTGGATGATTAAACAATCTCCAGTTCGAATGATTTTTTTGTATAAAAAATCTTCAAATGAAGATTGATAAATTGAACAGTTCTGATTTTTTATTTTATTCGGTTAAGATACGTTATTTGCAAATGGAGGATATGTATATCCCCAAATGTGGGGATATATGGATCCCCCACATGGAGGGATACAAGTATAACCTTATATTTTTTTGGATAATGCTTGTGTCCCCCATGGGGGACATGCTTGTCCTCTCACTTACCATTAACGAACTTTTACCATCCAAACATCATAATCAGAATCGTTCATTCTCTTTATCACCATCTGAAGATCATATGTGCAAACAATCATTCAATTTGGAGATCGTTTAGTTATCCATACATGTTAAACCTATTAGAGAAGACTCTCCCATATTAGATTACTCCCTTAGTCAAGGGCAAGCTCATTATTAGTTGGCAGGTTAATATTGATGTAATAATCTTAATTAATCATGTTTAGTTGGTGTTTTGCTTCTATAAGCATATGTATATATAGCTGGGTATTACCTAGATTATTAAATGAGATTCATTCCATTCTACCGAACTACAAGCTTATCTTCTTCTTTGAGTTTTCTCCAAACCTTCTAGGGTTTTACAAAGATTATCAATGGAGTCGTTCGTTCTTGTTAATATGGTATTAATTGCCTGATCTGCCACAACGTCTGTGGCTCCAATATCTAATCAGTGGAACAAAGATTATCAACTTCGTTCGTTCTTGTTACAAAGATTATCGTTCTTGCTAAGTCATGCCACTCTCCTTCTACTGATACTCAGAAGTCTTCCATGCCTAATTCATCTTGGTCTATTGATGGCCAATCCTCTGGTGCTTATTCTCCTCACTTCTCTCAAGGCAAAAATAACTGAAATTCACATTTGAATCGTGGTCGCAATACCTATTGTGGCAGAGGTGGTTTGAATCGTAGTGGTTGGCGTCGTGATGGCTGGAACTCTAATCAGTGGAACAATCACTATAGTTATGGGTATGATAATGGATATGGGCCCAATGCTCACTATTACGTGCCGCCCAATCCAACTCCTGGCATTCTATCTTCTCTTGTTCCTCCTACACCACCACCCCTCCACCTCCATCTTATAGCCTTGCTGATAATGCCAATATGGGGACTGTGTGCCAAATCTGTTTTTAGCCGAATCACATTGCTTTGAACTGCTTTCACCAAACCAATTATTCATATCAGGGTAATCCTCTTGCTTCTGCATTGGCTGTCATGGCTGCAAACACAAATAGTCAGTTCTCCAGTCCAAATGTGTGGCTCGCAAACAATGGGGCCACTAACCGCATGACTGCAGATTTATCAGCTCTGTCTAATGCTACTCCAACTACGAGCAAGGATACGATCATGATAGGTAATGGCACTGGCCTTAATGTTGCACATATTGGTGGTTCTTCTTTGGTTTCTGGTAGACGTGTTTTTAAACTTCCTAATATCCTTCATGTCCCTGATCTTGCCACTAGCTTATTATCTGTTCATCAATTTTGCCTTCATAATAAGGTTCAGATTTTATATAATGCATCCAGCTCATTATTAGTTGGCAGGTTAATATTGATGTAATAATCTTAATTAATCATGTTTAGTTGGTGTTTTCTTCTGTAAGCATATGTATGTATAGTTGGGTTTTACCCAGATTATTAAATGAGATTCATTCCATTCTACCAAACTACAAGCTTATCTTCTTCTCTGAGTTTTCTCCAAACCTTCTAGGGTTTTACAAAAATTATCAAAGGAGTTGTCCGTTCCTGTTAATAAAACCAATCAACGATTTTGGTAACAAGTAGCATCCTCATGATAAACCGTCCATTTGTTTTATGCATATGAATGGCTAAAAGATCTCCAAGTTGAATATTTTTTTGCATATATGATCTTTAAATGATGATAAAGAAAATGAACGGTTCCGATTATGATGTTCGGACGGTAAAGATTCGTTAATCGTAAATGGAAGACACAAGTATTATCCTATTTTTTTGTTCTTTTGGAAAACATCAATCTTCCATATTTAACCTAATAACCCTAAAAACATTCATGAATTAGTTCAAATACTATTGGTCACGTGAGAAGCGTGAGATGAGGGTTGATACAACAGAAAGTTAATCTTTTAGCACAAGTGAGTGAGAACTAGCTAGTAGTGAAATATGGATCCCGAGTCTCTGTATTTAGGCTTTGTGCATTTACTCATTTCATAAAATCTAAACCATTCGAGTGATCTAATAGCTCAAACTAAGTCACATCAGCTAGAGGGTAACTTTGTAATTGACATTTAGTATTGTCGTTAACAGTGCTCCGTTTCGTGACCTTTAGCTCTACACGAATAATGCAGCCTCCAGATCACTCATCCTATTCCTTCTCAGGAACAACCCCTTTAAAAGAAACAGAAAAATCATTCGAACGAGCCTATTCGTTTGTTCCAAAACTACAACTATCTGATTTTTGTGATTTTTTTTAATTTTATAATTTCATCACCATCCACCAATCCATCAAACCCAGTATTTGTGAATTGCAAATGAAAAATTATACAGCTTTTATGCTTTTTTTTTTTCCCTCAAGATATTTGTTTCCAAAATTTCTCATCTTTTTTAGTTCAGGTTTTCTCAAGTTGGAATCGTGTATTGTAATAGAAAGAAATAATACAATCAGATAAAAAAAAAATTCTCATAATCGCTACTGATTAAGAAAAAAACAAGGTGAATACATCATCTAATCATTTCTTGTTTGAATCAGAAAAGAAGAAACTGAACAAAAATATTTGTTATACGAAGACTGAAGGGGAAAACAAAAAGAGAGGAGATGGATGAAAACGAGGGGAGAGAGAGATAACGAAATGAGTTAACGCCAGTTTCGAAAATAAAAGACAATTAAAAACTCAAAATATTGTTATATTGATGTGGCTTACTTTAAGCCATCAGATCATTTAAATAGTAGATAATGCGGATAAGTGAACAGAGTCTAAATACAGAGACTCAGGACCCGTAAAACATTATATCCTCATCTTTTTATAAAAGAAAGGGGAAAAAAGGACCTTAATTTTATTTATTTTTTTTCAAATCGGGAAGGATCGCGTGGGTTGCAAGCTTAAAAGTCATTCGATATTAATATTATAAATAAACTTAGAGCGTTGTTGTCACTATTATTTTTTAGAACTCTACTTATGTCGTATTATTCTGAGAAGTTATTCACTTATTATATAATTTTGTCCACTTTTTTGTAGTAAAAGTCTTCGATATTAAATACCAAATGGAGCTTTTTTTTGTGTGCAAGGAAGGAGCAGCCACAAGGGACGGAGCAGATAGAAATAATGGAAAATAACATGAAGGGGAATGGTCAAAGATTGGGACCCCCTCTAAAATTGTCACAATAATAGATGACCGTTGATTCCATTTCGCCCTAAACCTCGTCAACCTAAAATATCCCCATGCATGCAAATACTTCTATCTACCTATTTGGGAACAGAAGTTGGCCACGAGTTCATCTACCATGCACTAACCAAAAATTGAAAATTCAAACAAGAGAAAAATGCAACTAGAAAGCAAAAATATTGAATTGTGAAAGTGAAGTATATGCTTTCCAACATCAGGAATCATATGGGAGAAGGTTTTTCTGCTAATCTTGGCGTGAGGGAAGCTTTAGAGGCTGAGATGTGGGGCCTTTTATTGGTGGAAACTGATTCAATAATAATAATATATTATTGATCCCGTGGGGGATTTGGTTCTCTATGCAAGGCTCTAGAAGCTCAATTTGACCTTGTTGATCTAAAATCATTCTTTCTTTAACTTAGTTAGGTTGTTTTTTCTTTGAGGATCCTTTCATGGAGTCTCTACTTGTTGTTTTGGATGATTTAGTTGGAGTAGTGTCCTCTCCAAGAGAGATGTTAGTTGTAGCTCTAGGGATTAAGTTTTTCTTTTTGTATTGTGGTTGCTTCGGCTTTGTACCTCGTACTTTATATCTAAAGATATATAAAGGAGATATAAAGAATAATTTGTATGCCACATGAACAATCTAATGATCATTAGTTTCCTCACTCTTTGTTTTGGTCAATTATTCGTTTGCATACAGAGGGATGATGTCATAAAGGAGAATACGTTTTTTCGTATGTAGGACCGGCAAATGATCTGACAAATACTATATAGTACTACTTTAATGGTCCTTTCATACATATCTTTGTCACTGGGACAAAAGCAAATGCAGGCTGGCATGAACAATTTTTTTGTTATTTAATCAATAATGCACTAAACAATGCATATATATAGGACCGGCAAATGCTCTAAACAATGCATATATATATATATATATATATATTGAAAACACAATAGGTTGTAACACAAAGCCCAGAGGGGAGGAATAGGCTTAATCCAATTTTCACAAACTTAAATTACTAATCAAGTTGATCAGATATGCAGCAGAAATAAAAAACAAGTTGTGATTAACAATTGCAATGAGCGAATGCAAAAAATAATCAGACTGCATGATTGAAAGCGGATATCAATCTTGTTACACAGATAAATAAATTGCAGAAAACTAAATCACAGAACACAAGAATTTAGCGAGGTAAAATTCCAACACATAGAGAAACATCCTCGGGCACACAACGAGTGAAACAATCCACTATGAGAAAAGTAACTTTACAAGACTCACCTAATGGACTTACGCAAGCACCATGACGCAACCTTAGCTTAGCACGCAAGGACACCCTCCAAGACTCCCAGGACTGACACAACCGCTACATTGCTTTTCGCCATGATGACAATCTCGTTTCACAAGTCTTCTCCACGGGATCTTCCGCATACAATCTCAAGATATGGAATTGTGATGAACCCTAGAAAGATCTCAAACAAGGAATAGATCTTCTAGGAACATGATATACACATGAACTTACTCAAAAACTGTTTGCACGCACAAAACATTTTATCTCTATTCTCTGTGTTTGTGTGTGTTCTCTATATCAGCACAAGCCAACATATATATAATGAAACATAACAAAACCCTAGCACCTCAATTCAAGTCTGATTGGCTTAATTTCCAAATCCTTACAATTAAACAATAAGGATCAACCACTTAAAAAAATTCACACCTAAATTGTGAGCTAGAAAGGAAAGCATATATAATTATATAAATTAACCTAATTAGCTTAAATCAAATCAAATCCTAATACTTTGCAGACATTGTAGGATTGAAATGACACTTCAATCCTGCACACTTAGAAAAAACATATGCATGAATCTAAATACCTAAGAATGCATGTAGGTCTCTAAGTCTCACTTACCGTCCTAAATCATGAGATTGTGACTTAGTTACCGTAGGACAACAATCATCGGTTGGACTTGATCTTCGATAGCTTGAGTAGAACCTATCCTAATATTTAAGACTCAACTTACACACAAAGGTTTAGACTAGGGAAATGCCAATTACAATAAATATGCACTAACATATATATTGAAAAAGTTTATTTTGTTTAACTATTTCTTTAACAAATATAAAATGTTTAAGTTGTCAAACTGTTAATATGAAATAAAAATGAACAATTTTTGCACTTAAACATATGAATTTTGTAACATCCCAAAAAATTTGGGTTTCAGAGTGCTACCAATCTACTTATAAAGTCAACCAACAAACACCAAACACCAAACACCAAACAAATAAAAATATGACACTTTACTAGTAGAAATGAAGATCATACATGATTGTAATGGCTCGGTCTAAAGAAAACACCAAATTAAATCCAAACATAACATATAGACTTAAAGCTAGTAAACTTCAATCAACGCAACATGAGGCCCTCCGTAGCTTGTCCAATGCCTTCCACCTCGCTCATTTCCCGTTACATCACCTGAAAGTCACAAAGGGAGGATTTTTTGAGCATAACTCAGTAAGTGACTAACATACAAACCTTAACAAATTCCTATAAACAATCATTTTGGCAATCTATACTCAATGCTCATTCACATGCCATGCTTTATGATTATGCATAGCGAAGACTTTAAATACTTTTGAAATCCCTTCTTTAAAAGAAACCTTTCTTTGAAAACCTTTTCTGTAACCAATTCTCTTTTTTCTGGTACCATCTAGGTACTTACCCTGGAAGTGGGCGCCTGCCCTACAAGCAACTTTAAATATTTTCTGTAATTGACCCCCATGCGGGCCCCTAGATAAACGTCAAATCTCTCTCTGTGATTGACCCCATGCAGGCCCCTAGGTAATATACAAGTTTTACCTTCCAAGGTGCTCCTATATCCTTTACAAAACATTTAAAAAGACCCTTCTTTAAAAAGACTCAACTTGTAGCACTAGTAGAAAAAACAGTTTGCGCGACAAAACTTTAGGCGACGGAGGAAATTTCATCGGGTAAGAGGACTTTGGGTGACGAAATTCCTATTTCGTTGCCTAAAATGTCAAAACATTTAGGCGACGAAGACATTCATCGCTTAAAAATAAAATGGGCAACGAATAAATATAGTCATTGCACAAAAGATGGAAAAAGTGGCTGAAAAAGAAGAATTTGGCGCCAAATTTTTGCGTGACAAAAAATTTTGCCGCCTAAAATTTCTTGTGCGACAAATGGTTCGTCGCTCAAAGTGGTGACTTTAGGCGACGAATATGTTCGTCGCGCAAAACCAAGCTGATTTAATCCCCTTCCTTAGACCCGAGAGGCAGTTTTTGCAGAAAATTGCAAATTTGCTTTTCAATCTCTCCCTCCAAATCTCTCTCTCTATCTCACTCATCTCCATCTTTCTCTCCCTATCTCACTCATCTCCCTCCTAATTCCCATCTCACTCTCTCTCCCTCTAGATCTCTCTTTCTCCCCCCCCAAGCTAGCTACCATCTCCTCCTCCACCACCACCGGGCCCGGTAATCGTTAACGGTAATTTTTATTTTTTATTATTAATTTATTATTTTTGAATTAAAATTAACATAAATTAATTAATTTTTTATAGGTTTGTTGCATAGGATTGTTGTTGGAGCACCAATTTGAAGGTATTTTCTTGATTATTTTATGTTGTTGACGTACGAATTTATTTTATATGGTTTTGTATGCAAATAATTTGTATATCTTGAATGACTTTATGTTGCGTTGTACGTACGAAGTTAATAGTAATTAACTTTGTACGAATTTATTTTGTGTTGTACGTACGATTTTTTTTAACAAAAACTTAGTTTCCCTTTTGAGAATTAATTGGATTTCGCGCATGGATGCGAAAGCGTGACTACGATCCAATTGATTCTTGAATTGTCCTATTTTTGGATAGTTTGGGAGTGTACATTTGTGTGTCGTAGTTTGTGGTTCACGGATTAGGTTTCTATCGTGGGTTTTTGGTAACATCTTCTTACGTTCTTCGAGTGCATAGTAGGTATTTGATATCTATGTCGTACACTTGGAGAACTGTAGGGAGATGCTGCAAAAATTTTCCTACGCCGAAATCTAATCTTGGTGAATCTGTAAACTACGAGACACAAATGTGCACTCCCGAATGGGATAGGGCCTTTACCGGAGGCATAAGGTGACGAGACATAGTTGAAGTTGTTCTAATGCTCCCCTCTCTCTCTTTAATGTGGTAACAGGAAAAATGGACAGACAGTGGATACAGAATCCGAACAGATATGCTGATGAATATTTGGAAGGGGTAGATAAGTTTATTGACTTTGCAATGAGACACACCGGGGTTCAACTGATATCAAGTGTCCGTGTAGGACGTGTAACAATCATATGTGGGAGACATTCGAAAATGTTCGATATCATTTGGTAAGAAATGAGATGACGCAGACCTATACGAGATGAAATCATCATGGGGAACCATTACATCATGCTTCGTCTTCGTACAGTCATGAGCGGAAACTGTTGAAGGAAGTTTATCTGGAAATGACCAAGTCATGGGTATTGTAAATGACTGTTATCCATACGCCTCGAGCAATGACAATGAGGAAGTGGGGGATGACTTGCCTCCCACCATGGACAAGGAAGAATTTGATAAGTATGAAAGGCTATTGAAAAATACCAAGCAAGAATTATACCCGGGTTACGAAGACTTTTCGGTTCTTACGGCGATTGTGGAGTTGATACAAGGCAAGATGAAGTTCCGTATGTCAAACCGGTGTTATGATTACTTTATGGGTATTTTGAAGAGGATGCTTCCAAAGGACAATTGTTTGCCTAAAGATCATAAAAGTGCCCAGAAGGTGTTGAACGGTCTGGGATTAGGGTATGAAAAAATTCATGCATGTGTAAATAATTGTATATTGTTCTATAAGGAAAACAAAGAGTTGGATAAATGCCCTGTTTGTAATGAGCCGAGATATAAAATCACACATAAAAATAGAACGATGAAGATTCCACAAAAAGTGTTGCGTTATCTTCCATTAACGCCTAGATTGCAGCGCTTGTACATGTCGACACACACTGCAACCGACATGAGATAGCAGAAGGAATAAGGGGTTAATGATGATGTTATAAGGCATCCTGCAGACGGACAGGCATGGAAAGAATTCGATGGGATGTACCCTGAATTCGCAGTAGACCCACGCAATGTCAGACTAGGACTTGCTACTGACAGATTTAATCTGTTCGGAGTTCTATGGTTTGTATATAGATTAGACTTTGAAACAGACTTGTCAGTTGTGAGGCAATGGAATCGCATAGGTCCATCTCACCACTTGTTGTTGCTTTTACAATATTTATTTGCTATTATTTAGCATGATCTTCAAATTTATTAGAAATATGTTTGAGTTTCTGCAAATTCAATTTGATTAGACAATGTGATATATTGTGAATCATCTTTATAAGATCATCATTATGTTTGGAATATTTGGATTTTTATTTAAGTGTTTTGTGTTGTTGAACTTGAACTATATGTATTTTGGGTGAATTTTTTAAAGTGGCTGGGTGAATTTGCATGTAGCAGTGTGTGCTGTGTGCTCTGTATGTGTGGGCTGTGTGTGTCTGTGTGTTCTGTGTGTGCTGTATTCTTGGTATTCAGATGCTGTTGCGGACTTCCTTGTGGTGGCGCCACTATTTTCCATGGTTTAGTGGAAAATGTGATACAACAACAAATAGTAATAGGACTTTGCACAACTATGAGGATTGGAATATATTAAATAGCTTTGTTGCTAGTGTTGGAAATATGCCCTGAAAGTCAATCTTTGGAAGAAACTTTTCAGGACATTGACTGTATGTATGGATAACCCTAAATACAGCAAAAGGGCAAAGTCACTTATTAAGACAATCTCAATAGTTGATAAATGTCCAAATAGTGAATCCATGGACAATGGATTGATAGAAGAAGTAATCTAATGAAGTTAGACTGCAGAGACCTTCTTCTCATAACCATGATGTTCAAAATGTTCCTGGTCATGGGATTGTCGGAGGGATACTGACAATCCATAGACCAGTACGTACTGTGTCAGCTTCAAATGGGAAGGATGGAGAGTCTCAACCATTCGTGTAATGACACTATGACAAGTATGTAGGTGCTCATTAAGGGAATGAGTTCACTGAATACAATCGAAGGGAGTACTTGCATGGAGGTCTACTCACATGTCAAGCAAGTAACTTCATTGATTGGAATATGTAAGTAATCCTTTGACCTGAGACATCATAGTTGTCTTGTGGTTAGGTCCTTGATCTTTGACTATGTCAAAGTCACCCCAATCTTGAGGGTGTCCACGGCATAGTTGGGGTTAAGCTACTTAGCCATGGAGGCAAGTGAATGGTCAACAAGGGATCTCTAATCCTCGTTACGAGAGGAAGAATACTCTATGATATGATTCGGGAATCTTCGGCCGAAGTAATGAGCGTAGTGATGGAAAGTATTCCTTTACGACTCAATAGAATCATATAACATGGTATAATCACATTAGGGGTTTGACATTATGTATCCATACCCTAATAGTGTGATTGAGAGTATTGTATTAGAGAAGGATCGAATTGCATTGTAGTTCCAATTGAATAGGTTCTCCGAACAAACTTCTACATTAGCTTGGGTAGCCATGATATATGTTTAGATGTCACTCATGGCTTGTGGGATCTTATGGATGATTAAATTAGTAATCATCAAAGAAGATAAAGAATTAAAATAAGTTTTAATTCACTAGATGATTGGATTAAAACTAATCAATTGGATTGATACCAATCACCTCACTGCCTTGCTAATTAGAACCTAAAATGATTGTACACCGAATACACTCTTGTGGTGGAACAACATATGAATGATGGAAATAATTAATTGGATTAATTAAGTGTTATGATTAATTAGAAAGTCTAATGAAATCATGAAGGCGATGAAAGATCGTTTTTGGGCTTATCGAAATGTTCGGGTTTATTCGGGCCCATTGGGCCCAAACCCATTGGGCTTTTATTCAAGCATAAGATGACTTGAAATATTAAAAGCCCAAAGCCCAAACAACACTCCTAAGGCCGGCCTAAAGAGAGAAAGAAAGAGAGTGAGTGTTGAGTCAAAAGTTGACTCACTTCTCTCGCCTTTATATGTAAAGTTTAATGAAACTTTTCATTATGGTTTTTGTGTGAGTTAGTCAACAAAAAGAAAAACAAAACTCTCCCCCTTTTCTCTCTACACAGCCGGCCAACCAAGAGCAAAGAGATAGCTACTCATCTCTCTTTCTCTTGGTCATCCATCATCCATTCCACTACTTGGGTGGGTGTGGATCTTTAGAGGTCTTCAACTTTGGAGGCTAGAGGAGAATCATTCAAATTCTTTCAAGGTGGAGGAAGCAAGGAGGGAGGCTAGGCTCAAGGAGTTCCAAGAAGAGAAAGCTTGGAGGTGGTCCATCCTTGGTCTAAAAGCTAGATCAAGAGGTATAAAACTTCTACCTCCACTTTGTTCTTCAATTTTAGTTGATGCATCAAATACAAACCTATGCTTCTTGAAGGGGATTTGCATGACTAATGCTTTGATAATTTAGCTTCCGTTGCTTATGCATATGAATTTCGAATTGTATATGCATGCTAGTCATTAGAAATCCCATACAAATCTCATAATTTCCCTTCAGCTAGTGCACTAATCAATCTTTACCCGTGTCGTTTTACATTTTAAGTTGATATGTTTAGTATGATTTCCAAGTCCGGTTTTCGGGTTTGTAGCGTCATTGAGTATTTACTCCTCCATACGTATGATAATGATACTTTACACCTAAGGACAGAATGAGACTCTCTTCTTTGCCCCCATCTCATGCCCTGGTGAGAATAGTAAAACGGCTCGTGTTTGAAACACAGGTCCTTTTCCCAACAAGTGAAGTCTTTTCGGAAGTTCCGACCAACGAAAAGAATGTAGTGTACAAGCTTAGCACGGGCCAAAATTAAGACCAAAATGCAAACCAAAATGCAGACATTGCAAGGTCCATAGTAAGTGCAAAGAAGCATGTATTGTGGGTTTGATTTTGATTTCTTTGTGCCCCAAAATGCATGCCAATAATATAGAGAACTTTATTTGCAAGACTCGTGCTAATACATGTAAGAAGAGGTGCCAACTTAAGAAATTTGGAATATTTTCTTTGAATACTACTATCATAGATCAAACTCATTTCTTCTGTTCTAACCCTTTCAATTTTTAAAGCTTTTCACAAAAGAAAAAGGTTGAAAGTCATGCACATTGGTGTATATAAATACACATTTATCTAACCTCCACTTAACACATCCTTCATATTTTTAAGCTATTTAATACAAGCAACAAATAGTAATAGGACTTTGGCTTCTATGAAGCTTCATTTTCTCTCTTATCGATTTGATTTGTTTTCGATTCTTCTACTTGGTTTGATATGTCAATAACAAATATTTGCCGTCCGCTTTTTATTTCTTTCATCTTCTCGCTAGTAAGTCAATAGAGAGAATAAAGGGTACCGCTTAGAGCATGAAGCACAACCCACAGCTGTAGGTCGGTAAGAGTGATAAACGTGGGTTCAATCGTGCAAAAGTCAGTCATAAATATTGCAAGTACATTAAATGTTTATTTACAATTTATTTAATATTTATTTATTTAACAAGTTGTAACTGGCTCAATTTACAGATGTCGGGTTTGATTTCTACACGCCGCCGCTCTAGTTCAAGTTCAGCTTCATCACAGGCGGTTAATGTTGCGTCGGCCGCTCCAGATGTCTTTGAGATGCCTGTCTCGTCCATTGCTTTGGTGACACATCCCCCAGTCAGCGCTCATCGGGCTCGCCGACGATGTCATCCCGAGGACCAGGCCCCTCAGGCACCCGGGACATCCACAGTCGACTACGCGGGCTCGCAGACAGGTAATATACCCTTACCCTCAATCTTTTACATGTTTATTGGAATGTTTATAAACATTACTCTATTCAAATGAATTGATTGCATGTTCCAACTATTGGTACCATTATCAAATTTGTTGGAAATGTTGTGTGGATGTGGATGTGTTTGTATTATTGTTTGTAGGTTATGGGAAATGTTAGACTTTTAGGGGAGGTTCTACCCAATTTTTAGTACACGTTTTAACCATGAATTTATTCTTCGTTTTAGCAGGGAAGAAAAAGACCCGGGGCCCTTGCAGACAGCTGAAGTCTGAGTAGATCACACGTGCGACTTCTGAAAAGATCGCCATCACCTATGCTCCTGAACACCGGGCTTCTTCTACATCTGACCAGCACAGCACCCTGGTCCGTGACATAGAGGCGATACTACGTGCCCATTGCCCTATGAGATGGGAAACATGGACATCGGTCCCAAATCAAACGAAGGCTGCGATGTGGCATGAGTTGTCGGTGAGTGTATTCCATACTTTCTACTACTTTTTATAATTAAGTCTAATATTTTGTATATTTTAATAATATTATTTCATATTTGCATATCAACTTTAATACTACGAACCTTGATGCCGAGCGGACAGCCTACATAGATGGGCTCTTCACTAATCGGTACAAAGAGTGGAAGAGAGACCTCCACAACCATTTTAAGTCGTATTCGGACGCGGAGACTGCTTTAGCCCAAGGATGCCCTAAGGAGTTGTTGGAGCGGCCTCAGGATTGGGAGTGGTTATGTAACCACTTTCAATCTCCTAATTTTTTGGTAAGTTTACAAATTTATTTTATAATTTTACTCAACAATTAATATATGCACTAACAAATTTTGGGTTTAACAGAAACGTTCTCGAGCCAATTCGATTAATAGGTCAAAAAAGATACTTCTGCACCACTCTGCTTCGAAGCCCTTCTCCTATAGAGTGGAGCAGCTAAGAGAGGTAAAACTACTTTAGATTTTTTAATTTTAATATAATTTAATATTTATGAATTTTAAATTTTAACCTTCTTTTATTATTTCTTTTAGAAAGGTGCAAAGTTTCTGGAGATTGACATGTTCGAGGAAGTTTATGTCCGCCTCGGTGATGAGACGGCTCAGCAGCTCCATGTAAGTTTCTCTAATTACCTTTTACTTTTGTTCCTTTTATAATTATTATAAACAATAATATTTATTTTCTTATTACAGGCCACTATGGTGGAGAAGAGCAATGCTCTTTTCGAAGAAGTGGCATCGCAGCTTCCCCCCGAGACCCCTATCGAGAACGTGACTCCAATTGAGGATGCTGGTCTTCATATACTAACGGAGATGCTAGACCAGACCCTTGGTCGTAGGCCTGGTAGGGTTTACCAGAGGATGGGGAAAGCATGACTCCGTGAGATGGGTGCCTCATCTTCTAACAACAATTCGGAGAGTGGTCACCTCGTTGAAGGAGGAAGTTGAAGGCCTGAAACGGCAACTCGCGACTCAGGAAACCTGGATCATGAGCCAAATCTTACATACCCTCCAGTTGTCCGGCATTACATTGAATATGACATCATCCGATTCCCAGCCATCGAGTTCCCAACCCCCTCCCTGACCATATTTTCCGCCGGCATCTCACTACCCACTTCGTTTTAGGATTCTAATTTATTTGTATTATTGAATATTTTGTACGTACATTTCTTTATATAATCTAATTTGTTTTTCTACTTTGTTTATTATATCTGATTGTCTTTTAAATCCCAATTAATTCATTATATTAATTAATTAAAAAAATAAATTGAAAAAAAATTGTAAATTAACAAAATTAAAAAATTAAAGATAATTAAAATTAATTAAAATAAAATTATTAAATATTTTGCGCGACGAAACAAACATTGTCACCTAAACCTTTGAGCGACGATATATTTCGTCGCCTCAAGTGTAGGCAATTAATATATTTCGTTGCTAAAAACTCAGGGCGACGAAAGATTTTCGTCGCCTAAAGGTTTGCCAGACAAAATTTGTTCGTCGCCTGAACTCTATTGCCACGCATATTTTCTTCGCCAAAAATCGTAGCGCAAATGTACATTGCGCAACGAATTTTGGGCGACGAAGTAATGGTCGCGCAAATGTTTAGGCGACGAAATGGGACCTTGAGCGACAAAATTTGTTTTGTCGCGCAAGCTGTTTTATCTACTAGTGTAGCTTTACGTCAAAACATTTTAATGCATGTCATTATGTCAATGACTTGTGCAATATGTGTGTTTTACATGACCATTCTATGAACTCACATACAGTAGCATCCAAATAACATTTCATATGTATATTTCAGTTATCATAAATCATTCATGAATCACAAACGAAAGCAGAGATTCAAGTAGCAAACATATAATCATATAGTGAAACTTCCACCGCCTCGTATCTCCCTTTTCTATTTCAGTCAAACACAAAATAACCACTTACCTGGATGATCTAGCTCCTGCCCTCTTTTGCATACGTACCTTTCTTCTGCCTTGAAGTAGTCCTTCCCTCCTCCGAGTCCTTAATGGTCGTGGCACCCTAGTTCTCCCTTTTAATCTGTGTATGATAGACCAACTCCTCTCTGGCTCTCTATTTCACTCGTTTAGGGTTTACGGGATGGAAAACAAAACAATAACAGTCCCCCAACGGAACTAACCCTCTTCAAACCTGCTCCCTCTTTGTTTGTCCTTCTCGAAAATGACCCCTCTACCCCTCTAAAGGCCTTGATTGATCAATCTCCTAATAAAAGCAATCTTTCCTTTCCTAACCATTTGACGTTGCTAAATCTCTTATTTCCCTCTCAATTTTCTTCAATCCAACACCCTCGTTCCTCTTAAACATTAATCTGCAGCTGACCCCTTTAATTTGCCACCATTTAATCAATAAAATCCTAGTAAATCATTCCTTGTTTTCATCCCTTCCTTGTGGGCTTGCCGAAACTTACCGAACTAACCAAAGTTTTCAAAGGTTCCGTCTTTTATTGACTTGGGGCGTCAAAAAAGTGTGGGAAAATAAAAATAAATAAAAGGGAGCTTTAATGAAAAAGACATTAGTAAAAAAAAATGTTAACCAAAAGCACCCTAATAACTTTATTTAATAAAAAATTGCATAAATTTTAATCAAAAAGGCATAAATTTTAATCAAAAAAGCATAAATTTTAATCAAAATGACAAAATTAACATAACATGCCCAAAAAAAAAGATTTCACGGGCTGGAAGCAAAGCCCAACACGCAACCCGAACTTCTTCTTTTTTCAGCCCATGCCCCTAATAGGCGTTAGTCATGATGTGTTAAACTACTGCAACTGTTTCTAGAACTGAACACTGCCACTATTTCTAAAACTGAACACTGCAACTATTTCTAAAACTGTCACTGCAACTATTTCTAGAACTGAACACTGTCACTGCAATTATTTCTAGAACTAAACATTGTCACTACCACTATTTCTAGAACTGAACATTGCCACTATTTCTATAACTGAACATTGGCACTACCACTAATTCTAGAACTGAACACTGCCACTATTCATAGAACCAAATATGAAAGTATCAACTTTAAGGAAGCACTTACATGGAAAGGAAGCCCATGAGGAGAGGATTAAACGTATCTATTGGGTCAAGGACCAATTCCGTCAGATTTGGTCGAAAACTGACAAAAATCGCCAGAAAAACCTCACCTTTGGAGAGCTGGATCTCCCTGGACATTGAGTTGAAACGTGCGGGTCTTGTATTAGAAAAAAAAGAACGTCAATACAAACTCGTAGCCTCTGACCTTGCGTGATTTCATTACCGTGTGAGAAACTTAGAAAGAATCTAATATTTGAAAGAAAGAAATGTGCAGGAAGAACACAAGCAACACTAGGGTAAATAAACGGGCAACAAAACAAATAGACGGGCAAAGACTTGCAGTCATGGGCAAAATCGAAAAACTCATTGCTTGGGCCAGTTATATTTGGGCTGGTTTGATGTTGGGTTTGTCCTAACTATTAAATAAAGTTATTAGGGTATTTTTTATTAAGATTCAGTTTTTATGTCATTTCTATTAGTTTTCTAAAATGCTAAATGTGCTGCTGCCATTAAGTTTCGAACCCTATCCGCACAACTAATTATTTTCTTCTCATAAACCTTTTCCACTATATTGTCTTGCCTCTTTTGCTAATAAATTCCTTCCAAATATTTAAGTGTCTCTTTTCCTCGTAGGCTACGGAAATTAAACAAAAATAAGAGTAGCATTGTGCTCCTAGCTGTTATGTTAGGTCGGGGTATTACAAATTTAGTAAAGAAAATATTACCCTATATTAATTGAGATGCACTATTTTTACTTTTTATGTTTTCGGTTTATAAGAACAAGATCAAATAATTCTCAAGTTATAGGAAACATATAATTCTCGCAACAATAATTGATGATAAAAAAAAAAAAGCATTGATATACACTTTCCGCACTCGAATGTTATCCGTTAATGAACCAACAATTTATTAATTATGCTCTTAACACCGGTGAAGATACTAGCTAGAGGACATAGATAACAGTACATGGACATTTACTTAGGCTTTCACCAACTTGGAAGGAAAGACACATGGAAATAAATTGGGTACATAGCATTTTCTGTGACCACATGAGCAGATATAGCAACAAGATGCCAGGTGAAAACTTCTGCGCTATGATTATCCTGCTTATATCTCAAGTAGAATCATAGCATTTTCTGTGACCACATGAGCAGATATAGCAACAAGATGCTAGGTGAAAACTTCTGCGCTACGATTATCTTGCTTATATCTCAAGTGCAATCTCTGATTGAGTATAAGCCTGATCTGATCATGATAAGGTTCCATAGTACCTGAATGTGAATTAAACTGCCAAAGCTGGGCGAGTTAATTTGTATATAATAATAACTACAAACAACACAACAATACTTAAAAAATAATAATGTACGAAGAAGAATAAATAATTAAAAAAAAATCAAGCATGCCAGTTCTAATTATATCATGTTTTTACTTCTAAAGTTGGAAGTAATATGATACTTCGCTTCTTATTATGAATACAAAGTTATTTATCCTTATAGGTTAAGAGAAAAATTAATTAATAATAATTCGACACAACTCGGCTTATTCTTTTCCCTAAGGAGTCTTTGCATAAAATGAAGGAGAATTGAAGACATACAAGTTATAATTAAGAATGTTACTTTATTTAGAATAAACGTGTCAAATACTAATGTCGTTGAGCGACCCTAAATCGATGCTTACTTCCAAATTAAGACTGATTACCTTAAAATATACATGCAGTTGTTTTCAATTTAAAGGTCCACAGTTATCATTTTCGCATATATAGTTCAGTATTATCATATAGCCAATATAATTAGTAGTGAACATACTAGAGTGAACAAAACACATGCATGCCTATATAATCCATGGCCAGATTGGTGAGGATTCTCGCGATTGTTGTGGATCTATACGGTGATGTTGCCGATGGTCAGGACTAGCGAGTCTTTTTTCGCACTGTGGAGATGAGCTGACGGTAATTTCCTTCTCAGCTTAGTTGTAATTTGTGTTTGTTTGTGCTGCTTGCAGTTTGTGTGGCCTCGCTTTTTAGCAATTTCGCTTTGTGTGATCATCGGTTTCAGATCTATCACCACTGATCTATTGTAGCAGATTAGAATCGTTGTAGTTCTTGTGTGTTGGTTGTGGTGGTCATGTAGGGGATTTAATATTATTGTTTGTTGTGCTTTATTCTCTCCAGATCAAAGATGTGATCATTAGAGAACATGCATCTAGTTGGCACCCTTCTTATAATCGTGTTGTATTTTATCGCTACCGTTTCGGTTGAAAAAAAAAAAAAAGTAGTGATGTAACCAAAAGGCAAAAAACCTTGGACTCGATTGTTAGTAACTAATTTACATTAACCCCCAAGTCACCATCATACAGAATATTAACAAAAAAAAAAAATTTCTGACAAACAAATATTATTAATTAACAAATATAATAAAGATTAAAGAGGTCCAATATAATTACACAGAGATGGCTACAAACTAGACGGTAAGCACGTGAAAACCTAATATTAAACGCTTGCGCGGGACAACCATACCACTTGATCTGTCTTATACTTCTTTTTTATTTCATCTTTTTCAGATTAACAGTGACTCAGCGAATGAGTCTAATTCCAGTTGATTTTGGTGATCATGATGATGATCTGTCTTCAGAAGCGCCTGCAGATATTCTTCATAAAGATTTTCAAGCGTATGATCATTGCCGCCATCAGCTGAAGAATTAATAGGATCTTGATCTTCATCACCAACACAAAACACAACCCCATTATTATACCAAGGATTAACACCAAAAGCTCCTCCTCCTCCGTTTAAATCATGGCTCGAAGACGTAGTAGTAACTGTAGTGCTACTAGTAAAACTGTCATTTCTTGGCAGGGATAAAAAGGAAGTAACCCTAGTAGGTTTTGGGAGATGAACCTTAGGCTTTTGTGGCTCCACATGTTGGCCTGTTTTGTTGTTCTTGCTTTTCATCATCACCATCTCCTTCTTATTGTTGTTGTTCTTGCTTCTTTGGTCCTTTCTCCTTTTTTCTTTGGCTATCGGCTCAGATAATTTTTTGTGGGTGTTTGGGTCGGTGCCTTCGCTTCTGAGTCTTTTGCTAAGATGGGTGTTCCAGTAGTTCTTGATCTCGTTATCAGTACGACCCGGAAGCCTACCGGCGATGAGAGACCAACGGTTGCCAAGAAGTGAATGTAGTCTGATAATTAGGTCATCTTCATCGGGGGTTATGTCGCCTCTCTTTATGTCTGGTCTTAGATAGTTCATCCACCTTAGCCTGCAACTCTTCCCACACCTGAGGAGGCCTAATTAACCATGGAAAACAATAATTAATAACAGAATAATTCGACCAAAATATGCAGGATAAAAATATTGTACCAACAAATAAAAAAATTACAGAATATATACTGAGGACCAAAATTCATACATAAGAAATTATATAATAATGTGGAAAATGAACAATAACAAGTTGAGTAATTATGTGTACCAGCTTTTTTTGGCAAGAATCTCCAATGGCCTTCACCATGACCTTCAATATACTTGGTGAGTAATGTGTCTTCTCTCGGAGTCCATGGACCTCTATGCAAACCAACCTTAGAACAACAAGGAGCCCTTCCCATGATTCACTCTATCTAGCTAGATCTCTGTCTCTCAAAAATATAAATAATTAGCACGATAAACTAGTGTGAGAATAAGAGGGGGAAGCACAGGAAACTAGAGGGCTCTGATGCTCTGTAGAGCACAAAGGATTCTTACACCTTGTATCCCTTTTTATTTGTGGGGATGCTAACGTGTGTTAAGGAGGAATAAATAATAAAGACTTCTAAGGAAAATTATAATTTTATAAGTATTATTTTCATATAGGAATATGTACATCTCTTATTATCTGCCGAACAACATAAACATATATACGCAAGGTCTTTAAGTTACTAGACATTGAATATGAAATATTGATAAAATTGATTCTTATATGAACGTGTGGTCTGAATTATAATTAATCTTCGAACATAAATTTTTATTTTACTACATGAGTCCAATTTGATCATTACTCTAACAATGTATAATGATGAAAGCTATCTAATATATGGACTCTGCCAACACTGATCTAATGAGATTTATAAATGTTGCGGTGCATGAAAATTAATAAACATTTTAGTCCAATGTGATCAAATGGCTTAAAATATGTTCTTGTAAAAACATTTACCTATGAACTTTCGATAACAACAGAGGTAAATTCATATTAGATACCAAGTTGGATATAGGTTTTAAGAAAAAATACCATATTTAAAGAAAAATACCAAGTCTAATTAAATATTTTATGATAAGCCACAAACTTTATTGCAAGTGATCCTATGACTAAATAAAAAAATATGAGAGATTACTATATTATCCTCAAGTTTATTTCTTCTAATTTTATAAGGCCTTTAGAGCTCGGGATTAACTTTGAAGGTTTAGGGTTTTAAAAGGTCGGTCAAGGTTTGGGGTTGATCATTTTGGGTTTAGGGTTTTAGAATGTCCTTGGGAGGAGCTTAGGGCTTAGGGTGTAGGTCTCGGGTTTTGGGCGAAGCCCAAAATTTGAGAACTAGACCCTACGCCATAAGCGATTAACGTAATAAAAAAAAATTTCTTCTAAAAAAATTCGTACTCATGCTTGTTAGTTACAATTCATTGGGAATGTTAATGGCTATGACTTTGTGATGGCAGGGTTGGACATTATTGTCATTTTAACTTGCAAATTAATTTGACTTTTCAACTAGTACCTAAACTAAAAATATGGTATTTTAACTTAAAGTTACTTTAAATTTGGTATTTAAACTAAAAACTCCCTAAAAAGAAAAACCAATAACTTTATTTGAATTAAATATAAAATATGTGTACTAATACAATATATAGCAAGCCAATAATTATTTTTGAGATGCTTACGTGAATTTGGCCAATTTACGTTTGTGCACGTAACTCAACGGCCCTTCTTGCTATCTGCCCTTCTCGTGCATGCAGCTTGAATATACCCACTTGAATAGACCCAACTACCCTCAAAATTAATTCCTAACTACACCTAAAAGCCAAAACCTAGTTATGCGTCCTTGATGATTGATGAGGCAAACAGGGATCAGTTGCGGACATCGTCGAACAATCAGAGTACCATATGTATGTCAGCTGCACCATTGGTCCATTGCGAAACTGGAAACACATTCTATTTGAAAAACAAATTAATATATTGGAATTTATTGGAACCATGGAAACAACCATTAAATCGATCCAAAACTAGAGAGAAAATAAGAATGGGGATTTGCTGATGGTAAAAACCTTCATCCGTATCCCTTGTTCCGTTCAAGTTGCATTTTTTGCTGATGGTAAAAACCTAAAATAAAAACCTTCCTCTGCATCCCTTGTTTACATAAGAATATGCAAAGTTTATAGTTTTATGAAATTTTCATCCTGGTCTTAGTTGTAGGTTTTCCAATTCTGACAATTTGATTGGCTCAATCTCAATCATCAAGCTCCTCTTTCTACTTTTTCGGATTGGATATGGTCCATATATGGGAATAATCAAACCAAGAAAGAACAGAAAAAGCTCTTCTTCTCTTCAATGTTTGATTTTCAATTTTGAGGGTACTTCGGTCAATTGATATGAGTTTTTGGCTATGTTTGAAAGATGTTTTTAAAATAACATTTATGAATTTAAAGGTTAAATTTTGACTAAAAATGATACATGATAAATTCTCATTTTTTATCCCTCCAGCTAGCCTGCAACATTACTGCCTCTTGATTTGGTTAGAGTGTCAAATGAAAGCTATAATTATAGTTTAAACACAAATTAAACAAACAAAAAATAATGAAAATTTTCACTATATTTCTAGCTTTTGTATATATATATTTTGAAGAATATTAATATTACACTCATAAAATTAAGTCATTCTACTTCATGATGTATATCGTTGTCCTCAAACATCGTGCGGCATATATGAAACTTTTTTGCGTGACAAAATTAGAGAGCAAGTCATCTAATTAGCTCGAATAGAAGTAATTATATAAGGAAAAAAATTGCACAGGTGTAGCATTTTCTACAGTAAATTAATAATTAGTTAATTTGGTTAAGTAATTGGGATCTGGAGTCTCTACATTTACCTTTGCGGATTCCGAGTCTCTACGTTTAGCTTTACCGCATTTCATAATGATCTAATGATTTAAAACATGACATGTTATTTAGTGCAAAATTTATTTTTGTTTTCTTTTTAATTTTCTAAATTGGCATTATCTTGCCACATCTCTCCCATCACGGTCAGCCGCTTCATTTACTGAATTTTTAGTTCATAGACCAAAACTACAATAGGGTCATAATTCAAGGACCATTTCTCTAAGTTACTCAACAGCGTATCATAGTTGTTGAATTTACATATTAGGTGTTTAAGTTAGAAAACAATGTTAGTAGTGTTGATTAGTCTATTCTTAATGTTAGAAGAGCCTCTAAATTTGAAACGTTAACTTGATTGTTAGACTAAAAAACCGGCCTACATTGTTACAATTTATAATTTTATGGTTTTTTTTTGTTTTTCAATAGGCAAAGAATCTTGTTTTTCCTTAACACCGAATCATAAGGTTACGAAAGTGTAAATTTATTTTGATACAACGATATATATACACTAAGTAGTAAGCTTTATATACAACAATTTTCATCTCAAGGGAAAGCAAGGAAGTCGAATAGGAAATCTCGATAACTACTTATGGTAACGGATTCTCATAACGCCTGCTATTCAATGATAGTGAGTTGATCAAGTAAGGAGAATTGAAATATTCTAGCTAATCGGCGTAGTACTACTACCAACCGTGTCTCTTCCTAGCTTGAAGGCTAAGAAAGCTCCTCCTATAGTCTTAAGCCAAAATTATGGCAAGAGCTTTTCTCCCTGCGCATGAGCTGCACATAATCTGGATTCAAGATATAGAGTGAACTATGATATGACAACCGAACATTAATGCCATTAACAATATTATATTGACATATTAGTATCAATATAAATGCTAAATTAACAATATCTACCAAATATCGATCTCATATCAACAATATCGATGAAATATCTAATGAAAATGAACATCATTAACATGATATTGATATTCAATTACGATATCGTCATTCATGTCATTTCTGGATCATGCACAGCCCATATGCACGTCTCATATGTGTTAGAGAGAATTTTCGATTGTGGCAAATCAACAACAAAACTTGAAATCTTTTTTTCTTTTTTAGTTGCAAATAAGATCTAAATTCTGGAGATAAATGCTCAATCCATAGAACTTGGATCACAAAATGAAAAAAATAAAATAACTTTTGGGTGGTCATTAGAACTCTTTTTTTATTGGATGAAGTACACGATAATTATTTTGAAGTATCAATAATAGATTCTTAAGATTTTCATGAATGAAAATCGAAAAGAAAGTTATTATGTTTGGTAATGAAAAGTTGATAAAGAACATACTTTGAATCGATAATTATAAAAGCATACCATGATCCATATATGTTTAGTGCTTACAAGTTTGTCTCGACAAATTGAAATATAAATCCAAGTTACATGGCCACTTCAAGGATGTACCTATATTCAGTGCCACCACCACCTATCTACATCAAATGCCGTCTGGATTAGAAGCTTAAAAATGAAGATGCAATTGAATGCCGTTTAGATTAGAAGCTTAAAAATGAAGATGCAAGACATTCCAGCACCAAAAAAAAGGAGAAGTGAGAGCTGCCAAACATTCTATCAGTTCCTGACACAATCCATCTTATATTAACAAGAAAAAAATTACTCATCGTTGTGGAACCTAATTTTTAGTTATTACGTTAAATGTGGTCTCGTGACGTGTGATAGATAACATGACAATATATCTTAGTTGTTATAATAATTAAACTTCAGAGTAGCTAGACTAAATGTGAACAAACGAAAAATTATCAGTCAGTATTCTTCTTAATTTTCTAATGGGGGAAAAACAGCTTTTTTTTTTGTTTTTTTTGTGCGTCGGGTAACTAGAAATCTAGAATTACTTGCAGTAGTTAAAAATGCCAACTAGTATTAAAACTCCAAAATATGCCCAAAATGGATTTGGGTCGATTTTGCAACTGGCTTAACTCGTAAGGCTAAGTCTGAGAAATTTCTATCATACTATGTGGCCCATGTTAAGCCCAACCCAAATTACCTGACCCCAACATAAGAAAAGAAGTATGCAGATCCTCCCATAAAATAACTAAATAAATAAATATAAAAAAAACTAGACTGTTAGTTTGTTTGCAAGGATTTTAGCTAATTTCGTATTTTTACTTCGAATTGAAAATGTCGCTGGACAATGGATTTTCTTCCATCATAGTGGAATTAGATTCCCTATTTGTCATTAATCAGTTGACAAAAGAAGAGGAGGATCTTTCTTCTAACAGTAATCTCATTGATTAAATTGAGGGGTGCATAAAACAATTTCATAAGATTTTGATTTCCTATATTCTAAGGAGTTGTAATATTGAGACTCATAAGTTAGGAAAACATGTTTTGCATTGTTTTGGAAGATCTATTTGTACCCCTTTGATTTTTTTTTTTTTTTTTTTTGTCAAAACCTCTTTGATTTCTTTCAATGAGTTGCATTTTCTGTTAAAAAAAAGAAAATTTGAGCTAATTTTATGTTTGGATAATTAAGAGGATTTATATTCAACCAGATCTAGATGCATCCATGTAACTAGACTTGAAAGATTGTATACGAACTATTAACAAACTATTAACACATGACACAAATTTACACGGAAATTAAAATTGTAGTTTTTTTTAGTTGGGATTTATCAATTCAAGTTGATAGATATTGAGAGTATGAATCCAACATCAAGGAAAGAAATGATTTTGTATGTGCTTATAAGTAATTAGGCTACTCCCCATATTGCAAATTGGTTTTACGGTGAAACCTCAATTTTTTTAATAGATCTGTTCAGAAACAATTCAGTTCTAGTGCTTTTGAATTTTTAAATAATTAAGAGTAAAGACATTTTATAATTTTATATACAACTAAAGTTAATCCTAGGTTACCATTCAGACTCTCCCGTCATGTTTCTTGCTTCACACAATTAAAGATAAATTGGAGGGGGAAATTTCTTTTTTCTTTTTTTAAAAAAAGAAATTTACTATTATTAAGGGGAGGAGGAGAGTTTGAAACTATTAATATTATAATAATTTAGGAAAATGGAGAGTTTCGAACCCATGACGCATTGATAGAAACCCAACTCCCTATCCAATAGGATATCGAACCACATGCAAATTGGAGGGGAAAATTAAAAAATGCTTTTCTGGTTGAAAGAGGATTGTGACATGTTTAATTTTCTTTCCTTAGACTTGATTTTTCAAATTTCTCATGTTGGACATTCAAAATGCATTAATGTATTTCTCATAACAGATTTGCTATTTTTAAAATACACATGTGGTGGCAAAATTTTGCCGCTTGAGGATTTGACGAAATTGTACCTACAAAACAAATAAACACCTAAGATCAAAGACCAAAGCCATGTGCCCAAAGGAGAGAGGGATTTGGCTAATGGATCTCCAATGCCTAAGTCAGTTTCTTTGAAAAAAAAATGAGTATTTAGGGCTTAATTCCGTAGCAAAAGCTTACTAAGACTTTGGTGTAGATGGAGTATTTATAGAGTTAGGGCAGGCCATTGGGTGAGGGATCTAGGGCCATGTGTCGTCATCTAGTTGGCCAAAGTGTGTCACTCGTTGAATGCAGTAGGCAAGAATCCTAAAGGTATTATTAAATAAATTAATAATATCTTAGAATTATCCTAGAGTATCCTTGATGAGATTTGATTGTGATTCCTTGATTAAAAAAATTTGTCTTCAATAAGGAAAGCTTAAAGGTAGGAATTAGTTATTAATTCTACATTTAATTCCTTTGTCTTATCTCTTTGCCATGGGCAGCGGAGCTTGAAGAAATTGTAGTCAGTAGCTCAAGGCTTCCTGGTGGTTGAATGCATGTGGAACAATATGTGGGCCTTGCCAATTAATAAGGACATTCTCGTCAATGTAAGATAAAAGTCCACATGTCATCGCCATGATTTTCTAAATTATTTTTAGCTCCACAAACGCCCCCACATCTATTGTGATGTTGTAGGAAAGGGCAGGAGATGTAGAAATCCCAAGTGGAGTTGACTTGCCAAAAATGTATTCCTTGATTGCATTGAATTCTGAGCTCTGACTTGTAATGAAAGTCTTATGTGAGATGAAATCCAAATGCCCTTAGGATTTATTTATCTCTAGTATAAATCAAGGATTAAATAAACTTAGAGAGCAAATATTTTCCAAACAAGAAAGAGAGAAAATTAGAGGAAATTGTTTCCCATCTCCCAATTTTCTTCTTTGCTTGCCCTGTGAAGAGTTGATCGTCTTATTCTTCGTTGTTGTACCAAAAGGTAAGAAAAAAATTACTTTTCTTCTTCTTCATGCTGCTTGGGATGAGTGGGCTAGGCCCCACGTGGGTGACAAGACAACAAGGACTGCCTACTAGTGGAGTCGACGTGGATGAGAGCCGTGGGATGGTGCGGCGCAGCGCATGTGAGTTGGAGAGAGAAATCGGCACTGGCTGTGTCGCGCCCCGGGGTCGGTGGAAAACTAATAAATATAACCCTGTGCCCGGCACGCGAGCTAAAATTAAAATAAATATAAAGAAAAACTGGAACGGGGTGGAGAATAAATTCCTCTTATAATAACTGCTCAATATTCTTTACAAGGCTAAAATAAATAAATAACAACTTCTAGACTCACATCTAATTCGATCTCACCCCGCCTACCCTCTTGATTGTCTAATTCGTAAACCTGGATTCCAAAGCAAAAGCAATATTCCTCACCAACACCTCAAGCGTCACAGATAACTCAGATTGTAGTACTCTTCTCCAGAAATCCGTAAGCAAAAACGAAATCGAAATCAGAGTTGTACATCAAAATTTATAGTAGAAATTTGATTTGGGTTTATTTAATAAAAGAGAGCTTTATTTCTCTTTTCTTCCGAACTTTGCTTCAAGGAACAAGAAAGACAGAACCTGCTGGATGCTGCCTTTAATCCAATCTGATGCCGCTTCAATTCCCTTTCATTTGAGGTCCAATGGTTGCTTGCCAAGTGGCAAGACAAAGAGAAAATAAAATTCTAATTTCTCTTTATTTGATTACACTTGCCAACATAGCACAATGACACCACCAGTAGCTGTCCTATGTTGGCGTATCCATGTGGAAAGGCCAGTCATTCCTTGACTGCCACGTGGCATTCCAACATTCATCCGACTTGAAAATTTCATTAAAATTTTCATCCGAGTTCTAAAATTTTCATCCGAGAGTTGCTACGAACTCGTAATGATCTTTACTTTCATCTTATGATGTCCAAATCATCAAATGACCTTAAGAAAAATTATTTAATTTCTCACTTATTCAAAATCAACCACAAATCGTATAATCCGAAGAAATTTCAAAATTCTTCAAAAGTCATAACAACATTTTTAAAAATTCAAGGTCTTACAATCCACCCTCCTTAAAATAAATTTTGTCCTCGAAATTTACTCAACACACCCAAGCTACTCGAACAGATGCAAATATTTACCTCTCTTGTCGAACTCTAGTTCCCATGTAGTTTCTTCTGTTTTATGGTATTGCCACTTAAATTTCACAAGTGGCACTTCCCGACACCTAAGCCTTTTCATTTCCAAATCAAGTATACAATTTGATCATTCTTCATAGGACACATTTTGCTCCAGCGGCAGATTAATCCAAGGCATGAAATACATTGTCGATATAGGAAAACTTTAACTGCAAGTCGAATCTTAAAGCTTAATTGCCACAACTCCAGTTGCCTCGAACAATAAGACATCATCAACATAACAAAGGTGCAAAAGATATATGTGAGGGTGCTTATCAGGTTTTCCAATGTTCCATCATTAACGACACACTAACAATTGTAGTTTAGAAATTCCATTACCAAAGTTAACAGGTATGGCTCTAGGAAGATCTTTTCTCATACCATTACTAGCCTTAAAAAAATTCTAAGGGTGAGCCATTAATCAAGATTTCAAATGAGGGAGTAGAGATGCCAACAGTAATCCATCACAACCACCTCTCAGAAAAATTCATCTATCGAAAGACCCCAATCACCATATCCCAATACATTGAGTCATAGACTTTCTGAATGTCCACTTTCACACAGAACTGGGCACAATTTCTGTCTCTATGGAAATAGAGAACCAACTCATGCATGAAAAAAAATATTTCCATCGACGTTCCTGCCCTTAACTTAACAAATGTCATTTGTGACTAATCCTGTAACCAATGTTATGGCTACATGTGGTACCTATCATGTAAGTATCTTAAGTAATATTTCCATCTCGTGAATTGAAACACCAAAATATATGTATTTTCCAAGTACTTCTCTTGACTGTAAAATATCATGCTCATATAAATTAATGACCAGATGTACATCGTACAAATTCATCTTGTAACAATCAAATCTAACATCAAAGTTTTTCTCTCCGGTAAGTCAAATATATAAGCAGCTGGTCCAATACGTTTCACTAATCTTGAACAGACCTATGTATCTAGGTGCTAATTTTCCTTCCACTCCAAACCGGTCCACTTCTTTCTAAAGGCTAAAACTTCAGAAATACAAAATTACCAACTTGGAACTCAAGAGGCCTTCTCTTCTTATCAACATAAAACTTTTGCCTACTTTGAGCAATTCTCAGCCTATCTTGAACAATCTTCGTCTTTTCACTTGTTTCTTTAATGACTTCCGGACCAATAGTAATTCGATCTTCATGGTCAGTATAACACAATGGTGATTGACAAGGTCGTCTATAGAAAGCTTCGTAAGGTGTCATACCAATGCTACTTTGATAATTATTATTGTAAACGAATTCATCAAGTGATAGGTACTCATTCCATTTTCTGCCAAAATCAAGTATGCATGTACAAAGCATGTCCTCCAATACTTGAATTACTCACTCTGACTATCCTTCAGTCTATGTTGTACTTAAATCAAGGTGAATTCCAATCTCATCTTGTAATTCTTCCAAAGACATGATGTGAATCTTAGATCTCGATATTAGACTATAGTCTTTGAAATTCCATGTAATCAAAGAATCCATTCAATATACAATTGGACGAAATAACTGATAGAGGAATCCATCTTTAAATGCAGAAAGTGAGTTGCCTTAGTAAGTCTATCAACTATTACCCAAACACCTGACCTTTGTTCGATTTTGGTAAACTAGTAATAAAGTCCATTGTGATGTTGTCCAATTTTCATTCTAGGATCAGTAGCGGTTGTTGTTACATCCCGTCTCTAACTTTATTGTATTTTATTCCCCCAACGGTGTAAATTGACGAAAATGCCCTTGGAGGCTTATTGAGTCCTACGTGGACAATTATTTTCTATCGACTTAATTTCGTACTTTTAGCGTACTTTTCAGCCTGTACACTTCGTTACGAACCCATAGACGTGGACGGGACAAATTTCGAACTTGTAACAGAGAAGTTATGAATAACGGCAATTTGGTAATTTACCAAATTGCGGTATTTTTTTCTGAAACAGTGGATTGAAATTGTGGGCTGTCTTCCCGTGGTTTCATTTGAAACCAAGGTGCTATGCACCTCTGTATTCATTTTCAGACTCTGTGTGCATGCTTGTCTGCATGCATGTGAGCTTTTCTTTAAATCTCCTACCCATGTAGGATTTTTCATACACACACCAAATCAATTTGCCTACTTTCTGTCCCACTCTCTGTTCTCCCTTCATTCGTGCCTGTGTGACAAACCTTTCTCACAGATTGCATGCAGACCACCTACTCACACATTAACTGAGCAGACTTACAGAAACCAAACACACCCAAATCTCTCTAGCCACCCCGTGAGGCCACCACCCCCAACCTCTCGGCCTTCCTTCATTCAACCATCATCTCTGAGTTCATCATCTTCATCATCAGCGACTTAGGGCCTTGTAAAACCCAGAAACTCAGCCCAAACCTGAGAGCCAAACATACAGATTTTTTCCCAGCGAAACTTTTCTCGGCCAAAAACGGCGATCCGAGCCTCGTTTTAGTCTCAAACCTTCACGAATCAACTATTGGGGACCTTGGGATCACAACCCAGGGCCTGCATGTGAAGATTTCATTGAATTCGACGAGTTTCAATTTGTGGCCGAGTCTTTTGAGGCCATTTCTGGCCATTTCCAGCCACATTTCGAGGTTCTACTAGGTAAGTTCGAACTCTACTCTTCACCAGCTTCAATTTGACACCTTTTGGGTGAAAAATGGTCGAGTTTTGAAGAATCTAAAATTTTTCCAGAAACTGGCGAGATTTTCCAGATTCTAGCGCCGGCGAGCGGCGCACGGCGGCCGGGAGTTGCAACGGTCACCAGAGGAGTGACGTCATCGAACCGGTCCTGACGTCAGCAACCCGGTCTGTGACGTCAACAGATCCCGTCCAACCGGTCGAACCGGTGGAATATTCCAAAGGTATATTCTGTTTAACCTTAACGTCATCAAGGAATATTCCCTAACGGTGATGGAATATTCTGTAACGCCGTTAGAGAATATTCAATCAGTCAAACAGAATATTCCGTTAAAGTTAACGGCACGCCGTTAACTTTAACGGCGAGTGAACAGTAAGCGGGTGGCGCGCGTGAGCGCGTGGGCGCACGTGCGAGCGCGTGTGGGCGCGTGAGCGCGTGGGCGCACGTGCAAGTGCGTGTGGGCGCGTGAGCGCGTGTGGGCGCGTGACGGCGCGTGCTGCCTTGTGGCGGCGCATGGCGCCGTGTAGGGCCCCATGGCGGCACGTGGCAGCGCTTGAACCACTTTTCCAACGATTTCAAGTCCCGAAACGAGCAAACAAAGGGGATTTCGAGTCTTTTCCTTATTTAAAATTGGAATAGACTTGTGTAATGATTAGTTGAGTAACTTCCCATATAGGTGAGACCTATCCCGAGGAGCTACGAGCTCAAGCGAGGTACGGAGGCTACTATCCGACTACTTACTAGTGAGTGGGCCCTTTCTTTACTCTAAATATTATATTAGTATGTGTTTTAAATGTGATTTCCGTGACTATGTATAGCATGCCATGTTTTACAAACCGATATATGTTTTATGTGACACTTTATGACTTAGTATTCACATTTACTTGGCTTTATCGAATAAATGTTGGCATGTCTATACGTTTTAGCAAATTATTACTCATCACGCATATTGCACGGTGTTAGCACTGTCCGGGCCAGAACCAGCTTCACGTGTATGTTCACACGCACCGACACGCTCACTTTGGATCCATCGTAGGTGCCAGCCTGTTCTAGGTCGCCTGGGCGGCTAGACTTGTTGTGACGCGCTTAGCGCCAGCTTCATGTGCATGTAGTGCTAGAGCGTAATTTATTAGACACCCAGCCTGTCATGTAGCTACTTTCTGCATGACTTGTGCGCATTGATTATGCGATGAGTATTGTGATATTTTTTTTACTGCTACTGATATCCTTTATACCCGTATCCTTGTGGGCGTAGGCCCGTTTATTTCGTTGTTGTTATTATTATTAGTAAACTTATATTTTCAATAAACTACGGGTTTTACAGCGAGGGGTTATTCCAAACTTTTGAAAAGGTTTTATAAAACTGTACTTGGCCCACTCACCTTTGTTTTTCGCCCCTCCAGGACATAGATCTTAGTTAGCTGATGAGACCGCGTGGCTGCTACTGATATTACCGTATTTACCCTCAGTGGAAGTATGTTACTTTCCTTTCAGTTGTGTTCTATATCCATCCTACGGGATGGGAATAATCTTTTAATTACTGCACCTAGCTCTGATATTTGTGTATTCATGGGTCTTAACCCGCACTATACACTTCCACTATGTATTTCTTTTAATTCAGCACAAACTCTAATTTAAATTCCTTCATTATTTCTTTATCAATTTCTTATGACTTCGTCACTCCTCCGGAGTGATGGTCAGCACGCCTCGATATCCGGTGTTCACCTGGATATTCGAGTCGGGGTGTGTCAGTTGTAACACTCCAAACTGCTTCTGGTGTTATGCCTTTACTCGTTGGCATACTACACATCGTCCAACATAAATAGCAACATTATGCTTCATACCTTTTCAAATCCTTCTACATCTTAGTACCAATTGGATGTATAACAAACTGTGTTTTATGAGCTTCACCTAACGTTTTCTTTCTGACTTCTTCATTCTCAGGTACAATCACTATGTTTTTGTACCTCAAACTACCATTTTACATGAAGTTTCCACTCATTAAGTGCTTCTCCTAAAATTATCTTGTCTTATTTCTTGTAGTTCAGGATCTTCTTGTTGTTTCTGCACTATATGTTGCTTTAATTCATCATGTTGCACCTCTAGATCATATTCATGTATTGTATCAAACATCTTCTTATCTGTCAACATCAGATAAGATAAAATGCTCATGTTCTTTCTGCTTAAAATGTGAGCAACTACATTTGCTTTTCCAAGTTGATAGGATAAATCGAAATCATAATCCTTTATGTAATCCATCCATTAAAAGTTCAATCTCAAAGTTTAACTGTTTCAACTCCAGTAGTCTTAAATGACTATAGTTTCCAAACAAGGTAATCTAACCAAACTCTAAATATAGTTTCCAAACAAGATCGTAACTACAAGTGGTATTTCCAATGGCTCAGTGGTTTACAACATTCGAAATTGTGACCCATCACTCGGCTCACTATTTTGATTATCTTATTCTCATCACACGATGATACAGTTTTTTTTCTTTTCTTTCCTTTCCTTTTTCTTCAGACTCATCACACAGCCGAAACTGTATAAGAATGAGAATTAGTAATCCCATCACATAACCGTAAGTTGTGTAGGAATGAGGTCTAATGGATTCATCACACAGCCTGAAGCTATGTAGAAATGAAATTTAATGAACTCATTACACAACCAATTGTGTAGTAATAAAGTTTAGCAGCTTCATCACACAACCAATTGTGTAGGAATGAAATTCAATTGGCTCATCATACAACCCTAAGATGTATAGGAATGAATCATTGTGTATAATACCAACTCGTGTAGGATTGAGAATTTCACTTGACCATCACTTTTATTTTATCCGAGTAGGAATGTGTCACATCCAAATTCATTTTCTTTTCGAAACTTTATCGAATGAATGACTACAACTATTGGCTTCAAACCTGCATCTATAAGAGGCACTTGCTTCTAGTATAACGTCAACTGAAAATTACAGGATACAAGATAGTTCCCGTCTAAAGATTTTTACTGAGAGAGTTGATGTTTGCGAACCCAACAAATAAAGATTTACTAGTCTTTGTCATCTTCTCGACCTCAATAAAAAGCATGTAGTTCATAACCATCTCCATAAAATCCTTCATAAATCAATGAAAAACATGGGAATGTATGACAATATGTGATCATGACTGGAAGTTCCAAACTCCAGCTAATTGGTTGTAACACAAGTAACTAACATATCAAATACAAGGGTATAAGTTAATTCAAACAATCAATGAAATGAAATACATCACTTCTAATAACCCAAGATACTACCCACAATTAGAGTACTCATCTCTCACATCAAGGAACTCAAACTGATACAAAGGTTCATGGACCAGTACTCTAGCTCAAGTCCAACCAATCTAATTGGTATCACAATTTGTCTCGAGGGCGTCTAATAATTGAGTTACAATGACAAACTTAAACCACAACCCCAAGGGTATCTAATCCCTAGAAGAAGCTCTGATATCATGTTGTCACGCCCCGGACCCGGGGTCGGTGGAAAACTAATAAATATAACCCTGTTCCCGGCGTGCAAGCTAAAATTAAAATAAATATAAAGAAAAACCGGAACGGGGTGGAGAATAAATTCCTCTTATAATATCTGCTCAATATTCTTTATAAGGCTAAAATAAATAAATAACAACTTCTAGACTCACATCTAATCCGATCTCACCCCGCCTACCCTCTTGATTGTCTAATTCGTAAACCTGAATTCCAAAGCAAAAGCAATATTCCTCACCAATACCTCAAGTGTCACGGATAACTCAGATTGTAGTACTCTTCTTCAGAAATCCGTAGGCGAAAACGGAATCGAAATCAGAGTTGTACATCAAAATTTATAGTAGAAATTCGATTTGGGTTTATTTAATAAAAGAGAGCTTTCTTTTCTTCCGGACTTTGCTTCGAGGGACAAGAAAGACAGAACCTGCTGGCTGCTGCCTTTAATCCAATCTGATGCCGCTTCAATTCCCTTTCATTTGAGGTCTAATGGTTGCTTGCCAAGTGGCAAGACAAAGAGAAAATAAAATTTTGATTTCTCTTTATTTGATTACACTTGCCAACATAGCACAATGACACCACCAGCAGCTGTCCTATGCTGGCGTATCCATGCGGAAAGGCCAGCCATTCCTTGGTTGCCACGTGGCGTTCCAACATTCATCCGACTTGAAGATTTCATTAAAATTTTCATCCGAGTTCTGAAATATCATCCGAGAGTTGCTACGAACTCATAATGATTTTTACTTTCATCTTATGATGTCCAAATCATCATATAACCTCAGGAAAAATTATTTAATTTCTCACTTATTCAAAATCAACCACAAATCGTATAATCCGAAGAAATTTCAAAAGTCATAACAACATTTTCTAAGCACTTTAAAAATTCAAGGTCTTACAGGCTGGTGTTGCGCACAAGAGGAGAGAGAGCTAAGACATTGGGCCTGACGGGTGCACATGAGAGAGAATAAAGGCTCTAGGCTAGGCCTGGTGCGTTGGGCTCGCCTGATGCCGTGGTAGGGGTGGCTGTGTACTGCCCCCATGGTTTTTTATTTATTTTTTCTTCGGAAGTACTTTGAATATTCTCCGATATTTTTTGTGCAGGGTTTTTCCAGAGTGTCTTCTTTCGAGTGTAAGAGCAATGAATATCGTCCACCTAAGTATCTTCAAGGTAGGTCTTCTGAAAAAGTCAGATGCTTTAGAGTTGTTCATCCAAATATTGGCTCCAATGACTTGTTTTGGGATTTCCTCAAAAAGTTTAATTATGCAATCTTGTCTGATATCCATGTGAAGTGTGTGGCAGATAGAAGTAGTCATGAACCATGCACTGAGGCTGCTCAAGCAAGAAGAAGAGCTATCAAATTCTGCCCGTACTACTTCGTGTTGGGATTAACCTTTCCCATGTCATGCTTCTGCGAATTAGTGATCTACTCCATGAAGTGCGCTTTTGCGCAGTATTCTCTCAACGTCTTTCATGCAATTGTAGGATTCTCTAACTTTAGTAGGTTCTTCGACTCGAGTCTGACAATTAACAAATTCTGGTACTTCTTCAAAATTGGTCACCAGATGGCGTAGGGCAGTTGAGGTCTACACGCCACAAGTTGTTTGATGCTTCAAGTATAGGTGATCACGAATTGGTCCAAGGATACTCTTGAGATCAGTGGTGAGTGGGAGTCTGATACTTCATCTGAACTGTGCGTCCTTGTGAAGTTTATTGAAAGTAAGTGAGCTGTTTTATCCCTCGTCTGCTTGAAATTTGTGAGTTTCGTTGACTTCAAATTATTAAATATCTTATTTCCATGTTCAAATTTGGAGTTTGGCTTAAATCCAAAGACTTCGTCAGATATGAAGAAGGTGCATGTCGCCATGGGTATCCTGGCTAAATATCGAGAGTGGCGCTGGCTGCTCAGTCTTTTTTGTAGGGAGAAAGGCGAGCGAGGGAAGAGACCAACCTGATTAAGGAAGAGGTGTTCGCTCGCCCGATCAACATTGAAAAGCCTACTATCAATGAAAGTAGAAAGAAGAGAGATTTTTAACCTGCTCATGAGTCATCGGTCGAGAAGAAGCCAAAGACTTCTTCTACTGCTCGTGGGAGCTCTGTTGCTCCTGAAAGCTCTGTTGCTCTCAGAAAACTTGTCATCAATTTGTCTTCTTTAAATAATAAGAGAGATGTTGTTGAACCTGCTAAGATTGTTGCTTCAAAAGAGGCTAAAACTTTGGCTGAGAAGGTTGCCTAACGTAAAAATTATGTGCTGCGTTCAATGTCTAACTCTGGAGGTAAGGTGAAACGTCCATTTGTAGCTAAGTCTGGATCAACTTCTAAAAGGCTCGCCACTTTGAGAAATGGGAAAAGAGGTTCGTCACTTGGGAAAGAAGATTCAGTTGCTCAAAAGGTGTCAAAGCTTGCTACTTATGCTGTTGTTGCGTATGTGCTCCCTGCTAAAAAGAAGGAAACTGCTCACAAGGGCAGTTGTAAAGAGTCGAAGGATTCTGCACCTGAGGACTTTTCTGACTTAATTTTGACTTGCCTACGGATCTGATTGCTTGCACCAAATTCGTTGAATGTGTTGAAGAAGCAGTGGGTTTGGTGTTCTTTCAAAGCGTCCTCCTGATGAAAGAAGAGATTTCCTCCTTGCTACAATGCAAAAGACTTTGATCTTAATTGCTTAGACCATGCGTCTTGAGAAGTTGAAGCAGTATCGGCTGCCAAAGCTCACTATGCTGCCAAGAAAGTTGAAAAACTAGAGGTTGAGTTTGCTGAGTTGAAATTGAAGGGGTCCCTTACTCATGTCCCCACTACTGCGTAGTAGGAAGTAGTTCATCAAGAAAACGAGGATCTAAAGCTCAAGCTTGTTACTTCTCGATCGTCGGTGGAAGCTGAACAGAAGGATAGGGACCTTGACTTGTAGAAAATCCAAAGTTTGAAAGGGATTACTTTTGAGCTTCGTTGTCTGCTTGATTCAAGACCGAGAGATCATAGATTATGTCAATGATTTGATCACCTCCAGAAGATTGCCAATGACTTTGCGTCCAAGGATAAGGACCTGAAGGGTGTACTGCTTGCCAATGAGTTATTGAATAAGAACTTAGATGAGCTGCTGAGCGTCAATGAAGATCTTGCTAAGGCGAATATGCAGTTGAAGAGCGAAGAGGCGAGTCATGAAGGCGCTCTCGCTTAGGCTCAAACGGATTTCTACAAGTTGAATTATATTGATTGTCTTCAAAGAAGGTCACCTGATTATGAGTTCTCTGAGGAAGACTTCAAGACTTTTTTCATCTCCGCAGAGGACATGCTTGATTTTGATTTTTCAGCTATTGTAGATGGAGCTTATCTATGTGGCAGATGATGTTATGGTTTGTTTTTTAATTGCTTTTGCATTTACAATATTATGCTCTCATACTTCTTCTTTTTCATATTTCTCTCTCCTCCTCTTCTTCTTTGCATTGTTCTCTACATTTATGGGTTTTTTGGTTTCAAAGAATGATTGAGATTTTAAGTTTTTGGTTTTAATATTTTTTGAATATATTCAAACTGATGCTACTAATAAAATATACAAAAGTGTTTCTACACATATAGTTAAACTGATTCCACTAATAAAATATACAAAACTGATTTTATATATAAATTGTCTTTTTTCACAAAATATTCTTTGAAAGTGTACAAACTGATTCTACAAATAATTCTACATATAGTTTTGAAAGTGCTTCAGCATAAATGGTCGTGGAGTTAGCCAGATAACATATATGTAATTTCATTTAAGTTGTGCAAGCTGGGCTCTCTTAGGGGTATGGGGTGGTAATTTTAAAAAATTGGTTTCATATTTTGAGCTGGGTTTTAGTGGGTTTTGAGTTTTTGTCTAAAAATGAAAGGATTGAAAAGTAGTGGAGTTCTATGTAATAGTGAGAGTAGGCTACAATGTTTGCAAGCATTGAATGCTTAATTGTATTTTTGTCTCTCTAAGTAATGCTCCCGAAAAAAAAAAAACTATAAGTTGCCAGGTCTGCAGGCAAGGTTATGTTTGTCATATTCTTCGATATATACGAATACAGTATTTAATTAGGAAGGAAAAACTAGAACTTTGGTGGGAATCAATGGGCCAAGAGTTGGGCTTTAACCTGAGTCAGGTAACAAATGAAGAAAACCAATGGAAATGACAAATTTCCTAAAAATGTTTTTGGTCAATTTGTTCTTTTTCACTCGATGGATACATGGACGGTGAAATGAAGCTACATGTAAATATTGCAAGTCCCCATCCGCACCATTTCCATTCCATGCTTTTCACGTTGCAATGAAATTAATCCACTGACTTAATTTATCCATAAACTTTGTCTTTGATGCTTATTGTCACCTTCAGCCACCACCAACCAAATCATGCAAATCTCCTTCTCCTCTTTGGAAGGTAGTTCAAAATTTATCCATGCATGAAAACGGACTCTTAAAAACTACTTTTAAACACATTTCATGTTTTCTATTGTTTTTCCCCTTTCTTTATCAAATAAGGAAAGGATGATTTGTCTTTCTTCTTCTTTTGCATGACGGTTAATAGAAAAGATATGGCATCAAGCAACCTATATATAGCTATAGGACATCTTCAACCCAAACAACAAAGACTAAATTAAGCAAATCGTGTGCTAGGCAGTTAGCATAAATAGTATATATATATACACACACAGATGCAGTTGGACAAGCTCTAGTTTATAAAATCAAAAGACACAATGATCGACAATCCAGTAGCGCATATGCATATGCTCATAGGAGAATATCACATGTCTTTAGTGCTCTGCAATTGAGAGATTCCGGACAAATAAAGGAACAAAAGATGAGACATGCATGTTGACCAAAAAAAAAAGAGACGAGACATGCATGAATAGTCATGTCAACTTTTATTGTAACATTCGATTTTGGTTAGGTCAATCATCTACTCGGATACGTGTAAATTCTATCATTAATAAAATATACATAAATCATACAATAATTTACAGTTATTCACATGCGCATGATTAGATCATATTTATAATTTATCTTAAATTCAACTGCTTTCCTAATATTTATATTTTCGTCGAAAAGGAATTAATCAACATATATTTTCAAATTAACGTGAAAAAATAAAATGTTGATTTATATAATCCTCTATTTTTTTTTTCGTTTATTGAAATTGATTAGAATATGTTAAATATGTTATTGACCAGATCCCCATATGCAGTGTCGGCCCAGACCCAAGGCGAGCAAGACTCAAGTCTTGGGCTACATCTTGGAGTAAGGCTTCAAATTTCGATAAATGTTTATTATACAACATAGAAAACAAAAAAAATTAATATAAGGATTTCACTTGAGGTCACCATTTTTGTAGCAAGGTAGCAAGAGCAATGTTTGCCCTACATATAAAAAAATAATAATAATAGTAATAATAGTAATAATAATAATAATAATAATGTCTCATTTTGATTTTTGACTTAGACTTCCATCTATATCGAAACGGCTCTGCCCATGTGTGTTCGATATATGCTAGCTATAACACTATTCTAGCTCATAATTGCATCTCGTTTTAAAACTGAAAGTAAGACAGTGGGTTCCAATTCAATAATTATCTTTGACGCATTGCCGCTGCACTTCAGAGCTACAAGTTTAAAGGGGAAAAACAAAAATAAGCTAATTTTGTCTTCTGTAAACAAAATAATCTAAAGTTGTAAAAAAATTTCGGGTCAAATTTCAATGGTACGTATCATTCAATAGTACGTATTGTTAAGTAGTTTAAGACTCATTTGAGATCCACCGCAAATTAATCTGAACCATTCAATAGGCGTACCATTGAATGATACATATCATCCAAGATTTTTTCAACTTTCTCCCTCAACACAATGCATTAAGTATATAATATTTTTTTCAAAAGACGAGGCTTTGAATCGTTAATTGTATCATATTTAATTAGTATATATATTTTAATGGTTTTCTACGTTGTAGTTAATTATGATCACAACTAAATCATTTGAAATTATCTTTTCTAACAAAAATCTAAACAATAACATATCTCAAAATTTTAAATTCTCGATATTGTTTTGGTGAAATCAACAAAGAAAACATGAGCACATGATTTTACTATTTTATTTATGGCGTGCATATGAACCTTACTACCGTCTGAAAGCAATTGCTAATTAGCCTAACTGATCGGCTAGTGCCGGTCATAGATTAGAACATCGTCCGACAGAAAAGTAGTATACATTGTTTTATGAATGGACAATTATAGTACACCATTATGAGATAAAAACTAAAAAATGATGTAATTAAAAAATGACGTATAGATTCAGAGATTCTTTCTTATAATATACTATTCAGAGATAACTACTTAACAAACGAACAATATACTATTTGAATACATGTCAATTATTTGTACCATCAATGGTGCCAGTTGGACAAAATATCAGTTTGAAGAGAGTTAATCTCGTATAGAACATACATTGTACAAACCCTACATGCATGGTTTTGTTCATAAACCCTAGTTGAGGCAGTGGGATATTAACTTTGGTTGGGTTTGGTTTGGATTGGATTGGAGTTAATAGGAAAGGAAAAGACTGAAGAGAGCTTGCAATCTGTTGCAATATCTGAAAAGGAATTTGGCTGTTTCGAACAAATTCAAACATCACCAAGCATGTCACTGCACGTCACCATCACATAAAAGACATCCCAACACCACACCAAGACTTACTCTCTATTATCATCTCCTCCGCTTTCTCTCCCTTTCCCCCTCTTTCTTTTCTACCGCGCACTATTTGGGTCCCGCCCATTGTCCCTTTTGTCGTCTACTGTCGGCTCTCCTCCTAATCTCTCATTCCTTCCTCCTTACTCTTTCAAATTTTCATTTTCCATTTAATTAGTTGATAATTATCTGTTTAGAAAAGGAAGTTCATAATTAATTTAATTTACTCAACTACGACTAATTGCTTCTTTGTAATGAGAATATGCATGTTTTATGAGCACCACTAAATCGACTTAATTGATAGAGGTTTAAATGATTTTATTCGATCAATTTATACATATATTAGCTTTTGTCTATGTAATGAGAATATGGATTGGTCCGAACCTCCATCAGATCTATAATAGGCCTCCTTGAACTAATTAATAAGATCATTAATCAATTAGAGTTCTGAGAATATGATTGTACCTTTAATTAAACTCGTCCCACACTTCTATCAAATTCGTTTATCTTTATGATATATATACCAAAAAGAAACGAGAAAAAAACAATAGTACTGCTCAAAAATATGGAAAAACTAATTAAAGCTGCTAGGCCTAGATAAAGTACCACTACAACATGAGCTAATGTTTCAATTATTATGGATGGTAAAGCCTGAGCTTCTGACTGCCTAATTTTACAGGTTCAAGCATATGGGAAGATAGCGTATGTTTCCAGTCTGCATGGATCCAAACAGGCACTGTACAGGAAAATATTCTCTTTGGGTCTGCCATTGATCACGCTAGATACCAACAAACGCTTGAGAAATGTTCCCTAATCTTTCAAAGATGCTTTGTTAAAAAAGAAGTTAATTTGTTACTTACAATCAAAGTAGCTCAGTCTGTAAATTCTTTATATATATAGACTTAACTGTAGTGCTCCTGAAAGTGTTTTTGAGTCCACCTATAAGCAGAAAACAAACTTTCAAATAGTAAAGTGAAACTCAAAGACACTTCTATGGGGCACTATATATATATATACAAACACTTTAGAAAAAGGTTGAGAAGACTTAATCATCTAAATTACTAGTGAATGTATTCTTGGTAGGTAATTATTCCTCTAGACTATATGAGTAAAATCTTGACATATATATTTAATCATACCGAGGATGTTTTAAGCAATTTAATTCGATATATACTTTCGATGAACAAAAAGAACCATTAATCCCTGTTCATGTATGGTACTTAGAAAACATCTAAAAGAGAGGGTGACAATGAAGAACAAGAATATCAAGACTTTCGCATTATGAGGTCAATAAAGAGAAACCCACCATCACTACATACACTCATGATTCCACAAAAGATGAATAAAAATGAATTTTATAAGCAAAACCAGACAAAAATCCCACATAGAATATAACACAAACAGCACTAATGCAGTGACATTTTAGGGGGGTATAGTCAAAACAAAGACATTTTCTTTATTTTTCCTTTCATCATCACTCATAAAGTAAGCCAAAGCATAAAGCAATAAGCACACACAAAATCTAAAAGACAATCTTAAACATTCTTTCTTCCACAAAGAGCAGCTGCAGACAAAGAAGGTGAACACTTTCTCCCTTTCTCTCTCTCTCCCTCTCTCTCTCTCTCTCTCTTTCTGAAGTCATCAGCTTCCTTTCTTCCCCTTTTCTCTTCTGAATTCATGGATACTGCTCAATGGCTGCAGGTGGGTGGATTTATAATTTTTCATCTCATGTCTTCCTTTTCCTTTCTTTAATGTGCATTAGTTCTATGAACCACAATTTATTAATCTAGGTTAGAATCAAGGCCAGACATAGATCAAGCTCCAAAGTGTTTGAAACATATATATACTTACTGTGTGGGGTACTTTATTTCATAATTTCTTACGTCTAGCTATATGAGATGATGTTCATCAAGGCAACTGAAAGTTTTCATGATACTTGGATTCTTTTATCCAAAGATAAAAGGTTATTTTGTTCTTTGTACATGAAAGCTCAACTTTTCTTTCTTCACATGTGATAACTGATAAAGGGATTGAAAAAGGCATTACTTGTTCCTGTTATTTGTAGTTTTTGTTTTTAATTTTTATTTATTTTTCCAATATGATTCTCCCCCAAGTACTAAAAAAGCTGAAATAGATAGCTACTTGTTATGATGATCTATCTCTTTAATCTGTTTATTTAGATTTCTAGATCTGCGTGCATCTGTAGGTTATATTGATCATTTTGCTTAATTTTTCATTAAAATGAATTAGGGCTCTTAATTTTGATTTCTTCTCTTAATATTGGGAGGTTGTGAATTAATTATAATTAGGGAAGTGGAGAACTGGAGAAGCCCATGGAAGATCATGAGATGGGATCCAATGCATGCACAAGGTCAGTGTTGGAGAAAAGGGCAAGGCCTCAAGAGCAATTGAATTGTCCAAGGTGCAATTCAACCAACACCAAGTTTTGTTACTACAACAACTACAGCCTCACTCAACCAAGGTACTTTTGCAAGACATGCAGAAGGTATTGGACTGAAGGTGGAACTCTTAGAAATGTCCCAGTTGGAGGAGGTTCAAGGAAGAACAAGAAATCCACATCCTCATCGGCTTCGGTATCGTCAAAGATTACTATTCCTGATCTTAACCCACCAACAACCCTTTCACACTTTTCAACATCTCAACAAAACCCTAGGGTTACCCATGAAGGCCAAGATCTTAACCTAGCTTTTAATTCTATAGATGCACATTACCATGGTACTACAATGGAAAACAACAATAGTGCTAATTCCCCATCAGCTCCTAATCTTTCAGCTATGGAGCTTCTTAGAACTGGCATTGCTTCTAGAGGTGTGAATTCATTCTTGCCAACCCAGAATATGCCTGATCATCATTCAAATACAGTACTCTATCCACCATCATCAGCTGGGTTCTCACTGCAAGAATTCAAACCAACAAGCCTTGGTTTTTGTGTTGATGGGCTTGGAAATAGGTATGGGGGGGATGATCATGAGAATGTTAATGGTGGAAGGATCTTGTTTCCATTTGGGGATCATCACTTAAAACAGATTTCAAGCACTGCAGGTCATCATGAAGTACTTGATCATCATCAGAACAAGGGGCAAGGGAATCCAACTGGGTATTGGAATGGTTTATATGGTGGAGGCTCATGGTGATGATTAAATAAGTCAAGGATCAGAAGAGGGGAAAAAGAAGACAAGAAAGAAAGAAAGAGAGTGTATTTTTCACTTTTAATTTCTTCCTCTTTTTTTTTTGGCCTTTAAAAGTTGGGTTACTTATTTGAAGTTGTTCAGAACTAACAGATAGGATAAAATGTTGTTTCTAATTTGTTATATATACTATATATGTATTCCTCTCTTTTCTTATGTTGGATTGGCTTTCTACGAGAGGGTTTTGCAAATCCAGTACTTGATATTGAGTACGGGATAGAAGAACAAATGAATGTAAGGCTCTTGGAAACATGACATGCATTCATGCATTCTTCTATCAAATCGAGGACATGCATTTGATAATGCACTTGTTGTATGATTTTATAGACTTGTTGATCTCTTGTTTTTGTGGATCTAGTTAAATATACTAGTGGATCAGTTGCTCACTTACTCTTTTTTTTTTTTTGTCTATATATGAACTAGATTGAATTAAAACTTTTCTCTCTTCATATTTGTTTGAGGTTGATTTTGTCACGTAATAATGCTGAATAGTTTACTTAGTTATCTTTGTAAATATTTATTTGAAATTATTTTTATCACCTAATGCTGATTAGTATTACGTGATAATGCTGACTAGTATTCAGCTCTTCCTATAAAAATTTGTTTGAGGTTGTTTTTCTTAAGTAACAATGCCAACATGAATGTGTCCAGAATCAATAATATTTCTTAAACACATACTATGTTTTAAATGGATTGGTCTATCTCGTGAGAGGAGCAACTCCACACAAATTCTTCTCGATGCACACAAGAATAAGGCAGGTGTGAGGTGTCAGGGTTGACGTCTCTCTGTAACACAACTGAGATTCTTCTAGCTATGAAAACATTTCGTTAGAGAACAAATTGGGCACCTAAAATGATGAAGACCTACCTTTAACTTTACCTTTAAAATAAACCAATAATATATCAATATTACGGTTTGAATACTTATTCTGTTAGCAATTAAACTCACTAATAAGATCAAATTCAATTATTAAAGTATTAATTAGAACCGATCGAGTAGTGTGGTAGACCCAATGCACATTCTTTTATACAGTATTTTATGTTCTTACTTTAGGGTTTCTCAGACACAAACCACACAACACCACCAAACTAATAAGCAATAAACTACAAAGATTAACAAATTTAATTAATTATTACCTGCCTCAACCAAAAGCAAACCTAATCAATTTGTTGACACACACACCCGGCCGCTGATCAGTTTTAGAAGACTCCTTCCATGACAGATCATCATAACTTGCATGCCTTTCTATAAAAACATTGATAAAATCAAAAGGAAATCCCCACAAATCCCACCCCTCACTCTCTTCTAAATTTTGGTTTTTGGGTACGTAAAATGGGACCTCTCAAACATTCCCTCTGGTTTAGTGGGGTCCAGTGAAAGCGTGTCGATAAACTACTTTCTCCACCAACTCTCAGTCCATATATTTCATGTCTTAATTTGGTATTTTCGTATGTTAACCCTGCTAGGGTTTAATTCTGTTTTCGGTAAATACTGTTGGTGGTGTTACATATGATGCGAGTAACAATATTTGATTAGTAGACTAATATGTAGAGAAAGAAGGTTCACCACCCTATGACTCCAAAATGATCACTAAAGTCAATCCCATTCACCCTAGCCAATGACCTAACTAAGGTTTAAGGCATCTAAACCTCATTGGTCTATATTTAGCTTAGGCTTCTCTACTCTTCATTTTTCAAGTGTCCACTAGCTTATCTAAATGGAGGTGTCTGTCGTTTGTAACAATAACGATGGCTATAGCCTATAGGGGCTGCCCAACCAAACTGCACCCACTACGCACTAGGAATTTTAGGTGTATGCATGATAATTGACGCAGAAATTTTGCTAGGTAATTAAGTTTCGGTTGTCATTTAGGGAGTAGGCTACAATGCTAGCAAGCATTGAATGCTTACACCAATCTCACCATTAAAATGAGGGAGGAGAGAGGAGAGAGGGGGGAAAGGAGGGTGAGATTGGTGTGAGCATTCAATGCTTGCGAGCACTGTAGCCAGTCCCGTCATTTAGTACTCCAGTACAGTATGATGATCTTTTTATTTCTATTTAATTATAAATAAAAAGTCTTAAGTTTGACTATTGAATATGGCGAGCTAGACACCAAATTATTTTGGTTGGGCATTGTGTAACTTGACTCAAATTTCCCATCCTTTAATGTAAAAGTAACGTTGTATCAAAGAAAAAAAAAAAGAAAACTTTCGGTTGAAAACTTGAAGTCCTTGTGGTGTACTTATAACCTCAAATTAGGGGTGCTCAAAATCCAATTAAATTCATCCAAAATGACCGAGTCAATCTAATTTTGGGATTTGACTACACTACTTATTGTAGTAGTTTTCATATTATTTAAAATCGTCATATGGTGATTATATTAAATACATATAAGTATTGTAATCAATTCCCTAATTTTGATCGGTTTCAATGATATGGTGAATTGGATTGGAACTCTAAATTCTAACAATTGGCTTATCTTTTGGGATCATTGAATATTAATGGTGTTTTGTGATCATTTGGGATTTGATCCGTTAACCAAAACAAAGAAAATGAAAACACCTTTGATGGTGTCAACAATCGAATAGAGCCCGACTTAGGTCAATACCTTATTTGCCCTAAGTATTGCTTTTGTTCTTAGTGCCATGATGTGATTTGAGTGAAAGAGAGAATAGAGGTGTCACTATTGGAGGCTGGATTCATTTTTTGGGGAATACGAGTCGAAGCAATAACAAGAATATTTCTAGTAATTAAACCCTCATGAACTTCAAACGGTTTAGCTTTAATGATGTAGAATTATGTACCACTTAATATAAAATTCCTCAAATTCTTGTAATATAAAGATTTATTTTCTTTGCCAATAGACAGTGATTTGTGTAGTGTTTGTAGGATTTGCGCTCATATCTGACCCTTTAACCAAAATTATTGAGCACTGAATGGGATGCTGGTTCATTTAGAATGTTTTTTATACCTAAAATAAATGAAGACTTGAAATCCAATGTGATTGTGTTTGCCTATGTACATAAATGAAAGAGAGATGTAAACGAAAGTGAGAAACTGATGTAATCATTTCATGGTCGAAGCAAGATTACAAGCGTTTGTAAAGAAACTCGTGGACTGATGAGCCACTTTACATTATCAGAAAGTAAATTACACTTCAAAATGTAAAGAAAAGCAGATAACTAGCAAGATTCAAGTCATGTAAGACATGATAAATTTTGGATCACCCACCGATATCAATAATATCGGGTTGGACTAGGAAGGGAACATGGCCTCACATAGGTATTCAAGGTTGGTTGGAATGTTCATCAACCGAATAATACTACGGGCATCAAAGCCGTAAATGATTTAGATCTCAGGAATCATCGTGGGTAAAAGAGCTTTGAAAAAGACAAGGTCTAAGGCTCTAGCCAATTAACTAAGGTTTGACTCAAAGTGGATATTAGGCATGGGTCGGTTGTGGTTGGCTAACTTTTTGCTTATGGAATCTTATAATTTGCCCCTTATTTTTTTACATTTTTGCTTGGCAAAAATACAGTGTAGCTTGCTACCCAAGTTAGGGGTCGTCAATGGGCCGGGCAGGGTCAGCCTAGCCCAAATTTAATGGGTTTGGACTGGGCCGGGCTGAGCTTAAATAAGGTAATAGAAATATATGGGCTAGGCCGGGCCGGACTTTTTCAAAAATTTTAAGGCCCAGGCCCAGGCCCACGGACTGGGCTTTATGGGCCAAATGGGCTGGGGCGGGCTGGGCTACATGGGCCGGGCTAAAATGACCTTATTAAGAAAAAGAGTTCGAGCCAAGTGACTTATGACTTCTTATTTTGAGTATATTTATGTAAATTGGGATATAAAATTGGCTTTCAAGTTGGGCCAATGTAGGCTGGGCCGGACCGGGCCTCAAACACCCTTACCCAAGCTTAGCCCTCTATATTATGGGTCGGGCCGGCCTGAGCCTGGTGGTGGGCCAGGCTGGACTTTTTCCTCAATGGGCCAGGCGGGCCCCTATGGGCCACGGGCCAAATGAAGACCCCTAACCCAAGTACATGCTATTTGCCTCAGTCCAAAAAAAAAAAGTACATAGTATTTCCAAGCAAAGTGAAGCCCAAGGTGAAGGCCCATTTCAACCAAAGGCAGCTAACAAGTCGGGATGGCAAGTTTTCTCTTATCCCGGCTATCTCCGCGAGCCCGGCCATTAGGGCGAAGGTGGAATGCTCCCATCTCTGCCGGTATCCTCATTAAGTACTTAGTATTACAAACCAAAATGCATCTCAAGTTTAAGGCTATTCAACTAAGGTAGTGACAAAGTTCTCTGACATGAGGAGAAAAAATTGAGTAGAGACAGTCTACAGGGTCGCCCTTGGAGGGTGGGCACGTAGTGTGACCGCCTAGAGCCCCAAATTTTTTATTTTTATATGTAGTATATATATGTATATATATTAAAAAAAAAATTAACTAAAATAATCTAAGAAAAACAAATGTGAGGCGCAAACTAGTCTATACTCATTTCTCCTTAAAGTAACACAAAGCCCAGCCAACCTACTTTCATTATTTATTCATTAAAGCAAACGAGAAGAAGAAAAAAAAAGCTTTGAGATTCTAAAGCCGTATAACAGAAGCTAAAAAACCTATAAGGTATATATACGACTTCTCACTTCTTCATCTAATCAATCAATTCATAAGAACGTTGAGGTGATTTTTTCCTTTTCTTTGCCTTCTGTCATTAATTTTTCTCAAATCTTTATCAAACCTTCATAAAAAAAAATTGAGGATTGGTGCGAAGAAGCTTTATGCTTTCTTCATAAAAAATCAAACATTCACAATATGTCACATCCCGAATCGGCTCCGCCTTAGCAATATATTGTCCGATTTGGGCCACGCCCTCACGATTTTGTTTCTGGGAACTCACAAGCAACTTCTCAGTGGGTCACCCATCTTGGGATTGCTCTAGCCCAAACTCGCTTAACTTTGGAGTTCCGATAGAATCCGAAGCCAGTGAGCTCCCAAAAGGCCTTGTGCTAAATGGAGGTGGGCATGTACATATAAGGCACATCACCCCCTCTCCATTGGTCGATGTGGAATGTCACAATCCGCCCCACTTAAGGGGAACCCGGCGTCCTCGCCAGCACATCTATACCTAACGACAGAGTGGCTCTGATACCATTATCTCACATCCCGAACCGGCTCCACTGTAGCACGATATTGTCCGTTTTGGGCCATGCCCTCACAGTTTTGTTTCTAAGAACTCACGAGCAACTTTCCAGTGGGTCACCCACCATGGGATTGCTCTAGCCCAAACTTGCTTAACTTCGGAGTTCTGATGGAATCCAAAGTCAGTGAGCTCCCAAAAGGCCTCATGCTAAATAGAGGTGGGCATGTACATATAAAGCACATCACCTCCTCTCCGTTGGTTGATGTGGAATGTCACACAATAACATGATCACATACGTAGAGAAGAGAAATTTTCTGTTTGGTGCTTCCATGCTTGCCTACTAGTAAATCCCTAATCTTCTTCCTTCCTTCAAATCTTCTTGAATTTTGATGCTAAGTAGGAGATGTAAATGTGTATTTGATTATGCCTCTTTAAATTTTTCTTTTTATAAAGTTGTTTACAATTTTTTTTCTTTGATTTAAGGTAATTGTTCAATCTCAAAGCATCAAATTTGTGAATTGTGAGCTATGGATCTTTTATATCAACATCAAAATTCTAAGCATGAATCCAGGTTTTATTGCTCTTTTTTTATGTTTAAGTTTCCGTGAATCATTGTTTGTGTTGTATGCTCTTAGTATAAATATGTTTCCTAGGAAACGTGAGTCTACTAGTCAAAAAAGAAATAAGAGAAAAAGATTAGAACAAATAACTCAATCCCAAAAAGAGCTCTTGATAAGTTTATTTACAACTCCAAAGTGGTTGTAATACTATATGATGATAGTTTGTTATATTTTTTTTACTTGTTTGTGTTTCATTATCAACAAATAGACAATGAATTATCATGTACTTTTCTATATTAACACCGAATGGGACGCCGGTTCAATTAGAATCTTTTTTATGCCTCAAATGAACTAGGACCTGAAATCCAGTGTGATTATGTTTGCCTATGTACGTAAATGAAATAGAGATGTAAATGAAAGCGAGAAACTGATGTAATCATTTCATGGTCGAAGCAAGATTACAAGCGTTTGTAAAGAAACTCGTGGACTGATGAGCCACTTTACATTATCAGAAAGTAAATTACACTTCAAAATGTAAAGAAAAGCAGGTAACTAGCAAGATCATTCGTCGATATCAATAGTATCGAGTTGGACTTGGAAGGGAACATGGCCTCATAAAGGTATTCAAGGTTGGTTGGAACGTTCATCCACCGAATCATACTACAGAGTAGCAAAACTGTAAATGTTTTAGATCTCAAGGATCGTGGGTAAAAGAGCTTTGAAGAAAGCTTTGAATTGAGCTGAAGAGCTTTGGGTTTTGCTAAAGAGCATTTAGGTTTTGCTGAAAAACAGTTGATTGAGGAATCACTTGAAGTTTTAATCGTAGAGAGTGAATTTTAACAAAGGTCATGAGCTTAGAGGCATCTACCTCTATTTATAAGGACTCTGGAAATCATCCTTAACCTTATCGCTGAACTGGAGTGAGGATAGATCGGCCTTTTGATACTAGTAATAACTGCATTCGTGGTTGGTGGTTTGCCTTTGTGTTTTCCGACGCTCGCACGCTGTTGTGTTGTCGTTATCCTTGTCGGATGACGCGTCTTTGGTCATTTAAAGCCTCATGAGATTCTCGAGTTTGGTCGCCTGCGTGACATGCTCGCTTCGGGGAAGGATGAGCTCGAGCTCTTGAGTGACTGTAGTATGCTAGGAAGGGGCCTTCCCGAGCCTAGGTGGACTAGCCCGAGTTGGGCTTTGTTGCTGACGAGCCAGTGTCGCACACCTTTGCTTAAATAAAAATAGATTGGCCCCATATCATGCCTTATTTTTATTTACAACCCAAGCAACCTTTCCATTAGCAACACTACGAACTATCTCCCATTTCTCTTTACTAACTTAGCTCGTGAAGAAAAATCTGTCTATGATAATTTGTGATAAAATTCCTAGTAAATAAAATACGTGTTTAACATAAGTGTCTCGTAACACCACATGATGTTGATAAGGGACAACCAAAATATCTCTCATTGGTGCCGTCTTTCAACATTGACACCTGTATCAAACATTTAAGATGATCTGTGATTGATGATCATATCACCCATTTTCTTTCTGGGTCACTAAACCCTTCAAGGGCTATAGAATACTCAACTCCATTACTCTACAGACACAAGGAAAGTAACCCACACAGACACATGGGGGCATTCACGTGAGTCATGAGAACCTTATCTTACATAGACTAAAGGAAATCCGACCTGCCAACTATATATGTCCACTGATTTTCCAAAATGAACTTTACAAGTTTGGATTTCTAAATTTTACCTCTCGATTTTTCTTGAGTGCCTTGAGTCACTTAGTGCTGATACATGTTTAACCATTGGATTTGATCCAACGAGTTAAGCAGAATGACCGAACCTCAACTCTAATAGTCAAATATGTGTCGACACTGATCCAAAAATGAAGATACATAAACCCAAAATAATGACATCAACCTACTCCAATAATTGAATCTCTGTCCACATATTTATCTCTGTTTCAGGCATAAAACTGTTTTCAGGGTGAAAAAGAATATCAAACAAATGGGAAGTATCAAAGAAAAACAATCACAATATGTGCCATGCTCATATAGCACCGTGACTCTCCACGTACATAAAATTTCTCTACTGTACAAAGATAACTCAATACAATTATTCCTTCATCATCTGGGAGGCACCTTGAAAAGCCGTAAGCACAAAGAAAAACCTTATATTTTCTAATATCCCTCCAGTTCCAACTTCTATACAACGATATAGTTCTTCATCCGAATAAGATAATGATGTTCTGACTTTTGAACATGTCGACCCAAATGTAAGCGCAACTTACTTATCCCCATTGATTCCAAAGATCCGGACTTTGTGCATATTGGGGAATTTGGCAATGACTAGCACAATGACTGCAAGACTGTTGAAAAAGAGCATGGGGTGCTGGTAGTCAGTTGTGTGCGAGGCTATCAAGTACCTGGCAGGAAAGAAGGAAGACAAAAATGAGAACTAACATGGTTTTTGCTCGAACAAAGCTTTCAAAACATAATCCTACTAAAATTATCATCTTTAGGATTGGTATTTGTCAGCAGGTTCATACAAATCCTATCATAACCAGAACTTCCGACAAGACACTAAGATAGTACTGCTTCAGAAATTTCGAGTTATTTCCAATGCCTTAGTAATAACATATTAAACAAAAACATGGGCAATGCTTCCGACCAAGAGCAATTGACTCCCAAAACTACCTAGATCTAGAAAGCTATCTTCTCTCAACTGCAGCAAAACAAGTCTCACTCCTGGTATATGGGGTATCTACAAACGTTATCCTTATAAGTTGGGAAGCCAATCAAGCACACACAAATCCAACACATCTCAAAGCCATACAAAATACTATTGATGTTTTCACCATCAAATATCCAAATATGCATGTTGAAAACAGGCCCTAAGCTTATACTGAAGTTCCGCATAGCACATACAACAGGTTGAAAATAGCAAGAGGATACGAATGAACTCATACCTAGGATTATGAGTTCAGAAACTGCTCCATGGGTATGCATACATCTCAAATTGAGGTGTCATATTCTTATCCAAAAAAGTATGGTAGATTTTTCTAAAAGCTGAGGCATTAATATGGAACACTGATATGTGGTCCATAAGGCAACCACAAACAAACAAACTGTGATATGTGTAGAGTGCAAAATCTGGCCTGAACTGCGAGGGGAGTGTTATAAACTGAAAATACTCAACCAAATCAATAAACAGATTGTGCTCGGGGTAATCCCAAAGAGCCAATAGACAAGAACCAGAAACTCTTAATATTCTAAATGTACTATCACAAGTTTTTCATATTTTTAACTTCTAATTTCTAACTAAGAAATGAAGTAACCGGGTGTCCTCTTTATTGTAGTTGGCCACCTGAATGAGTCTGGTACAGAGTTCCAACTCACATACAGACCTTAGTTTTAAAATGGACCCGAAATGTTTGGTGTAATATGTTTGGGACAGTTCAACAAAAGTGTATATGCAACAAACACATGGTTGGAAAGGTTTGACAACGGGCTTCTGGACACAAGCGCACACCTCATACACACGAAGAGATCAGAGCTGGACAGGTTAATTTAAATAAAATCTTTAACAGCCAAAAGGTTCAATAATATTTAAAGTTCGTGGAAAGAATTGAAAATTGCTAATTTTACTGCATAAAAATTAACTTACAGCACCACAGGAACAACGGTTAAGAACTTCCTGTTGCGAGTGAGCTGCTTTCCACTATCCATCTGCTCCCACCATGTCAGTCCATTGTAGATCCCCTGGTCTTCAGCAAAGGGAGTTCCTTTCTTCCAGTGGAAGAAGTGATATGTGATCTGAAGAAGAATCAGACTCTTCAAATATGGTACATGGAAATGTGAATGAAACTAACCTCGAGTTAAGAGGTCAAACTAACAAAGCAGAAGACTGAACACAATGCTTAAGGATTATAAATCAAAATGTTATTTGGCCCAAAGCCTTAGATCAATGGAAAAATCAAGATAAACTGTTGAATGACTATTCATGGAACAATCATACCAAAACTAGGGAACAAAAAGAGACCCCAAAGTCGTTTCCAACAAAGTATGCAATTCTAGAAATACAGCTGCCAGTTATGTGCATTAATTGGATATGAAACAAGGCTATCCCATCCAAGACAATCCCAACTTATATTAGAAGAACCATTATAAGTTATAAACATAATACTACAAAATTGGAAAATTTCTACCTGCATCCAATCTATGGGGGCACATCTAATACTTATTCCTGAACTCCCAAGTCCCAGAAAATAGGACATAATGAGTACTGTTGAAAATAGAACAAAGAATGGGGTTTGATAAGAATTACAATAACAATGCCGGAATGCCCCCACTTTGTAAACAATGTTTATGGACAAGAAAATATATTGACAGGGCACACAACTAGGTGAAGTTTGGAATCCCTTCATGCCGTTGTCTTCCAAAACCTAACAACTAACTGACCTCAAAACATTGCTTAGCTCAGTTAAGGTAATATTTGCATCTCCGAACAAAAATGAAATTGTAATATTCACATGTCATCTATCTACTTTTCTTAAGATTATAGTAGCAACCAAACTAAATAGTGAATTATTATATCCGCGCCATAAGGCTTCACACCATTAACCTCGTTTTCTAAGCTAACCCACAGACGACTCCAACATCCAGCTCATACCCTCTATTGCAGGATACAAACTGAAGCAAATCCTACCTTAAATCAAGAAATTCATAATCTAGGTCTCCTCTCCATACAATACCTCACATGAAACCAATAACTACATGAAACGCCCCAATTAAACATCGAAAGATAACCCATGTAGAATTATGAAAGCTACACCTAATCATATACATGGAAACACAAAGTATCATCATTGAGCTGAATAAGTACGACAAGGGTTTTATACAAAATTCAACTAAATGCAATTACTTGAATGATAAAGCATCAAATCCAACAGCCTCTAATCAACAAACATAAAAAATTCCACAAACCCAATTGAAAACAACACCAATCAATCAAAACCAGTAAGCCAAACCTGCAAAAAACACACATGCACACCAACAATCACATAGAGAGAGAGAGAGGGAGAAAGATACCGCAAAATGAGAGAGATTGACTATGGTCCAAGCCATGCCGGGAGAGCAGCCAAAGATTGAGAGAACAAGGAGCCAAGAGAAGAAGAGGATGAGGATATAGGTGGTCCAAACACCAGGGTACATGAACCACTCTGTGTTCCTATTCAGATCCGCAGGTGGCACAGCTTTCACATACAGACTCGCCATCCAAAATTTCGGATTCTGGGTTTTGATTCGGCGATCCTTTTGGTCAAAAACTTGAAGAATCTGGTGGGTTTTGATTTGGGGATAAGCAGGAATCGAATCTGCGTATTGGATTGAAATTTGGTCCTTTTTTGGGTGTTTGATGGTTTCGAAAATCCTAAACCCAAAAAGCAGAGCACTCTGTTTTGCTTTTTATCGATGGAGGCTTATTACAAAATGGAGGGGAATATTGATATTTACAGGGTAAGACGACGTTGTTTGGTGAGGCACATAAGGCAACTACTAAATTTTTGTGCGTGTGATGAGAAGAAAATATTTATATTTTGGGGTCCTCTTGTAAATTTGTTTACTAGTTAAGTTGACTTATTTTGAATTTACAAATTGTTTTACTAAATTAGAGCATGTATTTTTAGTAGGTTCAAGATGACAAGATCATTGAAATTTTTTGTAGATATGATTCTTTATTTGCTAATAGCTGCCATGGAAATTTTTTTGGGTTGGTGTTCAATTTTATTTGGATAAGAATTAGCCCTTTAGGAAATATTAATAAGATGCTAATCACTACACAATGTTTTTCACGATCCAACCTGTTTAATTTTTAGATAATAACATTGGAAAAAATTCACAAAGCTAAAGCTCGTTTGATAATCATTTCGTTTTTAATTTTAAAAAAAAATTGAAAACTGAAAAACAAAAAGTGAAAACTCAATAAAGTAGTTTTCAGTTTTCAAAAAACTGAAAACAAAAACTGAAAATTGAAAACGAAATAGTTATCAAACAGGCCCTAAGTTTTAACAATAATTTTGATAAAACATCATGATGATATCGGACTGCTCCTCAAATCAAGAATATCTCATAAAATCATAAAGTATCTTAGATTTTAACATAATCACTTCCATTTTCAAAAAATAATGTCAAATTTGTTGAACCAATATAAATTACAGCAAGCTTCAAGCAGCGCTTGAATAATATTGGATTGGATGGCTCCTACATTCATCATCATACACGTACAAGACCAATACATATTTTCTTTTTCTTTTCCAAACATACAAAATCAATACATTAAAACGACCCCCATAACTTGCATAATCCGCAGAGTTGTTGTAAGTGGTAAGCCAACCATTAGAAAAGAAGCCCTTCTTTTATGGACTTCTATAAAAAGTTGAAGAAATTGGCTGCAAAATTAAATACTTGGGTGTGAAGTCTGTGTCACAATCAAATCATGAAAGTGTTGTCCAAATAAATAGTAGACGGCCCCAATATTAATAATTTGATCACGACAAGGGCTACGGCTCAAGCCAATTAACTAAGGTTTGACTCAAAGTGGAAGTTAGGCATGGGTCGGTTGTGGTTGGCTCAACTTTTGGCTTATCGAATCTTATAATTTGCCTTTTATTTACTTTTTTTTTTTTTTTTTTATGCTTGGCAAAAATACAGTGTAGCTTGATACCCAAGTACATACTATTTGCCTCAGTCAAAAAGAAAGAAGTAAATAGTATTACCGAGCAAAGTGCATCCCAAGGTGAAGGCCCATTTCAACCAAAGGCAGCTAACAAGTCGGGATGGCGAGTTTTCTCCCATTCCGGCTATCTCTGCGAGCCCGGCCATTAAGTACATAGCATTACAAACCAAAATGCATCTCAAGTTTAAGGCTATTCAACCAAGGTAGCTACAAAGCTCTCTGACATAAGGAGAAAAACTTGAGTAGAGACAGTTTAACCAGTTGAATGGTCAGTTCAGGCCTTCGATTAGCCCTTGTGATGTATGTACAATCCTCAATGCACAGATCGCACAATTCCACCCATTATCAGTTGGTCAGTTCAAGCACGAGTCATGACCATAAAGATGTCGCACCAAAGTTTTTCTCATAACATAAGAAACAAGGCCTAAGTACCAAATCTCCAAGTTTGTTTAACAAGTTATTGGATAAACTATGTGAAATATATACTAGCAATCTCCTCAATGACTTTGACCAGTTCAACATATTTCAGCTGGTTTGTTATACTTTAGTATTGAATTTTAGTTCATCATGTCTCTTGGTATAGGTAGGTAGGAACATTTTTGGGAGGAAAATATTTGTTTGTGATTTGACCTGTGGAATTGATTCTGTTTCATTGATTAAAACTTCGTAACCAACAAGTAATTGTTTAACTTTCACTCCCTAAAGACACGTTTCAGTAAAACCCCACGTCAACCAAACTTTCTCTGTTGCACGAATGAAATAGTTTCTTACCAGATGAAAAGGAAGAGGGAAAAGTACTTAACATGTTGAATAATACAGCTCATGGAGATTGTGGCAACAAAAGTTGAATGCCACGACATTTTGGCACGTTGATGTAGCACTAGCACATCGAAAATCCTATATTTTAATTTTGTATTTGGTGGTCGAACTGAACGTGAGTCTTGAAACCAGTATTAAGCTCAAGTATTATTAGACTAAGAACTAGTCGATTAAATAAGATTTGAACACTAAAAATAAAAATTATATGTACTTGACATATATTTCCAATGCTATCAAAGATGACATGGATCGCTGTCGGCCTCTATTTCTTAAACAATCTAAAAGCTGAAGATATAAAAAATTTCTAGTATGTAGTATGATCTACCTTGGTTCTTTTTGGTAATGCGTTTTCTGATGTAATGGATCAACTAAAATATTAGTCCTGCAATAGTACGTGTACAATTAGGTCATGCTTTTTAGGGATTTTAGGCTATAATCCAAACCCTAATGGTTAATGGTTAAGTGCATCTCCTCAATTTAAAACCTTTTGATAAATATGCGATTTATGTGTACTAAAAGGGTCTGGCCTTGGTGGTCCGGACCATCTAATGGTCCAACTTTTTAACACTCTGGATTTGTCTCTCACCCACTCACACTCTCATCTTTGCATCATGACCATCGAAAAACTCCGTACTTAAAAACATATTATCACTTGTGACTTGTCTAACAAGATAACAGCACCAAGACATTGTTAATTCAAAAACATCAAGTTAAACATAATGCTCATGACGATATTAGTAAATGTTTTATCAAAATTTAGGCCATGCTGCCTCTTCAGTGCTTCTTCTCTTAGAGCATTAAATTTAATCTGTGTGCTCAAGCAATTGAAAATTATAGTACATATTATATAAGGCACATGAATGCGTACATTAAGGCAAACCACTCGGCTAAGCTAAGCTCTTCGATTTAGTCCGAACCTCCCTAATCCCGTTGTTCTTGTGATCCCTATCCAACATGGTGAGTGAAAAGGATGTGTCAGGGAATGGGGAATGGAGGATCAATGTAGCTGATGGAACGAAAAATGCATCTGTTCCGGAATCCGGGCTAGTCGACAAGGCGTTGCTAGGGTTTAATGGTGTGGTCGGAGGATTGGTGATGAAAGTTTGAAGGTTTTTACTGAAGGCATGGAAGTTAGGGGTTGCTGAGCCTAGAAAAGTGATCCATGCTCTCAAAGTAGGGTTGGCTATTTCAGTTGTGTTACTTTTTTACTACATGAGGTCTTTGTATGAAGGTGTTGGAGGGAATGCAATGTGGGCGGTTATGACTGTTGTGGTAGTTTTTGAATCAACTGTAGGGTGAGTAAAACTGTTAAAAAAAACCAACTTTTTTATTACCAAATGGGGAGTATTTTCCGCTCACCTTTATTTATATCCCTTGATTCTCCTTTAACTTATTCAATAAAAAAGGCCATGAAAAAAAAGAGAGGTGTGCAGCAGGAGAAAACAGATGTGCGGAAATCTCTTCCCACCACAGTATCAAGTTAAAGTGAGAAAAAGTAACCAATTGGCCATTTCATTGCAGGTGCTACACTCTATAAAAGCATAAATAGAGCAGCAGGAACTTTTCTTGCAGGATCACTTGGCTTGTGTGTCCACTGGATTTCCTGCAAGGCAGGAGAAAATTTTGAGCCCATAATTATTGGAACCTCAGTTTTCCTCCTAGGTGTGTGCATCTGCTGTTCTAAATTTCGGGTTCATAATCATTTCGTTGGTGTTTCGCTCGAGCTTAATTTACATTTTTAGCAGGCTCTAGTGAAAACAATACTTATGTAGTGTTCATTTTTGCAGCTTCAGCAGCAACCTTCTCTCGGTTCATCCCGTCTGTCAAATCGCGATTCGATTATGGTGCTCTCATCTTCATCCTCACCTTCAGCTTAGTGTCGATTTCCGGATATCGCGTGGAAGAGTTGTCCGAGTTAGCTTACCATCGACTGTTCACCGTTGGCATTGGGACCTCCTTTTGCATTCTAATTAGCATGCTTTTTTATCCTTCGTGGGCTGGTGGTCAGCTCCACTCTTTGATCTATCGTAACCTGGAGAAACTGGCAGATTCCTTGGATGGTATATATCTCTAATTACAATACTTAAGGGCAAACAAATTATCTCTGTTAAGAATCTTAAGATTATGTAGTTTTAAGTTGCATATTGTTTATGGTCAGACGCCGGCTGGAATCGGAAACCTAAAGAAGCATTTCAGCAATGCCTGCAAGACAACAAACAAACATTCTTCAGACATCTTGAGAGAATTGGCGAAAACAATTAAAACCATGACAAAATCATCTGAGATGGACTCATTGGTTTGGGAGATGAACAAGGCAGTGGAGGAACTCCAAAAGTCTTTGAAATCTGTGCCTATCTGGCTCGTTGTACCGACATCAGAAGCTACCGATGATGATGGCAAAGGAGAGCCCATCGTAGCACCACTGGTGGAGGTTCTTCCGGTGACCTCTTTGGTGTCTTTGCTGATTGAAAATGCAGCAAGAATCAGTGGAATTGTTGATGCAGTCAATGAGCTGGCAGGCCAGGTAGATATGAAGCCTGCACCACGAGGAAATAAAAAGCAACGCCAGACCGGCAGTAAGCCCTCCGCACGCGAGAAAATTCCATTCAATGGGAATGCCACTATGACGGTCCCCCAAGCCAATCGCACATTGCCATGTGAAACCTAAGATTATGAAGCCAATGAAGGCCCTTCAAAAAGTCCGTGTTAAGCTTGATATATGATTACATTTGCAGAGTTCTGCTTCTGTTAAAATTGTATGTACAGAAAACAAGTCTGTATGAACGGTTGCGATTTACCAACAATTTGCACCTAATTTGAAACATTCTCAATTTGGTTGAACTTTTCCAATTTAAAAAAACAACGGAAGAGTGCAGGATGACTATTTTGGAGTAAAAAATCGGATAGAACCAACAATTACGGACACCGGATAAATTCCACGCATAAATTAGAAAAACTATTACAATTACAAATGAGTTTGTGAAACCCACATCAGAACTTCAGTCGTTAACGTCGAGAAATGCTTATTCAACACTGACCACCAATTTATACATGAATTTCGACGGCACTTGAATTGCACAAGAACCATGTTCACATCACCTGGTAATCTGTGTAATAGAGGAATCGGAATCATCGTCCTCAGTCACGTCCTCCTCATGGTCGCTGCCCCAGCCCAAGTTCACGGCCAAATCCTCCACGGCCACCTTGATCACATCAGTTCGAACGCCAATGTCAGTTGCATACCTGCTCATACAGTACATCCCGGCAGTTACGGTAGCCACACCAACCGGGCTCGGCATCAACAAGTTCAGAGGAGAAGAAAGAATGGCTGCCAATGGGGCACCAATAATAGAAGAAGCTTGCCCACTTCTTCCCACGCCTTGCTTGTCTATTATCAAGAGACCGGTTTTGCAATACATAGCAAAATCCTCGCAGTTGTTTTGAAAAACATCGTAGTTGCCAAATCCATTTTGAAGAAGATACATGGCACGGTGGACAACCGTTTCTGATGGGTCGGATGCTGCAGTGGTGCATGTGCCACCCCGTACTTTTGCAAGGAAAACTGAAGGGCTAACCCCATATTCGAAGCAGTAAAGGGATCCATTTTTGAGGAAGCAGTCCAGGCACGAGAGGACAACACCACTGTTGGGTTGCCGGAATCCACAGTCAGGAGTGATGGGACAGGACATTAAATCGTAAACATCAGATGATGATTCAGCGCTTGAGTTCAAATTTCTCTCGGGTCTAAAATGGACCACCTTGCTTCCCCCAAGATAGATACCTACACCATGTGATTTTCAATACAGCTCGTGATTAAACTCCATCCGAACACAATAGTAATGCAAGACAGATAAGTCCAATAGAACTAAATTGTACTGTATTAGACGGAGTGAACACAATTGAAAATTGAAATGGAAAGAACAAAATCAGGTGAAATAAGATGATGACGATGATAATGATGAGAGAAATTAAACTTTATGTTGAAATATGCACCATATTCTACTGCATTCCGTTACATAAGTCAAATCAAACACCTAAATGTGAAATTCACGACGCATTCTTCATATAATATGTCCAAGTACATTTTGTAAATCCATAGCATGTTGTAACTTGTGACGAGACGTGTTAGTTAATTCAGATGAATAAGTGTGCTATTCTGCTACCTAGCGATCGGGGAACTTATATGACAACATTGATTTGAGAATTCTGTTTTCGAGCCCAAGTTACGAATGAATATTGTGAGTCAGGAAGGAGAAACACATTCAACTCCCTCAACGAGAGAAGGAACAAATACTTGTGTCGATTTCTGTTTTCCTTTGTTGAGCCATACAAACCATCAAACAAACAATATCCGAAACAGCAGTTAGTGCTTCAAAACAATTTCCGAAGCGAATTTGATGACAAAACAAGGTTAAGAAAAAGTTAAAAGGAAAAAGAAGGGAACTTTCAAGCTCCCTGGAGCCTATGGAATCATTCCTTGTACGGGTAAGAGAAATTAGTCAGCTTTCATCATCATGCCGAAATCAACCTGTATAAATCAAGGGTATTTACCAAAACACAATAGAAAAATTCAGTCACATGACTCACATCACACAACGATTATCCGATTTAATCGATTTGAAGAAACTACATGACAAATTCATACAAAAGTTCAATGGTAATATAAGCAATTAATTAGAAGAAAATTACTACCATCTGAACTGTAACAATTTTTTTATTTTTACTGCAAAAAGTCAACAACTATTTGTTTTTTGGACTGGGATGAGGCTTTAATCAAGGAATCCACAACCATAAACTTGCAAGCAAAGAAATTTAAAATTCAAGGAAACAAGATGCAAAAATTGAGCTGACAATTGAACCCAGAAAGTAGAATTAAACAAACATATGGAAGAAATTCCAAAAACCCAGAAATCCCATCACTCCATGAACCCACATTGAGTAAATCCCATCACTCCATGAACCCACATTGAGTAATTCTTCAAAAAGCATATATAAATAAATACCCAGAAATTAAATTAAATTAAATTAAACTTAAATTAATAAAATGAGAGAGAGAGAGAGAGAGAGAGAGAGAGAGAGAAAACCATGGTGAGAGTATGCGAATACAGCTCTGTAGGTGTAGATGTGGTCTCCTGGCTTGATCTCATTTCTCTCCACTCTGTTCGTCAGCAGACCCATCTCTCTCTCTCTCTCTCCTCACTTTCTCTCTCTAGACTGCTTCTGCTTCTGGTCTTCTGCAATCACCATAGGCAAAGCAAACCGCTTGCATGTATAAATTGACTCTACAAAAAAATGTAGATAGATAGACTGACTGGACTGACCCACAAATGCTAAAGGATGAAACTTTGAGAGTCTAAATAAAAATTAAAATTAATACCAAAAATAATGGGTGCGGCAGAGAACGATTGGCTCGCCAAAGAAGCAGTTAAACGACCTTTACCAATTTTCGTATAATTTATACAACATTAATATACATATTTTTGGATTTTAATTTTCTGGTCATGAATAATCATGATCAACTTTGACGATGAAATGAAGGATGATGATGATGACCCCCTTTATTTCCTTGTCTTGTATTTGTGTTTTGGACTCGGGTCTTTGGGTCTTCGGGTCTTTGGTGGGACACCAAAGGACTTTCTGGTGGCTCCACATCATAATAGTTGTATTGATGTCATTCTCTTTTTCTTTTGTGACCTATCGTATCGATCACTAATCAAATTCTTTTTGGTGATCTTGTTTTCGGCTAATTTTTTAATGTGACAATCACACAATCACATTATTTACGTTATAACATGTATATGTATTTATAATTATTCGCACATATTATATTTACCTTATAACATGTATACATATTTATAGTTATTCGTATATATTATTTTATTACAGTGTGACCGTCATATTAAAAAATTTCTATTTCGTTATTTTGTTTCTTTAGCAACGCAATTTATGGGAAAAAAGAGAGCTAGGAATGCTGAACGCTTTGGATTCTTTGCCATGGTTCCACGTTATACGTGTTTCATGTTCATGATTTGTTTTTGCCACTTAGCTTTCTGTTGTTTTTTTCTTTTTTTTTTCCCCTTTTCTCTTTTGCCACTTGAAATAAAAAATTCAATGAATGATTTGATATTCATGATTTTTTTTCTATTTACTTCCATGCAAATACATTGAATTATTTTCAAACTTATCTCCGATAAGCAAATGGCACTTTACTGTAGTAGCGAAAAACAATGATATTTATGCACTATAGTGCAGATTCAATTTCTACCGATCCCCCCTCCTCTAACAATAAACTATTTAACCCACTAACGCTGTCTTTGTATAAAAATAAATAAATTAAAAAATTAAAAAAAAAACTTATCTCCAATAATTATTGTACGTAATTTTAATTTAATATAAATATACATTAAAGAATGTTACAAGAAGCCAAGAATCAATGAAAAGAATAATAACACACGTCCTAATTATCTAAGAAGATGTTCCAATCGTATACTTTGACGTAAAAATTTGAATCTTGTTCCAGCAAACGTCTTAGTTCCCGTGCATTCTTGGCATCCTTGGCAAGCAACAGGGCAAAGCCTCCGCCCCCGGCACCCACGAGCTTGTAGCCGGAGCAGTAAGGGTGCGCGAATCTAAACATTTGATCGACAAATTCGTTACTGCAGTAAGGGTCGAGTTCTTGATGCAACCTCCAAGCCTCTAACATTATCTCCCCAAGGTCATCAATGTCACAATTCATCAGAGCTTCTCTCCCAATCTTAGCCAGTTCAGCGAGGCGCTTGATGCTGGATACAAGAAGGTTGTCCCTTCGGAGGTAGCGGATTACCACCTTTTGCAAGACTTGGTGCGCAAGACGAACCTGCACAAAAATCACATTCACATTATTTCAAATACAAGCAAATACAGACATGTTTTCCTTGCGTGAGGGCGACATAAGCTTGGACATAAAGAATAAAGCAACATCAAATTAAGGTCCAATAACTAAAGTGTGCGCGCGAGTGTGTAGAACAAGACTCAATTTTTCCCTTGACGAGCAAGCTTCTACGCTTTTCACGATTGAACATACGAATATGTGGTGCTATTTTTTCATTGTTATTTACTTATGGTATGCAAGAAGAGTGCATATCAAAACTAGAAATTGAAAGGCTGCCACATACCTGACCAGTAAAAACCACAAGCAAGCGTTGCTCCAACTCTGCAATTAACGGGGGAGAAGCCAGGAGTGGGATGACTTGCAGTCGCAATGGAATTCCAGGAAAACTTGAAGTACATTTAATACCAGGGTAGAGACCCCCAATCTGATCTTGCCAACCACCACCTGTCCCCATGAGCTGCTCTAATACAAGAACAAGTCTCGCAACATTTTCAGTACTTTCATCTCCATCTGTAATCTGAAGAAGTCCTTTCACAACTGCAGCTGCTAAGATGCTAGAAGTCCCCAAGCCGCTGCCACGAGGTACACGGGCCCATGTCCTGATCTGCAGACCCTTGGATGCAAGAACATTTTCATGAATAATGCCAGTCACAAGCAGTGCGGATTTGACAAGCCGAAATGGATCGTTGTCACCAAATGGTGTGGCAATTGAGGTTATGTCTTTAATGTGTAACTCATTTCCAGCATCATCAATAACAAAGACACCAGTTGTTTTCGTTGTCTCGATGATGGTGCCAATTGGAAGAGAACCTTCCAAACTTATTGCCATATTCAGAACACAACCAGCACGCTCCAAGCTCCATGGAGGAGTGTCACTCCAACCCCCGACAAAATCCACACGAACTGGTAATTCAACCTTCACTGTTCTGGGGTGGAATGAATGATCCGCAGAGCCATCAAAATCATTGTTCTTATGGGATGGAGTAGAGATATCGCTGGTAGCCTCATAGAGATGTTCTACATACCATAGAGCAAAAAAAGGTGTTATGTAAGGTTCTGATCATTTAAAAGATTAAGAACGATCAGACAACACACATGGGATCCAAAAAGAGTAGATGAGATTACTAAGAACTATGCAATTATTACAATATGAATAATTGACTCTACCTTTAAAACCGTATTTTACAGCTGAAGCAGTTTCATCAGCAACTGCATCCCAAACTTTGTGCTCCAACTTACAAGCTGTTGTTTCATTGCTGCATGCTCGAAGAAGATCAACTTGAACCTGGTATGCTCGGCTTTTAGGAAGAATCTTAGAGTTCTGCTCCAGGAGTCCGGGACAAAGACCTAGAAAATGCTCACATACTTTGACTCCTAAATCTTCATTTTGCAGAACTTCTTCACACAGTTGATATAAATTGCGGCCAAGCATACCATAATTAATGCACGCTTTAGCAATTCCAGCTGCAAGGTCTGCTTGATGATCAATTGAACCTAGACACATCTTTGAAAAATCAATTGACCTATGCAACTCCTCCAAACTGACACGAGGTGAACTTCTCCACAGTGAAAGCAAATGCTCAGAATTGCCATCACTCAAGCCCATCAACCACGATGCCAAATTTAGCATCTCAAAGTAAGAAAGAATAGGGAATATTTTCGCATTCCACAAACACTTTTCATGAGTACCAGTTGAGCTCCATATATCATTTTCTTGTATTCCTAAATCTTGCAAGACCTTCTTCCAAGGTTTCCCACAAAAAGTTCCATCCTTAGCGAGTGCAATCTTGGGGTTATCATGAAGGCCACAATATACTATGACTCTTCCAGTTCGTCCGACTAGAGGAACCTCCCAAAGACAATGGCGATCCGGAAGTATGAACCTAAATGAATTTTTTGCCTCACTACTATTTACTTCTGGAACATTAATACCAACAACTATGGAAAGGGAACCAATTTGCATTCCACTCGGAATGGTTGAATCATATATAAGAGAATCTTCCCCAATTGAGACAGCAGGTGCAATTTTGCTAGAAAGAAGAACAGCAGATGCTGCAATGTCAGATAGGGTGCTTGCTGGGATAGAACACTGGTGTCTTCGACCAACCAGTACCGAGACAGCTCCACTCAGATGATCCAAAACCTCACTTGAAGTTCCAAAATGTAAGAATGACAAATCATCTGCAGTGAAATGGAGAAGCAGAAATTATATCGAAAATAATACAAACAATAGAAAATGAAAATGCAAATGACAATTTTAAGATTTGGATAATGGCATCAAGATCACACATACAAGCACAGTAGCTGAACATCTTCTGTTTCCCTAATCTGCTGACGAGTTCTTCGCCTGAAGGTCGTAGACGCAACCAGTCATGTTTTGCAGGTACCCAAGCTGCTACAAGATCTTCATATAAGCTCATCTGTGAAGAATATAAGAATATTACTAAAACTTTAAAGCTTCCTAAAAATCACTGAGAATATCACACTTAGAGAAACGTGTACACAGGATTTTTCTACAAAGCCTACAATAAAATCCAGTTGAAGCCAATTGAACTTATTGTACACTACACACTTGCAGGATGATATGAAATGAAAGCTTCTCCAGAAATAGTAACTTGCCTCTTTTCCGGTCTTCAGAAGTTCTGAAATCATTGGTTGGCAGGAACATGCAAGTGTAACAAGCTCCTCCCACCCTTTACCTCTAACCGCTATTATTCCAGTGTCAAGAAGTGTTCTACCATCATCAAGAATTGCATTGTTCTTAACAAGTTCATCTATGCTAGGTTTCTGTAAGAGATTATCAACTAAGCTGACAGTATAACTTTTTTCTACATCTCTACTCTTTGATGCCACAACAACACCATGGTTAGATGCGATATCAAGGGTGATGGGAACAGTTATGATACAGGATGTGTCCTCTGGAAGCACCATGTTGGAGGCATCAAAACATGGAAGTACGTCTCCAGTCATGGTAAATACTCCACCTGCAAAGAACGAAACATCATTTACACATATGATGCTTGGAGAGATGAACTCAGTGACATTAACCACAAGACACAGGGTGAATGTCATTCAAATATGACATAGCCAATAACAAAATGCAAACCAAAATAAACAAATTAACTACAAATTCAACTTTCGAACTAGAATAAATTTCAGATAACAATATCATCTATATTTCTTTCATGGAAACAAGTGACCTTATACACATTTCTCAACCCTGCCCCACCCTTGACTGCTTAAGCTCTCCTAATAGAATTGGCCCCATTTGATATAGTTAACTCGTGTTAAAAGATTGTATGCGAAAAGTTCGTTGGACACTGACTAGAAATTCTTATAACAAAGAGATGGCAAAGTCTCACTTAAATTACAATAGACAGAACAAATAACCTTCATTTTTAAAAGCTTGTCTTGCACAAGAAGCAATTGCAAGTATATGATCAAAAAGCAGCGGGACTGGCCCGTCAGGGTCATCAGCTGCCAGATACGGAAGTGGCAGGAAAACTTTCCCCATGGGGTTTGCCCAGGGGACCCTTTTCGAATCACCACCGGCATGAAGCAACAATATATGCCTCTTGGCAATAAAGTTAACCATTTCTGAGAGATCATCATCCACTTCATTGTCATTGCTTGCAGCTGCCACCTGTTTTCGAAATCAAACAGCTTACAGATAAAAGCAAAAAAGCTACCCCACATACTTACTAATGACATTAGAGTAAAGCAGCCACCTTTAACATTCGATTTGCTGTAAATTTGACAGATTTAGATACCCTTTTGGCTGTTTAGTGAAAATTAAGCTACCCAAATCACAATTATTGAAAATTTAAGCTAACCCACATCGCAATTTCATAAATGCAACCCAATTGCTAAGCTCAGAACTCTGTTTACCTTGGAGTGTAGGCCCAACGTACGATAATGCTTGGCGAGGGCGTGAATGGCGTGGAGAGTGGCGGCGCCGGAGCCGATGCGCTGGCCGTGGGGGTCAGGCACGGCGAGTGTGATCGTGGAGGCGGCTATGCGGCCCACTCGCTTGCCGCGAGTGAGCTGCCACTCGTAGAGCTCAGCCTGCTCGGGGCTAGCCGCCGTCAAGACGATGGCGTCCCACGTGGGAACTCGGGTGGGGTGCCTTACCGACAGCCTGAGGTGGTACCATGATTTCCGGAGCACGGCTGCCACGTCAGCCTTCTGTTTGGATCGCGAGAATTTGGTTTCCATTTTCCGAGAATCCGAGAGAAAGTTAGAGTGGTGAGACTTTTAGATGTTGAAATTTGAATCTCTCAGTACACTGGTGGACCAATCATTTAACAGTAAAGCCGTACAGGTGGTGTAATAAACATCGCGTCGTCCGGCGGTGGGTCGTCGTCGAGTTTGTCGGTACAGGTAACAGAGCGTTGTTTTTCTTGTTAATGTACGACGCGTCGTATCACGAATATAAAGAAGGGAAAAAAAAAGTTGGACGAGTTTTAAAAGGAAATGGCTTCGCCCGGGTTCGAACCGGAGACCTTCAGTGTGTTAGACTGACGTGATAACCAACTACACCACGAAACCATTTTGTTTGTTTTGGTCAATTTATTTATTTTGTACGTTGAACAATTTTGCATCAGATAAAAATTATCAATAACGTAATTATTTTTATTTTTATTTTTTTACCTGAAGTCTGAGATATCCCATACTCACAAGGGTAAAACTAATTCTTAGTGGGGCCTAGACTAAAGGCATTTCAGTTCACTCCTAGCCACAGTCAAATTACACAAGTTCTCCCAAAGCTTTCAACTAAGGAATCACCTGTGTTTTTGCAGGTTTCGGCCTTCGTGTCTCGAACCCAAGACCAATGAGCATATCTGACTTGAAATTATACCACATTTTCACTGAACCACTTGTCGTGGTTGTAATTATTATTTTTTTAAAAAAAAATTTAAAAGCTTTTACACTAAGACATTAATGATCATTTTGGTTTTAGTAGCGTTAAGTTCACTTTAAAAGAGATCTTGATCTCATCAACAAGAGGTGTTGAGTAAAATAAAAATAATTACTTTACCTTACTCAACATCTCTCGTTGATGAGATCAAGATCTCTTTTAAAGTGAACTTAACGCTACTAAAACCAAAATGATCATTAATGTCTTAGTGTAAAAGCCTTACTCAACACCTCTTGTTGATGAGATCAAGATCTCTTTTAAAGTTACTAAAACCAAAATATCATTAATGTCAATTATGTCATAGTGTAAAAGCTTTCAAAATCCCACGACGTGGTTTCATATTCATATGAATTCTATGATTAATTATCAACCAAAAATCTATAACAACCAATTAACAAACATAAGATCACAACATGTGACATATGTACTTTAGCATATATACGATATGCAATGCAAGATGTAAAATATTGGAGCAACACCCTAACATGGATGTATTTAGAGTTTGGATTTTATGCTTATTTTTAAATAAGTGATGATCTTGTGTTTATTCTAAAGAGAAATGATTTTCACACACTCTTTTTAACCTCTTACACATCCATGTTTAATTATGGGCGTTAATTCTGTTTGATTAATTCAATCTAATAGCCATAAATAAAGAGAGGTGTGTGAGAAGGTAAAAAATATGTGTCAAAATCATTTCTCTATTTTAAAACTGCGTTGTTTTAGACCGTCATTTCATAACATTATTTTTCCAATATAACTCCTAAATATCATGCCATAACCTTTAATCTTTGATTATAGTAGTGTATTCCTTCTTGCATTCAAGTTCAAATCTCTATCCATATAAATTAGATGAATTTATAAAGTTCAAATATCCATCCATATAAATTAGATAAATTTATTGTTAAAAATCCTATTGTTGAGTTTAAGTTTTATAATATATGCATCTTGGCAATGAAGCTAACCTTAATTTCTACATCATTTTGAATAAAAACTTCAAATCAACATCGAAAAATTGAGTAAACAATTATATTAATACAAACTGGATTTCATATTCATTTCACATTGTTTTCTATATTATGGATTGTTTACAAGAAAAACTTCGATATGATTGTTTGACAATCACAGCTCTCACACAGTGACGAAGCTACGTAGGAACGAAGGGGGGCGGCCACCCTCCGCTCGCTGGAAAAAGAAGACTGAGTGACCTTTGAACCCCTCCAGGTTCGGCCAGAAAATGGGTAACACTGCAGCGCGGTGGTTCTAAAAACCTGCGCAGCTCGGCAGCCTGCAGGGTTTTTTTTTTTTTAATTTTAAAATCCAAGCCAAAACGACGTCGTTTTGGGCCTGGTAAAAAAAAGTTTAATTTTTTTGGTAAATGGCGTCGTTTTGGACCCTTGGAATAAAAAAAAATTTAAACGTGGGGACCACTGGTCCCCATCCCCATCCATTTTCTATTACCCCCACCCCACCCCACCCTTTTCCTAGATACGGGATACTAGACCAGATCCCGTCGCCAGGACCCCAACCCACCCACCTTTACTCCCCTTTTCCCAAATCCCACCCCGTTTCCCTTTTCTTGTTCAAACAGGCAGGGCAGCTGCTCCAAATTCTAATTAAGGTAAAATTTTAATTTACTTCAAACCCTAATTGATTATTGAATACAAATTTTTGTTTAATTGACGTAGGATTATAGGGTTATACATTATATGGTTGTTGATTATAGATTATTCATATGAATACTACAAATTCCAATAAAGGTAAAATTTTAATTTATTTCAAACCCTAATTGATTATTGAATACAATTTTTTGTTTTTCTAGTCTAGGACTAAGAGTCTAAGATATATTTGTTTTTCTTTCGTTATACAATTGCGTAATGGAAAGATATTATAAGAAACAGTGCTTAAATTCTTCTCCAAATATTCCGGATAGTCCTCCTCTTCCTTCAAATATTCCGGGTAGTCCTCCTCCATCTTCAAATATTCCGAGTAGTCCTCCTTCTAGTATTCCGGGTAATGCACAACAAAGTGAGATTACTGAGTTAGATGAAATATTAGATAATCTTCCTGCAGACCCTAAACTGAGACGTCGAATGCTTGATTATCCACTCAATTATCGTGAAGCAATTCGTAGATACTACCTCCAAAAGGAACCTTGTCAACCTAAATCTCACATCATGCCAAGGAAAGCTAGCGAAAATCGATGTTTTATCACAGGTTGGTTTGATCATTTTAAGTGGTTGGAGTATAGTATAGTAAAATATGCTGCATTTTGCCGTTATTGCTATATTTTTAAATGTGACTTTGATAAAGCGGGTGGTAGTGGAAGTGATGTCTTCACTGAAAAAAGGTTTACAAATTGGAGGAAAGGACCTGAAAATTTTCAAGTCCATGAGGGAGGTGTTGGAAGTCTTCATAGTAAAGCTATGCATGCAACAAGCTAAAGACTTGATGACACAAAAACAACACATTGAAACATTTGTGATCAAGCAAACTGATGAAGCTCGCGTTAATCATCACACTTTACTGAGTGGAACACTTGATTGCACAAGATGGTTGTTGCGACAGGGTTTGGCTTTTCGTGGGCATGATGAATCTTTGAAATCGAGCAATAAGGGTAATTATATAGAGCTTATGCAATTTCTTGCCGATCATAATGAGAAAGTTAGGAAGGTTGTGTTTGAGAATGCTCCTAAGAATCTCAAGTATACTTCTTCCGATATTCAAAAGGATCTTGTTCGTGCTTGTGCTATTGAAACTATTAATGCAATCACTAAAGATATGGAAGATACACTTTTTTCTCTCTTGGTTGATGGATCACGTGATGCTTCCACTAAAGAGCAAATGGCGGTGGCATTGCGTTATGTGAATAAAAAAGGAGAAGCAATTGAAAAGTTTTTGGGTGTTCAACATGTCTCCTCTACAACTAGTAGCTCGCTTGAACAGGCCATTGAGAGACTGTTTGCTACAACAAATTTGAGTATGTCCAAGTTACGAGGACAAGGGTATGATGGAGCTAGTAATATGAAAGGTGAGTTAAATGGTCTTAAAACAAAGATTTTGAACAAATACCCTCAAGAATTTTATATTCATTGTTTTGCACACCAACTCCAACTAGCTCTTGTATTCGTGGCAAAGGAAAATGATGATGTTGCCAATTTCTTCATCAATGGTAGTAGTTTGGTGAATCTTATTGGATCATCGTGTAAGCGTCGTGATGCATTTAGAGAGAAACAACAAGAACAAATTCAGAAAGCTCTTGATCTTGGTAATCTTGAAACAGGTAAAGGGTTAAATCAAGAAAGTAGTCTCATGCGTCCATGTGATACACGGTGAAACTCGCATTATGATACTATAGTTAGTATTATTGTTATGTTTGAAGCCGTCGTGGAGGTGGTTGAATGGATTAAAAGTGATCGCAACCAAGATAATCTTGGTGAAGCAACTAGTTATTCAAAGACATACAAACTTTTGATTTTTCATTTCACCTTTTCTTGATGAGACTTATATTGGGAATTACAAATGAGTTATCACAAGCATTGCAAAAGAAAGATCAAGATATTGTGAATGCGATGGCGTTAGTGGAAGTATGCAAGCAAAGACTACAATCCTTGAGAGATGATGACTTTGGGGACTTGTTTCATGATGTAAAAAAGTTTTGTGAGGAGCATGATATTTTCATTCCTAACATGGAGGATTTACATTTCGTACCTGGAAAATCAAGGCGTAAAGCTCCAAAAATCACAAACTTCCATTACTATCGTGTGGACCTCTATTTTCAAGTCATTGATATGCAACTAAAGGAATTGAATGATCGCTTCAATGAGGTAAACACCGAGTTACTTCTTTGTATGGCATGTTTGAGTCCGGTGAATAATTTTGCATCTTTTGACAAAGCAAAAATTGTTCGTTTAGCCCAACTTTATCCTCAAGATTTTGATCATATGGACCTCATGAATCTTCCAATTCAACTTGACAATTACATTCATGATATGAAGATGCATAGTGAGTTTTCATCATTGAGAGGAATTAGTGATCTTGCAAAAGAGTTAGTGAAGAAAGGGAGATCTGAAAGCTATATGTAGTGTATAAGCTTCTTACATTGGCTTTAGTGTTACCGGTTGCAACCGCTTCGGTGGAGAGAGCTTTTTCTGCTATGAATATTGTGAAAACACCATTGCGTAACAAAATGGGAGATCAATGGTTGAGTGATAGCATGCTTGTTTACATTGAGAAATATGTATTTGCTTGTATTGATAATGAGCCTATTATGCGACATTTTCATGACATGAAACCTCGCCGGCAACAATTGTAATTTGTTTGTATTAATTAATTATGGAAGACATTATCATATAATGACAACACCCCAAGTTAATTAGGTACGCTTAAATTAACCATCAGATTTTCCTTAATTCATTGAATTGGATGGGATACGCGCATCGCAACCAAATTATCCTTATCAAGTTCCCTAACTATGAAAAGCATGATAGAAAATCATATCAAAGGTCATTAAGTTCTTTGAAAATCATAAGCATTGACAAGGCATTCGTAACTATGAAAAGCATGATACTCCTGCCTAGGATTTACTTAACGCGATTGTGACTAGTAACCTTCACTACTTGTAAATATAAGTTTGTAACTATAAGGTGAACTCCCTTATATTTTAGCATCAAATTCATGCATGCAAATTAAGTGTGCACCCTCAACCCACATACATAAATAAGTTTTGATAACTCAGTTAAGCAAATCACATTCAAGTCTCAAGAAACAATAACTGGATGTAATCAATTCATATTAAACATATAATCATGGCTTCGAATTCACTTCTAACTATAAAGGAATTAGTTCCTCGTGATTACAACTAAATAGAAATAATTAACATTAAACATTGAAAATAAAGATTGAAGACACCTAAAATCCTCCAAAGTTGCGGCACCAATCTTCAATTTCTGACTTCTGGCTCTCCGTGTGCTCTCCTCTTCGTCAAATTGGTTTTCTTATGTATCTTGTGCGTCTCCAAGTGATTCCATTCTCAAGGGATTCTAAGGCACGGTTTTTAGAGAGTTTAGACTCCCTTAGAACTCCTTAATCCATCTGAATTAAGTGTAGAAACACACACAAACAGCTGTCACGTTTTCTTCCTTGAAACCCAATCCGACTAGGACTCTTCTGCCTGTTTCGACCTTCCATCACTAAAACAGTGATAACTATTTCTAAAAGTATCAGAATCATGATCTGTAAAATCCTATGGAAACTAGACATCCAGAGCTTTCCAACCATATATGGCATGACATGTAATTCATCTTGAGGAATTCTGGGTGCTCTGTCAAAGTTGGAAGTTATGTACAGCACTGTCCAATTTCCACTCAGAATCCACTTTTGCAATCTCCTTGTCTTCCAAACTTCTAACTTCACTCTTTAGGAGAAAATAAGGTCCTCTAGGATTCAGATTCTCAAATGTCTCTTTACATGAAAATGAATCTCCCTTGCAGCTGGAATTAGGTAGAAAAGGATGGTGATAAGGTTAGGATAAGATAAGATAAGGTTTGGATAATGTTCTAGATAATGTTCCATGTTTCCTGCTCTTTCCTTATCTTCTTTGTCTTGAACTTGTTTCTCTAGATTTGTAGCATGATCCTAGCCTCTTTTGAACTCCAAATTCGTCCATCCACCTTGCTCCATAAGCAAGCTATCCATTCCAAGTCCAAAACTGCTCTAAAGTACTCCAAAATGCACTTTCTTGCCAACTTTGTCACTTGGACCTACAAACACACGAAAATAGCTTAAAATACTTAAATAACCAGAAACTAACTAAATAAATGCAAGGAAATAAGCTAACAAAATCGCATAAATATGCTCCTATCAGTATTGATAATGAGCCTATTATGCGATGTTTTCATGACATGAAATCTTGCCGGCAACAATTGTAATTTGTTTGTATTAATTAATTATGAAAGACATTATCATATAAAAAGATTTAGTTGTTGCCATTTTTCTTTAACCTTACATTCTTTTAAGTTCGCCCCTCCCCTGAGAAATCCTGGCTTCGCCACTGCTCTCACATGAGATGAAATCAATGTGAGTCAAGTAGAACCAAATTATAGTATTATTATACTTTTATATGATAAGCCCTCCATATGATGTGATCGGACACCCCTTCTCCTTGTTTACACTTAGTGATTGGAAGCAGCACAAGAATACAATCAGTTTTTTTTTTCCTAAAATAAAAAGCGAAAAAAAAGAACCACACAAGTATGTGTTTTGAGCTTGAATTTCGCACGTCCCCATGAAAATCCCGCGGTCCCGCTCTCCCTCTCTCTCTCTCTCTCAAATTCCAACCCCATTTTCTTCTCTCTCTCTTTTTCCCCATTTTTCCTCGGTTCAGATTTTGCGGTCCCACCATCTCTCAACCCCCCACCCAAACGGTCGAATTTCCCACCGCCGCCTTCGTCTCCTCCTTCTGGTCAACCCCAATGTCCGATCTCTACCGCCGCTTCTGACCCCCTCTCCGCCACTTGGGTTCGCTTCAGGGATGGCTTTCGCGAAGTGGGTCGCGACGGGATTTGCTTAGAGAATGCCAAAATCGCATTGCATGGAACTTGGGGTTTTGAACTCAGCCAGTTCATTGCCTCCGTCCGCCGCCATCGAATGCCGATTCCGCTTCCAATCGGCATTCGATTCCTTCTGCATCGCATCCGAAGCCTTCTATGAGCTGCTGCTGCGTCGTCGTTTTTTGATCCGATCAACGGCGATTGCTCCCTCCAGCTGAATGAGAGAAGAATACATTTTTCTAATTAAAAAATTTGACCCACTAAATTATATATTAAAAAAAAAAATTATATAAAAAAAGAAAAAGTCCTCGTCTTTCTGGTAGCTGTTTGGTTCTTGGCAGGAAATGAATTCAGGGGTCGGATTGGTATCGCCAGCAAGTAATGGGATGTTTCCGGCGGCGAAGCTCCCCGATGAAGAGGTCGATTTTGTAGAGAAGGACCCAAGCAATCGATATGTTCGGGTAACTATCACAACTTGCACTTGCAATTTGGATTGGAAATGTTAATGGAATGTGGTATAATGATTGTGTTCAAGCTGCAATTTTAATTCCTGTTTGTTTTTTATATCATTATATGGTTTTGATATGTTGAAATTGATGTAGTGAGTGGTCACATTTTGATGCAAAGGTTTAGTTTTTGTTGAATTGAATGGGTCGATCATTTAATGATTAATGATTTATTTGGAGTCCACCGCAAATTAATCTGGGACTATTCAATGGCCTAACCATTTAATGATACGTATCACCCAAGATTTTTCCTTAATGGAGTACATTTTGTATTTTGTGGCTTTTGTTTTAGTGTATTATTAATTTTGTTGTTTCAAATGAATTGGTATCAGATTGTATCTGTGATTGCAAGATTGTTCATCAGATTGAGCAGCTAGCTTTCGAGCCGATTTAGATAGAAAACAAATGAATTGTTATTTTTGTTAGAAATGAGAAGATTGTGTTTCTCCTTCCATTCAGTCATTTATTTCTCCATTAATTCATAGTTTTTTCTTATTTTCTTGGTAACAGTACAATGAAATCTTGGGCAAGGGTGCCTTCAAGACTGTGTATGGTTCTGAGACCTTTTCTCTTTAGTTTTTTCTTTCTTCCTTCTTGTTTTCCGGATTTCGTTACTTTTAGGAAGAAAAGTTTTGTTGAATTCAAGGATGATTATTATTTTTTGAAAATTTTGGGCATCTCATTATTTTTTGCAGCTACAAGGCATTCGATGAAGTTGATGGAATAGAAGTGGCTTGGAACCAGGTGAAGATTGATGTTGTCTTGCGATCGCCAGAAGATTTGGAAAAATTGTATTCTGAAGTTCATCTGCTGAAATCGGTGAAACATGAAAATATTATTAAGTTCTATAATTCATGGGTGGATGATCAGAAAAATACGATTAACATGATTACGGAGCTCTTCACGTCTGGAAGCCTAAGGCAGTATGTTCTATTGATTCCTTCTCATTCTGTCTTTGGATTGCTCAACTGCATTATATGAAATCGAACTAATTGCGCACCTTCTGGTTATCAGATATCGTAAGAAGCATAAAAATGTTGATACGAAGGCCATAAGGAACTGGGCAAGGCAGATTCTCCGAGGTTTGGTCTTTCTCCACAGTCATAGCCCCCCTATCATTCATAGAGACTTAAAATGTGACAATATTTTCATTAATGGAAATCACGGAGAGGTTAAAATCGGAGACCTTGGATTGGCAACTGTTATGCAGCAGCCTACTGCTCGCAGTGTGATTGGTAAGAAATCTATGAAACCAGATGCTATCTCTTGATTAAACCGTCCAAACAAGTACTGAAACTTTTCCTTTTTCCACGTAAGGGACTCCCGAGTTTATGGCTCCAGAGCTCTATGAAGAGGAATATAATGAACTCGTTGACATATACTCCTTCGGGATGTGCATGTTAGAGATGGTTACTTTTGAGTATCCATATAGTGAATGCAATAGTCCTGCTCAAATATTTAAGAAGGTTACCTCTGTAAGTTGAGGAGTCATCGGAACTATCATCATTCCTTCTGCTGGCTGTTTAAAGTAGAACCACTCAGTTCCACAGGAATCTTATTTCGGATATGTTCTTTTGCAGGGCATTAAACCTGCAGCCCTTGGTAAGGTGAATGACCCCCAAATCAAAGAATTCATTGAGAAATGTCTGGTTCCAGCATCTGAGAGGCTTTCGGCGAAAGAGTTGCTCAAAGATGCATTCCTTCAAGTTGACTATCCAAAGGAACCAATCCGTGATCCCTTACAGCTACCTAACCAGAGTCTGAAAGCGATAAATTTACCAAAGTCTGGGCCTCTTTCCATGGACATAGATACTGACTACAAGCAGCTATCTATAAGCACATGTGCAGGAAGCAACAATGGGAGTCAGCAGGTTCTGGAATTTCAAAGGACACACAAGAACAACGAGTTCAGGGTAAGTGGGATGAAAAATGACGACGATTCAGTATCATTGACCTTGCGTATCGCTGATGCATGTGGTGAGTACGCAAACCGAGAGAGAGTGGATATCCAAATTTAGGTATAGTATTATTATTCATGTGAGGAATGTAATAGCATGACTTTTCTGTATCTTACAGGTAAGGTGAGGAATATACATTTTCTCTTTTACCTTGCTAGCGATACTGCAGTGTCTGTGGCGAGCGAGATGGTTGAACAACTGGAATTAACAGATCATGATGTGGCCTTCATTGCTGAGTTTATCGATTACTTGATAAGGAAACTTCTACCCGGTTGGAAGCCCTCATCTGATTATTCCTCAAGTGGACCAGCGAGTCTTTGTGGCGGATCCCCAGTCCATAAAACTGGAAAACCCTCATTGTCAAGCGTGTGGGGTTCAGTGCTATCCGGTGCTCCAGCTGGTTCGATGGTAGAGCAAGATGGTAGCTCTTGCGATAACCCTGATACTATCAATTTTAATGGTGGCATTACCGCTTATCCAAGCTTTGCTGAATTTGCCGAGGAACATTCAAAGGTATCGGTTCACTCTGAGGTACTGGTTGATGATGGTTCCACCAAAAACGACCAAGCGGTTTGCAATACTTGTGAACTGGAGCCGAGGTATTCATATTTTGTTGACAGGAAGTTGCAAAGCAATTTTGCTAGCAATGGAGGAGGAGGCTTCCCAGTGAATGGAATCATAAAGAAGTTGGAGTTTCCGTTGCATGAACACGATTTATTGAAAGATATGAGCTTGACAAGCAGCTGTTCTTCTCTATCTTTGGCAGATAATGATCTGGATGCCGATTTAAAGTTGGAACTCGAAACGATTGAGTCGCAGTACCAGCGGTGGTTCCAGGAACTTTCAAGGATGAGGGAGAAAGCATTGGAAATGACCAGAAAGAGATGGACAGAAAAGAAGAAAGTGGCTGGTCGCTAATTTAGAGCCCTACTGAACCCAATTTTTCTGTACTCTTTTTCCCTTGTTTGGCCATTTTTATGTGTTTATCATGTTTACTGGTAATTCTATTCAAGTGTCGACATGATGTTTAACCGTTGTATCGGATGCGGCTCACTTTTTTCAGAAGTCGCGATCCTTCTCGGGACTAAATTTTGTGCTGATATCCTGTTACTTTTGTTTGACGAGTATGAAAAGTTTACCGGACTTGTTAATGCGTGCTCAGCATAATTTTTGCAGATCGATGATCAGAACCGATAACATAATGCTTCGGGTTTGTCAGCTCAACCTTCTTGACTACGAAGGTATGAGCTTGCGAAGTCAACGGCACATTAAGTCATTGAATACTTTGATAAAATTAATGATGAAACAGAAGACTGTATAAATGAACATTGAAGTATTATTTCCATGTGTTGAATCAGTTCACAATATCACGTCACGGGCCAAAACTCAAAAATGGAGAAGTAAAAGGGACTAGCAACTCGAACAACACAAAGATCTCCGACTAAGTGTAATCAACCCAAGTGTGTCCGCAATTGTTGTTCATACACCTATAGAATCTTGTTTCTGGTTCATCAGCAGATCGCGTTTGCTGTGTCCTGTAAGCCGCCTCAGGAAACCCACATCTTGGGCACGGTTCTGCCGGAGAAGAGAAGAAAAGAAAGAACAAAAAGAAGTCAGACCTTATCTCGTGAGATATTTGCAATCGTACAACAAAGTTTTACAGAACAACAAAATGAAGTCAAGAATAACAGTGTCTTATGCTTCGACATTCAAATTTTACTTGGGTGTATGTAATTTAAGTTCGACATTTATCATAAAAAAGTTCAATGATTCAATCAAGATTGATACAAACAACATGAGAAAAGACAACTACAGCAGATGTGTAAGAGTAAGGCCAAGAACGATATCTCATGCCAATTAGTGGAAAAAAGGTTTAGCTTTACCATGCAAAGCTCACTATAACCTAAACCTAAATCCAGTATACCAATTTAACAAAGCATATTTTCGCAGAATCAATTGTCACACACATAACAATTTTTGTCGTCAATTGCTACACCCGTGTTTGACATCCCCTAACTGTGCTAGCTCAAACCTTTTAGAAGATTATGGAATGACTGATTTTGCAATTGTGTCTCTCGTCATTGTCTCTCATCAACTGTGTCCTCAACCAAGGCTATTTTGATTATAAAGAAACATCTGCTTCTAAATCTAAGACCTCTCTCCTTTCATCACCAATCAGGTTATAAGAAACATAACCGGACACAAAGTGGAAAGTCAACTTTTCATTTAACTTAGTGATGAAACAAGTGCAGCATTCTAACAACTCCCTTCAACGTCAAGGCACGGAATATAATTTCCCATTAGTTTCCAAACTGGATTAGAGATTGTAATCTTTAGCTCTTGTAGTCATGAACGCTTACTGCCTTCCATCTTCACCAGTTATTAACTTTGTTAAGAACATATCAAGGGGCACTGAAGATGTGCAAAATAGACATGGTTATGCATAGTAAGATACCTAAGCCTTAAACGGGACAAGAACCTCCCGTATAACCTCTAAAGAGCATGAACTCCCTCCGATGATGAACCTTGTCCAACCAAAACCTCATACACCTTCACTTACTAGTAAAGCATAACCTAGAGAACCGGGTGCTCCACCCAATTCAGAAGCCAAGACCTCAACAATCCCCCTCAAGTGCTCTAGGAAACAGGACAACATGAACAAGAAAAGCAACAAAGGAAAATTAGGTAGCCTAACCAATAAGTTTACAGACAAATCCTATCCCGCGTGTGATATATATGCAGTTATTCTAAAAAGTCTAGCTGAAAATACCCAACCCCATTCGATCAATGCCATCATTTCACAAGGTTGACATAGCTTGAGATCAGGCATATTTAATTCAAGAGAAGCACCAAAAAACATAAACATAAATAGTACTCAACTGCCAATCGAGAAATAAAAACAATAGAGTATGTTTCTCACCAGTTGTAACAACTATTCCTACTCTGATAATTACCAGAACCAAAAGAAGGAGTAAAACATGAAACCCCGAAAAATGAAACAAACCTTCAGTTTTGGGCGCATTCTTGTAGTCGTCCAGGGTAAAGATGGGCTGTATCTCTTTTTTAACTAGATGTTGCCTTCTTTTAATCTTAACCTGCAACCGCAAAACGAAAACCAGCGATCACATTACGCATACCCTTCAAAAGGCATAACAGAGAACTTGGAATATAATTTTGATCACCGAAAAAGATCTATATAGCTGTACCTTCCTATCAACATATGCTACATAGGGACAAGTTGGACAGAAGAATCTCGCATCGTGCATATTCGGCAGTTCATACTGCAGCATGCTTCCACAACCCGGGCAGAACTCCATTTCCTAAAGCCTCTAACCACAAATCTCCCCCTCTATCTGCAATTATTTTCGATTTCGAGATGTCATTACATTGTATGTACTTATAAACCACCATCAACAATCACACTAATAGTAACCACATACAGAAAACTAAAAACACAGTTAAAAAGTAATTACCATTACATAATTTTGAATCAAGAATAACAAAAATCAAAAGGTACCTACTTGTCATCATAAATCCAAAAAAAAATCAAAATTGGGAGAAAGAGAAACAGCCCAATCAGCTAACTACGAAGACCCACTGAATCAGATAGAGAGACAACCCAACTTTAGGGCTCAAATCAGAACCCTAAAAAACAAATTAAACTAAATCAACGGAATGTTACAAAATTAACATAGGAGAATCAGTGAGATTAGGGTTTGGAGACGTACAGTTGAGGGAGAAGCTTAAAGAAGCCGAATTTGCAAGCGAGACGAGGAGAATTGGGGTCGCTAGGGTTAGGGTTTGAGGAGGGTGTTCTGTAAAACTGAGAAAGAGAGTGGCAGTGTAGGGTAACGAAGCAAGGATTTTCTTCAATTACCAATCTACCCTTTTAATGCTCCTATTTTTCTTGTATTAGATTTTAACATCTTTTTTTGTTTATTATATAAAAAAATGTTAAAATAAATAATTTTAGAATAATTGCCGATTTAGTTCTTAAATTTTTTAAAAATTGTTAATTTCCAACTTACTATAATAATTGAAGCTATCCTACCCAATTTTCCATAAGCTCACCATTTTGTCGCGGATTTTTTTATCACACTTGATCTTTGAAATTGGTCATTCCAATCAAAATGACCCTTAAAATTGAAAATTTATTAATTTGATCCTTCAAAATGCATCGCACAAATTAATTTGATCATTCTATTATCTTTTTGTTAAATTTTCTAATTAATAAGCTGATATGGCACATGAGTGAGTACCTCACAAAATTAATCATAAAAACTAACTTTTTTTTTAAGATTTAAAAACTAATAAAACTAGAAATAAAAACAAATAAAAAACTTAAAAAGAAAAAAAAAAGTACATGGTCATCTTCATCTATCAGATGAAGCAGATGAGAATATGAAGGTCCCTCACGAAATTAATGGCGTAGCTCCTCCACCTCCTTAATCGCAAACTCAGCTTTCAGTCCTGCCCTTTCTCCGCCAACACCTCCTCCCCTCGGCCTTGCCGCACCCAACGGGTTCGAGCCCTTGGGCTTCGGTGCAGTCGGCGGCCCGGTTCTCGCAGTACTCTCATTCAGACCATCATTACTGACCTATCTCGTACCACTGCCATTCGACACGAATCCAACTTTTCTCTCTCGATCAAAACTAGACCCGCCATTAGTCTCTCTCGATCAACACCTCCATTAGATGGGAACCCCACTTTCCTCTCAAACCCACAACCCTCACTCGGACGAAGAACATGATGTTTTTTGTTTTTTATTTATTTCTATTTTTAGTTTTGTTAGTTAACTTAGTTTTAGTTTTTAAATCTTTTAAAAATTGGTTTTTATGATTAATTCACGTGGCATGATATGATTGGATCGGTGGGGCCTACTTGTGTAACATCATTTTACTAATAGAAAATTTAATACAAATGTAACGGAAATATCAAATTGATATGTGTGATCCATTTTCAGGTACCAAATTGATGAATTTTTAATTTCATGAACCATTTTGATTAGAAGGTCCAATTTCAGAGACCAACCATGATAAAAACTTTTTTGTCGCCTATAAGCTCTTAATATTGCATATAAGTTGCGCATCTAACTACCATTTCACTTTTTAAAGCGAACTTCATAAACCATTTTTTTTATATAATTGGATGATACCCCTGATAGGGTTAACACCCTTATATATACAATGCGACCTTGGGCATTAAGGAATAAAGTTTTGGAGTACAAGGAATTACACATGTGCAAGAAACAAAATATTTGGTACTCAATAAATCCCAATTAGGAAATACAATCAATAATTCTATATTTTATCAGTTTTGCTAGAAAAAAAATATGTCTAATGTTACATCCCGTTCCGGAAAATAATAATATTTTATTCCCGGAAATGGGAAATGACGAAAATGCCCTTAGTTGACCTTTCGGTTGACTTTTGCGTCATAACTCGTACGACCCTTCCCTGTGTATTTTCTTGCTGTGCTCGTCATTACGAACGCGTGGACGCGAGCAGGACGTAATTCGGAGTCCGAAAGACTATTTTACGGGCGTTGAATTACCGACGTTTCCCGTAATTCAATTTTAGGACTGTTTGGTTGTTGGGTTGGGGCCCAACTTCACTGTTGGCCCACATGCCCTTGTCCCCTGTCTGTTGACTCCCTTGTCTCTGCCTTTCCCCGTGCTCTCTCTTTTCTCTGTAACTACAAACAAACAAAACCTCACCTTTCTTCCTTCTCAACCGAGCTCTCCCCAAGCCTACATGGTGGCTCTGCCATTCTCCCTGGCAAGCCACCACCTGTCATCACATCATCTCAGTCCAGCAGTGATCTGCAAACCCAAACCAGTGACTCAACCCGAGCACTTAGAACCCAGTTTGAACCCCAACATGCTCGAACACTTTCCTCGGTGAGTTCTCGGTGAAGCCGAGCTCAAACCCCCTCGAAATCACTACCATTGAGCTCCTTGAAGTCCCTAGGACCTTGCTCAAGCCTTGGATGGCCGTGTTTGGCCAAGAATCGAAGAACTCGAAGTCGGCCCTTTTCCACCGAGACTTCTTCTCCATTTTCAGGCCACCTCTAGCAAGTTTTTGGCTCCTAAATTGGTAAATTCTTATTCTCCTTGTTCCTAGCTTCATTTTGGTACTTGAATCGTGCAATTTGGCTTTGAAATGAGTGAGATGTGTTAATTTGAAGTTTTCCGGCATAAAAACCCAGTTTCCGGCGACGACGACTGGAAAATTGGCAGGGATGACCGGCGCTGACGTCAGCAAACTGGTTCAGACCGGCGGTGACCTCAGTGATGACGTCAACAACCGGTCCAGACCGGACTGACGTCAGGGTTAACCGTTGACCAGCGCGTGGCAGCGCGTGGGACCTCACAGCCGCGCGTGTGGTGGCGCACGGCTACCCACGGCGGCAGTATTGGGTTTTCCGACCTCGTAACTCCGTTTTCGGGTTTCCGAACATCGTTTTCTTCGTATTTTTGAATACTTTATTAATTGTGGGTGTTCTAAAATAGGTTTGGCGACCCGTGGAGTACGGAGAGCGTGCAAGTGGGCTTTTCTGGTAAAGGTTTATGTGAGTGGGCCCCTTCCTTATTAAATTAAATATTCTACATGTTTTGGAATTATTATTAGGCTATGCCTATGCTTCTAAACAGTATCTATCTTGTTATATTAGTGAACTTTAGTATTATATTTTATACTTGGTTCACTAGTATGTGACTCGACTATATTTTATGGGTTTTGGAAATTAGTATTATATTGCCTATGCTTTTAAATGTGATTTATTTATACTTGGCGAACCTTGGTTTATACTTGGTAAGCCTTGGGTTATTTTTGGTGAACTTTGGGTTTAATATTTATATCGTATTTTGGTTCACTTAGTATGTTATTAAATTGGTATTTTATGTACCTTAGTAACTTTGGTATATTCTTGGTATTCAGGATACGGCATCCGTGAATACCTAATTATATGTTTACTTTGAGGTTTATTTTTTTAGAAAGAAAATTACCCCACCTTATTTTATTTAGAAATATTCCGTGGCATGTTTTTACACGCTCAATTAGGAATGCTTACACGGTGTCAGTAATACTGTCCGGGGCCAGGACCAGCTTCACGTGTACGTTCACACGCACCGACACGCTCACTTTGGATCCATCGTAGGTGCCAGCCTATTCTAGGTCGCCTTGGCAACTCGAACTCGTTGTGATGCGCTTAGCGCTAGCTTCACGTGTATGTAGTACATGAGCGTAACATTATTCATACACCTAGCATGTTCATGACAGAATACCTTTGTATGAACTCGTGTGTCTGTCATACCTATCAAGCGTATACCTTACTGATTTATATTGTGATTTTTATTATCGGATTTCACTGATGCCACGGAGGCTTCTATTTGATTTACGGGTTTCCCGTACTATTTTATTATACAGACTTCTGGTAAAGTATTTTTATACTAAGTTGTGGCTTTCTGCCCGTTTTGGATGGTAAGTACATTTCCGTACTTACACTGATTTTCTACCTACTACTGTAGTATGTTTTCCAGAAAGGTTTTCTAGAACTATTACTTGATTTTGACGGCGAGGGGTTATTACTTTCAGAAAGGAAAGGTTTTACAAAATAATTACTTATGGCCCACTCACCCTTCTGTTTTTGCGCCCCTCCAGGATAAGTGGCTTGGAGCTGTCGACGTCGAGACGCGGTGGTATGACAACGTAGGGAATTCTTGTATTTGTAATCATTCAGTATTCTCCTACTCTACTCCACAGTTATTATTTTATTATTTATTTCCGCCTGCACACTTTCGTGCACTCTGACCTTATTAAATTCAATTTGCTTAAATTATTCTTAAATTCTTCTAAATGGCTTTCGTCACCCCACGTGGTGTCGCCCATCACACTCAACTTTTGGGTGTCCACCTGTACATCCGGATCGGAGTGTGTCATCTAAAGACTTAATTTTCATTTGAAGAATAATTCAGAGACCAAATTGACACATAATTCATAATTTTAATAAAAAGCTTACAAATTGAGGGTAATATAGTAATTTAAACTATAATTTCATCCCCTACTTTTTCTTTTCTTAATTTTTTTAGTAACTCTCATTTTCTCTTTTTCACTTTTATCACCAATAGCTCCTATTAGGACATTCGGTAACCATTTTTATATCTATTTTATGATAATCCGATTCAATATTTTGTTTCATACTTAGGGTTTATTTTCCGCTCTCATAAAAAGGATGAGTCTTAATGCTATGCATGATCCAATCTCAATAAAGATTAAGAAATTGAACAATTTTGAATTATGAAATTTATATAGTAAAAATACATTATTCGCAAGAAGTGAGATATGTTCATTCCCCAGTGGGATACAAGTATTATCTATAGAAGTATGAATTTGCTATATATTAAAATGTTAGCAAATTATAAGGATTAACTCATAACTCTCTATTTTTCCATTTTTTGGGAATTTCTTCGTCTCTTCTTTTTCTCTGTATTTCTTAAGTTACCCATATTGTCAGGGCTGGCCCTAGAGGAGTGTGGGTGGTGTCACCGCACAGGGCCTCCAATTTTTTGTTTCGTATGTACTTTGTATATATTAATCTGCGCCTATTGACACTATAATTGCGCTTAGACCAAATGGTCTAGCATGTAATAGAGCCCGTACAGAGGACAGGGTCGATCCTCATAAGCGGTTCAGTTTTGTGCACATTTATAAAACAAAAATATTAAAAACATTCTCTGTACGAATTCGATTCCAAAACCTTACACAAATAAACATTCCATCGCTACTGCTTTGCTCATTTTGTGAAAAAAAAAATTATATTATTAATATTTATAGCAATCCAATTATTAATTTTTCTTTCTCAATCCTAAATCCAAATTTGTTAGGTTTTTCTTTCAAGTTACAGTTTTGTTTGGAAATTTTGGAATTCTAATTTATGATTTCTTTTGCATTTCAATTGATCTTGTTCATAACATTGATGACGAATTTTGGTAAAAAAAAATTTAGATGGATGACATGGTAAAGTTTTTCCTTTAAAATTGTCATGTTAAATCTAGTGAGGGCCTCAGTTTAAGTTTTGTACAGAGCCTTAAAAATCTCAAGACCGGCCCTGCATATTGTTAAGGCATATTTTAGCCTTGCCACCCATTTTAAAGTTTTAACTTTGGCCCAACAGATTTCTTTAGCTACCCAAATGTTGCGTGTCTCGTGAGAATCGTGATTGCATATACTCAAAAGGTGAAAACCCCAAAACCCTACCTCAGCTTTGAACAAGGTACAAATCAAACCCCCTCTCTTTTGCTTTTTTTCTTATGGTGGATGGATCGGCAGGTAAGAAACAACAATGCTTTACTGATATGATTATTTTTTCCAGATTCTTCATTTTAATTAAAGGTGGATTGGGACACAACACATATTAAATGCTAATTAATCAACAATCCTGTCTTAATCATCCCCATTTGTTTATCCAATATCTTGTTTAGATTCGCTCCTCATTTGATAATTTAATATTATAGCTCATCTCAATAATTGATGCCTGCTTCAATGGTTTTATTCAATTGGGTGACTGCTTAATTTTCAGTTGTATGCAGAAGATGATCAGCTTTGGCTTGATGGTTAATATCAAGCTTAATTAGCAGTTAATTGGCATTTGACTTTAATTTCTTCCTGTTTTGTAATTTTCTTGCAGCAGTTAATTAAAGTGATATATATATATATATATAGAGAGAGAGAGAGAGAGAGAGAGAGAGAGAGAGATCAAGCAAATCCTCCAATCAATGGGTGATTTAGCTGGTCCAAGGCTGTATGGCTGCTACAAGTGCCAGAATCATGTTTGCTGTCATGATGATATTGTCTCTAAAGCTTTTCAGGTGATCCAAACACATGTGATTTCTCCTCCATATCTCTATACTATTATGCAGTTAATAGCAATTGTTCTGGCAATTAGGTCATTGCATCAGGTTTAATAGTGCCATTGCATTGAAAATCTGGTCTGGAGTTTTATATTTGAGTCCACAGAACATGAAATTTCAGTTTTAGAAATGTTTATTTGCCAGAAATAGACTACTATGTTATGTTATCCGACTGTTAATTGATTAGACAAGTTCAATAGTTTGATAATTGATATGTCATGTCTTCAGGCTACCAATGAGTAGTTGCATTATTAGTTAAATGCATCTCGTTGATTAGTGAATTCTTGCTTAAATGAATGTACAGTTTAAAGAGAGAAACTTACCTACAACGAGGACGTTATTGTGATGGTATTTCAAATCAATCAGGTATGTACTACTGTGTGGTAAAGTTAAAACACATAACAGTGCATAATAGCATCGAGATACCACTACAATGATATCCATATTGTAGGCAAGTCCTAATAGTTGGATAAGCCAACGCAAATGATGAGAGTGGGTGGAGAAATTAGGTCAGGATTTATATTCTTTCCATTGTAACCAAAAAAAAAAAAAGATAACAACAATAGTGTGACAAGACAAACATCATCTCATATAATTTGAACACTATATGTGGAGTACTTTGCAAATATTTGAAGATCTTTGTGTCATATATATATGATATGCTTTGCTTTGTTAGGCAAGCCGTGGCAGGGCCTTTCTGTTCTCCCATGCAGTGAACGTGGTTGTAGGGCCTAAAGAGGATCGGCATCTAATCACAGGCCTCCACACAGTTGCTGATGTGCACTGCTGTGATTGTGGGGAGGTGTTAGGGTGGAAATATGTCAAAGCTTATGAGGAATTGCAGAAGTACAAAGAAGGAAAATTTGTTCTTGAAAAGTTTAAGATTGTTAAGATCAATTGGTAGCATATGTACTCAGTTTGGGTTGTGGATTTTGTTTTGATTGATTGTTCATAAGTTTCTATTCATCTTGTACAAAGAAACTCTTAATTGTTAATTTGGATGGTGGTATCTTTTGTGAATAATGATAATCTCATGATTGAAAAGTTTTACTTTGTCAGACGGATCCGAGTCACAAGTCCATTGTTATCATATCGACATAATTTTTATTCAGAGTTTGACAACATAGTATGTTAGCTTTCGATTCTAGTTGGGTATTGCAAACCATTTGAGAGTAGGAGAATTTGGTATTGCTATGGACTTGATCCATGAGAAGGTGACAAGAAGAAAATTGGGAAGTTCACGTTGCCTCCCAATCAAAGGGGTGGCTAAGCTAGGTGCATCGGTTCTTGATGGGGACGAGAAGATGGTGACCTTAGCCTTTTTCATATTCTAGGCTTTTTACAAGATCTATTTGGAAGTCCATTCTTATTAACTTTCCCCTCCCTTTAGGCATATGAAATTAAAGGATGGTGATGTTCCCTATGGATTTGATGTTAAACGCAAAATGTCTATTAACTGAGTAGTTTGTCTATTGGAGAGTCTTTTAATCAAGTAATCAATTTTTTCTTTATTATGAGTATTTTTATTAAGATCAGGGTGAACTCGTTTGATAACTATTTCGTTTTTAATGTTCATTATATTTGAGATATGGGAAAATGTTGGGGGTGAAATGAGGGATTGTAACATCCCACATTGACCAATTGAGAGGGAGTGATGTGCCTTATATGTACATGTCTACCTCTATTTAGCACGATGCCTTTTGAGAGCTCACTAGCTTTGGATTCCATTGGAACTTTGAAGTTAAGCGAGTTTGGGCTTGAGCAATCCCAAGATGGGTGAAGTTGCTCATGAGTTCCCAGAAACAAAACCTTGAGGGTGTGGCCCAAAGCAGACAATATCGTGCTACGGCGGAGTCGGTACGGGATATAACAGCATGGCCCAAAGCGGACAATATCATGCTACGGCGGAGTCGGTCCGGGATGTGACAGCGTGGCCCAAAGCGAACAATATCGTGCTACGCCGGAGTCGGTCTGGAATGTGACATGGATGGAGAATTGTGGTGGGAGAGGGAAAAAGAAATAAGGAGAATAGGCAAAAGTACTCACTATTTGTCTTCTTAAATAAAAAACACTCACTTTTTTTAAATTTAATCAAAAGTTCTCAATATCGACACTATATAAATAATATATCAACACTATATCTATCAATATTGTATTGATATACTGTCAATATTGAGTACTTTTGATTAATTTTTAAAAAGTGAATGTTTTTTATTTTAGAAGAAAATAGTGAGTATTTTTGCCAATTTCTCAAAGAAATAAAGAGAATGTGACACATCCCGACCCGGATGTACACGTGGACACCCAAAAGTCGGATGTGCTGGCCGACACCACGTAGGGTGACGAAAGCCAAATTGAATAAAATAAGGAATAAATTGAACAATTGAATACGATAACAGTTGTACAGGGTACAGAATACTGGAAATTTACAATTACAAGGAGATTCTAACGATCTTCATATCACCGGTCTCGATGTCGACAACTTCAAGCCGTTAAACCTGGAGGGGCGCAAAACAGAAGGGTGAGTGGGCCAAAGTTAGTTTTGTAAAAAAAAAACCTTTCCTTTAGAAAATACTAACCCCTCGCCGTAAAACAGGTATTAAGTTTCGTAAAACCTTTCTTGAAAACATAATATACTAATAGGTAGAAAATCAAGGTGAGTACGGAAATGTACTTACCGTCCGAAACGGGCAGAAAGCCACCGTTCGGCATAATTTACCAAAAGTTCATAAAAATAAAGTTATACGGGAAAACTGTAAAACAGATACAAGTATCCGTGGCATCAGTGAAAATCCGAGGTAACTCACAATCCAACTACAAGATAAATGCTCGGTTAGGCAAGGCAGACACACGAGTTCATACAGATATATTCTGTCATGAACAGGCTGGGTGTATAATAAAGTTACGCTCATGTACTACGATCACGTGAAGCTGGCGCTAATCGCATCACAACGAGTTCGGGCGCCCATGCGTCCTCGAACAGGCTGGCACCTTACTATGGATCCATAGTGAGCGTATCGGTGCGTGTGAACAATCACGTGAAGGCTGGTCCTGGCCCGGACAGTACAATAAACACCGTGTAAGCCTCCCAAGTTGAGCGTACAAAAACATGCCACGGAGTATTCTTAAATAAAACAGTATAAGGTAATTTCCCTTTTTGGGATAACCTTTAAAACTACCACTAAATAAAGTATTCTCGGGTTCCGTATCCGAAATACCAAGTAATTAACCACAATACGTAAAATACCAAAAATACACCATACGGGTACCAAGGTATAAAAATACCAACTTAATGGTAGATTAGGTGAACCCAAAATATGATAGGAAATTATCGTTTTCAAAGTTCACCCAAATACGGCCCAAGGCCGTCAAATAGGTATAAAAACCCATAATCACAAACAAGCACAAAATCGTATAATTCCCTAAAACCCCCCCCCCTAAAACAGGGCTTGTTCGATAAACGTAATACGCATACAAAATAAGTACGGAAACACCAACTTAATGGTGTAAATCCCAAATGGAAATATGGGCCAAGGCCCACTAATTCCCATAGTCTAACAAAATACCAATACAATATAGTAAACCAAGTATTTGCCATGAAATACAAGGTCTACTAACAAAACGAGATAAGTACCAATCTAAAGTCACTAATTAGTGTAGGCATAAATAAGGTTTGCTAAAAAGTATAACAATAATCACTTATAGCATAGGTAAAACCATTTATGTAAATAAAACATATAAAATATTTAATTTAAGTGAGGAAGGGGCCCACTCACAAATACCGAAGCCGAAGTGGTCCGAAAATACGCTAACGGGAGTCCACGAGTCGCCAAACCTAAATTTGAAACCCACAACTTAGTAAAGTGTACGAAATTACAAGAAAAACGGCGTTCGGAAACCCGAAAACGGAGTTTCGGGGTCGGAAACCCCAAAACCGCCGCCGTGGGCCGCCGTGCGCCGCCGCACGCGCCGCCACACGCTGCCATTTGGCCTCACGCGCCGCCACGCGCCGCTGTGAGGTCTCACGCGCCCTCACGCGCCGCCACGCGCGGCCACGCGCCCCACGCGCCGGCCACGCGCCCCACGCGCCGGCCACGCGCGTGACACGTGTCGGTTATTGTACAGTTAAAGTTAACGGAATATTCTAACGGCGTTAGAATATTCCGTTAACGCCGTTAAGGGTTTAACGGAATATACCTCGGGTATATTCCCGGTTCGGACCGGGTTGGACCGGGTCCTGCTGACGTCACCAGCCGGCTTGCTGACGTCAGGCCGCTGCAAGTCCGGCAGCCGAGCGCCGCCTCTGTCCGCCGCTCGCCGGCGCCGGAATCTGGAGAAGGTGGCCGGAATTTCTGGAAATTCACAGGAGCTGAAATTCAACGCCAAATTCCACGATTCTAACACGAAAAGGAAGCTGGGAGTACAGGGAGTTCAATTTACCTAAGATTAGGCCAAAGAATGGCCTGAGATGGCCAGAACTGGCCTCGAGATTCCTCGGCCAAAAATGGCGTTCGGTGATTTTGAACCAGAAGCTTGCATGCAGAGCCTGGGTTCGAACCCCAGGACTCTCAGAAGCTCAAAGATGGTGGTCTCGAGTCGAATCGAGGTCGGGGAGGCTAGATTCAGTCGATCGGAGCTCGCCGGAGAAGATGACCGAGCCTGGTTCTTCTCCCAATTCTTGGTTTCTGGGTTCGAGGGTGGTCCAGAAGCATCGAGAATGATGATGGTGATGTGCAGGTACCAAAATAGGTAGAAGAGGAGCCACGGTTTCAATGGCAGAAACTCATGGGTGGCTTAAACAGTTTTCTGGGTTTGGCTTTTCTCGGGTTCGATTTGCAGAGCTCGAGTTCACACATCTGGGTTTGCTCAGAGTGTGATGAAGGTGATGGTGAGAGGAGGGTGGCTAGGCCACCAAGCAGCTCGAGGAAAGGCATGGGTGTCCAGAGTGGGTTTCTCTGTGTGATTTTGTTTTCACTGGTTTTGTGCAACAGGGACAGAGTGAGGTCGAGTGTGAGGGAGAGAGAGATTGAGCGAGACTGAGAGGAACAGAGACAAGGTCAGTGGGCTGGGCCAACGTGGTCCACTGGGCCCAAGCCCCATTTCAGAACACAAAACCAATTTAACGGAACGTTAAAAGATTAACGTCCGTAGAACGCTCATCCAAACTCCGAATGACGTTCCGCTCGCGCCTACGAGTTCGTAGTGACAAGCACGTCACGAAAATACAAGTGAAGGCGTCGTACGAGTTACGACGCAAAAGTCAACCGAAAGGTCAACCAAGGGCAAAATCGTCATTTGCACCTCCGGGAATAAAATAATATTATTCTCCGGTACGGGCTGTAACAGAATGAATGAAAATAAAATTTTGAAAGTGAAAACAACTTTAAAATGTTTTAGTTTTTAGCAGGGTAGGAATGTAAATGAGCCGAGCCAAATTGATTACCAAGGTACTCAAATTCGGCTCAAATAATATTATTCGTGTTCAAATTTAGAAAAGGCTCATAATTGCAAAAAATATTAGAAGAAGGCAAATGAAACCTTTAAAATGGCACACGTGCAAAAAAAAAATTTGAAGAAGGAAACTATAGGCATATTTTCTTGTGGATCATTCATGCTCAAAATTTTGTTCATGTAACAACATTAAAAGTTCATAACTTTAGTTGGTACAGTGTTTTATCTTATTTTCACAATTAGATTTCGACTTCCGCTCTCTCATTTCGTAGAACAACATTATCATTTCTTTCACAATTAAGATTTATAAATCGTCTCACATCTATCATTAAATTAAGTTCATAACCTTTAATGATAGAACACTTTATCTGTATATCTTACATTCACAATTAAAATTTGACTTTCGCACGATCGAAAAAACCTGCTCATCTCCTACCGTCCCACGTTTATCACTGTTACCGACCTACAACGGGTTGTGCTTAATGCTCTAAGGGGTACCCTTTATTCTCTCTATTGACTTACTAGTGAGAAGATGAAAAGAAATAAAAAATCGGACGGCAGATATTTGTTATTGACAGATCAAACAAAGTAGAAGAATCCAAAACAAATCAAATAGATGAGAGAGAAAAGGAAACAAAGTAGAAGAATCCAAAACAAATCAAATAGATGAGAGAGAAAAGGAAGCTTCATAGAAGCCAAAGCTCACGGACAATTTAAGCTATACTCTCTCATTTTTTAAGATTAAGTTTTAGCCACAAAGGTCCCCTCTTCAGCTCTTCCCCCACCACAAAGAACCTTCCTAGAAAATTCGAATAAAAAAAAAATATAAACCTTTAGAAGATCAGATGATCACATTGTATATCAAGATGTTGCGCCACAATTGACTTTGGAGTTTCAAACACTATTAGGCCGTTCACATGTCTTGTTCCTTGATGAATCAACCGTCCATTTGATCTACTTTCAACATCATAAGGTTGCAGACGTACTTTTGTGTGACCGTTACATTATCGTGTAATGTTATTGTCCAGTATTTTTTCATAATGTAAAATATAATTTGTTTCTCATTCATATTATAACACGTAGGCTAATAACATCATGAGACAATATTACGATTACACTTTGAAATTTTTTTCCAATTTTTGTGGATGGGGCATCATCAAGCCAATACTAACCAAATGGGTGGCTAAGATTGAAAGAGACCTCATAGCCTAGGCATCTAGCAAAGTAGTACCACTAAATTCCACACACCAATGATGCATTTGTATTGATGTAAACTCCTAAAAAAAAACAACTTTTCATTGCTTATAAAGGCCTTAAGCCAAAGCATTATATATATATTCCAATCCTCATAGTTGTGCAGAGTCCTATTACTATTTATTATTGTATCACATTTTCCACTAAACCATGGAAAACAATGGCGCCACCACAAGGAAGTCCGCAGCAGCAACTGAATACCAAGACTTGCTGCCAGTCATGGCGGAGAAGCTGGACGTGGAGACTTTCGTGTCCGAACTATGTGGAGGTTTCCGGCTTCTGGCTGACCCCGAACGGGGGCTGATCACGTCGGAGAGCCTGAAGAAGAATTCGGCGCTTCTCGGGATGGAGGGGATGAGCAAGGAGGATGCTGAGGGTATGGTAAGGGAAGGAGATCTTGATGGAGATGGTGCACTCAGTGAGACTGAGTTTTGTATACTGATGGTGAGGCTTAGTCCTGGGATTATGGAAGATGCTGAGACATGGCTTGAGAAAGCACTTGATCAAGAATTCAACAAGTCATCTGATCAACTTTGATGTTGTAGAATAATTGCAGTGGTTTTTGTTTTGGAAAAACTGGTCCAAGTGATCATTTTATAAATTTCAATGGCTGAAATGATATGTTTTTTCAGTATGTCGTCGATATTTGATTACGACTGGAATTTAATTTCGGATCATTTTAGCCGATTTCTCATTGTTTTTTGAAACTTGGCAAGGCTGCAGGCTACTGTTAATAATGTTTTATTTAAATGGTTAGATTGGATTGGATGTCATAGTGTAATTAACAGGACAAAGATCATGATTAGGGGATTGTTGTCCCATTGCCAACTCATAACCCGATGGGCACTTTCAGGTAATTGGGTTGGATTTCATAGTATAATTGGCCGGATCACAAGGAACGATAAAAAAAATTCTGATATCTGTCCTGATGCTTATGCAATCGATTTGATAAAGTAAAATTCATTCTCCTGTAAATTTAACACATCCGGGTGATTACGACTATTTATTCATGCACACAAAATCTTGTGTTTGATTTTCACATACTCGAGTATTCATTTGTCTGTTATGATTTATATACAATTTATTGTCGATTTAGTTTGTCCAGCATACCAATTTTTAAGTGCAAAAGGCTTAGGGTTGGTCCTTCAACTTGCATGTGTTAAGCATATAGCTAGCGGTGATGAGTCGACATCGAGGTGCCAAACGACTCCATAGATAAGAGCTCTTGTGTGCGGCGGGTCAGGCCAATCAAATTTAGATTGAAGTCCAGTGGGCGACACAAGGAGAAAAGTAACTGCTGAACCAAAGACATCACGTGGCAAATATCTATTGAACCGATAGTACAACACATGACAAGCATTGGTTGAACTGGAGACACCATTGGGACTATGTACAACAAAACTTCTTTAAAGTCATAAAGTTTGGACCAAATCAATTTTATAACTTTAAGATGTTATTACTTAATAGAGGTGTGGTTAAAAAATATTATTTATTAACTAATTTATCTTTAAATGAATGTTGTATTTCCTAAATAAGATTTTTGAGAATGACATTATGGAAATACTAAAAGTTTTATGCCAAGAAGCTGTAAACATATTTGAAAAATACAAAATATTTTGGCTTCAACAAGAAAGTGTTCATGTTGACAAAGTATTACGTACCTACAAGCTCAAAGATATGACATCAACTTTAAAAACTAAAACATGGTCCGAAACAACTTTTGAAAAATATTATCATAAACTTTTATCTGTGATATAACATATTTTTGTACTCATTGACAATTATAACTATATGGAGATGTGTTTTTTTAAGATGAGACCACAAAAAGTTATAACTTATTACAATGTAAAGTTTATTTCAATACATAACTGGTCTCAAGTTGAGACTGAAATTTTTGATGACTTTTATTTTTTTTTATAGAGTATTACTTTAGAGCAGTTTTCTTACAAAAAAGAATCTCTCCATTTGCACATGGTGGAAGAACTGCTCAGAATGCAACGAAGCTTCCTCTGAGTGACCGAGTCACATTCATCAATCTGATTTGGAACAGAAAACCTAAAATTTAAACCTTGAAAGAAAGCCGGGAACAGAAGCGCCATGGTGGCGGCGCCACCATCCAAAGCCCATGAACAAGCCACAAAAATGCCATCTTTCCCTTGACAGGTTCTATCATCCAACAACTTGTACAATAATATATTACTAAGTGGAGAAAAACTTGCACTTGGCATGTATTATTGGATACGGGACACCACGTGGAAGTGAACCTGTTCCACATAAATTCTTCTCCTCAAATGGGCAAACGGGGGACCGATAGCGTTTTCGTGATAGAAAATCAATTCGAACGTTGCAACCCATACGCATAGCATTTCAACTTCCCAAAACTGAACTAGATATTAACCAAACCCAAACATTTCTCCGTACGAGGGGATAAATTACAGATGCGAGAAGAGTCAAGACAGTGTGTTCCAGCAGAAATCTAACCAAATTCTTAATTATTTCAACCCTAGTGAGCACAATTGGAATCCAAATAGCTATCATAAGCATAAACTAAGTACTATCATAACACGTTTCATCCTCTACAAATGTACCTAAAAGTTATATAGCAAAACCACTGAAAGTAACGATGAGCTCACTAATGCATCAGATGACTTCAAGTTCTTGATCTTCGGATAGGCGAGCGACTGCAAACAGTAAATGATAAATCACAAACTGAAATGGTATAACATCAACCTCACAAGCAATTGAAATCTCTGTATATAGTAAATGAACAGCGTGGTATAGATACATACCTGCGGTATCTGCCATATTCAGGACTCTCATTCCTTCCATATTCAGGACTCCTGCGCCTGTCATATACTGGACCGTTGTACCTGTCATAAACTGGGCTGTGGGGACGACCGTAATCAGGACTTGGGCGCCTGCGATAACCAGGACTTGGTGATCTCCCATAAGGACTATCACCACGCCTACCATAACTGCCCCTTCTAGGAGGGCTGTCACGATAGCGATCACCTCTCTCGGCATCACCTCTCTCACTATCATCTCTCAGTGCGTACTCCACAGAGACAACCCTGTCTAGTATCTTGCTGCAAAAATAATATAATTTTGCCTCAGTTTCTAACCGTTTTAGTCAACAGAGTTAACCAAGTAAGAAAACAAACAAATTACTAACCTCAAATGTGTAGCCTGAAGAGCTTTGGTAGCTTCTTCCTGAGTGTCAAACTGCACAAATGCAAAGTTCCGACGAATTCTGACATGCAGCACCTTCCCATAAGGGTCAAAGTGTTTTTCAATATCTCGAACCTTGGTGTGAACGGGATCAAAGTTGATAACAAACAAAGTTTTAGTTGGCCTCGAGTTTGCCAGTGATTTAGACCCATCATGATGGCGACCGCGTTCACCCTGATAAATTAAATTGTTAAAGAACTTAAGACCCAGAATATATACTACAAAAAAAAAAATACACTGCATGACTTGTGAGTCGATATAGAAAAAAACTACAAAGAGAAAGATTATAAACAGAAAAGCCAATCGTACCTTAGCCCATTCCACAGATAGCCTGCGCCTGTCATAACCAAATGGCCTATTATCAAGGTGATGGACAGCGTCTTCAGCATCCCGCTCATCCTCAAAATATACAAAGGCAAAACCTGAAACAGAGAGGAAAAAATCAGAAGCAGAAACGAACAAAGGAAGCATCAGCATATAACCCACTCATAAGCAAGTACATCAGCCTCATATATCTTTCCCCTGGCACAAACTAAAGTAAATACAACACCTGCATTTATGCGAGGGGCTTGATGAACATAAGACGGTAGAGGCGTTGCATGAAGAACTAAATCATGATCGTAGCATACTAAAGGTTTTAATCCAAAGTTTCAGGTCTGAATCATTGCTAAGCATGCTTCGCCATTCGGAGAGGCACGAGTTCAGTAATGGAAGGCATGGCATGACAGAATCAAAGATCCTCTATTATCAGTGATTGAAGGCATGGCCAGATTTCATTTAATCCCCTATGAACAGTGGTGGACTTGTGGTAGGCATGGCAAAATAAATGATCCCACTACAACAATTCTTGTGAAATGGCAACGTTATGCGACGAAGTGGGTGAGTGACGGATGATCGAGTGAAGAAAATGCAGAATGTTGCTATCAGTGAATGGAGTGTAGAGAAGCAGGCAACCAAGACGGTTTCCTTAATTAAAAATTTGGCAGTGATGTTGGCGAGCCCAGATAGAAGCTCAGTTCAATTTCCTTTAGTAGACAAGTTCCTGCGTCAAAAGAAACACTTAAAACCCGGTCCAAAGAAATTGCAAACTCACGGCTGCCACTTCCTTTCCTCCAGGAAAAGAAGCACTGGATATACAAACTACAAAAGTAGCTATACATCCATAACCAACAAGCTCAAGTTTTACACCGAACTCTTCCTTTATCAAAACAAATGATCAAATATACACATGCCAGGTAGACGGAGCACTGGCAACTAAAATTAGCCCCCAAAACAAACAGACACATCTGAACATTCTCGACGCTGATTCAATTAATCAGAGGAAGAAAAAAAAGGTAAAAGAAACAAAGAAAGGTGGCAATACAATTGCAGGATCAAATTAAATCAAACAAACCCGTAAAATCACGACACGAGAAGTTCATTATGTAAATTTCACTCACACATCACACTCTTGAACGAACCACAACCAACAGACACACAATCCCACACGACAAAATCATGAACTCGACAAATACCAAGATAATCATGTGAATTATAGTGGGCAACAAACAAACCTTAAACAAATCAACCCCCAACAAAAAGATTGAATCTTTAACATAAATCATTAAATTCTACATTATAAACAAATCAAAACCAATCAATGATGGCGTACCAGACTTCATATCGACACGCTCGACCCTCCCGTATTTAGAGAACAACCGTTCCAGCTCCGATTGCCGAGTTTCGTACTCGAAGTTGCCGACGAAAACCGGCCTCATTGTTGCTACTTTCCTGAAAATTACACCGAAAAAATCCCCAAATAATACAGGAACGAATAAGAACATGGAACGATTAAGTACTGATTAAGAATAATTAAGGATCGATTAGGTTAAATTTTGGAGAAGCGAAATACCTGAAAGGCGAAAACAGAGAGAAACAAACCCTAGGAATTGCAGAGGAAAAAAATTGGAAAAAGAGAGGGTAAGGTTCGGCCTTTTATATTCAAATGAATCCTATCTGGCGGATGACTAGGCGTTTACTCGCATACGGACCGTCCGATTGTCCGACTTTGGTGATAAGTTAATTGGGCTGCTAAAGTTTTATTTGATGGCCTGCTGAGGTTGGACTTGGGCTAGTAGCCTACTACCATCAAATAAACAATGTTATCCGGAGTTCTGTTCTCTTGGTCACTTAGCGACAAAGAATTTATGTCGGGCTCCATTAGATTATATATTATTGGTTGAAATTAAAATATTAAAAATACATTCATTTATCATCCACTCTTGATATCAAATCTAAGGGGTGGGTGACCGTACATTTCGAAGTCACCGGACGACCAATAGATGTGAGTTTATACGTATTAATTATTGGACTCATACTATTACAGTAAAATCTCTATATGACTACAGGGATGTTACAAGTTAATAGAGGTGTAGTTAAAAAATATTATTTTTTTACTTAGTTTAATGAAAGTTGTATGGATACAAAGAACTACATTAGTAATTTATGGAGCATGCCAATTTCCGAGATGTAACGTTGGAAAAAGAGATACACCTAATCTCCAAAAGGCATACCAAAAGTTTCATAGTTTCATGTCAAGAAGCTGTAAACATGCTTGAGAAACTAGAAACATTTTGGCTTCAACAAGAAAGTGTACATGTTGACGAGGTATTACGTACCCACAAGCTCAAGGACATGGCATCAACTTTACAAAATAAATCATTGTCCCAAAAAACTGTAGAGAAATATTTTAGTTCATCTTAAATGTTTATTTGTGAAATTGCATATTTTTGGATGTATTGATAATTATTACTATGACGACCCGTGCCTAAGTTTATTGTATTTTATTTTCCTGAAGTTGTAAATTGACGAAAATGCCCTTGGTTGGCTACGTGGAAGTCCTACGTGGATGTTTCAGTTCTTTTTAAATTTTGACTTCTCACTTACCGTATTCTCGTAGTATTCGTCACTACGAGCGCGGGAGAGCGAACAGGACGTAAATTCGACTTATAACGGAAAAGTTACGTATGTTTAAATATTTATTTCCTGTTATGAAAATATGGTGGTACGTGTATTAGGCGGAGTCCAATTACCCAGTTATTTTGGAAAAAAATCCCTTCTTCTTTCCTTTTCCCAGATTTTTCTCCCCTCACTTTTCTTTCTGCCATCTCTTTTTTCCTCCCCGTTCAAACTTTCACTGTGCACACAGTGCCCACACAAAATCTGTTGAACCGAGACAAACCATTACCACCATCTTGTTCATTGTAACTCACTGAGTTCAACGGTGCAAGCTAATTGCCCAAACTCCCCACGATTTAACGGGAATCAAACAAGGAAGAACCTGACCTTTTCGGCGAGTTTCTCGAAAATCCCGACCAAGGTAAGGTTCCTAACCACCACCATTAGCTTTCTTTCGTTGAGTAGATAAATTTCCATACTAAATCCGTGCTATTTGGTTGAGTTTTGAAGGAGATCGGACCTTGGGTTGTATACCGTGGATTTCCGGCCAATTTCCGGCTATTTCCGACTAATTTTTGGACTCCAAATAGGTAAAATAGTGTTCTCCTTCTCTCTAGCTTCATTTTGATATATGGATCGTGTAAAATGGTTGAGAATTGAAGAAGTTAGAAAGTTTAGAAAATTTTTCCAATTTTCGGCGTGTTTTAACTGGCGGCAGGCTGCGGCGCCAGTCGCCGAAAAAATTTGCAGCGGTGACCGGTCAAACTGGGTGATGACGTCAGCAGTGACACCATCGCTGATGTCAGCAGCGGTCCAAACCGAAGAATATTCTGGGAATATTCCCTTTTGACGCTGTTAGGAATATTCCGTTAGATCTAACGGAGATGCTGGATTATTCCGTTAGTTGACCGGCTCAGGTTTGACTAAGCGTGAGTCGCGCGTACGGCGCGCGTGAGACGAGGCAAGCCCGCATGTGAGGGCGCATGGAGCCACTTTTTCGACTTCCGTCACTTCCAGGCGACTCGTGACGACTCGTACTACCTATGGGCAGTATGTATGGTATTTTTCAGAGTGTTTCGGACTTCCGATTTGAGCGAAACAAGAATAGGTGTTATTTATTAATTAAATTAGTAACCCTTATGAGTTTAATCATTACCATAATGATACCTCATATAGGTGAGGCTTACCACGAGGAGTACATGGGTCAGACAAGGCGAGGCGACTGCGACCCAACTATGTATCTGTGAGTGCGCTTTGTTTTGATTAAAGGATATTATTTATATGCTTTCCCACTACGATTTTATAATTGATTTTCTCCATCATGCCATGATTTTACTTATGGTTTAAGTATAAAGAAATATTATTATGTTGAGATTTGTGAAACTGCAATGGCATGATTATGTATATTTCTATCTGCTCATCATACATGCATTCACCGGTGTCTAGTACTCATCTGGGCCAGGACCAGCCTTCACGTGTATGTTCACACCGCACCGTATGCTCACTTTGGATCCATTGTAGGTGCCAGTCTGTACTAGTCTGCATTAGGTAGCTAGGACTCGTATGTGATGCGCTTAGCGCCAACTTCACGTGATCGTAGTACCGAGCATATATATATATATTAATTTATTTATTACACCCAGCCTGTTCCATGTAGCTACTTCCTACATGGGCTTGTGTATCTGCATACATTGATGAGCATATTATATACGTTGTTGAGCATACTTTATGTTGAGATATTGATATTTACTCATACTTTTGGCTTGGATGCCTTTATGTAGTTTTGTCGATGAGTATACAATATAATTGTTGAGGTGTTCGTATTACTCATATTTTGGCAGCGGGGCCTTACAAACGTTTTGACGTTAAATATTATATGTTATTCGAGATAAAGGTATTTATCTATATTTTTGGAAACTTTCATACTATACGTAGTATGATTTTGGGAAACTATACATGAATTTAAAAAGAGGGGTTATTATGTTCAAAAAACAAAGGTTTTTCTAAATGTTTATTTTTGCCCACTCACATTTTATGTTTTGCACCCCTCCAGGTTTTAGAGGGCTGATCTGATGGCAAGTGAAGTTATCACTGGTGGTTCTGACACCTTCTACAGCTATTGTACGGAAGTATGTTCCTAATAGTTGTATTCTGTCTATCATTTGCTTAGCTGTGCTCTGAAACTGATTATTGTTTATTGGGCCCTGCACTTCGCACACTATTTTGAAATAAGTTTCAAAATAGACTTTAGTTTTAATTTATTTGCACTTTTACACAACACTTACTCTATGGCTTTCGTCATCCCTTCTGGGATGTCGGTCAACATATCTCGATCCGATATTGACACGTGGATATCCGGGTCGGGATGTGTTAATTACTATATGGAGGTAAGTTTCCTTAATATGGGACTAAGAAAAATTATAACTTATTACAATGTGGAGTTTATTCCTATATATACATAGCCCCTATTGGGATTAGAATATTTTAGGACTACAAGGAAGTTATTCCTTTTTTTTAGTAGAGCAATAGTGTCATCAGTGAGTTAAATAGTTAGTTGTTAAAGGGGTGGAATTGGTTGGGATCGAACCCTCACTAAGGTACATAGGCATGATTGCTTTCCGCACAAGAAAGTTATTCCTTTATAGAGTATAGGTTTTACTATATATGAAACTAAGCTATTGAGAGTAATATACACCACTCAACAATAAGTGTATAGGACAATCCTATTGGACTCAAATTTTTTGATCTACTGAGTGAGTTTAATTCCTGTATTATAGAGTGTGTCAACAATAATGTTAGTTTTGTGTGTCTAAATACCGTTACTTAACAAAAAATGGTTCAGATAAAAATGTGTTTTTGGTCAAATTGTTATTATTCAATTGATGGATACGAGTTGATGTTCCAACATAAAACCAATTGTCAATATCAAGAGTAACTTGAACCCAACAAAAAATGTTTCACAATAAAAATGTACCCATCAACTTTGTCTTCCATATACATATTGTCAAACTTTAGCCACCAAATCAACAAATCATGCAACTATAGTCCTACTCGCTCTTTGGAATGTAGTTCAAGATCTCCCATGCATATGCATATATGAAAACTGAGTCGTAACCACATATAAATGCATTTCTTTGTTTTATGTTTTCCCCCTCAATTGAGGTTCTCTAATATTTCAAAATCTAGTCGCAACCTCCATAATTATTTTAAACCTTCAAGACAACTCAACTTTACAAAATTGAAATGGTTATCTAGTTGTATTCTATGAGAAATGATGATACTATGAAAAGATTAATACTAGTTGGGTTAAGATTTTTCTTTTTATCCGTTTTGATCAACTTAACTCAACTCTACAAAATCGAAATGTTTATCAAAAAAGCTCATAAGTTTTGAAAGATACTTTAGCGATCCCACCAGTTAACAAATCCTCACCTGCAGTGTACAAATTACTACCATTAAAAACATATGTGCCAACCCTAACCACCTCAACACAAGAAACAATATTGTGATTGATAGAGAGAGGTGGAAGGAAGGATGCAGCAACAATGCATGCACCTACCAGAGGTTGGAGCTTGAAGAAGTTCATTTATATTTAGCTTGGGCAACACACTTCCCTTTGTTTACTACTCAAGGCAAAATTCTTAATCTTGCTTAAAAAAAATAAATAAATAAATAAAAGGAGAAGAAAAACAAGCCTCATTTTTTGGGGAGAAATTGTAATGTCACTATCTAGGGATTCTTCTTTAATATAATTTGATAAAATTAAGAAACCCTAATTTATTAATAGAGATATATAGTGGTTGAAGCAGGTAAAAGGAAGAAATTTCCAGGAACTTTGGTTTTGAATTATTGGTTTCCTTTCCACCACACAAACATTAAACAATTGGTAATGATATGATTCCATTTTATATAGGCAGTTGCAGAACAAGCAAATGTGATCATTGATTTATGCATCGCATGGTCCTCTTTAACTCTTTACCAGCCTAGCAGCCCTGTCCCCAAAACACATCAATACCTTTAAAAAATTCTCCTTTTTTACGTGTGGTCTTTTTTTTTTTCTTTTTAATTTGTGGGTACCAATGAAATTTGAACAACATTTGAGTGTGTTCATTGAATATCATATGTATCTACCGCCTTTAACTAAACAGCCGTACATGTTATGTACGTGTTAGAAGTTATTGTAAATTGTAAAATACTGAGAGAACTAACGGTATTGCACATGACTAGTTTAACAGAGAACTTAACGGAGTCAATTGGATATGTTTTTCTTAATATATAGCGTCGGCGATAGTTTTTTTTTAATATTCTACCTTCAACTTAACTTTATGAATGATCTCGACAGTAGAGAATCTCAATTACCTCGTAAACAGTTCGATTAGGAAATTCCAAACAGAAAATAAAACATAATCCCAGCCGATGGGCACAATATAGACAAGAAGATAAAATATGGCATCATTCATCAAGATTTAGTTGAGAGATTAATTAAAAAAACACAATTATCTTGCTTTGAATTAACAGCTGAATTTTGTTTGTTCCTGTTTTTTTTTTTTTTTCTTAGAAAACACAAAAGCATCAAAATGGAAGCACAGATTCTTCTACGGCTATACGCGTACGGCAAAGAAAGTTAGTCACGAATAACATATGAGGGCAACCAAGTCAAACCGAGAAGCGCCAGGCGTAAATAGCCCCAACCCACAAGGGCATAATCGTAAACAAAAATGTCATATTCGCGAGCACGATCTCTCTTTCGAAAATTCTGAAAACTGACCACAGACCAATTTGATGGTTGAAAGCAAAAGATCCGAAAATTCTTTCCAAAAAGCCAAAGAAAAATAGAAAGAGAGAGAGAAAGAGAGAAGACGAGACCAGACCAGTCCACTCGTCAAAAATTCAAAAAACCATTTAATCTGCTTGTATGGTGTACTTCGGACTTTGCATTCCTTTGTGCCCAAGCCAGCAGCCAGCAGCCAGCTTTTGGCGTTTCATGTCTTGTACATGTTCTTCTTTAAAGGGTCAGTTCTTTTTACTTCGATTACGCTCCATTCAGTTCAAATTTTAGTTCTTTGTTGTTTATTTCTCCAAACAAGCGATATTGGACGAGGGGAATTGAACTCGGAACCTCGAGTGCAGGGGTGAATGCTCTTAAGCCAAGTCGGTTGCAGTTTTCTTGTGTGGATTTTGCAGATGATTTTTATTTTTGTCTGCCAAATTTCAATTTTTTGGTGTTTTCATGTCCCACACACGTTCTTGTTAAAAGGGTCGGTTCTTTTTAGTTGGAGTTCAAAATTTTCATCTTTTTGTTGTTTTGCGTGGTGGGTTTTGGAGATAATTGGCAGATATTGCCGTGGCGTTTGTCAGTTTGCAACTGCTTTTGTCTCTTTTTTCTTGTTTTGTTTTTGTTGGTATGATTTTTTATTTCTTTTAATATTAACATGTGTAATTGATTTACTCCAGTTTCTGTTTCTATTCTCTGCTTAATCTGTTTGCAGACCAGTCCTCCCTCCCTCTCTCTCTCTCTCTCTCTCTCTCTCTCTCTCTAAACTACTACTTTGTGGTACTTCACTGACTGGCCTCTCCTCTCACTTCTGGTATTTCTTCCTCTGCGTTGAAGAACTAGTACAAAAAAAAGAAGACATTTTTGGGTTTGTAGCGCAGAAAAAGAGTATAAGTTCTCAATTTTTTTTCTTAAAGATCAATTTTCTTGGGGACTTTTTCTTCTCATTTTTCGAAATCCGATTCATGACATTATATACGTTTGAATTTTGAATTGATGGTCTGTTGAAATTTACTGTGTTTTCTATTTCTGGTAAAAATTTCTTACATGTTTTTTGAATTGCTCTGCAGGTATCTGACATGGGTTTAAGAGACTTTTAACCGAGATTTTTCATCTGGGGGTGCAATTCGAGCTCCAAAATTGAAGCATCAATGGAAGAAAAGCCGTTCCCGGCATGGTCATGGTCAATTGAGCAGTGCTTGAGAGAGTTCCATGTGAAGCTAGATAAGGGTCTGAGCACTTATGAGGTTGAGAAGCGGCGCGAAAGGCACGGCTGGAATGAGCTTGCCAAGGAGAAGGGGAAGCCGTTATGGCGGCTTGTACTCGAGCAATTCGACGACACATTAGTGAAAATACTTCTGGTTGCAGCCTTCATATCTTTTGTTTTGGCTTCCATGGGTGGAGGTGAGGCAGGGGACTCAGGGTTTGAAGCCTATGTGGAGCCATTTGTCATAGTTTTGATTCTAGTGCTCAATGCCATTGTCGGAGTTTGGCAAGAGAGTAATGCTGAAAAAGCGCTCGAAGCACTTAAGCAGATGCAGAGTGAGTCCGGTAAGGTTTTGAGAGACGGGTATTTGGTGCCGGATTTGCCTGCAAGGGAACTTGTTCCGGGTGACATTGTTGAGTTGCGCGTTGGAGACAAAGTCCCTGCTGACATGAGAGTGGTGGTTTTAAAGACTTCGACTTTGCGAGTTGAGCAGAGTTCGTTGACTGGGGAGGCAATGCCGGTTTTGAAAAGCATTGATCCGATAATCATGGATGACTGTGATTTGCAGGCTAAAGAGAATATGGTTTTTTCGGGCACGACGGTTGTTAATGGCAGCTGTCTCTGTGTTGTGATTAGCACTGGGATGAACACTGAGATTGGGAAAATTCAAAAGCAAATACATGAGGCTTCTTTGGAAGAAGATGACACCCCTTTGAAGAAGAAGCTGGATGAATTTGGAAGCCGGTTCACAACTGCAATCGGGTTCGTTTGCCTCATTGTTTGGGTTATGAACTACAAAAACTTCCTCTCTTGGGATATCGTCGATGGATGGCCAACGAACGTTAGGTTTTCGTTCGAGAGATGCACTTACTATTTCAAGATAGCAGTTGCTCTTGCTGTGGCTGCAATCCCAGAAGGCCTTCCTGCTGTTATCACAACTTGCTTAGCTCTTGGGACAAGGAAAATGGCACAAAAGAACGCGATTGTGCGGAAGCTTCCTAGCGTAGAAACCTTAGGTTGCACAACTGTGATTTGCTCGGATAAAACGGGGACTTTGACTACAAACCAGATGTCTGTCACAGAGTTCTTTACTTTGGGTGGAAAAACCACAGCTTCGCGCACAATTCGGGTTGAAGGCACAACTTATGATCCCAAGGATGGCGGAATTGTTGATTGGAGTTGCTTTAACATGGATGTTAACATGCAGGCTATGGCAGAAATATGTGCTGTCTGCAATGATGCGGGGATTTATTTTGATGGCCAGCTCTTCAGAGTTACAGGTTTGCCTACTGAGGCAGCTCTGAAAGTTTTGGTTGAAAAGATGGGAGTGCCAGACGCCAAGGCGCGGAACAAAATTCGTGACATGCAGCTCGCTGCAAGCTACTTAATCGACAGCACGACAGCGAAATTAGGTTAGCAGAAAGCCATATATTCTCTATGTTCTTCGTATGATCTTAGCCTGCTATCAACGGAGAAGATTTCTAACTGTCAATTTTTCAAGTACAGGCTGTTGCGAGTGGTGGACAAAGAGATCGAAAAGGGTTGCCACGCTAGAGTTTGATCGCATTCGAAAGTCTATGAGTGTCATTGTCAGGGAGCCAACTGGGCGTAATCGACTTCTTGTGAAGGTAACTGTCATTGCTGTCTGCAATTTGGTTTGAGTTTTCTGTTGCAGCATGTTTTCATGCTTGATGTATCTGGTGCAATTTGCAGGGTGCCGTTGAGAGCTTACTGGAGCGCACTTTCCATGTGCAACTTGCTGATGGATCCCTCGTTCCAATCGACGAACCTTGCAAGCAACTTTTGCTCTCGAGACTCCAGGAGATGAGCTCGAAGGGATTGCGGTGCTTGGGATTTGCATACAAGGAGGAGTTGGGAGAGTTCTCAGATTATTCTTCCGCGAGTCATCCTGCTCATAAGAAGTTGCTTGATCCGGCCTGCTACTCCTCCATCGAAAGTGACTTAGTTTTCGTAGGCATTGTTGGATTAAGAGTATGTACATACACCACAAACTTTTCGCTGATTGATTTCTTAAGTTAAAATTTTCGAAGATTTCATTTCGTAACTGCGTTTGTACAGGACCCTCCTCGCAATGAAGTTGGCAAAGCGATCGAAGATTGTAGAGAAGCGGGAATCAAAGTTATGGTGATAACTGGAGATAATAAGTCCACAGCGGAGGCAATCTGTCAAGAAATCAAACTGTTCTCTAAAGACGAGGATCTGAAAGGGAGAAGCTTTACAGGAAAAGAGTTCATGGTTCTTCCCCAGTCACAACAAATGGAAATCTTATCTAAACCAGGAGGGAAGGTTTTCTCTCGCGCCGAGCCTAGGCATAAGCAAGAAATAGTAAGGATGCTGAAAGAGATAGGGGAGATTGTTGCAATGACCGGAGATGGAGTGAACGATGCACCGGCACTCAAACTCGCTGACATTGGAATCGCCATGGGGATTACGGGGACTGAGGTAACAGAGACACTCTTTCTCTTAACCAACTGCCACTTATACCTCTTGCTAACTTAGGGCCTTGCAGTGCGACTCCTAAGCCTTCATGTTTTATATCTCAGGTGGCGAAAGAAGCTTCGGATATGGTTTTGGCAGATGATAATTTCAGTACTATTGTTTCCGCTGTTGCAGAAGGCCGGGCTATTTACACTAACATGAAAGCTTTCATCAGGTATATCTCTTTGTTCATCATACTTCCTCCCTCTTTCACCGTTTTCTTCCTTTGTGTAAGCACTTTGTCAATCTCTCAATTTGCAGGTACATGATATCTTCAAACGTCGGTGAAGTCATATCCATATTTTTGACCGCTGCGTTGGGAATACCCGAATGTATGATACCTGTGCAGCTTCTGTGGGTAAATCTGGTTACCGATGGACCGCCTGCAACAGCTCTCGGTTTTAACCCAGCTGACATTCATATCATGAAGAAACCGCCCCGGAAAAGTGATGATCCTCTAATGAGTTCTTGGGTTCTCTTCCGTTACTTGGTAAGTACGAACGGAATGGTTATCTGTCTTACTTCGAATTCGAACTTCAGCATGCCACGACAGAATCATATGCTTAAGTACTCACCTGTTAAAAAAAATGCAGGTAATTGGTTCGTACGTGGGCATTGCAACCGTTGGCATCTTCGTCTTGTGGTACACCCAGGCTTCCTTCATGGGAATCAATCTTGTGAGCGACGGACACACACTCGTTGAACTGACTCAGCTTCGCAACTGGGGCGACTGCCCCTCATGGTCAAACTTTGCAGCGGCTCCATTCACGGTTAGTGGGGGTCGAACGATCACTTTTTCCGACCCCTGTGACTATTTCTCAGTTGGGAAAGTGAAGGCAATGACACTGTCCCTTTCCGTACTAGTGGCCATTGAGATGTTCAATTCCCTCAATGCTCTCTCTGAAGACGTCAGCTTGTTGAAAATGCCACCTTGGAGGAACCCTTGGCTTCTGGTTGCCATGTCAGTCTCATTCGGCCTTCACTGCCTCATTCTCTACCTCCCGTTTCTGGCAGACGTGTTCGGTGTTGTTCCGTTGAGCCTGAATGAATGGCTCCTCGTAGTTTTGATCTCGGCGCCCGTGATACTTATCGATGAGGTTCTTAAATTTGTAGGGAGGAGGAGGGGGTGGAGAGCAGAGAAGGAGAAGACAGCATGATAGATCAGTAGGAAAGCAAACTCAGTGCCGAGTAGAAATCTCTGATAATTTTATTTGTTCACCTAAAGTTTGTTTTATGTCAAACTAAAGGCATTAATCACACTTATTCATTAATCAAATTAGAAATTAAAGATTGAATTAAAAAAAAAGAAGGGAAAATAGAAATGAAACAAGAACTTAAATGGATTTAAAGGGCACAATTTACTCAAAAATTTTACTGTGAATTTTTGAACATTTCCTATATATACACGAGAAAGAATTCACATCCTATAGTAGAAAAAGAATTTAATTTTTCGTCGAAAAGAATGACCTCAGCGTCCCTTACCAGTTACCAGGCTACCAGTGGTGGCTTGCAATGGTTTCTCTTCTTCTTACACCAACATACAAATCAAGCTTCGAATTTACAGACGAAAACCAACTTCCTGCGGCACGTCATGTATGACAGAATCGAACTTCCTACCGGTCCAGCATTAGTTTCTGTGTAAGAGCAGCCGAATTTAAATTGTCATTTGGGTTCTTGACGCTACGACATCATCTCAAGACAAATTAAATTACGCCCCTCAGATCGCATCACACGTCACTGAAAACCGGATAATGGCATACTGACCAGAGAGCCATGCTCTGCCCTCTAATATGAAGGGCACCCACGTCTAGCTTTACATGGCCAGCCCCCCTGTTTTTAGTAATCGTTGCAAAGTTGAAGCATAAAGGTGAGTTTATGCTTGATCTTCAAATCAATGACATGTAGCTGAAACCATGAAGCTCCTTCAGAAATAAGAAGACTGATCGTGAATCACGTTCAAGTGAGCAAGTATTCTGGCTGCCATAGATTTCACATTACCACTTCCACGCTGAGTTAGGTCGACTAAAGGCATCTGAGCTGAGGCTCCAAACTGCTGTTTAAACTCCAGCAGCCGGAACATTCTTTCTAGAGCATATAAGGCCTTCTCTTGCAAACTAGGGTAGGGTTGAACGATAAACTTTATGATAGGTGGGATGGCATTTGCATCTGTAAGCACCTTACTACCCGCCTGCAGTCTCTCACCTTCGACTAAAGTTAATAGTGCATCTAAAGAAGCCTCGCAAGCTCCGGGATCAGGTTCCCCAAGAATCCTAACTAGTGGGCCCACTGCACCAGCCTCCACAAGGCAAAATGATGAAACAATGCCACAGATTCCTCCATGAACAGGGCATCCAGTTTCTGGTGGGGCCGAGAAGCAGCAGAATCCTTTGCGGTTAGGTAAAGACCGGCTCAACCGTGGTGAACTCTTTGAAAATCGAGAAAGAGACACGGCTGCACGTTCCTTTGTCAATGAGGTTCCAGACTCCAGCAAATGTACAAACAACGGGATAATGCCAGCTTCAGCTGCACTCTTTTGCCATTCCAAGTTTGTTGGAGCAGTGAAACGACAAATGGCTCCAACAGCATTCTCTATCAAATGATTTTTATGGGGGCCATTCTGCTTGCCATTCTGGAGAAAACTGAGTATGATGGGTAATGCCCCAGCATCCATAAGCCACTGTGTGATCTCGGGGTTTTCAGGAAGGTTAGAGATAATTCCCATTGCAGAAGCAATCTCTTCTTCGTCATCAGAAGTTTTGTTGATATTGAGTATAGTCTCGATGCACTTCTCATTCACATGCTCCAGGATGGTGGTGACTTCACCACTGCCTTCTACTAAGCAAGAGAACAGCTTTACAGCATTTGCTCGTAGGTTTAGGTCATCATGCTCGCACAACTGAACCAATACTTGTACAGCCGAGGACTGTAAAAGTAACCAAATCAGTGAAAGCTTATATAACGCTTGACAAGCAGAAGCTGAGTAAATCAAGTTAGCATCTGGTAAAGATGTTATTATGTCAAGTTAAGAGATAAATTGTAGAAACGGAACTAGGAATTAAAACTCTGAAATTCAATGAAAAGGCTACATCTGACTTAACATTTCCAAACTTTACATTTCAATAACCCCAAAGAACATGGTATAAGGAGACGATAACTAAAAAGAGAAATTTTTTGAAATTGTCATATCAACTTTCCGAAATCATTAACTTGTCATCTTACTTTAATTCCGTTAAGTTTTCCATCCAAAATAAGTTATGTGCCTGTGCCTTGCACATGACTTGTGTTCAAGGTTATTTCAGACATGTGCCTTGCAAATCAGTTGAAAATTTAGACCGTATGTTACAGGTATATTATTTTTCGGATGAAGAAAATGTTGTGAACTATAAGCAATCTTTTCTCATTACTTAGTGCCTTTGAATTTGAACATGATCAGGCAATGGAATAATAGTTTTGATATCGTAGAACAAACATGAAACTTACTACAAGGACATGCAGAATTCTGATCGAATTTCTCTTCAACAGTATAGTCCTTGAGACATAAAACACATGTTCTTGAAGTATAGTTGTCCTCAAAAACAATGGTATATATCAAACTTGGCATTGATTTTACTAACTAACTGCTCATGACACGCAATGAAATGAAATGAAAAGGAGCTCAAAAGTCCGAAATAACCCTGAACACAACACTTGACTTAATTTCGGATGGAAAACTTAACAGAGTTAGGTGAGATAACAAATTAATAATTTCGGAAAGTTGATATGACAATTAACTTAAAATTTTAGTTCTTATGACAAATTGAAAAAGGTGTATAAGTTCATATGACATTTCAAAAAAACACCTAACTAAAAATATATCAATAAATTCAATAAGTACAATCTTCTCTTAATAAAGCTTCAATTAATTTCTGTTTTTATTTATTATTATATGGGAATTTGGATGTGCATCACTAATCCAAATTGTGCACATACTACCCTAGTCGTTAACGTTTTCAGGAGGGCGATGGAGGAAAGTTGAATGATGATGACTACTAATTGCAAAACATGATAAATCCCATTGCAGTTTCTTAGCAGGAAAGAAAAAGGCCTGTCAGTCGAAGCTTCACTTCATATTATCAGTTGATATCCCTTTGAACCTTCGCCTACCTCCCAAGTTCTTATGAGACTAGCCACATTTCTATTCGAACTTCCAAATCCCGTTAACATTGTACTAGTAGATTTGTGTATGCAGGAAACCAATATTTATTTAAATTAAAACCTCTTGTAAAATAAGATGCACACCTCTATCAACTTGGTCTTGATGCTTGTAGCAGAGGGGGATTGACACAAGGTGTGGAAGGTCTGAATGATGCTTTTCTGTACATTAGGCCCCATCAAGTTAATCAAAGAGAAAAGCTTGAAAATATCGTCATCTGATTCCAAAAATGAAACGGGTGTCTGATTGGATTCTTGAGACGCCATTGACATGGAGAGTTGCATAATTGTGGCTGCTATATATTCACGCAAACATGACAATGACGAACTAAGGTTGAAAAGAAGGTCAAGTAATGGGCGTGCTGCACCTTCTCGAATCATCTGTAGACCATTTTTAGGTAAGCTTGAGAGGTTTCTAAGAGCTCTAACAGCCACCATTTTAATTGGAATGTCACCATGTGAGACCATGTAAAGAAGCGGACCCATTACTCCTCCTTCAACCAAAGATTCTTTATTGTGGTCAGTCAATTCCATCTCCGCCAAATTTGATGCCATGATCATTTTTACATCTTCCGGTCCTGAATAAAGAAATGACAGAAGTTAAAGCAAAAATAACTTACTTTACTCATAAGATGAACCCTTGAGACACATAAAATGTAGCAAACACATAAACTGAAAATCCATTGCATACAAACATACAATAGATAGAACACATTTAAGCTTTGATAAACTATATCTTAACGTATATATTGAAATTAACATAATCATATCCAAGTATGAAAAAATGTAAACTAATGGAATTCAATTGGATTCGGTGAAAATTTAGATCGCTGAAGAATAAAGTGTACCAATAAAATTTAAGACTGCTAAACTTTTGACTACAAAGTACAAACAATATAAAAAATCAGAAGGAACCGTTGGATATTTTACTAAAGGTTGCAAAACATAAAAAATTGAAAATTGAACCCCGCACTTGTAGGCTTATTTTACAAAAGGTTGCAACTTTAGCTTAAAAATATCTATTTCGGTATTTTACAATCTGTATGAGTATACAACCAGAAAACAAAGAAAAGATCCTGTATAAGGCATTTATGAGAAATCAAGATGAAAGAATATAAGAGAACCTGTAGTGAGACGCTGCAGCAAATGTTTAAAATAGTTTGCCTTCGCCATCTGTATAATATTCTCATCAGAGAATGACAGATTCTCCAGTAGCTCTCGTGCGGCTCTGGCAGCCCGATTATCATCACTGTTGGACATGGTAACTAATAGGAGTATGCAACCTTGAACCTTCCCAATGCATTCTCTTATCAAATTACTTTTTGATAACTCCAAAAGTAATGCAACTGCTAACTTCCTTTCTTCAACACGGCGCCCAAGTGAACGAACAATAGATTCGATGCCATTATCAACTTTGGCAATTCTTTCCTGCAATATTAATTATAAGGTTATAGCCATACAGGAAGGATTTAAGAAAGTATAACACAAGCAAATCAAATGTGTAGGAAAATGAAGAACATCATCATTCATCAAAAGAATATCACAGCACAGAGAGAGAGAGAGAGAAGAGCACAAGACGTAGTTACGGTAAACAAACTATTACCTTCGCATCATCATTATCCTTCACCAAAATGCAAAGGATGAGAAGAGCATTGTTCCTTATCTCGGGATTTTTAACACCAAGAAGTCGAATGAGAATAGGTATGTAGTTCTCCAGTATGACCCATTCCTTATGCAATTCTCTTTGTTTACAGAGATCTAGTAAATCACCCAGGCAATGAAACACTTCTTCTTCTTCTTCAGATTGGAGTTTTGATTTCAAGGAACCAATCATAATCATAGTATTTCTGTCCTTCCATTCTTCTATGGATTGCCGGAGAGTTTTATTGGGCCGCAAAATTGATGTGTCCAAAGAAGTCATGGTCAGGGGGCACAATCTGTTCCCATCAGCAAACCACTTTTCTATAGCACTTTTCTCAAATGTCTGTCCAGAAGAAGTTTCCACAGGGTCCACCATAACGTCCCTGGTGATTGGACAATAAAATGATTGAAGCGGTTCCAATCGTTGACCCCCCAAAGATTTCCGCTTAATCATATATTTCATTTCTTTCTCCTTAGAAGATGAAGCTGCATCAGCCCTTTCTAATAAAGCAATTATCTGTTCCATCTGTATAGCTTCAGCCTGGTCTTTCCTCAGCCGAGCATTTTCTATCTCAGTCCTGAAGTCCTCTAATTCCTTCTTTAACACTGACCTCTCAGTTGAGATTCCTATTGCCTCTGCTATAAGAACCAGCAAATTATTTGCATAAGAACGATCGACGTTTCTCTCCTGGATTCCAGACTCGATTTTGTCCAAAATCTCTTCTTCTGCTATTGCTGCCCTAAACTCAGCTCGCTGCATATTATCACAAAGCTTTTCAATTTCTTCAACTATGCCAGATGAAAGATCTAGAGAAGCCAGGGGAAGAAGACCTAAAGCCCGACTGATCTCTTTCCTAATGTCTTCTAGGCGCTGAACTATTGTTCGGCAATGCATTAAGAGATACACTTTGTTTCTCTTCCTGCACTCAAGTGTCAGTTGCTTTGCAGCTCTGATTTCTCGGTTAAGAATCGCCATAACATTGTTTAAGCTCTCAGAATGAAGAACAGATTTCTTGTTCAACTCCCTTAAGATGGGGACTATCCTTTCCACATAAGTTGAAAGCTCTTTAAATGTATCCTTCTTAACAAGGACGTCCCCGGCAGCAGCTGTAATTTCAAAAATGGCCTCTACTGTTTGAGAAATGATTTCTGAAGCCGGAGCAGATGCAACACCTGAAACCACTTCTACTGCCAACATTTTGAAACTCACCAACACTAGGAAGTGAGATCCTCATTTTCCATTTGACTGCACAACTGATAAAAACAGCAGAAGCCCTGTTGCAGGACAACAACCTCAAGCTTCTGATCCAAGTTAGTTTTCATGCCCGTATTATTATTTTCCATTTTTCTCTATATGCCTGCTTTCAGCTTCAATCTGAAACATCACAGTATTTTCTAAGTCTTAGTCATGCTACGCTAGATTGATTATACTTGGAATGTATTTACTCTATAAATATGGACCAACTCCCCATTCAGAGCACCAGGCAGAAATGAAAATCACACAATTATAAACTGGTTATAAATTCTCTGTTTGGTTGCTGATAATTTTATCTTGTATTCTCTTTAATTCGAATGTCTTGAATCTACTCGCTAGTCTTCAATTACCCATTTTCCAGAAATCAAAACAACATGAAGTAAACCCTTCATTTTCCTCCGCGACGAAAAGGAAGGTGGGTTTTGGTTTGTTTATCACAAATCAAATGACTGAAACTAAGCTCATCCATAAATTTGTAATCCCATAACCGTGTCAAAAGTTCCCTTCTTTCATTAACAAAAAATGAAACTTTTGTTAGTTAACTAAAACTACTTATTCTTTTCCTACTTTCTCCTCTAAGCAGAGAAAAAAAATATACTTCCATTTTCTGGTCAGAGAGCTTTAATGCACTAAAATCCCAAAAGAAACGAACCTAAAAACATACTTCATGAGCAAGTGGTGGATTACCCTGGTGGACAGGGCCTTCCTCTTCCACCCGCTGCACCCCGGCTTCAAACCCTCTCCCTCCCTCTTCTCCTCCACTCAGTGTATTTTAGAGTAGTAATATCGCTTGTAATAAAAAACCTACTTCATGAAAACCCAAAGCAACAAAAATCATGCACTTGAAATCAAAGATAGAAAATTCTTTTAACCAAAAAATAAATAAAAATTCTAGTCCTAAAACAAAGATCTGAAATCATCAATAATGCTTCATTTTCCAGCTTCTTTCTTAAACTTTGGGCTCAAATTGCAATTCAGAAGGACCCCATTAAACATCAAGCATGCAAATAACCCAGAATCCAAAAACCCATTTATGGTCAACCCAAAAGTCTTCACTAAATGAATCAGAGAAAGTTCAGGAGACATACCTGACAAAGAGTTCATGCCCAGCCCACCAAAACTCACAGCACCATCACTCTTCTCACCACAATTTTCCAGGGAAATGCACCCAATTTTCCCTGGAAAATTAGCAATCAGTCCACCACAGAACCCTTTCAGAAATAGAGAAGATAAATTTGAAAAGTAGGACATAAGGAATTTCCTTTCTACTTTTTCTCTTTTTTGTTTTTTTCTTTTGGGTAATTTTGGAAAGTTGTAATCTGAAAAATAAATTGTCTTAAGTTTTTGGGGAGAGAGACTGAAGACTCCCTCTTTCCCAAATCCCCAGTCTTGACCCTTTCTTTGTAGGGCCTGAAAAACAAAAACAAAAACAAAAAGACCTGTTCTTTCTTTGAAGGGTTAATTTCTGCAAAAGGTCAATTTTTTTACACCAGTAAAACAGAACATGGGAGAAAAATAAACCTTCTTTTTTTTTCTGGGTCTTTGCTTTGATCCTTGGTGGAGTTTTCTCAGTCAACTCAGCAAGGCAGCCACAGCATCCGTTGACTGAAATACATCAAAACTCTGGACCCAAAGAAAAAATATATATATATATTATCGAAATTGAAGTTAAACAAGGGTTAACATGGGCGTGGCTTCAATGTTCTGTAGCACTCAGTGCTACGAGTGTTTTATTCGTTAGATTTGATTTTTACAATTATTAGATTTTAGCTACGTACTATAAAAGAAAATTTGAGTTAACATTTCACACTCTTCATGATTAGGATGATTTTTAAAATTGGTCGTGAAATTTTAATTTTGGTCTAATTGATTATTTAATTATGAGTTATTTTGATACAGACGCCTAAATTTTGAATTTCCTAGACTAAGCATCTATGCCTTTTAGGTTTTTGATTGAACATTTCTTATACTAATTAACGTCCAATAGCCCTTTTGTTAATTCAAAATAATATGATTTATCCTTATAATTTAGCATTATCTACAATAATTAGGATTTATCTTCACTTTAATTAAAACTTGTTTTTAGACTTATCTACAAAAAAACAAAATTATCTAGAGCATTATCTATGAATCAAACATATTTTTAAACTATACCAAAATGGTGAAATATTCAATATTTATATATTTTCATAACTGGGTACGTTTTAATTCGGGGTTGGTACATTTTTATTTGATGTTGGTACGTTTTCATTTGTCATGGGTACGTTTTCATTTGGCATGGGTACTGACACACCCCGACCCGAATGTCCAGGTGGACACCGGATATCGAGGCGTGCTGACCATCACTCCGGATGAGTGACGAAGTCATAGGAAATTGATAAAGAAATAATTAAGGAATTTAAATCAGAGTTATGCTAAAATTTAAAGAAATACAGAGCGGAAATGTATGGTGTGGGTTAAGACCCATTAATACACAAATATCAGAGCTAGGTGCAGAAAATTAAAGGAATATTCCCATCCCCTAGGATGGATATAGAACAGTACTGAAAGGAAATTAACATACTTCCATTGAGGGTAGAATGTAATATCAGCAGCAGCCAGGCAGTCTTGTCAGCAAACTAAAATCTATGTCCTGGAGGGGCGAAAAATAAAGGTGAGTGGGCCAAGTACAGTTTTATAGAAACCTTTCAAAAGTTTGGAATAACCCCTCGCTGTAAAACTCGTAGTATACTGAAAATATAAGTTTTACTAACATTAAAAGTAATAACGAGGTAAACGGGCCTACGCCCACAAGGATACGGGTAAAAAGCCATCAATAGCAGTAAAATAACACAATACTCATCGCATAATCAATGCACACAAGTCATGCAGAAAGTAGCTACATGACAAGCTGGGTGTCTAATAAATTACGCTCTAGCACTACATGCACGTGAAGCTGGCGCTAAGCGCGTCACAACAAGTCTAGTCGCCGAGGCGACCTAGAACAGGCTGGCACCTACGATGGATCCAAAGTGAGCGTGTCGGTGCGTGTGAACATGCACTTGAAGCTGGTCCTGGCCCGGACAGTGCTAACACCGTGCAATATGCGTGATGAGTAATAATTTGCCAAAACGTATAGACATGCCAATAATTTATTCGATAAAGCCAAGTAAACATGAATACCAAATCATAAGTGTCACATAAAACAAATATCAGTTTATAAAACATGGCATGCTATACATAGTCATGGAAAACACATTTAAAACACATACTAATATAATATTTGGAGTAAAGAAAGGCCCACTCACTGGTAAGTAGTCGGATCGTAGCCTCCGTACCTCGCTTGAGCTCGTAGCTCCTCGGGATAGGTCTCACCTATATGGGAATTTACTAAACTAATCATTAAACAAGCCTATTCCAATTTAAAGTAAGGAAAAGACTCGAAATTCCCCTTTGTTTGCTCGTTTCGGGACTTGAAATCGTTAGAAAAGTGGATCACGCGCCGCCACAAGGCAGCACGCACCGTCACGCGCCGTCACGCGCCCACACGCGCGCTCACGCGCCCACACGCGTGCTCACGCGCTCACACGCGTGCCCACGCGTTCACACGCGCCCCACGCGCGCGATTGTGCACTCGCCGTTAAAGTTAACGGCGTGTCGTTAACTTTAACGGAATATTCTGTTTGACTGACGGAATATTCTCTAACGGCGTTACGGAATATTCCGTCACCGTTAGGGAATATTCCTTGACGGCATTAAAGTTAAACAGAATATACCTTTGGAATATTCCACCGGTCCGAACCGGTTGGACCGGGCTTGCTGACGTCACAGGCCGGTTCGCTGACGTCAGACCAGGTTCGATGACGTCACCTCCTCCGGTGACCGCTGCAACTTCCGGCCGCCGTCCGCCGCTCGCCGGCGCCGGAATCTGGAAAATCTTGCCGGAATTTCTGGAAAAATGTAACTTCTTCAAATCTCAATCATTTTTCACAAAATTGGTATCAAAATGAAGCTTGTGAAGAGTAGAGTTCGATTTTACCACTTGGGAGGTCAAAAGTTGGCCGGAGGTGGCCGGAATTGGCCTCGAAAGAATCGGCCAAACTTGGATTCCGTCGATCTGGGTCGGGCTTTCACATGCAGGCCTTGGGTTGTGATCCCAAGGTCCTCAGGAGTCTTTTGGTGCAAGTTTCAAGCTGGATCGAGGCCTGGTTCAAGGGGTTTGGCCGTGAAAGCCTCGCCGGAAAAAATTGCAGGTTTTGGTTTCAAAGTTTGCTCGGGTTTTCTGGGCTCACCGTGGCCCAGACTTGATGAGGATGATGATGGTGATGCACAGGAGTGATTGTGTGATCTAGTGAAGGTTGAGAAGAGTGGTGGCAGTGGCTCGGGGTGTCTTGAGCAAATTTTGGGTTTGGGTTTTAGTTTGTGTTTTCTGCAAAACTGCAGAGTTAATGTGAGTGTGTGATCTGCATGCAAATCCTCATACAGACACGAGGGACAAAGGGAGGTGGGAGTGAGACAGAGTTGGTTTGGTTTGGTGAAAGTCCAACACGGGTGGGCAATTTAAAGACATCACACATGCATGCAGACAAGCATGCTGTGTAATCTGAAAACAACACAGAGGTGCAGGGCACCTTGGTTTCAAAAGAAACCACGGGTAGCAACCCACAGTTTCAATCCACATTTTCTGGAAAAAAAAATACCGCAATTTGGTAAATTACCAAATTGCCCTTATTCGTAACTTGTCCGTTACAAGTCCGAAAAATGTCCCTTTCGCGTCTACGGGTTCGTATCGAAGTGCACAAGACGAAAAGTGTGTCAAAAGTACGGAACCAAGTCGATAGAAAAATAATTGTCCACGTAGGACTCAATAAGCCTCCAGGGGCATTTTCGTCATTTCACACCGTCGGGGAATAAAATACAAAATAATTAGGGACGAGATGTAACAGGTACGTTTCGATTTGAAAAATAAATAAATTTTTAGACTTATATATAGTTGAAATTATTTAAATTATATATTAGATATTGACATGTAAATTCAATTCAATTAAACTGAAGTGGCTCAGCTCAAATCTTAATCAAAAGTTTCAAAAGCTTAATCAAAAACTAAAAATGCATAAATGTTTAACCTACAAACGTCTAAAATGAGGCATCTATTTTTAATTTCCTATTTAATTATTCGTTAAATTGATGACATGATGAGTGTCGTACTCTTAGCTAATGTGTAAGTCACATTTACACTATATTAACAAACAAAAAAAAAAGTCATCAAATTAATTGAGAATTACTTTCAAATAAATTGATGACATAGTAAGCGTTATGCTCTTATATAACTAACGTGTAAATTACATTTCCAGTATATTAACAAAAAAAAGTCATCAAATTAATTGATAATTACACTTTCAAACCTCAAAGGGAAAGAAAGTATAAATTAAAGCTTGTCCAAGCTTAGGACAACTCACTAGCATTAGCATTCGTCAATTTGCCATGACCATGAGCCATCAAGCCATCCGTCTTTGAATAGTATCAAGTTCTTAAACACGTATTGGTTGCGGGGCCCACTGCCGTCTCACTGGTCAATCACTTTTTTCCTTTTCTTTTTCCACACAAAGAACAGAAATTTGATCTCCATGATTCCATATTTTTCAAATTTTTGGGGTTATCTCGTCCTAAAGCTCATTTGCTATTATAGACTCATTATAAATACAATACAATTCCTCAAATATTATAGAAATACATCTAATCAATTAGAAAAATAATAACCTTGCAAGTCGTAGAACCACCATAACGATATAACGAGGAAAAGACTGCACCATCCTCTGATGATCTTACAACCGTTAGCAAAGAAGCATTGCTATGAGTCACCTCCAAGCTCCAACAAACATTATGCTTCCTCCTCATAGTCCTTTGCTATGCGCATAAACCAAAACCAGGGCCGGCCCTGACTTTTTGGGGGCTATAGGCGAACAAAAAAAATGGGGCTCCTGGCCAATAATCGGCTAATACTAATAGCAACAATAAACCTTAATAGCACACTCTAGCATGTAAGAATTAAAAAAAACGTAAAAATTCAATAAGAAACTTTGAAATCACGAATCATACGTCCAAGTTCCAACACTACTCAAACACTACCCTTCTTGCATTTTTTGCTGCAAAAGTACTAATTAAGCTCTCATAGTTGAGCTTTTCAATAAGATCCTTTTCAATTGATAACATAGCCAAACCATTCAATCTTTCTTGTAACATGGTTGATCGAAAGTAAGATTTGATCAATTTCAACTTTGAAAAAGTTCTTTCAGTAGAGGCAACAGTAACTGGTATTGTTAAGAGAACTCTATAAACAACCCACGCGTTTGGATAACAAGCAGCCATATCTTTCAAATAATTCAATATTTGAATTGCTCTTTTTGTTTCTTGTGGTATCACTTCTCTCAAGTGGTGTAGTTCTGAAAATAGATCACTCCCATTAATGTCCAAAATGTCATCATGCTTCAATAAATCTTCAAGATTCCCACAATATTTCATCAAACTATTATCATCTGCAGACTTTAACTTCTCCAAATCAAACAAAAATCCAAAATCTTCTTCATATTTCTGAAATTGTTCAAACCTACTTTTAAGTGAAGAAAGAGCTTGATCAATAATAAAGAGGAAGTAATTAACCTGATGAATGGGACCCTTCGGCAAGCCTGGCGGTTGCTGCCTCCTTGAGCCGATATCTTCCCAGACTGGGAATTAGAGAAAGTGTGGGGAACAGTGGTAAGTGGTTTTTTTGTGGTAAGGAAATAAGAATTTAGAAAGACAGCGATCAGTGATTTTTTTTTTTGTGCAAAACCTGGTTCATTAGTCTTGGAACTTGGAACTTGGAACTTGGAACTTGGAACTTGGAAATTGATATTCTCACGTTTGTCCCTACACACATATACTATTATACTGATATAATATATAACTTAATTTTTTTTAACATACATATTATATTATTATATGTAAACAAGTATAAAATTTTGGGGCTCTTCAATTTGGGGGCTCTAGGCGACAGCCTATCCCGCCTATAGCCAAGGCCGGCACTGACCAAAACCAAAAGAAAAACCTTAACTCTAAACAATAGAACGCCACAAAAACTCTCCTCAATAGAGCGAAAAAACGACTACAATTATGAAAACTGTTCTTGTCGCAACAAAAGAGCGTCAACAACCAAAAAAGAAACTCATAAAAAAATAAAAAGGAAGAGACCAAAAGAGCTTGTTGTCGACCCTATACGGTCCACGGCTGATTTGGAATTTTTCTTCAGTTGTTCTCTCTAGACAGCGGCTAACAATGCTTAATTGATAAGGAGCTCGTAATGTCTTTCATGATAATTCGGTAAATTAGTAATCCTAAAAGCACTTTTATGTTGGCAGCCAAACGCTCAACAAAAACCAAAAGTATTTCTATATTTAACGGTTGAACAACAAACTGCTCCCTACTAAGTACTAACAAACTTATGCATTTGTTGGGTCCAACTTCCATACTACGTAGTATGAAATACTACGAGCATTGGATGGTTTGGATTCACGGGACCCATATCATCCAAAACAATCCACGTCATCCAATGTTCGTAGTATTTCATACTACGTAGTATGGAAGAATTTTCGGCATTTGTTGGTGTAAATGTAGAAATATGGAGAATAATATGAAATATGACTTTGATGTACGACTTGAGTCATTTTCTTAAAGTGTTATTTGCCCTCACTCAAATGAGTTTGCTAACTGATTCTTGGCAAACCACTTCCAGGATACAACAAAATTTGAAATATACGAAGAGCAAAATTCGAAGTATTCCTTTAAAAATAACTAGAAAGAAATTATATGATTGTAATGGGGAGAAAAGAGAGCAAGAAAATTGTTTATGAACAATTTCTAATTGCGAATAATCTGGCAAGCATCATTGGATATATAGGAATGCATGACACCCATTCATATCAATTCAAAGTATGCAAGTATGGTCACATCTGTTTACAAAATTACCGGTGCCTTTAATTTGGCACGCTTTCAATTTGACTGAAGGGTTGCCAATATTACAAAACCTAGTACTCAAAAGTCATGGCCCTTAGACAAAGGTTATGTCTGCATCATTTCAACCAAAAGACATACACTTTGAGTATTATACTGTTTCAATCAATGGATATATTAGTTGGGCTCAGAACCCAATCTTACATACCACGGTTTCAACTTATAATATTATATATTGAGAAATAGGTAAAAATACTCACTATTTGTCTTCTTAAATAAAAAACACTCATTTTTTCAAAATTTAATCAAAAGTAAATATCGACAAATATAGTGTCGATATTGACTATTTTTTGTTAATTTTTAAAAAGTGAGTGTTTTTTATTTTAAAAGGCAAATAGTAAATATTTTTGCTAATTTTCCTTATATATTTATGAAATCTCCAACAGCATTTCCAATTGGCCCTTATTATGGTGTCAACTATTCAAGGTGATTCTTTTGTGTAGACGTTGGTATTAAACAACAAATTCAAATAGATGAAATTAGCGTGGAGTTGGGTGAGACGGAAAACGTCTATCTTTGTTAAGAGGGAGTGTCGGATAACTGACGTGGTGTGAGGGTCCGGACCAAAAGATTCTCCAAGGCATTCTTCCCATTTAATTCAGACAGTTCATTTGTCGGCCCCATTCGTTTAGTTTTTGATAAACTGGCTTTTCACTTCCTAATTTCATTAAAATCGAGTTGGGTAGGTAGCAAATCAAATATGATCAACTGTTGTGTTTATTAGTTTTGTTTTTTTTCCCCAAAATCTAAATGCTTGCGCTATTTGGTGGCAAGACCTGTTATTGACAAGGATGAGAAATGATTTTCACACATTTTCTCATTTTCTACGCACTTTTGTTTATTTTTTATTTTTAAATTGAAAAAGTGTAACATCCCGTTCACAATTTTAAATTATTTTATTCCCGAAAGTAGGAAATGACGTTTTTACCCCTGAGTTGACTTTTCGGTTGACTTTTGTGTCGTAACTCGTACGACGCATCCAATTGTATTTTCTTGACGTGCTCGTCGCTACGAATTCGTAGACGCGAGCCGTACGTCGTTCGGACTCCGAACGAGTATTTTACGGGGGTTGATTTTCGACGTTCCCGTATTTCAATTTCAGGCAGTTTTGTCTTATTTGGGTTGGGGCCCAATTTTCTGTAGCCACGTGGGCCTATCCCAGATTTCCTGGGATTTTGTCTGGTTTTGGCTCTTTGTGGCCGAGCCACATCTCCTCCTTCTTCCTCCTTGTCCTGCAAACTTCATCACCAAACCGTGGCCAATCTTGGCCATTCTGGCTTCACCAATCTTCACCAATCAAACCCAAACCTTGTGCATCGAACCCTGCAGCTTGTGGGTGTCCAGAAACCTGGACAAACCCAGGAACCCAGAAAATGGTGGATTTACTCAAGCCACCCCGTGGCTTGAGTTTGGATTCTTTCTTCTCGGATTTCTTCGTGCAAACCTCTTTGACTTGTTCTTCTTTGCTTGAACCCTGGCCCCTGGGAGTGGTGGTGAACCCAGATGGCCCTGCTCTGCAATTTCCCAGATTTCTGGAATTTCTCCACCATCGAAGTGAAACTTGGCCGACTTCGAATTTGGCTTTTTGGAGCTTGAGGGAGCTCAAACTCATCACCATTTCACCTCTGGAGACCTTGGGAACCCAACCCAAGGCCTGGAACTCGAATAAGCACCGAGAACGGAGAAGCTCCATTTTGACCGAATATTCCTCCCCATTTTCAGGCCACTTCTGGCCAGCTTTTGGCCCCCAAAATGGTAAAATCTTGTTCTCCTCATCTCTAGCTTCATTTTGGTACTTGAATCGTCCAATTTGGACTTAAAACGAAGAAGTTATGAAGCTTTGAAGTTTTACCCAGAAACCGGCCAAAATTCCGGCGACGGCGTCGGCGGCCGGCGGCGGCTGGCGGCTGGCGGCGGCGCAGGCGACCGGAAAAAGACCAGAGGTGACCGGCGCTGACGTCAGCGATGACGTCAGCAAACCGGGTCAGATCGGCCTTGCTGACGTCAGCGAACCGGTTCAAACCGGCTCGGCTGAGCCGCGAGTGGAGCCGCTCGTGAGACAGCGAGTTGAGCCGCGCGTGGAGTCGCGGCTTGGCGCGTTTGAGCCGCGCGTGGGGGCGCGTGGGGACTCTTTTTTCGATTCCGTCTTCGCGAGGCGACTCATGACGACACGTACTACCTAGGGGCAGTACGTATGATATTTTTCGAGGTGTTTTGGACCTCCAATTTGCAAAAGCAAGGGATAGGTTTAATTAATTCGTTAATTCGTTACCTTTATGAGTTTAATCATTGTACCGGTGATATCTCATATAGGTGGGGCCTATCCAGAGGACTACCGGGGCTACCCAAGACAGGGTACTTCGACCCGGCTACCTACAGGTGAGTGAGTGGGTCTTTGTTTGATAAATGTATCTATATACGTATGGTTTTTCAACGCTTTCTTTAACTGTTAGCATAGTTGCATATCATTACGTTTGTTGGAGGTAGAACATTCGCATTATATTGCCATGCATGTTTTCATACTGTTGCTCATCAGTAGATGTATACACCCCAGGTATTAGTACTTAGTCTTGTGGCCAGGACTAGCCTTGACGTTTGGAGTAGTCATTATCAGTACCGCTACGCAGCTTTGGATCCATTGTAGGTACTAGCCTGTCTTAGGTTGCACTAGGCAACTCGGACTTGTGTGACTGCACTTTGTGCACCAGCGCTTAGCGTTAGACTCGCGTCATTGTAGTACTTAGCGTATTACTTTTATACCTAGCTTGTTCCTTGTGGGTTAGCCACTTGGGCATGTGTGTTTACATATGGGTGAGCAAATCAGTAAAGATTTATCGGGGAGTACCCGAACGTTTTCATGATAGTATTTTGAGGTACATGCCTACGGGTATGACGTATTTTCTCAATTATACTTGTTTTCAAACGAGGGGTTACTAAACTTTTGAAAACAACGGTTTTATCAAACTTTACTTTTTGACCCACTCACCGTTTTATGTTTTGCCCCCCTCCAGGTTAGTTGTCTGGGAGCCTTGCGACGTCGATGGCGCGGTGGTATGACAATGTAGGGATTTTCTACGTTTGTAGTAACTTTGTATCCCTTACTCTACTCGCAGTGTATTCTTTTAATTCTTCCGCCCGCACTTTCCGTGCACTCTGACTACTGTTTAATTCAATATTCTATCCTTTATTCTTAAATTTTTCTAAATGGCTTTCGTCACCTAACGCGTGTCGGCCAGCACTTCTCGACACCTGGCGTGTTCGGGATCGGGATGTGTCAAAAAGTTATTAGAAAATCAAGAGTAAAAAATAAAAGAGAAAATTAGTGTGTGAATCTCATTTTTCTAGGAGAAATTGCACGTCGAGGAGTCGAGTGAAATTGACTATTTTCGAGTGCTTTCTTGTACTAGAAGAAAACCAGTCAGCAGTCCCCATGGCCACCTTGCCCCATGCCTAATGAGATTTTGAGCAACCACACTAATTCTATGACGCAGTAAAATGCAGTATATAATCTGTATAAAACCATCTTCAAGATACAATGAATAAAGTGGAAGAACCTTCTTGCTGCACTGCATTGACTAAATAGACTTTGAACACCCTACAAATGTAGCAAGGCACCCGGAATTAGTGCACACATTGTGATTGGATAAAATTGTCAATCCCCCAGGATAGGACAGGACTATCTCCACCATCATCTCCACCCACCATTTTATATCTAAGCAACAAGTAATCCACTCTACTTAATCAAAAAATTTTGGGCATTTCCAAAAATCTCTAACATTATTATATAAAAGCTATGAACTTTATTGAGCTTACAACTTATTCATTTATCCAATTTGAATGTTGAACAATCATATCATATCTTAGGAAAAATCTTGGGTAGTATGTGTCATTCAATGGTCCGGTCATTAAATGATTTCAAATTAGTTTGCGGTGAGTTCCAAATGAATCTTGAACCATTCAATGATCGGATTATTAAATAATACGTACAATGCAAGTTTGACCTCATATCTTATATGAAAAATAATTTGGAAGCACTTTTTATCTTCTTTTGCACGCAAGTATTATATCTGTTCTTTGATTCTCCTTTGATTGAATAATTTAATTCAAAGACCCAAAGATTAAAAGAAGTTTGCAGGAGAAAAAAAGAAGCGTGCAAAAAACACTCGGTGATGATGGATTCAGGATTTACACACCACTACTTGTGCAAAGTTTGCATTGTTCACAGATTGCAAAATTTGCAATCTTTACATATCTTATGAAAATCATACAGCAAATGAAGGCAAACTTCCATAACCCAAATTCCTTACCTTCTTCACCTTCACAGTCCCACACAAGTCACTGTAAATCCTCTGGAACTCCTCAAAAACTTCTCTCACAATCCCCACCTTATTCTTCCCCACCAACATCTTCACCAAACCCACCAAATGCCTGCTGAATCTGCCTTTCTCCGCCACCAAGTTCACCACCTGTCCCTTCTCTTCCAAACCCACAAAGGGATTGGCCAAAACAGCTTCCACCTGCCGGTTGTGGAGCAATTTCAAAAACCTCCGGATGTCCTGCTCCACCAAATGAACAGAACTGTTACATTGGGATATATCCAGGAGAGCCGCCGCGTACCCAGCTGCTGGGTTTCTGTGGAGGTTCGGAGACGGCGGAGAGGGGAGAGAGTTGGGGTTGGGGAATGAAGGGGTGGAGGATAAAGGCAGAGGCTTTTGAGGGAAGTTTGTGGAGATTAAGTTGCTGGGTTTGGTGGTGGCGGCGGTGGTGGAATGAAGGGTGTGAAGTTTGTGGGTTTTGGGACTTTGAGGATTGAATTGGTGGAGCTCGCGAGATGATGTGGTGGAATGGAGGGTAGGGACATTGAGGGTTGAGAGAGAGCTCGAGAAGGCATCCATGGAGGAGGAGGAGAGGATAGGATAAAGTTTGGGGCTTTCAGTTCAGTCACTAAATGTCAAGAAATGAATTTTGGGCACATCTTTTGAATCTTTGACACTTAAATTCACTACTTTCAAATATAGCCAAAAACTCATATCAATTGACCGAAGTACCCTCAGATTGAAAACCACACACCAACACACCAAGGAGATGATATTTGTCTGCTCTTTCTTTTTCGTTCTTTTTTATTTGTTCACTTGCAGATTTGTTCACTTGCAGAAGTAGGAGAATGATGATTAAGAGGTATCCGTTCTAATGGAAATAGTAATCTTCAAGTATTCGTTCTCATGGGAATTTTCATTTCAATTAAGACGTGAATTGAGCAAAAAAATGAAAAAACAAGTGAAGCAATTGAACGCCATGGGAACAGGGGAAGCAGATGAAGTTTTTTACCCTCATCAAATCGCCATTCTTCTTTTCTCCCCAGTTTTGGATTGATTTAATGGTTCTTTCCATGGCTTTTGGATTATTCCACGATGTTCGTAATTGATCACCATTTGCAACTCCCTTCGTAGTCAAGGTCAAGGACGCATTTTTTGGCTTTTGGGTGTAATTAGGTTTTAATTCTCAGGGCAGTTGGGTCTATTCAAGTGGGTGTTTGACTATATATGAAAGTTTTTATAAAAACTGACATTTATGAATTTATTGTTGAAATTTTGATTATAACATAAAAACTCTTCTTTTTTTTTTCCCCTCAACCCTTATTTATTTGTGATTCAAAGTTAACGTGGTAATATAGACGTTGCAGGGCTAATAACCAAGAGTTTTTTTGTTTTTTGTTTTTATGTATAAAAATAGATTGGTATCAAATCAGTCATAAGATTCAAACCCAAAAGCTTTCATTTTTGTTTTTCATACAGGATTAGGGGAATAAATTGGTCACCTAAACCATATCACTTATAAGTTAAGAGTAATATTATTAAACCATAGTGACTAAGATCTCTTACTTACAAGTAAAGCAAAATACCACTAAACCAAAATAATAAGTAACTAGTAATAACCCCGGGTCAGGAGAGGGTATTGAGTGAGAAAGCCGGACCAGGGATATGTGAGAGGAGGATGGAACCAAATTATGGGCCATGTTGACATAACAAATCAAGAGGTGGTGAGATAAGAGATGTTGTTTGTGTCTTAATCCATAAAAAACACGTGATTCGGTATCCATACCTCATAATTCTCTCTTGAGTTAGACTAAAGAAATTGTCAGCCCACTACGCATTTTTAGTCGCAGAGCCCATTATAAATAGGTTTGAATTGGACACACAGGCCATTAAACACAGCCCAGCTCATAAACCATCATTCTCACCATCTATCGATGTGTCGTCCTTTAGGAAATATTCTTATAAAAAACACTTTTATTCATAAGCAGTAAAGACAATTTTATTAAAAGCACAACAAAATTTTAAAGAAAAATTCAAGTGTTTTCTTAAATAAATTAGAAAGCACTTTCAAAGGAAGCACTTAATTAGTGCTTCTCCCAAAAAGCGCTTTCATAACCTGAAAATGCTTTTAATTTTTTTTGTGCCAAACGTCATTCATAAACGATCAATAGAAAATTGAATAATCTAATCGTAATTTCCTTTTTATTATTGAACAATAATTATCGTTCATGGAACTTTAACTTATAACTAACTACACATAATAGTTGGCAATAATTGATATGAATCAAAATTATTCCAACTCTCGTTTTCCATGAATTCAGCAATACATACCGAATCAAAATAGTATATGGAATGGGATTTTGAAAACTAGAAATTATACCAATTAGAGATAATAGCTAATCACATACTTAATCATTCTTTCTCTTATATTCTTAACTTATCTCATTCATAACTTCTCTTATTCTAAATCAACACACAACGGCGCAAGTGAATTATGCCGTATCTTAACGGATTAATCCCATACAAAGATGTCCACCTTGTTTGCCTCGTATGCCTTCCCAAATTGTATGTAAAGCAATAACTTTTTTTTAAAAATCAAATAATGTAAAGGAACTTAATAAGCACTGATGATGTTGCAATAACTATAGGCATTGGTCTATGTTCCCTCCTCCACTTGATATATTCCTCAAAAAAAATTCCCTGAAATGTCATCATTATTACTTGTTACAAAATGTAGCTGCACCAAACATTTTGTCGGTGCAAACATCACAAATTGAGGTCACTCACCTGCATAGTAGTTGCTGTGCAGACAGAAAAGGGATAAAGAAGATTTTCATATGTTCGTTGGGTCACAAATATCATATTTGTGGGAATAAAAGTATATGACAAATGACAATACATTATACAGTGTTGTTTTAAGTTTGTATGTGACAAGCTGAAAATTTTATACAATGACGTGTACTAGAAAATTTGTTAGACGGAGTCTTTCTTGCATACCCCGGGGTACGGGGTACTCTGGGTTTTTTAACCGTTAGATTTTTGTTTTAAAATATAAAAACCAAGATTCAACGGTTAAAAAATTCGGAGCACCCAAGAATTTTTGTTGTTAGACAAGTTGATTCAGAATAAACAGCTTATTTGTTTTCCCATGTCAAGAACACACAGAAAATAATTTAGTGAGATCTTGGCTCTGAGATATTTTTATTTATGACTGGTGCATGAAGCTAAATAATTTGGTAGAGACTAGAGAAATTGAGCTACCAGTCTACTTTTGTTTATGTGTAGCATTGATTGCAAATTGTAATAGAGAAACATATTGGCTTAACTGCCCAACCTCCCTCTTGAGATATTAATTTGTTAGTGTCTTTTGTCTATAACTCAATTATTACATACTTAAAAGAAATTATATTATTTGATGTCTGATATGTTATATTGTCGCAAAATCGTATATGATCACATATTCATAAGAATAATATTTCTAAGTTCTAACTAATGGTTCATACTTTATATAGTGATTATATAGTAAGAAAATTGTAGCTTTGTTATTCAAGATTTAAAAATACAGTCGCTTGAATCCTACTCAAACAATGCTCGAATCTAAATCCACTTGGGTAGTTAAAATCTTAAAAATAAATAGAAAAACGACTAAAAGTCGTTAACATGTTACTACATATTGAAGATTGAAATGATAGAATCTAACTTTATAACTAACACAATATATTTATTTAGAGCCAATAAGTACACAGACTACATGATGATCTCAAATGAGTTTGCTCATTATCAAACGCCAACCCATTTTTGCTTGTATTTTCATGATGAAATCAACTTAATTTTACAATTATTAAACCAATGTCAGGATGTTATTATGTAATTATATTAACATCAATGTTTTGGATTAAACAAATTCAAAAGTATGAATGATGATTCCGTTGCATCCAAATTCGAATCTACTTCCTCTATAATAGAATAATTAAATTTCTTTTTCACCAAAGAAAAGAGTATATGTGCTGCTTTACTGGATCAGTATAATTAATAGCTACCAAATAATCCAAATCCCAATTAAAAACTTAACTAAACAAAACGCGTACAGCTTTTGAGTGACACTGTTAACCCAAATTATGCATGTCACAGACCATTATACCATATGATTTAATAATACTGCTGGGTACGTCCACTATTGCTTAAAGCTTTTAAAAGACAGACAAGGACTGCGCCATTATTTTCTCGATCATTTTTTCCTGTTGTTTTCACTTGCTCCCACCGACTTCCTACACTAAACCAAAACAAAGACCAAGTCTTCAACTCCGATATTTTCAGAAGAAAATGAACCAAGAAATGAATGGGGTGGAGGCGGAGTCGACGGCGGCGGATAGGGCGGAGAGTGAGAGGGTGAGGAGGGAGATTAGTGTTATGAATGGACATGAAAAGATAGATTATGTGTTCAAGGTGGTGGTGATTGGAGACTCGGCAGTTGGGAAGACTCAGATTCTGTCGAGGTTTACAAAAAACGAGTTCTGCTTTGACTCCAAGTCCACAATTGGGGTGGAGTTCCAGACTAGGACTCTAACCATTCAAGGGAAACTCATCAAGGCTCAGATCTGGGATACTGCTGGCCAAGAAAGGTTTGGTTTTTTGTTACATCATTCTCTCTCACTTCCTTTTTTTTTTCTTCATGTTTATGTAAGTCTCCAAACAATATGTCTTGAATTTAAATGGTGATGGAGGCTTAAGCACCATTTCTAAAGATTTCAGAGAGATGGTTTATAGCATCTCCAAGACAGTTCACAAAATTAAATTTGAAGTATCACGCAGAATTTTTTGTGTTACAACAAAATTATCAAATGAGTGTTCAAATTTAGAAAATGTCCTACACTCTCTAGACTCTATCACACTCTTCAAAATTGAAATAACTGAAAAAATGTCACATGATGGAAAGTAAAAAAAATACTAAGATTTGTGAAGTTTGTAAGATCAAACTTGTGAATCAACAAATTTTAGTTTTTAAACTGCCACGTGGGTCAACAAACTTGTATTTGAAGAGTCACATTTAGAGAAACTGTTGGAGATGCTCTTAACAGTCCACTACTAATTGATCAAGTACCGATCTTGTTTTTAACTTAACCACCTACTTTATGCAATAATAGCATGTGAATGGTTTTATAGCGAGGGAGGATGACTGGTGGAGTATTTGGTTAGGTATTAGATAGGTCTATGGTTTGATTCCTTCCAATGTGACTAAAAAGATGCATAAGGTATATAATGTTTATATTGACAGTAGTCATGGTTTAGGGTATGTGTGACATACTCAACAATATTGTTTGGTGGTTTAGCTTACCTTATGTAATCAAAATGTGCACAACAATACGTGAGAAGTTATCAAATTACATGTCAGTATATGTGTCATTACTCATTACCTTACTTTTAACAATAAATAAAACAAAGTAAACTTAAATTTGACCCAGTTAAACACTAACACGTCATTTGACGAATAAAATTAGTGTATACAATGGTACTCAAATGTGCAATAACTTAATAAGAAGCCTTAACTATTTGAGATTTGGGATCTAGGATCTAGCTAGTGGGACTGTGCCAAATGAAGAAAAGACCAGGCTTCCCCTGCCCTAATGTTTCACCTATAAATGCAGCTTTAGAAACATGCTAAAAATAGACAATTAATATTACCCAATGTTTAGAAACATGCTAAAAATAGACAATTAACATAACCAACCACAATATCAATTCTGTGGGACAAAATCCATGATTTTTTAAAATTAAATTTGGACAAGAACTGTGAAAAATTAAAGATATAGTTTTTAAAAGATACATTTGCTGTTTTTCCTTGTAGGTATAGGGCAGTTACAAGTGCATACTACAGAGGTGCATTAGGGGCAATGCTGGTGTACGACATTACCAAGAGGCAGACCTTTGATCATGTAGCTAGATGGGTTGAGGAGCTCCGGGCGCACGCTGACAGTTCGATCGTGATCATGCTGATCGGGAACAAGGCCGATCTCGGGAACCAGAGGGATGTGCCCACAGAAGATGCAGTTGAGTTTGCTGAAGAGCAAGGGCTGTTCTTCTCAGAGACATCAGCCTTCAGTGGTGACAATGTGGACACTGCATTCTTTAGGGTTCTTGAGGAAATATATGGTGTGGTGTCTAAGAAGGCATTGGAATGTGGCAATGGAATAAAATCCAATGGGGTTGATTTTAAAGGGGCTAAAATTGATGTTATTTCTGGGTCTGATTTGGAAATTAGTGACATGAAGAAATTGTCTGCTTGCTCTTGTTAAATTCCAATTGCGAAAAGCAAATGCAGAGGCCTTATTATATTCTTTTGGGTTTGTCAAGCCATTTGTGTTTTATATTTGTTTGGTTTTGGGTAGTTAGGGAAAATGTGTAAAAGTAAAAGAGGGAAATTCTCGTGGACGTGGGATATGTACTTCACTACTTGAGTTATAAGTCTTTAGAATTTACGTTGTGATTGTAATTACTATGATGTGATCATTGAATCTAAATGTTATAAGAGCTTAACAAATGACAAGCATTATTCCAACAACATATGGTACAATACTTTACCACCGAAATTGTAGAGTAGGTTTAGGGTTTGTTCCATACAATGTAATGGCCAAAAAGACGTTCAAATGTAGACATCGGCTCCTGAATTGGCCTCTTTGCATGAAAAAGAACTTACACATAATGAGTTCAAAGAGATCGTGACATTGCAGTTCAGAAATATAATGTTATATGTAATTTTCTTTCTACATGACATTATATTATTAAACTAGAAAGTCATAGTAGTTGTGAATTCGTTCTACGTAAGTGGCCTAAGTTGGTCTCCCTCCTTTGTGTTTGCACGATATACAAACAAAAAGTCCGTACTTGCTTTGGGTAGTTTGGATTAAGGTTGCCATTTACCAAAATTACCGAAATTGAAAATTATTGAACTTTTCGATTTGATTTTGGTAAGCAAACCTAGTAGGTTCGGTTTTACCGAAACCGAACTAAAATTTATTATTATTATTATTATAATTATTTATTTTGAATACTAGAGGGTTGTAATATTTGTTTCAAAAGTCATGGATATTATAATAATTCTATTTTGATTTTACTCCCACTTTCTCTCCCCGACTCCCTACTTTTTTTCTCTTTATTATTTTCTACAATAACTCCCCCTAAACTCCGGCTTCAAATCTTCTTTACCGGTTATTTGTATCAAAAAGATGTCCACCCCTAATATTTTGACACATGTACAAACAGTTGAACCTCGAACTTAACACTGTTAACTTTTGTATTTTGACACATGTACAAACACTTGAAAACTTAACACTGTTAACTTTAACAAAAGTTAAGATAAATAAAAAGAAAATTATTAAATAATTTAAAATTAATTTGCGGTGGCCCAAATAAATTATATACCATTTAATCCAACAGCACCAAAACTCACCGGCCGTATTTTCACAGCCACCGCGACCCGTCGAGCACTCGACTCCGCCTCCGGCAACCTCTTTCTGCTTCTCTCTCCCCTTCTCTCTCTCTCTCCCGCACCGGATTTGGATCCAGATGTAATTTTTCCAAATTCACTTTTCCCTCAAATACAAGGAAAGATCCATGGAAGCTATCAAGTTATGAACTGTCTCTCAAATTATGAAATTGTCGAAATAATATGATGACTAAATCCACAAACCCACTCCATCAATTCCTTCATTTTCAGCGAGCCTCTAATATATTGCTTACCCAAATGGAGAATAATGGTCAGTCACAACCAATTCCAAAACCCACTCCGTCAAAATCAATTTGAAACTAGATCTGGTGCTCCAATGTGAGGAGGAAGGGGTGCCGGCGACGTAGTCGGGTGGCTGGCGTGTCGGGGTGGGTGGAGAGGTATGGTTGCTGTTGGGTTTTATGTGTTTTTTATTTTATTTCTTTAATTTTATTAGAGAGTTAATTATATTAACACCCTTGAGGTTTTTTGAGTTTTACCACAAAATTCTCTCAGGTTTGAAATATTACACTAACACTCTTTGAGGTTTTAATTCACTTTCACAAATATTCTTTGGGGTGAAAATCTATCTATAAAAGGACAAATTTACTCTTATAATTAATTACTTGACAAAATAAAAAAAAATTATAAATAAAAAATAAAAATAAATCACATTAAACATTACAGAAAAATAAATAGAGCAAAAGAGATGGTGATGTCGACAAGACAATTTCAGAACGAAAGAGATGGCAACGTCGTTAATGGCGTTGCAAAACATGGACGAAGGTTGTAGCAGTGAACTAGCGATGCTCTCCAGTTTCGTGAAGAAAATCGATTATTTTTTGTCTTCTTCTAGGCCATTTAATTTCTTGGTACAATTTAAAGCTATGGGACAATATCTTATTTGTTCTCTTAAAATAATTCACATAATTGAAAATAAGTCGAACAATTTATTTGTCCAATTGAGGTCAAGAAAACGCATTCAGAGATGATGGAGGGATTTTATCAATTTTTTTATTTTTCTTTAATGTTTAATGTGATTTTTAATGTAATTTTATTTTTCTTATTTATTTTAAAATTTTATATTTTGTTAAGTAATTAATTATAAGGGTAAATTTGTCTTTTTATAGGCAGATTTTCACCCAAAAGGGTATATGTAAAAGTGAATTAAAACCTTAATGAGTGTTAGTGTAATGTTTCAAATTTAAGGGGGTTTTGTGAGAACTCAAAAAACCTCAAGAGGTGTTAATGTAATTAACCCCACAAAGTTAACACTGTTAGAGGGTTAAGACATGTGCCAAAATATTACATGTGAGCATTTTTTGGGTACAAATAACCGATATAGAAGATTTGGAGCCCTAAACTCCTATAAAAAAACATATCATCCTAAATATATGCATAAAGTTACTAGTAAATATATAATATATTAGTGTATTTGGTTAAGATTAATCTCAACCATTGAATTTGGTTGAAATTAATCTCAACCATTGGCTCATAAAGACAAACTCATTTGGGTTGTAAGTTTGTAACCTAGGTATTGGCCAATTTCCCCCTTAAACTTGTAAGGGTTGGTCAATTTCCCCCCATAACTTTAATTTTAGTCACTTACGCCCTTAACTCCTATAATTAGTCAATTTTCCCCATGTTGTCAAGTTTATGAATTTTTCATCCTACATTCTGTTAACCTCTGCCACCCTTTGGAGCTTTCAAAGGGTAAAAAAAGTCAATTTAGTTGATTGTTTGAGGAGGAGCGTTCAAGTTTGGAAATGATGGAGGTCTCCTCCCTGGCTTGGTCGTATAGGAGAGTTTTAGAGAGAGTAAAAGTTTAGATTTTAGAAAAAGAAAAAAAAAATGCATTGAGGAAAATGATTTTCTACTCATTGAAGTTGCAAGTGTGGCAAAAGTTAATGGAATGTTGGATGAAAAATTCAAAAACTTAACAACATGGGGGAAATTGACTAATTATAAGAGTTCATGGGGGAAATTGGCTAAAATTAAAGTTCATGGGGAAATCGGCCAAACTCTACAAGTTCAGGGGGAAAATCGACAAATACCTCTTTTGGTTTTTAGATGTGACTTTTTAATTTCACTAGTTTCTTTCTATTTCAAGTTTCAACTTGAACTTAACTTATTTATTATGCCATTTAAATTTTGAAGTTACATAAAAATTTGGCACTCAAATTCAAACCTTTAAATTCACATAAAAATTACACCAAAATTTGCCAATTAAAGTTACTTAATATGAACTAAAATTGGAAGAGCCCAAAAAATTTGGCCTAACAAACAAAGCCCAATCTAATTTTTTGATTTACTGAATTTAAGTTTACTGAAAATTTTGGTTCAGTTTCGGCTTGATTTTTTAGTTAACAGAAAATTTAGTTCGGTTTTTAATTTGGCATTTTCGATTTGGTTACCAAACCAAAACCAGCCCTAGTTTGGATCATTGAAGAAAAAGTCCTTTTGCAGCTCGATTATCAAATGTGGACCTTTGGCAGTAGGTAGCATGGGGCAGACATTGGGCCTTCCTTTGTGACACTAGAAACAGGGGCCAGATATTGGGTTGGTTGGGATCATTGACTCAACTTTTAAGGAGCAGCAAAAATAATGATGCCTTCCTGAAAGGGTATAAAACGACATGTCGTCTCTCCATTTGATGGAAAGTCAGTGCATGTTTGATAAGTATTATTACATCTTTTAATACAATAATATATGGATAATACTTGTATCCGCCCATCAGAGAATCCACATATTCAATTCTTTGCAAATAACGTATATGTTAATTGGTACTTATTCCGTCTATTTGTTCCATAATAATTTAATTCGAATTTGTCTTCGTCAAGAATCAAACCTAAGAACTCCCACTAACAAGTAAAGTGAAATATCACTGGATCGTAGTGGTGCAATATGATTGGAGCATGTTTTTACTCCCTTCAGCAAGCTAGAAATTTAATCTCTTTGGAAGGAAAAATGTTCGTAGTTGATTATTTGGCTAGTGGCATTCACTTGCAAATTTTTGAAGTGAACTTCTGGGATTTGGGTTCAATGTTAAACTTCATTGATGAGTTTTGCATTCTTCGAGCGCTTAGAGTGCATGGTAGGCCTTCACGGGCGCCCAAAATTCATGATGTCCTTTGGCTTTCTCCTTGTGCATTTGAAGTCAAGGTTAATACTAATGGTGGGAATGTTCTTCAGGTCAGGCTGGGTTTGTTGGTTTATTTTTGACCATTTGGATCATTGTCTAGGATGCTTAATGGGATTGTTTGATATTTCTATTGCCTTGGAGGAGAAGCTCAGGACCATTATTCATGTTGTAAATATGGTTTTGGAGAAGGGTTGGCCTTCTCTTTGGATTGAGTGTGATTTTTCTTTGATAGTGCATTTTCTTTATAATAGATCGTGTTAGGTTCCTTGGCATTTATTGGTTGATTGGTCTAACTCTTGCACCATTCTCTCTTCCGTGCGGATTCAAGTTTATCATATCTATCGTAAAGGTAATCAAGTGGCTGATTGTTTAGCAAATTTTGGTGTTGATCATGTTGGGGTTCGTGATGGGATTCTTGTTTTGCAAGTGCTGCTGTAGCTTTTGTTCATGGTCTTTCGGGGCTTCCAAACATCCAATTCTTTTAGGAGTTTTTTTAATGGATTTCTCATCTTCTAGATTTGAGTTTCGTTGTGGCTTTGTTGGTTTAAGCTAGGATCATTCTTTCTCACTCTTCCATTTTCATTTTTTGTTTCTATGTCCTCTAACTTATTGTACCTTTTAATTTTTGCTTATCTTCTATCTTCTATCTATATATATAAAGAGAGAAGGCAAATTTGGTAAAACATTTGTAATATCAAAAATGCCCTTTTCTTTTTACAACTTAAAAAAAAAACAATTCAAATCAATTTTTGAACTTTTTTAAAATCATAAACTATATATTAATTTTTTTTCAAATAAAATTAAAATATCCAAAAAATAAACTTAAAGAGCAAATTGCCACACACGTTAACGTGTGACAAGAGGCTAGTCAATATAATCACAATGTCTTTTCGTGATAGTTACGCTGGAGAATTTAACATTGGTGTTTAATTTTCTTTTAAAAAAAATAGTGTTACGAAATTAATCGTTTTCTCATAGGACCATCTATGTATGCCCCAAGCTCAAGCAGTGTTGGTATAGGAAAAATCTGCACCCATCAAACCTCCTTTTCGATCAAAAATTTCCTTTTTGTTTCTTTCTTTATGCTGGCAAAGTTGAAGAAGTTTGTTGGACTAGCCCCATCTATCTAACAGTTCCAAAACAGCATCAGACACAATCATGAGTTAGGTTGTGGGTAGCAACTCTCAAAAGTATGTATATTTGACATACAACTAATATTATAAAATTGGAAGGAAATCATTTCCCTTTTGAACTTGCTTAGCTTAGCCTTTCATTATATTCCAACTACTTCTCTTGCTTCAACAATAATTATCAAATTTTACTACTAATTGTAAGAGTTTAATTTTCTTTTTGTCAATAGAAAAGAGGTATTTGAACTTAGCTCATTGGACATTGAAAAGAAAAGTATCATACTAAGATCTAATTGATTACCAATCATAATAGTAAGACTCGAATAAATGGAGAACCTCATGATCGATACATAGTCATAAATTTATTTATTTATTTATTTAATCATAATAGTAAGACTCGAACAAATGGAGAACCTCATGATCGATACATAGTCATAAATTTATTTATTTATTGATACTCAAAACTTCATTTCACAATATTACCGTAAATTTTATCAAACAATCTGACATATATGTTATTACATTATCAATTAGAATTGTTAAAGGTAAAATTATGTTTGCATGTTACTATCTTGTTAATTAGAATAGCACGAACAAAGTTTTCATGTAATGGATCGTCGTGTTAGTCTAACTACACAACTTTTATTGATTGCTAAGAGAAAATTATTACCATATACTTCTATGTTTATCTCCAAATAATTCCAAAAAGCTCTTTTAATTGGGTCCAACTTCAGTGGTACGTACCATTCAATGGTACGTACCACTCAAGATTTTTCCCTTTTAATTAGGTGTTGTGAGACAGTGTCTAGTTGGCAAAAGGAATAGGGTTGATCGTGCAGTCTGGGCATTTTGGTCCGCGTCTATATCAGACATACCCCCAAGGATTCATCCAACTTTTAAATTTTTTAATTCATGATAAAGGAGCCAGCTGGACTGACTCACAACATACCAGCTTATACATCTATAATTGCAATATTGTTATAAAATGGAAGAAGACGAGAGAACCTTGTTGCTGAGAATTTGCAGTGGCTGCAAGAGTATAGATTTTTTGGTACAATTATTTATTGAAATGGTAAAAAATGGGGTAGTCTTTACATTTACGAGAATTCTTTTATATAGGAAAGTTTACACTCGTAAGAAGTAAATGATATGAAGTGAAAATATTAGCGTGATTGTCTCACTCCCTAAAATCTCTCCATAATCTTCTAGATTAGGTTGATTGTATAGAAGATACCTTGGTGTGCACTCAAGGCAAATTGATTGTAATTAATAAGTGTATTTGTACTCCCTATATATTGTATATTTGGGAATGAATGAAATCAAGGGGAAACTTTTTTCTACAGAAAGTCCTCATCCAATTTACTATTTCATCTTTTTATTACTGTCTTACTTAGAGCCTTTAATTGGTGCCACTAAAATCAATTGTGACTGCTTGCTTCTTTGCTTCTTCATACATCTCTACGTCGTCATTCACACTAATTTCACAACAAATATATACATTTTTGCGAAGTATAATAAAAACAAATCAATTGTGAGAAAGAAGAAAAAAATCAATCAATCGTGAGAAGTTTTGTCAAGAGAATAGTAAGGTAACTACTGGATTGACATTGTCATTGTTGCAAATTACAATGGTTATACATTGATGAAAATGGTCATAGTAAGTTGCAGCGCTTCATTCTTATTTGCAATTGTCGTCTGTATAAAGCTTTAAACTCAAGACTTATTCCAACAAACTGTAAATTACGTGACACTAAACCAAATGAACCATAAAAACCCAAAAATCCTGAAAGATATGAAATTTTGGGAAACGGGGAGATGAATGGAAGAAGAAAAAATATGGAAGATTGTGAAAACAGGAGAGAAATATGGATGTAGAAAGGTGGGATTAGAATTGAGATTTAGGTAGTATGTAAGAAGATTTGTAGGTAAACCAAAAAAATAAAACCTAAGAAATTGAAAACGAGAGCAATGGAGGGACCCAAAACCCTAGAGCAAAACCTCAGGGACGACAAGGCCTCCAACTCTCAAAATTAAACCTAGAGCCGTTCGGGGAAGGAAGGACTTTCTTCCAACTAACCTATGTGTTTGTGAAACGGAAAATCATTACTATTTTGAAATACATAATCACACATTCAGAAATAATCTTAATAAATCGTTGAAGTTAGTCCAAGTGACGAGAAAAACGTGAGTACCAAGTTAGAAGAAATTAATACATGTTTGATTCCTCTAAAGATAATTGATACATAATCTCCATCTCCGCAATGAAAAATTGGTAGAATTGCAATGAACTCTTTCACGAAAATCAAAAGTTAGCATATTTGACACTATATATGACATACATTTTTTTTAGTTACAAAAGAGAGTTTTGAACTTTTGAACTCCAGATATCTAATCTGCTCACTTTCATAACCCTACTCACTTTCACCGCTTAGCAAACCTTCTACCTTCGATGACTTAGAGGGAGTAGGCTACAATGCTCGCAAGCATTGAATGCTTACACCAATCTCACCATTAAAATGAGGGAGGAGAGAGGAGAGAGGGGGGAAAGAAGGGTGAGATTGATGTGAGCATTCAATGCTTGCGAGCACTGTAGCCAGTCCCGACTTAGAGATAACACACCTTTGTGTCTAAAATCATACAATTGGAGTAGAATAAAAACCACTTAAAATAAGCATTTGGCCAGACAAAAATTCCCCCAATAAATTCAGAATTCCCAACATCACAAATTTACAGCCACTTATCCATGATTTGAAGCATCGTATCTTCAAAAATTGACAAGCAAACGCGTATTAGCTACGATTATTTTGAGGGAAAAAACCGCAGCCAATGAGCCACTTGTGCATGCTAATTGCTATTTCCTTATCTCATTATCGCCATATGTATATGCTAATTGTAATTTCATTTTCTATCAAAATTTTGGCTTATTATGCGGTTAAAGACAAAAATGACATGAAAAGGAGCGCAGGATGAAAAAAATCATCACCAATGATGAGAGCAGGACAATGCGGGCAGTTGCACAGCTTTTTAAATTAGCTACAAAAAATAATGGAATATCAATTTCGTTACCAAACAGTAAATACAGTATGACATCACATAGACACGGACTGAGGTTTATGGGTTTGTCACTTTGTTTGGTCACTTGCAGTATAACTCTATACAATTTTTGTGTGAATCTGTTATTTCTTCTGTTTGCAGAATATGATTGTAGTGTTATGTGATATAAAGATTTAGCTTAGGAAACAAGCAATACCAGTTCAAGCGGAGTGTCCATTTCATTGACTTTGTTAAGCGTTGATGACGCGTTTACTAATCTGTAATCAGAATTTCAAAAATTGATTGCTGATTTTATTTTATAACAGATTAACTTGATTAGTGATTTTTCAGGTCGAGTATACATTACTTGCTGCAAAAGACTTATAGCTCAAGTAGTTAAGAGTATTATTTATCCATGCATCGAAGGTCATGCATCGCTTGCATTAAACAAGAAAAAAAGGAGACATTACTTGCTTCTCCCCTTTTCATTCTTGATCATAATTTTTGTAAAGAGATGTACACAATTTTGCAAACCAAAAAAAGAAGAACAAACCCTAAAAAGATTTAACCTATTAACATGTCATTTACAATTTAATAAAAAAACCACACAAAAGGGAAGAACAAGAGAAGAAAGACAGAATCATATTCCCAATTGTCAATTAATCTATCCACAAAGCATCCAATCCCAACTAACAAGATATCAAAATTATCAAAACAATTTGGTTTCTCTTTTCAATTATATGCTGTATACTTGTGCATTTCTTCCCTAGAATAATTCTTGATCTCTGTTCTTCCACAGACCAAACGAAAATGTCCCCCACCAATCACATTTCGACACGTAATGGCCCCAAACATTGCAAATTTCAGGCCCTCCGATCAACCTTCCCTGTGCGCCGAATCCGCATCGAACGACTGAGAATGAGAGGAGCTCCTGCTGCTTTTCATCCTCAAGAACCCATACAACTTCCTAATATCCCTAACCGCAGGAACACCACCTTCCCCACAAAACACCCCGCCATGTTCACCCGATACGGACTTTCTCGACCCGACATCAAACCCAACCCGCCTTCCGAACACTCCCGGGCCCCTCCCATCGCCGTCCGTCTGCAAAGCTGTGATGACCGATTTAATCGCCCGACTCGGCGAGTTCCGGTTCGCGATCATCAACTCGCCGATCTCCGCCGGACTCAAACTCGACCCGCTCAGGAAAATCTCCTCCACCTGCGAGAAGAGCTTGTGCTCCTTCACCCCGAGATAACTCGTCGCGAGATTTTTGAATGCTCCGAAATCGCAGAGCGGAAAGTGGATGTGGACGTCGATTCGACCCGGTCGGAGAAAGGCCGGGTCAACGTGGTCTTTCGAATTCATCGTGAACACCATGACTCTCTCCTCGGCGCAGCAAGAATTCAGCAGCCCGTCCATGAAATTCGATATACCCGAAAAGCTCAGACCCGCGGGTTTCTCGGCGAAATATCGGTCCAAATCTTCGATTACAATGACCGATTTTATCGTCGTCTGCAACAGCAGAATCTTCAGCTCCGAATCGTCTTTGACCCGCGAGAGATCCAGATCGTACACGTCGTACCCGAGGAAATTGGCCATGGCGGCGACGAAGCTCGATTTTCCCGTTCCCGACGGCCCGTATAGCAGGAAACTCCGTTTCCAGACCCGACCCAATCGATGATAGTACTGCTTCGCCTTCAGAAACGACTCCAAATCGGATTTGACTTTCGATTTGAGATCGGACTCCATTGATATGGTCTCCAAGGTCGACGGATGAGTGAAGGGGACTGGCTTCCACGCTCTGTCGGGCGCGTCGACGTTCATATAAAGCTTCAACTCTCGTTTCTTCTGCTCTAGCTCGTCGGCGACGGCGTGGATGTGCTGCAAATACGGCCGCAGAATCCGCCGCTTATCGGCTTTCCGAACCATCAACATTAAGTTCCTACTGCCGCCGCCGCCCTCTATTTGCCATATGACCTTAGCGCCGAGGAAATCGTCCTCGATGGTTTGATTGGGGTCGAGCTGGAGGACAATTTCGTTGGGTTTTTTCCCGGTGACGAGATTGGTGAAGTCCGATTCTTCAATGGAGGTGAGCGAGTTGAGATAGTCGGTGACTCGGCCGTAGAGCTGATTCTCCTGCATGCTCTCGTTGAATTTGGGGACTTTGAACGATTGGTAGACATGGAAGCAGTCCTCGAACCGCCGCCACCATTTTTTCACGATGTAAACCAGACCAGTTCTATACAGCGCCACCCGGATTGCTACAAATATACAGATTGTTACAATTACAAGAAAGATTGGATTGGAAAGAATCATAATTTGGGTTTTTCCCCCAAAAGTTGTGGAATTTGGTTATTAGAGGTGGGATTTTTGAGGTGGGAAGGGGATTTTGATGGGTCTCTTCCTTCTTTTCGAAGGGAAAATCATGGCGGGTTGGGTGCAGAGTCTGCAACTACAGAGAGTTGGGGGTTGGAGAAGAAGAAGAAGAAGAGAAAATTGAAAAAAAATGAGAAATTGATTTATGGATGAGGGAAAGAGGAGAAACCAGAGGGAGGAGGGGATTGAATTTTGAAGGGAGTATTTAATTAGGACTTGGGAGACGGCTACTTGCCGGCAAGTTTCGATGGGTCAAAAGCGAAGAATGAAGCAAATTAAGCGAAGTTAAAGGCAAAAGTTGTGTCATGTTTGGATTTTAATGTTATAAAATAAAATAAAAAAATAAATATTTTCAGCAATAAAAAAAATATCACTAAAAATAATAAATAAATAAATATATGGAATGATGAGATTTTAATATTAATTTTCTTTTATTTCTCCGTCATTTGTTAGCTGCTGTCCACTGTCCAGCCATTGGCTGATGTGTTTTATGGGCCTTTTTTTTATTAGCTTAATGTGATTTTTTTGTTTATTTATTTATTTATTTTAAATTTGTTTTAAATTTGTTTTTTAAATAAAAATTTCATTTAAATTTTGCATTTTTGTATAATGTGTGGGTGTGGATCTCTCTAATCTCTACCATGTACCAATAAGGAAACCATAATCTCTCTCTCTCTCTATGTATAGGGAATAACTTTTATCAATCCACAAATTTATTAAACTTCCAACTCAGACTATGTACCAATACAATATCTTATTCGGATTCGATTTGTAATTATTGTTGGGTTTGGACCAGATTGGCAATTAAAATTTGATTTGAGATGCTAATCACCCCAAAAGAAAAAGGTTTAATCACAATATAATGAGTTTTCTCACCTTCTAAGAAAATTGATTGGAATAATTAGTTTTAATTTTAATTGTGTATATTGTCTCACATCTCTTTCTCACTTCTTTCCTTTCTTATCTCTCATATCATACTCATATTTACTTGAAAAGGAGAGACATTATTGCTACTTACCAAAGTTTTCAACCAACAATGCATTAGATTAAAAGGTAATTTTAGTAAATAACTATAAAAAATTGAAATATTTCATAATATTTTTTATTGGAATAAGTTGGAATATTTTTTTATGTGTTCGAAAAAATTGGAAACGAAAATTCATAATCTATAAATGCATTCTAATTTTCATTTTAATTTTTCAGAAATATTCGTATTCAGAAATTTTAATGGTGGTATCAAAATACTTCATTCCAACTTGCACCCACAACTCTAGCCATGCGATGTTGACTCTTAGTCGGTAATAAGTTATGGATAATACTTGGGTACTCACTAGTGAGTACCCTATATACTCACTTTAATAATTTGGCCCAATGATATTTTAACACATATTTTATTGTTTTAAAAAATAAAACATATGCTATTTAATTTTTCTTGGGCTTTTAAAAATAAGGAACACATGTCATCTTTTGATTGGGCCAAATCAGAAAGTGAGTATATAGGGTACTCAAGTATTATCCATAAGTTATTACTAATAACAGTGGCAATCCTCGTTCAAAATAAAATGACAAAGAGAGATATTTTAGTGTTGCATAGTAGCATACAATATATAACGCCACTCTTTATCTACAAAGAAATGGAAAAACGAAAACAATAGAAACATTATTAATGGTACATAGCAATGAGTGATATAGAAAATGAATTATTGAAATTGAAAATAAATGATTTAATAATTGTGAAAATCAAATTTAGCAACTAAAACACTTGTAATACTAAATGCTACGTAGCATTGAAGCCACACCCCAAAGTTCATTCAAATTTATAATACACGTATATGTATTCAAATATTATTCTCTCGTTCTTTTACCAGCTAACCACATTGTCTAACATAAATTGCCACCTTTGAATTTTGTTTTTTCGGTTAATCGATTCATTCGATAAAATCATTAGCCAAGTGTCCCTAGCTAGTTGGAGATACCAACCTATGGAGATTCTTATGCAAGTTTAATAAAAATATCCGAATATATATGATCTTTTACTTGTGTATGTGACGTACCAACCACCAAACAAACAAGTATCTAACTGCTAATAATCGTTAATTGGCCCTAGTTTTTCTCCATACGGAAGGGCAAACCAAATTAGCTAGCTAGCTGCACAAGTTTTTTTCGATTTGATGGCCTAATTATATTAAAAGCAAAAAAAAATCCAATAGTTTTGAAATTCTTACGTGTACGTAGTCTAAGTAAGTGACACATTCAAACAAAATAAAGGCACACAAAAAGTATCTTTTTAAAATTCTGCATACCTCTTGCTGTTCATGCAATCTCAACTTTCAGAGTTGGAGCGTCAGCACTTACACGCTTTGAAGGTTTCCAAAAGCCAATTTAGCCCGACTTTCCTTTTGATTCTTGCCTAATTTTTCTTCTTCTTATATATGATATATATTGTAGGAGTAGACTACGGTGCTCACAAGCATTGAATGCTCACACCGATCTCACCGTTAAAAGGAGGGAGGAGGGAGGAGAGAGGGGAGGAAGGAGGGTGAGATCGGTGTGAGCATCCAATGCTTGCGAGCACTGTAGCCAGTCCCTATATTGTATACATAAGTGAGCTTCTGTTGAAGGATCCCTCATAACCTTATTTGAGAGATATTTTTGTAGAGACCAATCTAAATTGTATTTTAACAATCCAACTGTCTTTTTTTTAGATTTTTTCTGAAAAATTGTCTCTAAAAATCACCTAAATCAGAAACCATAAAGATGATCTTTGTAGAGTGATTTATAAAATGATCGGATACTTGGCTACTCAATGATGAGTAAGAGTTTCTACTCAAAACTCTTTGTGATTGATTTACAAAACTTTGTGCTTATGATTGTAACCCATTATTTTATAAATACTCTATAAAGATAATTTTTGAAAAAAATCATTAAAACTAAGATTGTTTAGTCAATTAACTTTAGCAAATAAATAAACGGTTTGTTTAAGCAATCAATTGTAGTATTACAAACCATCTATCTATTTACTAAAGTTGATTGAATAAATAACATTAGTTTTAATTGATTTTTTGTAAGGATGATATTTACGGAGTAATTTATAATATGATCAGTTCCTATCATAAGCATGAAATTATGTGAATTAGTTATGAAGAGTTTTGAGTAGAAACTCCTACTCATTTTTGAGTAACCAAGTATTATTTAAGTACTATTCTGTTAGATATAGGTGTTGTCTAAACTTACTTGTTCTCTTAAGGGGTACTTTAACACAATATTTTCCCATAATTTTATGTATATATTTGGCCCCGACATGACCCAAAGTCAGTGCAAGTTTGTAAGACTCGTGAAAATTGTTAATGACATCAAATCTTGTCTTGTTGATATGATATTCTCACTACGTAAAGAAAACTCCGTGTTGAACTTTTTACGTGTGAAAAAAAGATTCGATTAGAATGCTTACAAGCATTTCATGTTTACATGAATCTAACTATTAATGGTTAGATTATTTTAATAGTTAATGGTTAAATTTGTGTAAACATGGAATGTTTGTAAGCATTGTAGCCTATCACGTGAAAAAAAGTTTATGGATTAATATTTTTGAAGCTGGTATTGAGTTTGACTACGTCCCTCTTGTTGAAAAAGTTCCGTGAAATTTTTCATTATAACTTTTACAAGGCGACGCAGTGACAGTCTACCTACATTATAACACATAGTAACAATATTTTACAGTTTTTTTTATTTAAATTTATTATTATTAAGGGAAGAGAGAGAGTTCGAAACTATTACAATAATTTAGAAGAGTGGAGAGTTTCGAACTTGGAACGCATAGGTGGAAACCCAACATTTTACAGTGATACAACCACACTTGAGAAAAAATTCATCATGACAAAAGTTTGAATCTACCTTCTTTGTTTTATAAAACTCATATACTATAAACATAACTACACAAGTTTGACACCATGTAGTAAAATAATTTCCTACAGTGTCTTACTTTTTTTTTCCAAGAAGAAATTAGAATTCCCCACTCATCTTTCACATTTTTTTTATTAAACATTAGTGCGTTTTCAAATTTTAATTACAAGCTTTGACAACATTTTTAATTTGTAACATTCCGTAAAAAGTTTGTTATAAAATAATTTTCGAGGGATATTTTGGACACATGCGTGATTATTTTGTACACGAAATCGTGTAATTTTACTGTTTTGGTGGGTGCACAATACCCCCAAAACCCAAAATATATTTTCTCTCTCTTCTTCCCCATCACTTTTTCCTTATCTTTCCCTTATCCTTATTTTCTTATTTTTCTCTCTTTCTCTTTCTCTCTCTCTCTCTCTCTCTCATCGTATGTGCATAGTGCACGTCGACGAAAACCCGTTGAACTGAGGCGAACTAAAATCACCACCATCTTCGTCTCGACACCCTGGACTCAACGGTGCAAACCGTTCGTCCAAACTCCCACCCGTTTGACGGGAAAAGCTCACAGAAGAACCGGACCTTCCCGGCGATTTTCTCGCCATTCTAGACCGAGGTTGTTGGAAATGTGCCCTAAAACCAATCATATGATAATAATTTACGGACATTTCACATGTCAAACTAATTTAGTTTAATATAAAGGGCAAAGATTATTGTTTAAAGTTGTCTCATATAAATGTTATATGCTTAAACAATTAGTCCAAGGAATATGTGCTTAGAAGAATGTAATCTAAACAAGTTAGGTTCATGAGGCCATTCTCGTTCGTATACATATCCTAAACGTTCCTGATCATAGGATTGCCAATTGGGCATTGACAGTCCGTTAAGATCAGTACGTGCTATGTCTTCTCCCAGGGAGAGTGACTAGTCTCGAGTCATTGGTGTGATTGACACCAAGACAAGCATGTAGGTGCTCAATATATAATGAGTCCACTGAACAAGATCAACGAGGAGTTCTCATACTCATGTCACATGAGAACTCATGGTTGGGATAATGCAAAGTAGTCCTTTGACCTGAGGCATCATAGTTGTCTTGTGGTTAGGTCCTTGATCTTTGACTATGTCAAAGTCACTCCATCAGAGGGTGTCCACGACATAGTTGGGGTTAAGCCACTTAGCCATGGAGGCAAGTGAATGCACAACAATGGATCTCTAACCTTCAAACCGTTTGAGCGAGAATACTCTATGATATGATTAAGAATCTCTGGCCAGAGTATGAATGAGATTTAGGAAGTCGTTCCAAATCATATTCAAGGTAATCATATAAGTAAAAGAATCACATTGGATAGTAGACATGAATAAACTATCAAACCAAACAATGTGGTCGAGAGTGTTGTATTAGAGAAAGACCATATTGCATTGCAATCCTAAACTGAATAGGTTCTCTACCTCTTCTGATTAGCTTGGGTAGCCATGACATACTGCTAGGTGTCACTCATGGTTTGTGGAAGCCCTAAAGGTGTATAATCACTAAAGGGAGAATTGAAAGTATGTTTCAATTCACAATCGATGTGAAAGAGTTCTAATCGTCCACTACCTCGCTAAAAGGAACCTAATAGATCGTACACCGTGTAAGGTAGAGATTGAAGAAATAATGGAGATGAGTAAGGATAAATAAATGGTTTAATTATTTATGGCTAGGATTAATTAATATGTTAATTAATCAAACGAATAAGTTCGTTATAGACCTCGGGTTAGTTTTGGGCTTCAAGGCCCAATGAGCATCGAACGTCAAGCCCATTGACTTAAGTTGTATGACAACTTAATGACTAATGATACATAAGGGCCCAAACAGCCCTATGAACCTTTAAGGCCGGCCATATAGAGAAAGGGTAGTGAACTTGCTTTAATTGCAAGTTTGCCACTACATTGTGAGGTGGTATAAAGGCAACTTTATAACATTTCATCATTAGGGTTTTCTTTTGGAGAAAATATGAGAACACAAGCTCTCTTTTCTCTCTAAGAGGCCGGCTACCCTAGAGGAAATTAGCTAGTAATCTTACTTCCTCTAGGTCACTCATCTCCTCATCAAAGCTCTCCTTGGTGTGGAAAAATTAGAGGTTCTCTACTTTGGGAACTTGGAGAATCCTTTTCAACCATCATCCTCCAAGAAATCCATAGAGCTAAGAAGCAAGGAATGAAGGCCCTCTCCTTGGGTGAATAGCCTTTGCTTATGCAAAGAAGAATCAACAAAGGTATAAGATTTCTCAACTCAATTTGTTCTTGAGTTGAGTCTTGGTTCACCTCTCTACTAGGCTTTGAATTTCATGGGTAAAGTTTTGTTTTTGAGTACATACAAGCATGTTTCCGCCTTTAATTATTAATTGCATGCCATAGATGTTGCTCAAATAAACTTGTTTTTCCACAAATTTTCCTTTAGAGGTGAGGTTTCTACCTACCACCATTGGGTTCCTCTCGCTGAGTAGATGAATTTTCATATGTCATTTGCTTGATTTGGTTGAGTTTTGACGTAGATCGACGAAGCTACAGTACCCGCGGCCTTTCAAGGCAATTACATGCCATTTTTCGAGCTTGTACAACCAAACCAAAGCTACACCGTCATTCTACTCCTCTCTAGCTTCATTTTGACATAAAGAACATGAAATTTAGCCAAGAAATGAAGAAGTTATGGAGATTTGAAAATTTCCCAGAAAGCCGGCCAAAATTTCGGCGACGGTGGCGTTGGCGATCGGAGCCAGTTGCAGCGACGACCGACCGCTGACGTCAGCAACCGGTTCAGACGGGCCAGGTGACGTCAGCAACAGGTCCAAACCGGCCAATGACGTCAGCGACTGAGAATATTCCAGGGAATATTCCTTTTAACGCTGTTAGGAATATTCTGTTAGATTTAACAGAGATGCTGGAATATTCTGTTAGATCTAAAGCCGTCAGTTGACCGGCGCGTTGACCAGCACGTGAGCCGTGCGTGGGACACTGTTTTTCAATTCCGTCGACGCGAGGCGACTCGTAACAACGTGTACTACCTAGGGACAGTACGTATGGTATTATTCGGAGTGTTTCGGACCTCCGTGTTGAGCAAACAAGGGATATGTTTAATTAATTAGTTTAATTAGTAACCTTTATGAGTTTAATCATTACTATAGTGATATCTCATATAGGTGAGACTTATCCAGAGGACTACCGAGGCTACCTAGGACAGGGGGCTACGACTCGGCTACTTATAGGTGAGTGAGTAGGTCTTTGTTTTGATAAATGTATTATTACGTATGGTTTGTCAATGCTTTCTTTAATTTGTTAGCATGACTCATATTATATGCGATTGTTGGAGGTAGAACATTCGCATTATATTGTCATACATGTTTCTATACTGTTGCTCATCAGTAGATGTATAACACCCCGGGTATCAGTACTCAGTCTTGTGGCCAGGACTAGCCTTGACGTTTGGAGATGTCACTACCAGTACCGCTACGCAACTTTGGATCCATTGTAGGTACTAGCCTGTTCTAGGTTGCACTAGGCAACTCGAACTTGTGTGACGCATTTTGTGCACAGCGATTAGCTTTAGACACGCGTCATTGTAGTACTCAGCGTATTATTTATATAACTAGCCTGTTCCTTGTAGCTTATCTACTTAAGCTTGTGTGTTTACATATGGATGAGCAATCAGTCGTGATTTTCGGAGAGTACCCGTGTTTTGAGCAGTCAGTCTCATTTTCGGGGAGTACTCGTGTTTTGAGCAGTCAGTCTGATTTTTGGGAAGTACCCGTATTACTCTTATAGTATTTTGAGGATCATACCGGGAAGTATGACGTATTTTCAAAAACTATACATGTTTTCCAGCGAGGGGATATTATGCTCTTGAAAACAAAGGTTTTATCAAACTTTGCTTTTTGACCCACTCACCTTTTTATGTTTTGCGCCCTTCCAGGACTTAGTGGCTGATTCAATTTTCCAGTGAGACGTGGGCTTGCTTCGGCTGTGGTTAGCGGTTCTGACACTTCTTCCGGATTATGTAGGATTCGCTCCTACTTTTAGTTAACTTTTACTTATCCATCCTCACGAGGATGTGAATGTTTATACTCTATGCACTATTTACTATGCTCTGACTGCTATGCACCTGTAATAATGGGTTTTACCCATCACCACACTCTTACTTCCGTTTTCAACTCTAAATCTATTCACTCTTTCACTTATACATGCATAATTGGCTTTAGTCATTTAACACGTGTCGGCTAACACTTTCCGACACCTAGCGAGTCAAGATCAGAATGTGTCAGATTGGTATCAGAGCATAAGTTTTAGGCAGTCATGCATTTGTCACTCTGTGATATTTGCATTAATACTTTCTTAATCAGAGGGAGATGCTACTCCAGTTTAAGAAAAATAGTTACAACTCTGGCAGATCATCTAGTGGAGGCTCTAACTCCAGAACACCTCGAGGAGGTAAATCCACTGTTGGTTCTCGTTTTCAGACTTAGAGTAATTCAAGGGGCTCTAACACTACTCGTTGACGTAAGTGCAACAACTATCATTCTGGAGAGTGTAGGCAGACGAGCCGAGGATGTTTTACTTGTGGTCAGGTGGGCCACAAAACTAGTAATTGTCCTCAGAGGCAATAGAATCAGCAGGTAAGTATGGTTCTTCAATAGCATATGCCACCGTTCGGATCAGGCCAGTTCCAGCAGCCATCTTTTGGCGGTGCTGTTCATTATCAGGGTGATGTGTCTCAGTACTCTAAAGACACTTACCAGTTCCCGATGGGCGTTCCTCAGTTCACGTCGAACATTCCTCAATTCTAGAGAGGCTATACTCAGTTTCCCCAGAGCTTTCCGCAGTTTCAGGGAGGTTACCTTCCGTATCAGCAGGGCGGTTCGCAGTGGTATGGAGGCGGTCAGTATCGGACTTGTGAGACAACTTCTAGTGGCAGTGGACCGAGCAAACAAACCGATCGAGGAAACCAGAGACGTGGCGTACATGGTAGAAATAACCAGGGATCTAGAGGTCGTACAGGACATCAGACACAGTCACTAACATCATTGCCCAGGACGCTCAGACTAATCCTGATCTTGTCATGGGTACGTTGAACATTCTTGGTCACTTTGCTAGAGTTCTAATTGATCCAGGTGCTTCTCATTCAGTTATATCCCTTCAGTTTGCTCAAACCACTCAACCATACTCTACTCCTCTCGAGTATGATTTGGGTATTGCTATGCCTAGAGGCAAAGTCTGTTATGTTCAGTGTGAGTATCAAGGATGTCCTGTCCTTGTTAGGGGAGAGGATGTCCTGTTATGTTCGCCGTCGCCGGAATTTTGGATGGGTTTCTGGAGAATTTTCAAATCTCCATAACTTCTTCATTTCTTGGCCAAATTTCACGTTCTTTATACCAAAATGAAGATAGAGAGGAGTAGAATGACGGTGTACCTTTGGTTTGGCTGTACAAGCTCGGGAAATGGCCTGTAATTGCCTCGAAAGGCGGCGACTAGTGTAGCTTTGTCGATCTACATCAAAACTCAACCAAATCAAGCAAATGACATATGAAAATTCATCTACTCAACGAGAGGAATCCAATTGTGGTAGTTAGAAACCTCACCTCGGTCTAGAATGGCGAGAAAATCACCGGGAAGGTCCGGTTCTTTCGCGAGCTTTTCCCGTCAAACGGTTGGGAGTTTAGACGAATGGTTTGCACGGTTGAGTCCAGGGCGTGGAGACGAAGATGGTGGTGATTTTAGTTCGCCTCGGTTTGATGAGTTTTCGTCGACATGCACTATGCACATACGGTGAGAGAGAGAGAGAAAAATGAGAAAAAAGAGAAATAAGGAAAAAGTGACGGGAAAGAAGAGAGGGAAAAAAGATATTTTGGATTTTGGGGGTATTGTGCACCCACCAAAACAGTAAGATTACACGATCCCATGTACAAAATAATCACACACGTGTCCAAAATATCCCCCCCGGGAATTATTTTATAACAAACTTTTTACGGGATGTTACAATATATGGGAAAAATCTTGAGTGGTACGTACCATTCAATGGTACGCTATTGAATGGTTCAGATTAATTTGCAGTGGGCCCCAAATGAATCTTAGCCATTTAACAGTACGTACCATTCAATGGTACGTACCACTGAAGTTGGACCCCAATATACGTGCATTTTTTTAATCTGACGTGAAGAATTCAAGTAGAGCAGTGATAACTTGTATAATTTTGTAAGAAAGATGTTTAATCGAATCTCTAAAAGAAATAGATGTATAGTCTAAAATATTCAAAGCTAAGGCGTCCATATCAAAGCGCCTTTTTTTTCAATTATTATATGGCAATGTGATTAAGGAGATATATTCTTTACAAAGATATATGCTTAAACAACTAAGCATGAGTTTTTTTTTTTAATGCTACGGCCTGACTTGATAGAGCGTTGATATGTACATTTCATTGATTATCTTATGAGACGCGGCTTAGACACGGATTTAGCTTAAGCAGATAAGAGTCAAGAGCCAAGACGTTGTTCATGAGGTACAAACAAGGGACAGGCTTTCTTGCAAAAAATTGCAAACCCCTTTATGTTTACGGCATTTGGTTTTGAATGTAATTTCCATATCAATACTCCTTATTTGTCAACTTCCTTACTTTTGGGGGTTTTTTTTTGGTAAACTATACTTTCGGTTTACCTTATTTTTCAACCCCTACTATTCTCCTACTTTAGTTGTCGAATTATTGACTTATTTTTTGTCATTGTTGGGGTTAATGCAGACAACATTATTGTGCGTGACACGTAAGTCTCTTTTACAAGAGAATTTTCCATGTAACTTCACGAGAGAATTTGCCTTATAACGGAATATATATTCTCATGATAAGTTATACATATACAATGAGAATGAGATGTATATAACTTCAAGTATTTGTCAAATAGCGGCAGGTACTATAGCTAGTGTGATTTAGTCTTGAGTGTTAGGTTGGAGATGGAATTTTAGAGCGTCTTGAACACTTCCATTATTCGACTAACTCAAGAAAATTAATATTAAGCCGATATTAATGTAGTTAGTTAATCACATACTCCGTGGAAAAAAACAAAATCATATATTGTGAACTTGGCATCTTGTTATTATATATGCTGAAAGGGAGTGAAAAGGAGGCAGAGGGAGTCGTCGCTTTTGCGGTAGCTGTGGCTGTGGAATGATCACCTAATACTATCTACCCATTAGAATTTAGGAACAAAACAAAAAAGAAACAAGAAGGAAACAACGTAAATATACAAAACAAAGATGATTTTATTTCTTCTATATTTTCAGTTTTAGGTTGTATACCCACTACGTGTATGGAACGAGGAACACACAATTTGGTGGCTTAACATTTGGAAAATAAGAAGGGTTGGCCCTGCATTTTCAAGGCCTCACATTACTTGGTCCCTAGGCTTTTCAACCCATCAAGGTGGCCCAATATATCCTTGTTCAATTTCATTGGGTCTTGATTCTGTCCCTCAACCCATGAAATAGATTATGCAGGATTTACGAAGAAACATTTGTCGGTTTTATAAAAAAATTGTTATTGGTGTTACTAAACTTAAACTTAATTAAGATATTGTTACCGCGGTCAAACTTCATTTTATTTACGATACTGTTATACTTCCCTTGTTTTTATGATTAAAGCAAGTTCACAAGGTGTTTTTGGATATAATTTTTTTTTGAGGCTATTTTTGTTAGTTTTCTATTGAACCTTTGCTGAAGAAGGAAATGAGCTCTTATAGGAGTACAAAATCATGCCCCTTTTGTAGTGCTCTTTCAATGTGGGATTGAAGGCTCAACAACAATGTTGCAGTTAGCGAGTGGTCGCGAGGTACGCCACTACATTTTCGCCGCCTGACATTATTTGGCGATATCTCACACGTGTGCTGGCGTCAAGTGGGGGCACTAGGTATGTGTGGATTGACCCGGACCATCCCTTTGACCGGCCTAATGCAATTTTAGCATCATCAACTCTGATTGAAGAATTAAAATAAATTTTACAATACTTACATATGTTTAATACGGAGTAGGCTACAGTGCTCTTAAGCATTGAATGCTCACACTGATCTCACTATTAAAAGGAGGGAGGAGGGAGGAGGGAGGAGAGAGGAGGGGGGGGGGGGAAGGAGGGTGAGATCGGTATGAGCATTCAATGTTTGCGAGCACTGTAGCCAGTCCCGTTTAATACAATTACTATTTCGACCGTCAAATAATTATTATATTAAACATTGGAAACGGTGATTCATACTCGAATTTTGGACCAACAACATGCAGGCAAGAACTAAACGAAAAATAAATAGAGGAAGTGATGCATGCAATCCAAAAACCTGGAACAATGGATCTTTAAAACTTGTATATTTGATAAAATATCACATACATCAACACAAGATGGTAAAAATTAGTTTTACCTCTTGTAGCACTACGTTGATCTTCATCAAGGTTGATCACTCTAGTGGAGTGCCTTATATCCTTCCTTGCATGCTCCATCTCCTTAGCTTGGACTTGAGTGGATGTAGAAACTTGAAATTTTCCAATCACCAAAGATTTGGTGCTTCTAAGAATTGATACCTCCTTAGCTTGGACAAGTGATGGAGAATGAATAAAAATGAGTGGCTAGTACACTCTTACTTCTAGAAAAGGAATTGGTAGCTATAAGTGTTTCTCTCCTCTTTTTGGTTAGAGAGTATGGAGGTGATCACCTCATGAGGTTGAGAGTAAAAACTCTCTCTTGCATGTGAGAACGAGTGGAAGAGAAGACTTAATTAGAACATCTAAGAGAAGTAGTCTTTTAAAGAAGGGTGAGTACTCATCCTTCTCTCACTAGCACAATATTATAATGTTAAGCGGAAATAATTGAATTTTGATTTAAAAACAAAATTCAAACACCATCCCACAAGCAATTTTCGTCCAAAATGGCTGTTAGGCTCTTTTGGGCCTCTTATGCACTTTAAGTCATCTTATGACTTGAAGTAAGCCCATTCGGTTAGGAACCCTATGGACTCGGCAACTCTTGGAACTATTTCGAGACCCATTTTAGCCTTTTAACCTCCATTATAATTAATTATTTCCTTTCTAAACATATCTATCACTATATAATTATCCTAACTTTAGAATAGGGTGTGCGATCTACTAGGTTCTAATCGACGAGGCCGTGATACGATTCAAACTCTTTTGATCATTTTGACGGATTTAAAACAACTTTTAATCCAATCTTATTGTGAAGATCATAATTGATTCTTCAAGGCTTCACTGACTACAAGTGACACCTAGCCGTATATCATAGTTCCCAAGTCGATATAGAATTACAAAGGTTACAATGTAGTCTGATCTTTTTTTAATACAATGCTCTTAGTCACTTTAGTTAGACTTAATTCATGTCACTTGCCTATGTGACGTTCCATGATTCCACTACAAAATTGCTCTAGCTAAAGACTCTGAAATCATATGAACGAGCATTCTCTTTCCGTTCCTAAAGTTAGAGATTCCTTGTTGTGTATTCACTTGCCTTCATGAATAGTTCGTTCAATCCCAACGATGCCTTGAATAGTTCGTTAAATAGTGAAGATCAAGTGTCGCTAGACTAACTGGTCATATTAAAAAGATAGAGATGAGAGTCTACTCTAACCACACATGTAAAAAGTAAACAAAAAAAGGAAATTGGGAGTTAATAATGCCAAGAACGCATCCCAGTTAAAATTTTCTTCCCAATGCTGTGGATCATACTCGTTCCTTCCATAAAAGTGAAAGAGGGCCCCATTCCACACAATCAGCAAAGCACAGCAAACCAAATGGACACAATCCCCATCTTGCAATCTCACTTCCTTATCTTTTTCCCCCCAACACTTGTTCTCCCTCTGCCCAGCAAACAGAGGAAGAAGCATGGCTGCCACACTCAGCCTCCTCAGACTCCCCATTCTTCCCAAAAAGCCCACACAATGCCTCTCAAAAATCCAACAAAGTTCATCAATCCCAACAAAACCCAGCAATGGCAAGGATTCAACAAAACTCCTCACAACCACCACTGACCGCCTTCAGTCAACTTCTCTCCCACTCACAGCTCTCACATTGCCATTTTTGCTGGACACCAAGGCAAGTACAATTTAGTAATTCATTTAAGATCAGAACTTTCCCAATGTTTATAGATAGGAAGAGATTTTCGGACACCCTTTTTCTCCTTCTGCACATCTCTCTTTATTTATGTCCTTGATTATCTTTCGAGTTATTCAATTCAAAGGTCATGAAAAAACGAAGGTGTAGTAGAAGGATAAAATGTGTGTGTGGATATCATTTCCCTATATTCTTCCTTTCGAGTTTGGATTTTTGAGTTTTTTTTTTCTTCTGAATTTTGTGGGTGTGGATTAGGATGCACTTGCTGCAGGTGGGGAGTTTGGAATATTGGAGGGAAGGACATTTGCTCTGATACACCCAATTGTGATGGGAGGGCTGTTTGTGTACACATTGTGGGCAGGGTACTTGGGTTGGCAATGGAGGAGAGTGAGGACAATTCAGGAAGAAATTAATGAGCTCAAGAAGCAGGTGAAGCCTACCCCTGTCACACCTGAGGGGACTCCAGTGGAAGCTCCCCCATCCCCTTTTGCACTCAAAATTCAGCAGCTCACTGAGGTTGTCTTCTAACCCTAACTATGTGCTGAATGGAATGTATGCTTCCTTTTAAGTATTCCATGAATGAAATTGGCCTCCTTCTTGTGGATTGGAAAAGATACACTATTGTTATAATTGTTTAGGTCATGCATAAATTCTCTGTGCAGGACGTCTTGTCTTAGAGACTATCTTTTAAAAACCGGGCGGTTTAACCTAAAATCTAAGCGATCAACCAGCTAAAGACTAGAACCTATAGTCTAAGCTCTAAGTAATGGTTTTACACCCTAAAACAATCAACCACGTCAATAAATGAGATCAAAGTTGAAGAAAACTGAGTATAATTTTAATATTTAATTGTAAATTAATTTCATTTATTATTATGTGTGTGGCATTCATTTTTGTGTAAAGCTTGGTACACAAAAATTGGTGTTTCTACATAATTTAGTGTAAATGTCATGAAATGTTTTACTCCTTGAAAGTGTCTGATGTATCGGTGTTTCCTAATCAGGAAAGGAAGGAGTTGGTGAAGGGATCCTACCGGGATAAACACTTCAATGCAGGATCGATACTGTTAGCTTTCGGAGTTTTTGAGTCGGTTGGTGGAGGACTTAACACATGGTTTAGGACAGGAAAGCTATTTCCAGGTCCCCATTTGTTTGCCGGAGCAGGTAAAGTTTGGATTTCTGTTTGAAAAATTAAAACAGAATAACATAAAATATACACTGCCAAACCCGACTAGTGAAGGCTTAATTGAATTGTGTTGGTTTTTCTTCTTCTGAGCAGCTATCACGGTGCTATGGGCAGCAGCGGCATCTCTTACGCCTGCAATGCAAAAGGGAAGTGAGACAGCCAGAAACCTTCACATTGCGTTGAACGTGATAAACGTTCTGCTTTTCGTGTGGCAAATACCTACTGGATGGGAGATAGTTCTGAAAGTGTTTGAATTCACTAAATGGCCTTGAATTACAGGCATTCCAAAGGGTGAGTTCACTCGTTCAGCTACCTTCTTTTTACTCCTGCTAATTTCCATAGCCTTGTACGTAAAATTATCTTCGGTAGGTGCTAAGAATTACTTTTAAGCGTCGGATGCAGTGTCCATTCCAGTTAAATTTTTGTATACGTTAAAGAGCATTTCACTCTATGCTGTACCGTGCCACAATATACATACTAAGATATATCTCCTTTGCCTAGTACCCAAATATGTTTGAGAGCATTATTCTTCTTTTCGATTTATTACCCTTATGTTCAACCCTCATTCGAATCATCAACGATCAAATGAACGTGCCTTTAACACCTACATCATTGGGAATAGCTTAAAGTTGATCTTCGTCCTGCAATTGTTTACGTCCTTGTTTCTTTCAAGTATCCAAAGAAACTCCGGAACCAATGTAATTTTCTGCATTGATGTTCATAGTTCACTTCATTTCCTCCGGATACGCTTCTTGTTCTAGCTAAATCACATAAATATCAATGCGCGCCAATCCTCACGAGTCACAAAAGTCAGCACAGTTGAATCTGCTATCAATCGATTGCAAAATCATATAGGTAATCATTTTTTCTCTTCTTGCTTGAAATTAATTTTCAATTTATGAGCATATTTACATCTTTTTTCTACCCTCAATAACTAGGCTGTGAATGTTTATGAATGAGGGTTGATAATCTTGCAACGTAAGAACAACAAATAGCTAGAGAGATGGAAGGATGGCATCTGAACTACGGCGTTTCTTCAAAGCAGGATTACCGGAGTAAGCTAAGGGTATCGAGGTATAACGTACGTATAAGGTGTTCCTAGCATGCAGATGCAGTTTGTGCTTTCCCTCAGATCAAAGGCAAGGATATTAGGTTATATTCCGAAATAATGTAGTATCGGAGAAGTTCCTAAAGAATGTTGGCTTAAAATTCTCTTATAATTTGCCTAATTCCATTACCACTTCAATACATTGCAGGCATTGTTCACAGAATGCCAAAATGTGATCAAATTTTAGCCACCATATCAGTTCAAATTATGGAACTTACAGAAGTTTGTAGATCTTATATTCCATTTCTATGAAGGGCAGGGTGCACTGTGACTGTCTCACAGGGAGTTTTCCTCATCTAGTTATAGGGTCCCAATGGAGTTTGAAAGAATTGCCTTCCAAAATATCATTTACTGAGAAAGTCCTATGTCATACTTACACTATTTAATAGTTAGATGTGAAGACCGTTAGCTACATAATCATATCTAACCATCGAATGATATAAATATGACCAGTTACTGTTAAAAACAAAAAGGAAAGGAAAAGGCAGATATTCTTAGGGGCCACAGCTCAACCTTTATTTTTTGCTCCCTACTTTTTCAAATACTGGGAATCAGTCATCATTTGGACATTGATTTTGCTTTTTGAGCAACTAGAATGCCGTCTTTCTTTATCTGCCCCACATGCTCCACGGTCTATCACAGTTAATGAGTCATTTTTGTTTATCCGCTAATTACCGTCTAACACGTATACAAACATGAATTAATAAAAATACAAAAAAAAAAAAGTTTCGGTACACGTGGTAAGGAGGAATGGCTTCGAACAAGAAAATAAGATGCCCCTTACTTTTTCTCTCAAGGAAATTAACCAAAACGTTAATGAGTCAGTTCTGATTATTTGCAAATTACTATCTAACATGTATACAAAAATGACCGAATAAAAGCACAAAACTAAAAGTTTAACACACGTGTTAAACTGTGATTTGTGGGTAAGAAAAAATGACTCCGAATAAGAAAATAGGATGCCTCTTACTTTCCGCTCAGGAAATTAACCAAAACGAACATCCGTACAGGGATGAAAGCCCCTTGATGAATTGAAGAATCTAATGGACATTGGACATGAAGAGAGATGAAAAGTGAAAGTAGAAGCAGCTAACAATAGCATCACAAGCGAAGTCAAGAGCAAGACGCAGACGTTAATTAGTGCATGGGACATTAAGTTCTCAGAAGATTTGAAGAATCAAATTACAGTGAGAAATGAGAATAGTAGTAATGTTTTAGTTTGTTTTGTGATCGTTAACAATGTGGAAGAATCCCAACAAAGTGTACGTACTGTCTTTTTACTGTTAGCCAACATTATATAACTCTTTAAGAACCGCATACATCATATGCTATTTCAATTGCTAGCCAGCCCATTCTACAATGTACGCAACAAAGTGAGCCGCCATTTTCAAATTTGACAAGCTGCATCTATGAAAATTATGAAAATGACAATTGAGGGTGACATCAACAACTTAGAAGTCAATATTTTCTTGTCAGATTTATATTGCCAAAATGTCTATCTGATCATACATTTAGAGTACGAATGAATATGATTAATAGTTTAAATTATATTGATGTTATAGATTTTAAGAAGTTACTTTTATTTTATACAGAAATGATATATTCACATTCAAAAATAGCTTCACACGCTTTTGTTCTCTCGTATAAGAAGAGCATGTGAGTGAAAGTCTTTTTGAAGTTCAAATAGGAGTTTCTAATGAACATGCTAATATTAAAAATGAAAGAGGATGCTAACTCCACGTAACAATGTTATTTGCATTCTTCTAGAGAAATGCACAAGGTGTTTGAGGAATGCAATTATATCACTTTATTGAACAATATTGCATGTTAGAGCATCTATCTTCAATAGAAAACCTGAATTCGGTAAACTAAAACTTGTTTTAATCCCCTATGCGTCTCCAGATAGAAAAATGAGGATGTATATGATTTGATTTTGCTCCAATGGGGGAGCGAAATGAGCAGTGGCGAAGCTAGGATTTATTGGGGGGAGGGGCGAACTTAAAAGAATGCAAAGTTAAAGAAAAATGGTAACGACTAAATCTTTTTATATGGTAATATCTTCCATAATTAATTAATACAAACAAATTACAATTGTTGCCGGCGAGGTTTCATGTCATGAAAACGTCGCATAATAGGCTCATTATCAATACAAGCAAATAAATCTTTCTCAATGTAAACAAGCATGCTATCACTCAACCATTGATCTCCCATTTTGTTACGCAATGGTGTTTTCACAGTCTTCATAGCAAAAAAACCTCTCTCCATCGAAGCGGTTGCAACCGGTAGCACCAAAGTCAATGTATATACCTTTCACACCTCCCAGTCTTCACTAACTCTTTTGCAAGATGACTAATTTCTCTCAATGATGAAAACTCACTATGCATCTTCATATCATGAATGTAATTGTCAAGTTGAATTGGAAGATTCATGAGGTCCATACGATCAAAATCTTGAGGATAAAGTTGGGCTAAACAATTTATTAATCAATGATATGACGCCACGTGGAGAATAAAAATGATTTTTTGTAGGATCCTCTGCATGTTTTTTACCTTGCAATATTATGGAAGGCTTTTAATCGAAGCCTTTCAAATAAATCTAATGGTAATAAATAGTGCCACGTCTGATTCTCTTTACTTTTAATCCTCATCCCTTATGTCTTATTTCTCCTCACATCGCCGAAGTGCCCAGACAGTCAGCCAAAGGCTTGTATCGCCGACTCGACAATCACTGCTTCCCAGTTTCCAGTCAAATCAGGGGGGTTCAAGCGTCGCTCCTGCCTTTGTTTTCTGACGAGCGGGGGGCGACCGCCCCCCTTTGCTCCTACATAGCTTCGCCTATGGAAATGAGGGTTCCCCAATTTTAAGATGTAAAAGATATGTTTTAACAACTCCGACGAGTACGTGCTCTATTCTCTCTCTGTTGGCACATGAACATTAGAAATGCTCTTAAACATTTGTGCTAATTCCAATTTTTCAATGAAAAGACCTTAGACAAACAATTAATTAAAAAATAGAAACGGTTGGGTTGAAAAATAATTGATTTCACAACAAAGAGAGATGCTATTCTTGCAAGACTCAAGCATTGTCACACTACTTGGTGGTATAATTCTATTAATATTGTTTAGCAAGTAGTGTAACAATAGTTTCTCTAAAAAGTAAAAAAAGTTGCTGCACATTTGATGTCCTTGTTGCAGATATTGCCTATGGTTCATAGAATCCCCCCAATGACAAAGAAGGAGGTCACCCCAAACAAAAAATATAACTCTTCTAATTTACTCCATTTGATACCAACCTTGCAATGTCAAATTTAATTTTTGGTGCTTTTTCCCTCCCCGAAACAGCTCAACTTCAAGTGCTCTTCTGCATCTGATGCCTTTCTTTCTTCTCTCAGCATGTTTCTCATACTTCTTTTTTCTTTTTTATTTTTTTATTTCAAACTTCTCCCCTAACATTTTGCTTGCTTAAACTTGTCCCATCTATAAATAACAACACACACATCAACTTACATCTCATTGTTTCCAATTCCTATGTTTCTTCATATGTTACATTACTAAACTAGAACTAGAAATACAACTCCCTCCAATTTATTTTCCTTATCATCAACTATGGCATCCCAACCTGCCCGTCCGTGGTTCCGGCTAGGATCCATTGCCCGTCCGATCAACACCCCAGCCGCTGGCCCGACCCCTGTGCCCGCCCCCGCCCCTGTCCCCATGGTTAGACCTGCAATGAGGCCAATGGCTCCTCCTCCTGAACCTACTCCCGCACCACCTTCACCACCCACCACCACTGCTCTTCCACCGCCCCCTCCTCCTTCTGCAGTGGCACCACCACCTGCCGCCACTGCTCCACCGCCACCACCACCACCTGCAGCCACTCAATCACCTCCTCCTCCATCAATTCCATCATCACCAGTTAACAAAGCTGCACCTTCTTCCGTGCCATCATCTCCTGCAACCAGGGTTTCTGCAGCCCCGTCATACTCAGGGGCACCTTCTCCTAGTAGAACCAAGGCCACTACTTCTACTACTAATTCAGTGCCAAATTCTCCAGCCTACAAACCACAAACTCCCCACACCTCTCCGCCAAAACCAGCCATCTCAGCCGCTGCAAATTCTCCTTCATCATCTAAACCATTGCCACCACAAACTTATTCTCCACCAAAAACCACCACCATTTCATCAACTGCTAGGGAGGCTAATAATTACAACAACCAATCTCCCAAAACCATAAGGCCCATCGTGAATCAAACCCCACCTCAGTCACCAAAGCTCAAACCAACCGCCCCACCGCCCTCTCCTCTCACTCTTCCACCATCTCAGCTAAGGCCAAACACTTCAGATAATCAAACTGACCAACCCAAGTTTCCCATTGAGGCAGAGCAGAAGACAGTGCTGGTCCAACAGAAAACCATTGATCAACAAAAACCCACTTCATGGTTCAGCAGCTTCACCTCCGGAAACTCGAAAGGCGCGGACTTTCGCGAGTCCCCGAAGCCTAGCAGTAACACCCACAACGCAAAGCATGAAGGAGAAACAAGAGAGAGACTCATAGCTCGCAAGAAGTCGCCATCTAGTTCCGATCATGAGGCAGCTGGCATGAGGGTTATCACCGTTGCAGGGGAAAATACAGGAGCTCTCATGGAACTCATAAAATCCCCAAAAAAAACATGGAAGTGGGGAGCACTCTCATTACATTCATAAGAAGGGCAATGGCAAAACCCTAATGGGGAATCAATCTGATCAAGGCAGCTACAGCAGCAGCAGCAGCAGCAGCGATGGTGGTGGCGAGGAAGGCAAGCACAAAAGCAAGGATAAAAGTCACAGTGACAGAGCAGGGAAAGCTGCAGCATCAAAGCCTACAAGTGCTTTCATGAACAGCAATGTTCAAGGAATCAACAACTCCATTGTGTACAACAGTTCTTTCACTCACCATGATCCTGGGGTCCACCTAGCTTTCTCCAGGAAGCCCAATGGAGAAGGGTTTGAAGCCAAGAGCCACCATGCCAATGGCCGCCACAGTTAGAGACTCAGAGAGAGAGACAAAAAATGATGAGAGAAGATAAAAAAGGATTATTAAATTCAAGTGTCAAACACTATGCTTTTGTGTTTTGAATATATTAGGGTTATATGGATATAATTTGTGGTGATATAAGAATAAAACTGGAGGTCGTGATGTGAGTGTTGGAAAAAAGAGGGCATGGGTTCTGATTCTTCGTCATGCATGGTCAGCCTTCCACTCTTTGGTGGGGGTGTGTGTGACTGAAGGTTGTTGATCAATGCCTTTGCTTTGAAAATAAAACGGGCTGTTGCCTTTTTATGAAGATCACAATGCTATCAATTCCTATCTGTTGTGTTAGTGTTTTAGTATTCCATTGTAAATTTAGACTATGTACTATTGTTGTAAAAATTGGCTTGCTATGATATCGCGATTGATGATTAGAACGTGGCGATAGGTCACCTGGTTTTGGGTGACCTATTGGTTCAATCCGTGGCTTTAAGAGTTTCAAGCTCGTCGAGCGACCGATCGACCAAGCTAACCCAGTAGTCGGATTTGTGCAATAGAAAAATATAAAGTTAAATTTCCCAGGTTTCCTATTTTTCTAGGGCTTTTTTTTTTGTTTCTTATTTTCTAAAGTCATTTCCATTTGAATTTGAACAATCTTAATCTTGTTAATGAATAGTTATGACTTATCAAATATCATTTTCATTTTCATTCAAATAAAATAATTTAATTCCTAATAAATAAACATTTTAAATAAAGTAAAACCTCATCCAACAAGTACGCATGTATGCATGGAGTGACATGCACATAGACATAGGTATTCTATTTGATCTTCGATGTTGAGTTAGAGAGATTTTTATGAAGGAAAAATACGAAATAAATTGTGTTTGCTTCACGACACAAACTTATCATTTCTGATTTAGCTTCTTGCATTGTGAAATGGATGGCTTCTAATTTTCTTATGCTTACATGATAGATTACATAAAACTTTTTTTATTTTTTTTTATTTTTATAATTGAAATAGAGTGTCAATGACGTACGTTAATCTTTTTTTCTTTTACCTTATTGATAAACGGTGATGCATAATTTGAACTAGAACTTTTCTAACATTGAAAAGATAAGTTGCACTAAACTTATAAACCATTTAGATATAAGCCTCATTTTGACGTATATGATTTGATTGAATTATTAATTTAAATTGGATTAAACTTATAAGACAAAAGAGGTTCAAAGGAAGAGAACAAGATGTGAATTGGGCTTGAATCCATGCTAGTGCTAGTGATTTGGGATTCAAAAAGTTGACATTTTTGGTGTGAATGTGAGGCCAAGGCCCAAAACAAAGAACCTTTAAAAAAAAAAAAACTATTATTAAGGAGAGTAACGAGAGTTTGAAACTATTACAATAATTTAAGGAAGATGGAGTTTCAAACCCGAAACGCATGTGTGAAACCCAATACCCTATCCACTAAAATATTGAACAACATATCAAAAACAAAGAACTTAACCCTACAATATGATCCCAAACCTAAAGTAAAGTATAGACTTGTGGAGGGGTCAAGGACTTTGCAACCCAAATCAAAGTTGCAGCTGAAATTGGGCATTGCGCAGCCTAGCTAGTTAGCAAAACAATTCGACTTCATTTTGGGCATTCTTGGTGTGTTTTGAAGTTGAGTAAAATCTGAATCTACGTTAAGATTTTGGGCCATTCAAGAGAAGTCTGAAATTCCAAAAATCGGTAGATATGTTTTGTAATTTTTTTATTTACCATATTAAAAATGGGATTACACACTAATAAACTTTTATAGGCCTATCATGGTCCACCACCAATATCACTGATATTGTCCCAACTTAACCACATATTACTAGGTATTTGATTTTATCTCAAAAGGCCTCGGTAATCTTAGGGGTGAAAACCTCCATATATTAAGTGTATATTATTTTGTCATATGACTGATGTGAGATTATATTTTTCAACACGCCTTTTCATGAGTGGCCTCACACAGAGTTACAAGGGAAACCAATTCCCACATCGGGAACTGGTCAAGTCATTATACCGGAGCTAACGCAATTTTTTAAGAGCATGATCATCATTTGGGGACTAAAGCCAATGCAACTTTTCGAGGGCCTAGTCATTTAATATCTTTATGATGGAGCTAGCGCAACTTTTTGAAAGCTCAACTTAAAGAGGTAAACTCGAGCCCAATAAATCAGATCCATGACGTGTCAAAAAAATAACTTGCTCTGATACCATGAAGTTGATGCGATGATACCAGGACATATCGAAAGCCCTCGTCCCTCTGAAATTTTAACACATACATGTGGTGATAGAGTGACCACCAAGGCACTACCTATATGTATAAAGTATAATTGCACAGAACATTGTTCTGACAAATATCCCATTATTTTCTTTTCATTTTTTGACTAGCATGGATCCCACTAAATTCTTCAGGCATAAATAATCCAATAGAAATAGGTCAAAAAATGTTATATACTAGTTCCCTTATACATTCATGTATTTAGCCTGCATATCATCCATTGGCTTGCTTATGATATGGCATGTTTGCAGTGGGTCTGCGTGTTGTGGAAAGTTTTGCATATTTGCAAGTGGCATTGCATGATAGATATGATGCATCAATTTAATGGTCCTAGCAAGCTTATCACAATTTCTGGTAGCGCTCAAAGAATTTTTCATTTCCTCTTTTGTAAAGCAAAAATTATGGGAAAAAAAAAGAAGAAGGGATAGGGTTTGCCAAGTAACCCCCACCCCAAAGCCCTAAACTCCAACAATGAAGAATATGATCTACAATCTTTGACCATTCATACTTCAACTTAAATTTAATCATGGAAATTATAACTTTGTGATATCACCATGGAAATATTGTTTGGCTCTCAATTTTTTCTTAAAAAGTATTAATTAAGCTCTTTTTTTTTTTCTTTCAAATTTTTAATCTCAACTCTAATTGTTCTAGTGATCAGAAAAGGACTGTGTAAGAGAGGTAGGATGCCAAAAACGGGATCCTCATGGATCCTGAGTCTCTATATTTAGAAATTATGCATTTACCCGTATTTCACTACATCTAGACTATTATAATAATCTAACGAACCTAAAATATGACACATCATTTAGCATTAATTTAAGGGTTCTTTAGATAAAGGCCCTTGTAACTCTTGTTTTCCAAACTTAAACCCATCTATCTTTAAACATTCAAATAAAACCCAAAATTCAAACTTGTTGACATGTGGGAAAATAAATAACCTATTATTACAAATTATTTACAACTTATGCCACAATACCCTAATTATGTTAATGAAGCAATTTAACATTTTAAAATTCAAATAGTAGGTGCACTATTTGTGGGAGTGAAAAATTGTATTCTTTCAAGAGTTGACTTCACAATTATAAATTTATGGTATGCAAATAATTTACCTATACTTTTTATGTAAAATATAGTTAAATTAATTTTTAATCAAATAACATATATGTAAATTTATTTATATATATAAATTTATATGTACTAATTAATTTACCTATATATAAATTTATTTATGATTAGTACGTTATTTATTTTTGTAGGTAAATTATTTTGCATTTATTATTATTTTATATGCAAATAATTGACCTATATTTTTATGTAAAATACAGGTAAATTAAAAATATAGGTCAATTAATTTTGAACCAAATAACATTTCTTTATTTTGTAGGTAAATTATATTGCATGAATTTTTACATATATTAGGCATTTTTTTTATTATACATGTGTGTGTGTAAAATAATTTACCTACATTTATATGTAAAATATAATTTTCGTGACATTAATTAAGCATGTATTATTACATAGATTAGACATGTTTTCTTGTTATTATATATAAGGCAATGAATTTGTAACATTAATATTTTTTTCTTTTTTTCATTTTGGAAAGTCATTAATTCTCCCTTACTACCTGTATGGAATTAATTGTGTACATCAAACATTCAAATATGGGTATTTTAGGCATCCAAAAAATTTAAAATGTGTAAAGTCAAACATAATTAATAAATTTGTTTATGTGGAGTCTAGTCAATGGGTTATATTCGAGTAAAAAACTTATGTCGGGTTTTATATAGAGAAAATTAAATTTCAAGGGCTAAAGTCATATTTTCAGTTAATTTAACTGGTTTTATTTTTTATTTTTTATTAACCGACGTTAACTTCTCTTCCCCGAATCCACTCATCCTATCTCTCTCATGAATCCCAATTTTGCAGACCATCAAAACCATGGCTGCCACATCCCATAGATCCATTAAAAAGTTGAGGACGAGAACAAAAACAATCCAACATGCTAGCGAATATCTCACAAAGTTTCATAATTTAATTTTTATCGGTTTGAGGTTTTACTGTGATGATGGTGCTTGTGGGGGATAGCACAAAATTAAGCTTGGGAAGAGAATGAAAAAACATATTCCTAGAGAAAATCCAACATTCAGACCAAAAAAATTTAAGACAATCCAAATTAAATCCAGATATATGCTTGACAAGGTTTTATTGAAGTTCAAGATATATGGCAGCCATGATTATTTTCTCTTTCTATGACAGAGGCTGCCATTTTTTCCATTGTTTGCAAGAAGACAACCAACCTAATCAACTAGTTCTTACCAAAAAGTTACTATTTACCAACGGCAGAAGTAGGCTAATTAATGTCAGTTTAGAGAAAAATTAGATAAAACTAATTAAATTCAATGCTAAATGATATGTCATATTTTAGGTTCGTTAGATTATTATAATGGTCTAGATGTAACAAAATGCGAGTAAATACACAATTTCTAAATGTAGGGATCCGATGCTCATATATTGTTTGGCCACTCATGCATGGATTTGCATGGTTGTATGAATTAACCAATGTGAGGTGAAGAGCCTTGGGTGCTAAATTAATCATCATCTGTCTTAGGAATCCGCCAAGATCGTCGTAAATATTTATGAGTTGTTAAATAAAGCATATCATTAACCTCCTCGGATGCCTACACTGCATTTGATCTCAGTGTAGGAATGATAGGGTAACTGTTATGTGACGAATTGTTGTACAAATTGTTCCACACCCTCCGAACTATACGTAAAATTTTCTCCAATGAGATGAGTTATATAGTTTTTTGACGAGCACATGTGAGTAATGTGCCCTAGTTGCTGTCTTGAGTCTTTAGCAAATAGTAGGTGGCATTAGTAACCTAATATATATTCAGTGGGACATTTTGTAGGAAATAGCACATGAGAAAAGTCAGGTTGATTTGAAGTGGAACGTGAACTTTTAATATATATCTGCAGATCAGCCACATTTTTTGGTTTCCTTTCCCCAACCTTTCCTTGTCCGAACCCCACATTTGAAAGATAAAAACATGATAGGAGGTTGCTTTAAGAAGAATCCGAAGCATTTTATTCAGCTTTAAGGAGCACTCAGAGACCAAGAAAGCCTATTCTCTCTCTTTGCTAGCATGCATCCGAAATTGGTTTTAGGCTTGTAGCCGGAACAAGCAAAACAATTTGCAAAGAGCCAAATAAGAGTACTATCAACGGAACTCATCTAATTCTTCTATGTCTTTATTTCCCTTTGACCGTCCTTTTGGGAAACCTCTTCCAGCTAAGCTTTTCGATCCCATAGAACATTCCAATTTTGAATGTCTTATTTGCCCCCAGAAATATACGGTTAATTAGCTGGCCAACTTTTATTTCCTTCAACATACCAAAGAAAACATAAAGCAGAATGTCAAACTGCACAAAAATCCTATATATATATATATATAGCTTAATTATTGAATTTTAACTTGTGATATTTGTATTTCATAATTGAAATGTTTACAAAGTGAGACTACTTAAAGAGAGCTTGAGAGAGAAGAAAGGCCACTGGATAAACCCTAGCATCGGATAAACCCCAGCAACCTTTAGACCTCCATGAGTCAGACTAAATATTTAATTACAAGTTACCAGAAAAACAAGAGTCCCAGAATTAGGGAAGTTGCAGCAACTTGGAGGTAGCTTGATGAGAAGGAAAATGTAGCAACCCCTGCACACATAACCGCAACACACATCACACACAGCAGCAAATTAAACCTATGCTGCTACTTCACTCATTCCAATACTCCCCCTTAAGCTGGATCAAGTGGATTAAGTGATCCAAGCTTGATTAATAGACGTTGAAGATGAGCAAGAGGTAAAGACTTGGTGAATAAGTCAGCTAGCTGATCTTGACTCCGAGCATACTGAGTTTGAATCACTTGAGATTGAACTTGTGATCGAACGTAATGACAGTCAACTTCAATATGTTTTGTACGTTCATGAAAAACTGGGTTAGAAGCGATGTGCATGGCTGCTTGATTATCACATACGAGTGTTATGGGTTGAGAAATAGAGAACCCCAAATCCAAGAGTAGACCTTTGAGCCATATAAGTTCACACGCAGTGGACGCCATGGCTCGATATTCAGCCTCGGCACTTGAACGAGCCACCACATTTTGTTTTTTGCTTTTCCAAGTAACCAAATTCCCCCCAACGAAAGTACAGAAACCAGTAGCAAACTTGCGATCAAGGGAGTTGCCAGCCCAATCAGCATCAGTGTAACCAAGAATTTGGGTGTGAGAATTATTTTTCATCACAATCCCTCTACCAATAGAACCTTTTAGATATCTCAAAATACGTTTGACAACATGAAGATGTATTGTAGTTGGAGCATGCATGAATTGGCTCACAAGACTAACTGCAAAGGTGATGTCAAGCTTTGTTATGGTGAGATAAATAAGCTTGCCAACTAACCTTTGATAGTAAGTGACATTGTTGAGAGGTTCTCCTTGCATATCCAACTTTTGCTTGGTGTCCAGGGGAGTGCCAGCAGGTTTGTAGTAGAGCATTTCTGCCTTTTGCAGTAGGTCAAGAACATATTTTATTTGATTAAAAAACAAACCCTTGTGGGAAGAGGCTATCTCAATACCAAGGAAATATTTGAGTGTCCCAAGGTCTTTGATTGCAAAACGTCAATGCAGGGATTGCTTAAGAGAACAAATTTCATCAGCATTATTCCCTGTGACTATAAGATCATCCACATAGATAGGACGACAAGAGTTCCACTCAAACCATATCGAAGAAATAAAGATGTGTCTGCATTGGTTCTTTTGAACTCAACTTCTTCAAGAACTGAGCTCAATTTTGCATACCAAGCTCTGGGGGATTGCTTTAAACCATATATAGATTCATGAAGTCTACATACCAAGGAAGGGTCACATGCTTGTGGATGGCCATGGGGTAACTTCATATACACTTCTTCTTCAAGTTCACCATGTAAAAAATGCTTTTTTACATGGCCATGCATGATTGACTGCAACATACAACAACACTCTGACTGTATTCATCTTGGCCACAGGAGCAAAGGTCTCCTTATAATCCACACCAAAGGTCTGAGTGAAGCCACGAGCCACTAACTAAGCTTTATGTCTTTCAATAGAGCCATCAGACTTGAATTTTGTTTTATATATCCAACGACTCCCTACTGCCTTCTTGCCATGACGTAGTTTGACTACACTCCAAGTGTGATTGTCATGTAATGCTTTTAATTCCTCCTCCATGGCTGTCCTCCACACAGCTTTTGCATTTGCCTCCTGAAAAGAATTTGGTTCATGAACCTTGGAGATTTCACACAGATATGCAGAATGAGCAGCGGAAAAATTTTGATAATGAAGGCATGAAGTCATTGGATAACGAGTATGATACATCGCATAATCCAATAACCGTTGTGGTGGATGACGATCACGGGGAGGATTTCTGCGAACTGGAAGAGGAGATGGTTGCCAAGGCTAATGATCATCATCATGTGCATATGCAGATTGCTCGGGTGACTTAAATTGACTTGGACTTGACACATCAGTGGGTGTGAGTGTTGTGCTTTCTTGGTCACTCGTAGGTGAATACTCAAGACTTGTGCTTGAAGTAGGCATTGGAATGTGCTCAAGTAGCTGCTCCCCCTGACCAAGAACCTTCGAAGCTTTGTTGAAGAAAGCAGTATCCTCGTTAAAACGAACATCTCTTGAGACTACAAGTCTCTTGGTGGTGGGGTTGTAACACTTATACCCTTTATGGGGGGAAGAGTATCCAAGAAACAAGTATTTGACAGCCTTTAGATCAAGCTTATCTCGATGAGAAACTTGTATGTGAACAAAACAGGTGCATCCAAAAACTCGTAGATGACTTAAATCAAGTTTTCGACCTTTTAGAACTTCAGAGGGTGATTTTGAATCTAAAACCCTACTTGGCAGTCGATTGATTAAATATGTGGCAGTGAGTAATCCTTGAGACCAGAATTTCTTGGGCACATTCATTTGAAGCATAAGTGCCCTAGTTTTCTCAAGTAGATCTCGGTTTTATCTTTCTGCTACCCCGTTTTGTTGGGGTGTTCCCACACAGCTTGTCTGATGCATAATGCCATGAATGCTCAAATATTTTGACATATTATTGGACATATACTCCGTGCCATTGTCAGATCTTAAAGTTTTAATTTGTGAATAAAATTGTGCAGTGACAAGCTTATGAAAATCTTGAAATGCATTCATGAGTTCACTCTTAAGTTTCAATAGATACACCCAAGTGATTTGTGAAAAATCATCCATAAATGTTACAAAATACTTATAGCCATCAAACGACTCAAGAGTTGGACCCCAAATATCTGAGTGTACAACTTCAAACAACTTACTAACTCTAGACGAGGAGGAATTGAAGGGTAGTCTAGAGAACTTGGAGAACTGACATGTATCACACTTCATGTCTGTTTTACATATTTTTGGAAACAAAACAGACAACACAAAATCTGAGGGATGAGCCAAACGTTGGTGCCCTCCAGTAAAATGGAAAAGAAGGGACGTAAAGAGTTGTGGACTCAACTTGACTAGACAACAAATTTATTTTTCCTTTTCCAAAAACCGAGGCACCCTTGCCATTAGCTACTGAAACTTGAGAAGGTTTGGACAAATGTTTAAAATCATGTAAATGTGATACTTGACTTGTCATATGATCAGTAGCTTCAGAGTCTATTATCCAATAATGATGCATAGAACTAATGTTAAGAGCAATTGAAAGAGCATTCAAAATACCTGGGATATCCTTTTGTGGCACAGTATCTGTTTCTGCCAGGAAGCCTGCGAATTTTCCAAGAAGAGCAGTAGACTTCTCAGGTTTAGCATCCATGGTATATTCCTTGTCACCCCTCGATCTCTTCTCCTGAAGATACATTGCAAATTCATTGATTAGTGCTGTTGGATTGGACGTAAATTTCTGTAATCCTTCAAACACAAAAGAGGTTGAGTTGGTTGTTGCAACAACATGATGAGCCCTTGGAGTGTCGGGTTTCTTCTGAGACCCTTTGAAATCTTTGGAAAACTTCGGTTTTAGTTTTGGATGTAAAATCCAGTATCTTTCTATCAAATGTCCTTTGCCATAGCAGTGGCTGCACTTCAGGTCAGTTCTCTTCCCTTCATAACTTCGTTCTTCAAGTTTGTGAATTGACACAAAAGCTCTTGATTCAGAGGTATTAACCTTGGCTTCAGAGTTCATCACTTTTCTTCTTACTTCTTCTCGTTGGATGGTAGAGCATACACTTGAAAAAGAAGGCAGCTCAGGATTCATCAAGATGTGGCTGCGTAGGACCTCGTAATCTGAGCTGAGATTTGCAAGAAGTTGAAATATCTTGTCTTCCTCGGCCCTCCTTAAAAGAACAGAAGAATCAATAGTATGGGTCGATAGATATCTAATTCATTCCACAATGTGGTGATACTGCCAAGATATTGAACAAAGGATTGATGTCCTTGTTGAAGATTCGCGACATCTCTTTTGAGCTGAAACACTCTTGCTGAGTTGTTTTGATTACCATACATCTCCTTGACTTTCGTCCATAAGTGTAGAGAAGATTCAGAATAGCAAAAAATTTCAGCTATTTTGCTATCCATGGAGTTGAGCAGCCATGACATAACTAGTTGATCCTTGCACAACCAAGCTTCATAGGTGGGTGATGAAATTTTCTAGGGCTTGAATGCTACCATTAATGTATCCAAGCTTCGATCTTTCGCCAAGAGCCAAGGAGATTGCCCTTGACCAGACCAGGTAGTTGAATTCATTTAGTAAGATAGAACTGAGTTTTTGATTTGGATTGATATCTATCTCAGAAAATGCTGAAGTAGGAGGTGACACCAAAGAGCTTTCCTCCTCTTGATTTACATAATTTTCTTCTGCCATTGTTGGTCAGTAAGAACAACATCATACGAGGATATGCAGAGACAAATCAAAGATGATACTGCTCTAATACCATGTTGAATTTTAACTTGTGATATTTGTATTTCATAATTGAAATGTTTACAAGGTGAGGCTACTTAAAGAGAGCTTGAGAGAGAAGAAAGGCCATTGGATAAACCAGGCCATTGGATAAACCCTAGCACCGGATAAACCCCAGCAACCTTTAGACCTCCATGAGTCAGACTAAATATTTAATTACAAGTTACAAGAAAAACAAGAGTCCTAGAATTAAGGAAGTTGCAGCAACTTGGAGGTAGCTTGATGAGAAGGAAAATGCAGCAACCGCTGCACACACAATCATAACACACAGCACACACAGCAGCAAGTTAAACCTATGCTGCTATTTCACTCATTTCAATATTAATAATTACCCTAGTCTTTCTCTAATTTTACAGGTAAATAGAATTAGAGAAGGCATGTAATCTTTGTGTAAATGACAATTTTGATCCTATAGTTTGATCTCGATTTGAGTCCAGTCCTTGTCAATCAAGTCCTGTAGTTTACTATTAGTTTCAGATGGTGATACTTAAGCAAATAAAAAGGCACAGTTGGTCAAATCCCCCATCAACTTTAATTCTCCAAAGGGGATACTTTGGAGGCTAGGTGAAATACTAGTTTGGTTCTCCTAAACCTCAGTGATAAAAAAAATGGTAGTCACTCACCGTTAGATCTTAATCCAACGGTACAGAAAAAATTACAACAAAAAAGTTAAATGAGCACCAACCATTGAATTAAGATCTAACGGTGAGTGACCAACATTTTCTTGGTCACTGGGGTCTAGGAGAACCAGACTCGATAAAATACAAAGCAAAGCAAACTTTTAATACCACAAAGGCAAAAATGAAACAAGGCAAGCATTATAGAATCACATTTTAAAAAATGTTCTTTTTTAATGGCTTCTTTTCAAAATTTATAGAGTTTTGTTTTTACCTGTGTAATGAATTAATTGACCATATACAAGTGGTGGTTAAAGTATTTCTCTTCAACCCACTGCGTTTGCGGTTCAAATACTTCCTTCTCCCCTTAGAGTAGTAATATTGCTTGTAATAGAAAGGAAAAAAAAAGACTTACTTGGCCATATAGTTTTAATTGCATTCAAATCATTTGTCTAATTCTCATTGCTCGAGAGCTTAGGACCCCCTCGCAACTTGAGCCCACCTCAAGAACAACTCAATGCCATCTCGAGTGCTTGTTGAGTCATCTTTCTTTTCTCGAGTGTCATATTTTTGCTTAGTCGAGAGATATCTAGATTGGCTCAAGTTGTTCTCAAGAGGGTCTCAAGCTATGAGATCTAAACAAAAGGTTTGAATGCAATTAAAACCATAGGGTTAGTTAATAAATTGAAGCATATATATTTCCTCAAGCTATGGGTTAGTTAATACATTAAAGCATATAGATTGGCTCAAGTTGTTCTCAAGAGGGTCTCAAGCTATGGGCTCAAGTTGTTCTCAAGAGGGGTTAATTGTGGTTAGGGTTGTAAAACTATATATATATTTCCTCCTAGTGAGAAGAATACATTGAAGCATTTACGAATTCTAAGTTGGTATCACGAGATTAGGTTCAAAATCACCGAAACACAAATTTTTTTTTTTGCTGTCGCTCTTAGCAGTGCTCGACCAAAGAGAAAGCTGTCGTTCAGTCGGCTTCCACTGAACGAAAATCTATCGTTGCTTCCAACCAAGGCCCACCGAATGAAGGAGAAGTTTGATTAGCCACTCCCCACTGAAGAAACGCCTACAGTGTCAGCCATTTTTCACCCAATCAAAGAAAACCCCGAAAGAACGCCGCACCTCCTAGGTTGAAACCCTAGGACCGAATCCGATTCCTAGTACTTCTTTTGCGCCGCTACTCCCCCCGAAATTCACGAACCCTAATCAAAGTTCTCCGAAAGTTTGTCACAATGGATAACGAGAAGAAATCCTCCAAAACGAAACTTAATGCTATTGTACTGGTCACTCAAAACGGGCCAACACCGAATTGAACATGCGATAATTGCGGCCAACCTGATCACTCCAAATCTCGTTGCTATGAGATTGTGGGCTATCCATAATGGTGGGATCATAGAAAAGATCCCAGAAAATGAAGTTCAGGTTGTCAATCAACTGTCGCTGCTTGTGTTGTTGAGGACCCTCTGAAGAATGCCTATCAAATTTCTGTTTCGGCAGCCACAACAGATAATATTGGTAAGATATCTTTGAATTTTGTGCTTGTTTTGAATAATACATGAATAATTAATTCCAGTGCTACAGATCACATGAATTTCGATTCTGGACAGGTCTAAAAATTAGAACCATCCACCAAAACTAATGTATCCACTGCTGATGGAACCCCCGTCAAGATCATTGGCAAGGATTCAATTGCACTCACCGATAGCCTTAATTTTGATTATGTTCTAGTTGTCTCATAACTGAGTTATAATTTGTTATTTGTTGCTTGTATAACCTTGGCCCTGCATTGTATTGTGATTTTCGGGCCTCGCTATTGTGTGTTTAAGGATATTTGGACAAGAAAGACGATTGGTTATGGGGTTAGACGAGGAAAGCTTTACTACCTGAATTTATTGTCTGACAGTACAAAGAAGTTGACTTAAGCTTTGTCTATAGATTCATCTGAGGGGATAAGAAAAAAATCTGAAATTTGGCTATGGCATAGTCGTCTCGGACATGCTTCATTTGGATATTTGAAGAAATTATTTTCAAAGTTTGATGTTTCAAATTTTCAGTGTGGTACTTGTAAATTGGCTAAAAGTCACTGTATTTCGTATTCTCCGAGTTCGAATAGAAGTTCTGTTCCTTTTATGATCATTCATTCTTATGTATGGGTTCTTTCCAAGAACACTACTTTGGGAGGTGCTCGCTGGTTTGTTACATTTATTGATGATTGTACTGAATGACGTGGATTTGCCCTATGAAAACTAAAGGCGAAGTGAATGAATTATTTCAACGGTTCCATAAGATGATTAAGTGTCAGTACAAGACTCAAATGCAGCTGCTTCGCAGTGATAATGAAGGTGAGTATTTGAGTGCGGAATTGAAAAAGTATTTAGCCGATTGTGGCATTATTCACCAGACCACATGTCCCTACACACCCCAGCAGAATGGGGTGGCCGAACGGAAGAACCGACATCTCTTTGAGATTGTTCGACCTTCTCTCTTGGAGAGTCATGCACTGGTGGTGTATTGGAAGGGAAACCCTTGCATCCGATCCCTACTTAATCAATCAGGTTCCCTCTAGTACATTGAATTTTCGCACCCCTTAGAAAGTTCTTACCGATCTTGTTCAAGTGCCAACCACAACCAATTTCCCTCTATACGTGTTTGGTTCTACCGCGTTTGTTCATCTTTATCCGCATTAACGCAACAAACTTGAATCTCGAGCTCTTTGATGTGTTTTTCTGAGATATGTCTCTAATTAGAAAGGTTACCGGTGTTATTATCTTCTGACTCAGAAGATGTATATTACCATGGATATTGTGTTCCATGAATCCACCATGTATTTTGCAGACGTGTCTAAACTTCAAGGGTGAGAAATGAAGTGAAGTATAGACACTTGATTATGGATTTGCTCTACAAAACTCGATTATTGACTTTGAAATAAGTGGTAAAAATTTGAAAACAAGTGGTGAACGTCAAATGAGTGAAGTGCATGAAGCACCGACTAAAGTGGATGAAGTACATTAATCACCGATTGGTCGATATGAGCAAACCGATCAGTCGCCTAAGATCGAGAACCCCGAAACCAAGTAGCTTGACCTTACAACTAACTTTGAAGCAACTTTACTAGATTCTACCGATTCACTGCCGTGTACGGAGCAGTCTACGGAAACCCTGAACCAATCGTCGTTCGATATACCCCAAAGAAAACTTCCTCCTCGTAGCACGAGGGATATCCCGAAGGTAACATATCAACCGGATCTTACTAGCAAGGTTAAATATCTCATGAGTAATTATGTGTCAACCTATAGGTTATCAAAGTCATACTTAACACGTGTGAATCGATTATTTTCTGTATCTATTTCTAACAATGTGCATGAAGCTTTTGCCAATCCAAGGTGGAAAGCATCAATGGACGAAAAGATGAAGTCCTTGAAAAAAAAATGAGACATGGGATATTGTTGAATTACCACTAGGTAAAAAACCTATTGGGTGCCGATGGGTTTACACGGTAAAATATAATTTTGATGGATCGACCGAAAGATACAAAGCAAGACTTGTGGCAAAGAGATACACTCAAACATATGGAATTGATTATGACGAGACATTTGCTCCAGTAGTGAAACTCAAACATATGGAATTGATTATGAAAAATGTGTTTCTGCATGGAGAATTGACTAAATAAGTATACATGGAGCTCATGTCTGGTTCGAACAAGTCGGGTGAACACTGAAATAAGGTGTGTTGATTGAAGAAATCATTGTACGACCTTAAATAGTCGTCGAAAGCAAGGTTTGGACGATCTATGATAGCCTTTGATTACAAGCAAAGTGACTTTGATCATACTTTGTTTCTGAAGATGAAGAAAAGTAAAATTACAATGCTCATTATTTATGCAGATGATATGGTAGTAACCGACGATGATCCTGAGGAGAGACGAGCTGTGCAGAATTATTTGGCTTGCGAGTTTGAGATGAGAGATTTTGGTCCACTGAAGTATTTATTGGGTATTGATGTTGCATGTTCAAAAGACAGTATCTTTCTGACACAGAGAAAATATGTCCTTGATTTGTTGCATGAAACTGGAATGTCAGCCTGTCAGCTTGCTGATATGCCATTGAAGTCGTGGTCTGATCCGGATCAACCATCGTGTGATAAGAATAGATATCAACGATTGGTAGGAAGATTGATGTATCTTGCTCAAACACGGCCTGACTTGGCTTATGCCTTGAGCGTGGTAAGTTAATTTATGCATGATCCTAGAAAGCAACATATGGATGCTTTGATGTTAATTTTACGATATGTGAAGTCCGTTCTAGGTAAAAGGGTTTTGTTCTCAAAGAATGGTCATTTGGTGGTTAAAGTGTATATAGATGCCGATTGGACAGGATCAATTGATTACAGAAGTTCAACATCAAGTTATTTCACTTTTGTGGGTGGTAATCTGGTTACTTGGAGGAGTAAGAAACAAAATGTTGTTACACGTTCAAGTGCTGAAGCAGAGTATATAGGAGTTTCTTTGGGAACTACTGAAATGCTTTGGTTACGGAACATCTTAAGGGATTTAGGATTTGGTCCAAAAAAGGCGATGAAGTTGTATTGTGACAGTAACTGCTGGTGAGATCGCAGGTAATCCGATTTGTCATGATCAAACGAAGCATGTGGAAGTAGATCGATTCTTTATCAAAGAGAAACTGGACCGGAAGATTATTGAGATACCAAGAGTCAAGTCGGAAGATCAACTTACAGATGTCTTAACGAAAGTAGTGTCAAATCAGATATTTACAAAGCTTGTGGGTAAGTTGGGCATGTTCGACATTTATGCACCAACTTGAGAGGGGGGGGGGGGTTGTTATAATAGGTTTCCTAGATTATTTTTTAGATTAATTGTGATTAGGGTTGTACAACTATGTATATTTCCGCCTAGTGAGAAGAATACATTGAAGCGTTCACGAATTCTAAGTTTTTCACACTATCAGTTAGTATTACGGTCTAGTGGTATTCCTCTTCACTTATAAGTAAGAGGTCTTAGGTTTGATTCCCGCCAAAGGTGAATTCGAACCAAATTATTATGGTTAGCCCATTGTGATGCTTAGCACACTCCCCCACCCCTTAGTATAGATTATATCATATTATTTAAAAAAAAAAGTCTTTTCACACCGCCAAATAGCAAAATATTAAAAAATTAAAAATAGAGGCAAAAGTCTTTTTCAGCCTCTAAAAAATGGCATTTTCCCACAATTTTCAATGTTGCTTTCATTACTCCCAAATCCATAATTTAACAAAAAAAAGCTGTGGAGTCCAACCATATTCTTTAGATTACTTATTTTTGTAATATTTTAAATTGATTTTATTTGTCTTCTGAAACTAACCTAAATATTTCATTATGTACTCAATATTTTAATTTATTTTCTTTACAACGTTAACTAGTGCTTGAGAATTAATACATGTTGGAATTTTGTTAATTTATATGGCACCCGCCATGTCATTTGATACTTAAATTTTGTGTACAAATTTGGTGTCCTTAAAATTATTCAATTTTTTTTTGTCAAAAGATAGACTTTACTAGATTCTAATGGTAATGTTTACATCCTCCGTCAAGATATTGAAAAGAAAATCAGGGCCAATAAAGTTCCACAAATAAGTACCACCATGCTTAAATACATATGAAGCCATAGATTGTGTAGTCCGATTACTATCTTGAGGAACAAACAAAAACACAACGAACCTCATAGTTCTAGCTAGAGCCCAGATATCATGAAGAATGCTCTCAATTGATGCATTAGCTGGAATTTTCTAATTCATCATCTGTGACATCCCACATCGACCAACGGAAAGAGGGTGACGTGCCTTATATGTACATGCCCACTTCCATTTAGTACGAGGCCTTTTGGGAGCTCACTGGCTTCGGATTCTATCGGAACTCCGAAGTTAATTGAGTTTGGGCTGGAGCAATCCCATGATGGGTGACCCACTGGAAAGTTTCTTGTGTCCCAGAAACAAAACTGTGAGGGCGTGGCTCAAAGCAGACAATATCGTGCTATGGTGGAGCCGGTCTGGGATGTGACAGAATGGTATCAGAGTCACTCTGCCGTTCGGTATGGATGTGCCGGCGAGGACGTCGGGTTCCCCTTAAGTGGGGTGGATTGTGACATCCCACATCAATTAACGGAGATGGGTGATGTGTTTGCCCACCTCCATTTAGTACGAGGCCTTTTGGGAGCTCATTGGCTTCGGATTCCATCGGAACTCCGAAGTTAAGTGAGTTTGGGCTAGAGCAATCCCATAATGGGTGACCCACTGGGAAGTTGCTCGTGAGTTCCCAGAAACAAAATTGTGAGGGCGTGGCCCAAAGCGAACAATATCGTGATAATGCGGAGTCGGTCCGGGATGTGACAGAATGGTATCAAAGCCAGTCTGCCGTTCGGTACAAATGTGTCGGCGAGGACATCGGGTTCCCCTTAAGTGGGGTGGATTGTGATATCCCACATCAACCAACGGAGAGGGGGTGATGTGCCTTATATGTACTTGCTCACCTATATTTAGTACGAGGCCTTTTGGGAGCTCACTGGCTTCAGAATCCATCGGAACTTCGAAGTCAAGCGAGTTTGGGCCAGAGCGATTCCAAGATGGGTGACCCACTGGAAAGTTTCTACCATGGTTGCCTAACATTATTCAATTAGAAATATTATGATACTCGACAATTTTTTCTGAAAATAAAATATCTAATTAAAGATAGAAGAACCGTTACCTAAAGATCTACAAAAAAAATCTACAAAAAATTGAATCGACTTGAATCGAATCGACTCGACATATAAATCTGGCTTTTGAGTCATCTTCTTCAACTTCTTCATCTTCTGGGTCGACTCCTTTCCACCTCGTGCTCACCTTAATGAAAGCAATGTTCTTCCTTAAGTGTGTTGTTTGATATTCAGATAAAGGTCATGAGGTGGCTTTAATCCAAGCCACACTATTTCATTAAACCTGATCCAACGGCTCTCCGTATTGTCTCTATTTTTTTTAAATCCTATGAAATCCATGAAAGAAATCCGTAAAAATTCATAGAAATCTATAATATAAATCCATATAAAATTGAAGAGTGTATTAAAATCCTATAAAATCTGTCACTTAAAAAAAGTATATTAAAATTCTTTAAAATTCAAATTGAGTACACCCCTAATTTTTCTGGTTTGGAAAAGGAAAGGTCACAAAAAGGAAAAAAAAAAAACGAATAATAATGCATGGTAGGACGGCAGCTCCAATCATAGATTGTCACATGGGAGAAGGAGATTTTATATTCCATACCTTATTATCATAGTCTGCTATGAATTATGGTGATATGATCGATCACAAGAACGGAAAAAGAGAGAGTCTTGGACAGCTTAACCTTTCTATCCTAGCTAATTCCGGTCATGCATAGGTTAGGTCATTATCGTATCAATTAATCTGCTATATTTGTGGTCGAATGCAAACATTGGAATTTTTTCTCTTAATTTTTGTGGTACTAGATTTACATGTGAAAAGAAGAGATCAAGATAGTAACCATATTCTTTTTGTTTGATTTCCAAAATAGTAGTAAACATGAATAGGTTGTTACTTGTTAATTAGTTATGTGAAGTTTGGAAAAAAAATATATTAGTTATGTGAAGAGTACCTTATCCCACTTCCTCATCCGATTTTAGTTCCTAGTGTTGTTTTAGCCTTTTAGGGTGCTTTTGGACAAGCAAAGCTTCTCTCCATACCTAATTTTTTTTAGTTCCCAGTTACATGACAAAAACAAAACAAATCAAAACAGCCGGAGTTGTCCACTGCCGCTCCTTCACACCCCCACCCCTTCCCAAAGATCCGGAACTTTTTCTTCGTTTATATATAGATGTTGTTTAAGAAAAGGGATTCCCATGTTCTTAAAAAATTAGGGATTGTTTGTGAGGTCAATCTGCATCTTTTTACAGCAATCTGATTCATCTATTTTTCAAGTTCTCGTTCATAAATCATTCGTGCAAAAATTTAATTCAATCCAAAACTATTTAGGCAATCTCGTCATAAACTTTCCATATATGAGTTGAAGAATCAATTAATTACAAGAATTATTTTTGTTTGTTCCTAAATCGCCCTTTTTCTATGATTTAGCTAATAATTATTGACTAGGCCTTTGAGTGTTCAGTTTTATTTTTGAATTCAATAAAAAATATTTTTGATTAAATGTCTATACAGGTTGCACAATGAATAATACTTAGGTACTCACTAGTCAATACTCAAATATTACTGACTACTTACATGGACTAATAAAATTAGGGTTGTACTATCCACACACCATTTTTTACTTCTCCCTCACCCTTTGTTAATTTTTGGCCTTCGATCTTCTTTAATTTATTCAATCCGACGGCCGAAATTTAAAAGGGTGTGTGAGAAGTAAAAAAGGGTGTGTAGATGGCACAACCCTAAAATTAAAACACATGTAATGTAATTTTATAAACCAAAAACCAAACACACATGTTCTCCTCTTCCACCATCAACCTCCATTGCAATATCATGAACCTAGTAAAATATCACCTAAAGTTGAAGGAAAGTAGATGAAATACTTAACATTAAGCAATAATATAATTTCACTTTTTACACCCCATGTATTTCATCTTTTTTCACATCTATCTTTTATTTCTCAACAGTAATTTTTTATCACAAAAAGTATTGGTGTAATTAAAGGTGAACTCGCTCAATATAAGTCATATTTAACATTGTTAATTTTTTGATGTGGGATTCTGATATTCTTCAACACATCCCCTTACGCCGAATCACCAACTTCAAACCCAATTCCGGCCTAGTCAAACAAATCGCTATACCATGTCAAGATTTCAGAGAGACGAGTTAGTGATCCAATACTAATCATATTGATACCTTCCCCCAACTTTCATCTTATTACTTAACAACACAACATATGAGAGATTTTATCAAAAAAGGTCTCGATATAATTAGAAGTCGAACCACTCAATTTAAGTCATATCCTATTTTATCAAATTTTTGATGAATTATTGTTTTCTTTAACAATGCACTGCAGTTGTGATGCTTTTAGTCTATTTGTATTATATATATAGAACCAAATTTGCGCACAACTATCTTGTATACGAATAATCACTAGAAGCCCATAAGTGCCGGTGAAAGGAGGGATTGTTTGGCAGGTGTGATTGATTCCATAGAGCATTGCCTACATATCTCCTTGTAGGAAAAATCAAACCACGTGTAGTTCTTGTGAGGGTTGTGTGATAAGTGATCGGCGTATACACAAACTAGAGTATTTATAGAGATCTTGAGAATCCTTGTAGGGAAAGTAGTCCCTATGAATCCTGGAGAGAATTTAGGAGGATATCTAGCATAAGATATTAGATCCTCGTAGGATTATTGTTGGAACCAAAATTCTGCATCACTGTGGATGGCGAAGAGTGCGAGATTAGCCACTTACACAAAGAAAAAACAACTGTAGTTAACCTAAGGTACCATTGTGGTACCAGCCAAAGGCTATCTGATGATCAAATTAGTATAATGATATTAGAACTCAAGAGTGGGCAAGAGTGCAAAATATGCTTAATATATGTTACTAGAGATGTGCCCTAGATGGGTGTATTTATACTAGTCGGGAGAGAGTCATTTTAGGATTTAGAATCCGTATTAAACTGGGAGAATCTTAAAGGATATCTAGCATAAGATAGTACTTCCTTTTAAGATTGTGATTACTTGTGGCACACGTCAATCCTTAGATTGTAGGAATCTCCAAGAATATAGGAAACCAATATGATCCCCAATCAGATAAGATTTTAGTGTCTTGCGGAGCCCGCATGGTCGATCTCAGCGAGATCAACGGACCTCGCATACCATTATGGAGCCCAACTTGATGTTGTGGCTGTTGAGTTTCCAGGCATATTATTGGGATAAATTTAATTGAAATTATTAAATACGCAGCAAAAATTAAATAATATATATCCGATTGGTTGTAATCGATAAATCAACAAAGAAAGATGGTGAAGTGATTACTTACATGAATCATTCGCCACATGTGCACCACTTTGTAGATCATCCTTGTGCTTGTGTTCTTCCCCTTCATGATGAACCACGATAAAACTCCCCAAGTATTGAGCCTCTAGGAGTATCCACATTAATACACCAACGACAGATGATGGAGTGAGGGATTCGATTGTGCTAACAAGATCACTCATTTGGAACAATATTTTGGGTGGCACACTACAAGATTTTTGGCTAGGGTTTTCTCTCTTTTCTCTGAGGGATAAATCTTAGCATAAGGTAACATATGAGAGAACACATGAGGTATGTATATAACACCCCCTAGCCGCACCTCCTTATAAGGTTTGACGCCTAGGCCTTGTGCCTTGCATCAAGCCCACTCACTTGCCCACTTTAAGTTCGTGACTTGGATTCTCTTTTTAATTAACTAAAGCCCAAAGCTTAATTTAATTAAAACTAATCCAATAGGCCCAAAAGTTTATTAATATAATTAACAATTAATTATATATAATAAACCAAATATTTATTCCAATATAATGAACAATTAATTATATTTTATCATCATCCATGTAATGTCGTTAGTACTATCATAGGTGTGTGACCTCTTAGGTTCTAACTAAAGCCGGCAGTGAAATTAATAAATAAATTATTTTAATTCCACAAGCCATGAGTGACACCTAGCAGCATGTCATGGCTACCCGTATTAGATAGAAGTATTCGTGATATAATCATGATACTCTTTCGAATCTTAATTGTAGTTACAATGCAATTCTGTTCTTCTATCATCCATACCCTGATCAAGGTTTATGTGATATGGATTTATGTCAAATCACACGTAGCATCTATGATCACCATGATGCATCTCAAGTTGAAGTTGTTCTTACAAACATAGCTTGATTAACAAGTACTTTGTGTAGAGATTTCCGAGAGGATCTTCAAGTGACTTCGAAAGATATCTCCTTCTGTAGAATGATTACCAAAAGGTGATAGATTACTTGTTGTGCATTCATGTATCTCCATGTTAATGCACATGATCCCTATTCTCACACTATAGGGCTCCACTATCGTTGGAGAGCTTCGAGGTAAGGCCAAATATCGCATTCACTAACATGAGATAACCAGTGATGCCTCAAGTCTAAGAACTATTTGCATATCACAACCCGAAGCTTTGTAACTGTTAGCCCCCGGACCCAGAGTCGGTGTAAAAATAACCCCCCGCCTAGTGCGTGAAAAAAATAAATAAAAAGTTTGAAAACGAGCTTCTCTTATAAAAATAATCCCTTAAGCTTACAAATGTATAGAAAAAAAAAACTCTCAAATCCCTTGTCTAACACAATCTCAGCTTGTCTAGTCCTTGTCTTGCCAAGTAACTCATCTATAAAATAAAAGAGTGAGGGATGAGCAACAACCATCGTCACCCATTGAGTAGAATATGTAATATGTCAATCAAGCAATGTTGTTTTACACACTCTAGAAAATAGAGTACATATATAAAATCATATATCACATATTTCCATATCATATCATCCCTTTACGTGTTCATTATATCCTTCATCAAATGTAACTCACCACGTGACCCCTAATGGCCTTTCCGCCCTAATGTCCCTGTGTGCAGTGTACATTTATCCCTCATAATAATTCAATACTAAAGTTCTCATGCTCCATGAACAATTCCAAACAATTTACTGATCAAATATATAATAACTTCGAAAGTATTTCACCAAATCCAACATACTTGACTTGAAAATAGAGAGATATTTGTAAATAGAGTAAAACCCACAATAGTTCGTGGTTTTCACATGTATAACAAAATAAGAACTTTTAGACCACATTACATAAACCACTCACCTCAATCGATAGCTAGAGCATCTGCAAGACAAGCCAACTAATAATCTCCTGGCTCTCTTTCTTTTTTTTATCCTTTTTTTCTCTCTCTCTTTCTCTTTCTTTTTCTTCTTCTACGCGAACTCTATCTGTCTCTCTTCTTCCATGCAAAACTAATTTTGCGTGCATCCTAATTTTTGTGGTTCTGACTATTGAATGATTTAAAAGATGGGAAACTTCCTCCTATTTATACGAGAAAGAGTCGGCATCAACTCTTCTATAATTTGATGAAGTGGCGGAAACAAAATCTAGTTCTAATTAGATGGTTTTGGGGTGAAGAGATAGGAAGAAGAAGTGCAACTCTTGATGTAATAACAATCTTCCACACATCTACAAATATATGAATACTAAGCAGTCTATTGCATGACTCATTAAAGCTATAATCTCCTTGTAAGCAATCTAACTAGCTAACCAAGCACTTTAAAACCTCCACTGATCGCTACCTCCATCACTAGACTTTCAAGCTTCTTTAATAGCCACCCAGATAAGCTTTTATAGCCAACAATAGTCAATATGAATAGCTACATGCATAATACGTTAGCACCAGCTAGGTAAAATGCTTACTAGTATATAAGGTTCATCCTAGTGAAAAGTAATATCAACAAAATAAATACTAAAAATATGGAATCTCACAGTAATGTTTGACATGTGGTAAGCATCCATACGTTTAAGATTCTTGAGCGGTCAGTGAACTTGTCCAATAGACAAGTACCTGTATATCCATCACGTGTCCAATACGCGTAACACGAGACCATGCTAATCTTAATGCGATATACATCGGCCTTACCGGATAGTCAATATCCAGTTGACTTTCCAAACAGTTAGGAACTTTGTTTAAGGACTAAGTAGCTATGGAATACAAGTCTCCTTGCCCTAAGTTTTTTTTATTTTTTATTTTTATGCAAAAACTTCTGAGACTTCTTCAACTTCCTTTAAATCTTTCCAACTTTCTTCTTCATTTTTTCGACGAGAGAAAAGAAATGGCTAAACATTCTCAACAGCTGCATGCTCCGGTGGGAGGCCAGCTCAGATATGCTTGCTTCACTTCCTGATCCTTCTAACCCAGAATGGCGTTGCACTAGAATCCACCCTTGGTATCTGAATATGGGACTAAAGTTCCCACTTTCAGACATCAAACTTTTCGACGAATGGTACAGAGCGGAGCTTGAAATTCATGAGTTCCAGGCATGATACACGATTCACCAAAGCACCAAGCACAACTACTTCTTCCAAGCATGTGCATGTCTTTGTACATAATCAACTTGTCAAAACAAGACAAGGACTGGTACAAAGACGTCCTTGTTGTTGATGGCGAATGGGAGGGCAAAACCTTCAGAATTCGAGTCCCGCACATCTCTATTCAAAACCTGGTGATTGATAATGACATGAAAAAGGTTGCAGTCAATGGCAGAGATGCCATTGTCAAGCACTGCTCAGAATAGCCAATTCCAAAATCAGTCTGGGTGGAAGCAGAATTGGAGAAGATTGGTGTGCGATCCATTGAAGAGCATAAGAAGAAGAAGAAGAAAAGCAATAAATCTGGTGAACCAGCTCCACATAAGTTCAGAAAAGTCGTGTCACGCAAGACGAAGTCCGCTGATGAGGGGAGTTCAGAAACTTCTCATAGGAAGGTTGACAAATCCTCTAATGCTAGTGAGGCAACTCCGATTAAGGTAAGAGTTCTTGAGGCGATGATGCCAAGCGTCCAAGCTGAAGAAGAAAGGGAAGGGTCAGCAAGTGATGACAAGGGGTTTATTGAAATTCCAGACAACTCCGTTGGTGAAAGAGAGGAAAAGAGAAAAAGTGAGGGTTTAAACCCTGAGAATGTGGCGGAGCAACAACAGTACAATCAGGTTGCGAACTCGAACAGTCCAGATATTAACTTCGATAAGAAATTAAACCGTGTTTCTACTCCGTCAACTGAGACGACAACAACCATTCCTGCACCAACTCCCCAAGAGGTAGTGATTCTTAGACCCAACTCGGCCCCAGTCATCTCTTCGGTTGTCCGGACAAATGTCTTGGTGAGGCTTAGTCTGCTCCCACCAGTGATGCAAGCTCTTCCGCAATCGGAGTTGAGCAATCGGAGCATCCTCTGCTTGTCTTCAAACCCATGTGGAATAAGCAAGCACTTCATACTAACGTCGGCGGACTCAGCACAGTAGAGCATGCACATGCCATAGTCCGCTCGTCCATTGCTCTGGCAGACCTGATTCGCTCTGTGTTTAATCTATATGAGTTGATCCGAAACTATTACTAGAGCCGCTACGCTGTAAGTTTTTCCTCCAACACTTAGTTAAATTTTCTAGTGTTTGATAAATTCCTCAATACATAACATATTCTTCTTCGTGGAACAGGCTCAAGTATGGACTGAAGCTATTCTTCTAGGCCAAGCGGATAAGATCCGTAAAATTGAAATGTCACAGCCAGGGTCCAGCTGGATAGGTAGTTAAAGGAGAAAATGCTTTAGCTGGAAAAGGTTGTTGCGGACCACAAGGTGTCCAACAACACACACGAATTGGAGCGAAATAATGTACTTGAGCAAATCCCTAATTAAGAGGCAAAGTACGGGCAACTCAGAGAGGAATTAGAAACTCTAAAGAAGTGTCATGAGGAGAAAATCACCACCCTGGAAAAGTCTCGAGCGAACGCAAAAGGCAAAACTAGAAATGTTGTTGGAGATCTTCAAAGGGCAATGCAAGACTTAAAGTTGGCGCAGAAAACTAAGGCAGAGGTGGAACAAGCTTTGCAAGTGGAGCAGAGTAGCAAAAATACAGAGAGAGAAGCACTTCAAGCTGAAGTGACTAAGCTACTTTGCTAGGCGGAGCAAAAGGAGGAGGAGCACGCTGCAATTCTTTAACGAACAATGGACGAATGTGAAGCAGACCTGGCAGATAACCACTTCATTTTCGCTAAAGTGGCAGAGTTAAAGTACACATAGGGGTACAACCTTAGATTCGTTACTACTTCCGTTCATCGAGATCACAGCGATGGTTAGTTCACCAAGAGGAAGCTTGACGAAGTGAAGAAAGCTAATTTTTTGGTCCCAGATTTTCCCGAAAATGATTTTTCAAATTTGAAAAATCTGGCTTCACTGGCTCCAGTATTGACTAAGGTGACGACTCCGAAGTTGCCCCTCTAAATGATAAGAATGTTGTCGGAGCAATCACTTTCAATGCTCACGCTTCTGTTATTCTGCAATACAACGCCGCTATTGAAAAAGGGAAAAACGTAGTTGTCGTCAATGACTTTGAAGAAGAGAATTATGGCCAGTTTGGAGTTGATGTGCTTTAAAAAAAAAAACTGCTTATAAAAGCAGCTTTCAAAAGCAACCTCCATGCTGCTTTTAAAAGTTGTTGTTGTTTAAATGCCATAACTTTTAAAATAAGCAGTATATTTCATTTTTACCAAACACTTTTTATCTACTTGACTTGAAAGTGAAGCAGTTTTTAGTGAAAAAAAAGCAATACCAAACAGATGAAGGCTCCCAAGCGAAACAGTTTTGCATTTGAACAATTTTTGCTGGGGATGAGGGTTTGTCTCTCCCAAAATTGAACTTAGTTTGCCATGTCATGAGACTTGGCTGTTTGTTTATGCACTTTGATTTTGTTTGCATATTTTGCGAAGTGATTTTACTCAAGTCACTAATCCTGTCAGAGTAAAGTACTTAGAAACTTTTCATCCTTTGCTTCCATTTCGCGGAAGAGGTTTTAATTCGATAATCTTTCCGGATTTAAGTTTGTAGGATAAGGCAAATGCTCCTATTAAATCTTCAACACTTAGATAAAAAAGTGTCTTTGTTGAATGGCTTACATATCTTCTCATGTCAAGGAAGAAGCAAACCATGTGTAGTTCTCTTGATGCTTTAGTAATATCGTCGGAGCTTGGCGTTATTCCATCTTTTGGTGATCGGGGTTCCACATTGTAGTAACTTAGATTGGAATGATAGCTTTAATTTCATATGCCATGGAGAACGGAGTTTCTCCGATTATTTTCTGAATTGTGGTGCGATATGCTCAAAAGACTTTGGGCAATTCTTCTGCCCATTTACTCTTCTTCTGCTCAAGTCTTTTCTTCAAGCATTGAAGAATGGTTTTTTTTTTTATGCTTATACTTGGTCATAGAGGTGAGATGGCAGATTCCGAGTTTTTTATACCAGTATGTGACTTCGGAGTTGGTGAACTGTAAACTATTGTCAGTCATAATGGTGTGCGGAATGCCAAATCGGCGTATGATGTTCTCTTAGATGAAAGACTTGACCACTGCTCCAATGATCCAGGATAAGGGTTTAGCTCTTTCACGTATGTCAAGTTGCATGAAGGGTCATGCTATAGTCATACTGTTAAGCTCTTTCACGTGTTAATGGTTCGTTGATACATATCTTTGACACTTGTCGTATGTTTGTGCACAATCCAAGGCATCTTGCCTCATGGTGGGCCAATAATATCAAGTTGTCAGTGCCTTTTGTGCAAGAGACCTTCCTCCAGAGTGGTTCTCGCATACTTCGAAATGAATGCCACTCAGAATTTGAAAACCTCTTTTTCGAAGTGACATAAAGAGTGGGCTTTGGAGTAAGATCAACGATAAAGCTTTTCGCACATAATGACATATGTTGAAGCCTTTTGGACCAATTTTCTAGCCTATTGGCAGTCATCGGAAAGTTTTCCATCTTAGATGTAATCAATGATTTCATCCATCCAATTTTCCCGCATATCAATAGTAGCAACTAACTCCAGTTCTGGTTCGTGGATGCTCGAAGTAGCAAGGTACTCGAAGGGGATTGTCCGTCAAAGTGAGTAGTCTACAGTGGATGCGATGTTTGTAAGTGCGTTAGCAAGACTGTTCTCACTCCGATGAAGCTGTGAATATCCTACTTTTCGAATTTAGCCAAGTATAGTCCCATAATCGGATTGTAGGCCATGTATTCTCTTTTGACTTGATTGACAATCAACGTAGAATTGAAAAAGATTGGGAGTTCCTTGACTTGGAGCTCTTCTGCTACCTTTAGTATGGTAAGCAGTGCTTCATACTCCACCTCATTATTACTTGCTTTAAATCCGATCTTCAAGGCTTGTTCAAGTATGGATCTGTCTCGCGTCATCAAGACCATTCTTGCCCCTGCTCCGTTCACATTGGATAATCCATCCACGTGGAGTTTATAAATATGAGGATTCTCAGGTGTTTGTTGCGGATCCATGAAGGATAGAGTATCTTGATTAGCCGGAGTAAATTCGGCGATAAGGTCCGCAAATGTTTGGGCCTTGATCAAAGTCTTGGGTCGATAAATGATTTCATGTTACCCTAGTTCGATGACCTACTTAGTAATTCTTAAAAATGCATCCGGACTATGCAGTATGGTTCTGAGTGGGTACTCGATCATGTACACGATTTAGAACGACTAGAAGTATGGTCGGAGCTTCTTGGCTATTGTGATCAAGGCGAGAATGAGCTTTTCCATCTTCAGATATCTAATCTCTAGTTCGAGAATAGCTTTTGACACGTAGTACACTGGCTTCTGCTCCCTTGAGTCTCTCGAACTAGAGTTGAATTAACTGCGCATTCTGACACAGCTAGGTATAGGTACAAGTTCTTTTCGTCGATTGACTTGGACAAAAGTGGTAGATTTGACAAGTATTCGTTTAGCCTTATGAAAGCTTCTTCGCATTCATCGGTCCAGCATAAACCCTTGCTCTTCTTGATGGCAGTGAAGAATGGCTTGCACATCTTCATGGATCATGAAAGAAATCGAGTCAGAGCAGCTGCTCTTCTGGTTAGACTTTGAATTTCTTTCAAAGTCCAAGGTGACTTCATCTCCATGATGGCCTTGATTTAGTCCAGATTTGCCTCAATTTTGCGCTTGGTAACCAGGTAACTTCAGAACTTTCATGACGCTACTCCGAAAGTGCATTTTTCCAAATTAAGCTTCATATTATATTTCCGAAGTAGGTCGAAAGACTCTTGTAGGTGAGTGAGATGGTTCTTTTTCTCGTTGCTTTTGACCACCATGTCATCGACATATACTTCTATCGTTTTTTCGATTTTCTCCTTGAAGATATCTTTGAGAGGTTGCCCATGCATTCTTAAGTCCGAAAGGCATAACAAGATAACAATACATACCTCAATCAATGATGAAATATGTCTTGTCCATGTCCGGCTCGTACATCTTGATCTGATTGTATCTAGCATATGCATCCATGAAGCTTAGGAGTTCATGCCCAACAGTGAATTGATGAGTAAGTCTATCTGAGGTAGAGGATAAGGTACCTTAGGGCATGCCTTGTTAAAATATATGAAGTCTACATAGACTCTCCCCTTGCAATTTTTCTTCTGCACAAGGACTACTTTTTAACTGTCAATGTTCTTCCTCCACTCCGCTCCGTTCCATGGTTGTGTTTCCGTTGGATAACCGGTTTCATGGTTGGATCCAGTGGAGACGGTGGTTGATGATTGAAGGATCTATTACAGGCATGTATTCAATGAACCAAGCAAATACATCCTTGTTTACCTGGAGAAAGGCAGTGAACAATTCTTTCTATTGATCTCACAATCTTGATTCAATTTTGGCTTTGCGCTATGGTTTATCAAGATCAAGTGCGATTTAGACAGCGTCCTCATCCGCTTTGGATTTCAAAGAACTATTATCTTGTAGCTCAATGTCAAAATCCTTGTAGCTCGTTTCTTGGCTCCCAGACTGTGGTTGCTATGCGATATTTTGAGTTGGAGCCGCGATGCTCCGCTTAACTTTGCGTATCATGTTCATGCTCTCCACAGCGCAACAATGGGTTGCGGCTTGATCTCTCTTGATTTCTCTTATCCTGTTCGGGGAAGGATAACAGATTAGCCGGTGATATGATGAAGAAACAACTCTCATTCTATCAAGCCAATTCTGGCCTAGGATAGCATTATGCAGAGTCGGGCAATCCATGACATGGAAGACTACCAACATGTTGTAGGGCTCCTCTTGAACCGCTAACTTCACTGTTTCGATGGATCAGACAGGGGTACCTTCAAAGGTATGCAGAGTCGTCTCTTCGATTGACATTGTCCAAAATTATCATCTTCTCTGTTGCATCTTTGAAGAGGATGTTAATCCGGATCCATTATATATTAATACTCAGCTAACCACCGCATTGGAAATCTGAATCTTTACTACCAAAGGCATCATCATGAAGAGAGTGCACGTCTTCCAGATCTCAATTGGAGAACATGAGGATGTTATAGTTGATCAGAATGGGCTTGCTAATGGAAGCAACCATCCTTGACTTTTTGCAGACGACCTTCCTTTCTTTTCTGGTGTTACCTAAGTACTCTTGCTCTCCATAGATGCAGTTGATGTTAAGTGTGGACTTCTTGTTAGATGTTTGTCTTCTTCCTCATCGGTGAGCTCATACCAATTAGACTTGCTCTTATCCTTCTTCTCAGCAGATTCCTCTTTATTTGCTTTGTTCTTCACGTATTCCCAGTAGTGTCCTTGGTCGAGAAGTTATTCAATATGCTCTCGGAGTATGCAGCAACTCCTTGTAGTGTGCCTAGTGCACTGGTGGAAAGAACTATATTCATTACGCTTATTCTTAGTCAGGTGATCCGAAATAGGCTTTAGCCTTTTGAGATAAGGTTTATCCTTGATGTTGTGGAGAACATTGTTAATTAAAGTATTCAGAGTTATGAATTGATTTGGTTTGGACTGAATTGGCTTGTTCTTCCGTCCTCTTTTGTCATTCCGGCGAGTTGAAAAAGGCGGTGGAGTATTGTGCTCATTCCTATCCCACTCGAACTTCCTCTCATGATCCGAGTTCAGACCCTTCTTTCTGGCCCCGTCGTCCCATCTTGTAATGTCGTCTGCAATTTCATAACATTTCGCCAGAGTGGCGTAATCGTATTTCCTCTTGTTTAACTTTTGGGACAAAGGTGAGTGGATATAGAGACCTTGTTTGAAAGCCATCATAGCTAGTTTATCATCTGGCCTCTCTACCTCAGCCAATTTTGCTTCGAAACGCTTAAGATAGTCTCTAATGCTTTCGTGTTTAGATTGTGGCTTCATATTAAACATGGCGTTTTCTGATATCACGATACACATAGAAGTTCGTTATAAAGATCTCAGCAAGTGCATCAAAACTTTTAATCGAGCGAGAAGGTAACTCGGAATACCATCTCATAGTTGATCCCGCCAAAGTGGATGGGAACATCTTACACATCCATGCATCATTGTTGTTATATAGAGTCATAATGTTTCGATAGTGCATTATGTGGTAGTCTGGATCCGAGTCCCCAAGGAAATATCTGAAACGAGCAGAGTGAACTTATCTGGAGAAGGTGTAGGCTCTATTACAGAAGAGAGGGGACCTCTGACCTTCGTGACGATCTTGTTGGAAAGTTGGTTCTGAGCATTTCTCGGAACATCCTTGAAGTTATCGCGATTTAGTGGCCTACGCCGTTCCAGATATTTAGGTGACTCTGAATCGTTGAAGTCGAGATACCTGGGCTCTACTCGAGAGGCCTTTGTAGTGTCCAAAGGTCCGAGATTGCGCTGAACTCAGATCCCGCCTGCAGTGGTATGGCTGACGATTCGATCTTCATGTTGTTCCGTGCGTTGATTCAAATCAGGAGTTTCCGCTGAGATCAGAAGAGGAGTCTCGATCGGTTGTCCATCCGGAGTTGAAGTACTCAAATTTTCAAATCTTGAGACTAAAATATGAGTCTGCAGAGTGGTTATGCGAGCATTCTCCAGAGCTTTCATCCGCCTATCAAAGTCGACAAAGTTCGAACGATTCATAGTTCGAGAAGCCTTTGAAGCCTTATCTTCCTCAAAGTCTCCCAAATCTAATCCATGGTGGGAGGAGCTTCGCTCGTCGGTGCAGAGTTGTTTTCCGGGTGGCTGAGTTATCTAGAAGTTGATTGCTTCCACCTTGAATGTTGGTCTCAGTGGTGACAAAGCTATCGTTGTTGGACATGGTAAGCACTCGGTTACGGTGAGAATAGAAATTTGGCTCTCAATGAAAGCACCAATTGTTGGAACCAAAATTCCGCACCACCGTGGATGGCGAAGAGTGCAAGATCGACCACTTACACAAAAAATAAACAACTATAGTTAACCTAAGGTACCGGTGTGGTACCGGCCAAAGGCTCTCTGATGGTCAAGTTAGTATAACAATATTAGAACTCAAACACTGGGCAAGAGAGCAAAGTATCCATAATATGCGTTACCAGAGATGTGCCATAGATGAGTGTATTTATACTAGTCAAGAGAGAGTCCTTTAAGGATATAGAATTCGTATTAAATCGGGAGAATTCTAAAGGATACCTAGCCTAAGATATTATTTCCTTTTAGGATTGTGATTACGGCGCACGCCAATCCCTAAATTGTAAGAATCTTCAAGAATATAGGAAATCAATCTAATCCCCATTCGGATCAAGTTTTCCTGTCTTGCAAAGCAAACAAGGTCAACAGACCACACCTATCATTCCGAAGCCCAACTGGATGTGGTGGCATCGTTGATCCGTTTAGGTGGCTTAATCTGATCGAATCCGTTAAGGTCCTTCAATTTAACAAAACGTACACCATCAGTCCCAACTCTTAACTTCAATAAAAAAAATTGTTAGTCTGATGATGTGACACACATGGGGTTCACACATATGCAATTCTAGTTTTGTGACCAAATCTAAACTAGAGCGAAGGTTTAGGGACCAATTGTGGGTCCTATGTCCTCCTATATAATCAAATTGATGAAAAATCTATCTAAGGGACCAAATGTGCATATTTTTCCAAATCCAAAACCTTAATCAATAGATAATGAAAATTTAGTTTAAAGGCCAATTTAAACTAAAATGAAAGTTCATGCACCAATTCTAAATTTTACTTGTATTTGAGTTTTTACTGAATGGTAAACACGGTCAATAATGCTATTCTTACCATCTAAGTATATCATAATTTCATACCAACATATATGGCAATTGTGGTGGACAAGCCATGTCAATTAAAAATAATCTTAAAAAAATATGAGGTGGATAATTACATCAATTAACAAAATCTCAATTTTTGATTAATTTTGTTTCTTTCAAAATTAACCTAACCATAATTTTAACATTTCCAGCCTTCCTTCTCCATATTCTCCTTCCACATGGTATTGATGGTGAAGAAGAAGATGATGATGATCCTATTTTAGGAGAACCAATTGAGGATAGAGCAATATATCAAATATGAATTGAGGATTAGAAAGGGAAAAAAAATCAAGAATTATATCAACAAATCTAATGGGACAAAGCGGCGATTGTAACGATTCGATGCGGTGTTTGAGAACCCCTCCTAACCATCTAATTCCATGCTTATAAAAGAGGAAAATACTAATAGTCATCATTAGTCGCTAGAGATGAACTGGCGAAGCACCAATAAACATGAGGTGAGAAGTATGATGACGATGGAGGCCGGAGAGGGAGGAGGAAGGCTAGAACACATTAAAAGTAGGGTTAGATTAAGTTTGAAAGAAAAAAAATATTAATAAAAAATTGAGATTTTGTTTATTGATCTTATTATTCAACTCATTTTTCACAAGATTATTTTTAATTGATGTGGCTTGTTTACCTCAACTGCTATATTATATAATATAAAATTGTGGTATATTTAGATAGTAAGAATAACATTATCTTAAAAAGAGAGTAGAGAGGGCAAATCTTATCAGGAATTTCGGCACATCGATCATGCCACAAAGACCCAACGTCGTGGCTCGTCAAAGAATCCATGCACCCACAACAAACACAGCTGCATTTTGGGGCCCGCTCTGGACACGTGTCGTTTTCAGACTCTGCAACCCACTTGGCCCGTTCCCCTTTTAATTCTGGTACTACATAATCATTCCTCTTCAGTTTCAGTGTTTCATTCACTGGGGCTTTGCTCTGATAATTGGCAACTTTGCTCAGAAAAATATGAAGGTACGTAATTAGTACGTACTAGTTGCAGAACTATGCACATTATTATATCATGTTTTAACTTAATGCAGAATTTATAAATTATAACCATATAATTAATTGTGCAAATCACCAATTGATCTTCTTTCTTTCTCTGCATGTAGATCTTCAACTGGGTTCATAAGCGGCTTCATCACAAGGGTTTTACTTCTTAACTTTTCTCTTTATATATGGAATTGAATTTCTTACTTTAACTTGATGTTTTTTTTGTTATATGTATACCAATTAAGTTGATATAATACTGTACCTATTTATTTATTTTATGTATAACAAGTTGATATATTACTGTACCTCATTACATTTGTCATTTTTCTATGTATTTATTTCTTGCGCTAAGTAAAAATTAATTTGTTTTCCTCAGATGGGTTTGCCGGAAATATGAAAAAGACTGAACTGGAAATGGAAACCAATGACAAGGGCACACAGGCATTTCTCAAGCAAGTCGGACTTGTTAATGTTGACGGGCTTGACGGTTGGAGGGAGGGCATTTTAGCGATAGGTACCTTGGGTTTCGATCCCCTAAAACCCTTCAACTACCAGAACGAATATTTTGTTTTGGAGAGCGAAAAGGACGATCAGGGAAACAATGGATTTTCACACAGTGGTAATGACGATGACGACGATGATGAACATTATGATGATAATTTTGGAGATGAAGAACTGAATCCTTTAATGTTTAAAACATTTGGACACAGTTTTGAGGACGTTGGGTCAAACTCTGATGCCGTTGAGAAACCAGTTGATGATGATCATGCGATCTTGACCGTTGATGGTGTTCCTCTTACACCATTTGAAGGGTCCAATGACATCAGTATTGCATCACCTGGTCTGTACCGTTCCGAGATCACCGATGATGATCAAAGGAAGAAGAGAGGTCAAAGAATAACCCTAGCTGACCTATTCCAGGCTGATCATGTTCATGATGTTGGTCAACTGAAGCTTGACTCCTGCAAAGTCCAGTCAGAAATCCAGAAAAAGGTGAATGTGAGAACAAAGAGTGGCCTAGCATTTGCCAAGAAGCTCATTCCTCGTGTCAAAGAGGATTCAAGTCCAATAAAAAATCTGCAACGAGTGAGTCATTTCATATATATGTTTCCTTTTTTTTTTTATACAAGCGATATTTTACACAGAATATATCTAATCTAAGGAGAGAGAGATTCAAACTTGAGTGAAGAGGGTGATCGAACTTGGGTCATTTGTTTCCTATGTTGTGAAATTGTGATGCACATTTCTTGTCCTAGATACACATAAAGGGTACTCACTATAGTAAGTTAGTAACTACTTTTTAACTGTTAATAATGGTCTTACTTTTCACAGTTCAATGATTTAGTAACAAATTTGTAATTCCAGAACCCCCAAAAAAGTAACTAATTATTTGTAATGCTAAAGCTGATGAGGAGGATGTTGAAGAGGAAGATCCATCCAGCTGAGCTTGATGTCAAAGTTCACAAATCAGATGGCCAGAAGCAGCCCGGTGAAGTAGAATTCATCACCAAGGTTGAAAATGATGCCCCTGAATCATCAGTTTCTTTGCTTCCAATTCAAGGTATATATATGCAGACTCTCTTCAATTCAAAGAAAAGAAATGTTTCCATATTTTTGTTCACTAAATTACATAGTGCATAAAATAAAAAAGGCCTAATTATCTTTTCAGTATCATAAGTAGCTAATTTCTCAAATCTTCATCCAATCATTGAGAAATCATCTAATCCATCAGCATGACCATGCATGTAAAATATGGTTTCAGAGTGTTAACTTTATGGCCCCAAAAGGACCTTGATCTTCCAGCACTACATATTACATGTCCTTTGATGTCGTAGCAAACATTTTAGATTGCATAAATTTTAATGGTTGACTGTACTGAAGTGATCTTTGAAAAATACAAAAATAAAAGTGTATACGTACTCATCAAATTATAATTTGTACATAAGAAAAAACTTTTTACATGTAAAGAATCAAATCATAAAGTCATTTTAAATTAATTAGCTGTTATTATAATAAATTTGAACTATTGATTAAGTTGATTATCATTTGAATGGTGTGATTTAAATTTAAGATCCGATAATTATTTAAAGTATTTGTCTAATAATGTATAGATCTGACGAGAAAACATTACTCATAGCACTTTTTATTATATTGTCTGTTGGTGATCCGTTGTAGTTTAATCAAAGTCGAAATCATGTCTTGTATGTTTTACATATGCGAATGATCTGAACACCAGTGCACCTTAATTATATGTTTGCTCATCTTTTTGCAGGTGCTACTGCTTGTTGTGTCCATTGAAGCCTGAAACTTAATTTCCTGGAAATTATTGTACTTTGGTGATTGCTATAATCACTATATGAAGGACAATGTTAATTAATTAGCTTTTTACGTATGTGTAACTGTTGAACTATGCTACTCCTGTTTTAATTTGTAATTTTTGTTTTGGCTTTAGTATGATGCGAGTTATATTTTTGTCCCATAGCTTATAGGCTATGATTTGTGTGTCGGCATTTTGATGCATTATCTATTAAATTAGCAAAATGATCCAACATTAGTACGCTCAACAAAGAATATGATATTCTGGCACAGTTTCTAGACAAGGTTTGGCATCTAACCTTGGCTTAAATTACTTCAAAAACACTTCATTTTTGCAAATAAATTAGTAATAGTTCTACCACATTTTTTTCTCTATTTTAATGGGATTCCTTTCTTTTGTTGTTTTGCTTATTGTTTTTTTAAAGAGCTATTTCTTCTTACATGACTACGTGTCATCACTTCACCATACAAACATTATAATTTGAGCTATTCATTATCGCTAACATCGTCTCGTAAAAATTTCATTCAATTTGGAGACCATTTAGTCATCTATATGATTCAAACAAGTTGGCGGTTAACTTGGATATTACATGTTATCATAACCCTTGATTTGTTTGATACGTACATATGGATGACTAAGCAGTCTCCAATTTAAATGACTTTTTTTCTAGCTAGAGATGATCTTCAAATGATGATAAAGAGAATAAACAATTCAAATTACGATGTTTGTACGGTGAAATGATGTCACATCATCAAGTAAATAAAAATAGATTCTTACATGTAAGCAGGCAAGTAGAATCCGAATTTAACCCTTTGATCAAATAAAGGAAAAAGCTAAATGAAAGAAGAAAAAATTGTTGACATAACTAGGGGTAGACACGGTTTGGTTTGATATGATTTTACCCCAAAATCATGGACTGAATTGAAGACATGTACTAGGTTCCGTTCGATTTTAAAATCGAAATTTTGAGACAAAATCGAATCGATTCAGTTGGGATAGAGATAGAGGAAGTGAAGAGAGGGAAACTAGTGGAGAGAATGAAGCACATTATAAACATGTCTAAAGTAATACTCTATAAAGGAATAATCTCCTTAAAGTCATAAAAAATTATGGTCCCAACTTGGGACCAGTTATGTATAGGAATAAACTCCACATTGTTATAAATTATAATTTTTCTCAATCTCATCTTAAGAAAACAACCTGCACATAGTAATAATTGTCAATGAGTACAAAAATACGCAAAATCACAAATAAAAGTTTAAAATGAACTAAAATATTTATCTAAAGTTGTTTGGATAATGTTGTAGTTTTTAGAGTTGATGCAACGTTTTTGAGCTTATGAGTACGTAATACTTCGTCAACATGGACACATTCTTGTTGAAGTCAAAATGTTTCTAACTTATCGAGCATGTTTACAACTTTTTGACATGAAACTTTTGATATTTTTGTATTGCATTTTCAAGAACCCTATTTACTAAACACAACATTTATTAAGGATAAATAAGTTAATAAATAATATTTTTAACTACACCTCTATTAAGTAATAACTTCTTTAAAATTATAAAATTGGTTTAATCCTAACTTTATAACTTTATAGAAGTTTTACTGTATTAAGGTTGACGGGAAGAGAGAGAGAAAAAACAGAGAGAGGCACTAAAAATTGATGGAAAGAGGGAAAGTGGCGGAGATAATGAGATATTACGGTTAAAAAGGGTTAGTTTTTGGTTTGTGTTGTGGGATTAGGGAATTAAGAAAAGAGAAATGATTAGAACTTTAAGTTAGGCCAGCAAAATGGTTGGGTAATAGAGTTTGGCTTTATGGAATCAAGTCTGGTTCTTAAGGATAATGGTATTTCTATATTTAGCCCTAATTTCTAAATATACTATATTAAAAATATAGTATTTAAATAAATAGTTGTGTTATAATTTTTCATTTTTAATCGTGCAAAGGCTATATTTTGTTTTTCTTAATATTTTATTACTTTTTAGCATATTAAAAAATATTATGATACATTATTCACACATCAACTACTATGTATTGTTTAAATTAATTAAACTACTAATTACACTTATCTAAATATATTTGTGGAACAATTTTTTTTAAGAAGATATATATTGACAAATAGTTCAGATATGACATGTGTAAGATTGAGAACCAAATTTTTTTTTAAACCTTTTTTTTAACTTTTTTAAAAATTAAAAAAAAAATACCAACGGCCAGCTAATGTTAGTTTGCCTTTTCAACCTGAATCGTTAGATGTCTTTGGGCGTTGATCCTGCGAACAAAAAGGTTGCAGGTGCATAGTAAAACATGCAACCTGCTGCACTGAATCAAAACCCTCCAGCTGTCCAGACAGCTTTTCTTCCGCTAGGCCCAGTCAACAATTTTGGCCCATTCCTAATTTGGAGGCCGAAATTGGCAAGCTCGACACCCTTTAGCTTTGGAATTTTTTTTTTTCAAGATTCCAAGTAGCCCTCCATTGGAGATGGGTTTTAGAGCAAAATGGGCTACAACCAAAGATTTGGCCCTCCATTAGAGATGGCCTAAAAAAAACAAAAGTGATGCTAAACCCATTTTATTGTCCTATTTTTCCACCTGCATTATATCCTACTAACCATAAGAAGTTAAAATGTTGAAATGTTATTTGTCCACCAACCATTATTCCTAAAATAACCTCTAATATATCTATTTTTTTTTAATGTTTTCAGAACAGTAAATATTAATATATTTTTAAAAAGAAACCAAACATCTGTATTTGAAATTCTCTCCCACACGAGTTTTTTTTTATTTCTAATGGTTTTAAAAAAATGATATATCCTCGACATGGCGTCATATCATTGGTTATGTGGCCCTCATGTCATGCCACATCAACCAACTAATGGAAAAATTAATGAAATTGGACAACAGAGACTAAATTGATGTGTTAGGTCAATTTCAGGGACGAAATTGATCAATTTTCAATTTCAAAAACCAAAATGATGAGTTAGATAAATTTCAAAGACAAATTGTGATAAAAACCCCTCCCACACCCTTGTTATCTTAGTAACCAAACAGCCTCAAACATTTGAACCATCACAAGCAGCCATATTTTTGTCTTTTCCTTCTCCCATGGCCGATCTACCATGGCAGACCTAAACCAAAATAATAAGCTTCTTCCTATGGCAGATGCAAACCAAAATAATAAGATTCAAGAAGACAGAATTCCAGACTGAAAAAAAAAAACACCAATTATTCGGTAGAACTAAGCTTCCTCAGTCGATCCAACCCCCAATCACTCCTCCAACCGTCGACACCACCATGCAGTGAATGCCGCCGACTTCTGCAGCGGCAAGGATGACTAGTTGGGGCTTCTCGGTGGTGAACAAGGACTCGACGCCGGTTTGGAGCTTGCAAACAGTGGCGGAGCCAACGAGACCGCGGTGGCGGGTTATGAACATCTTCGTAGGTTTGTTGAAGAGCGGAAGGAAGACGAAGTGGAGAAGAAAATTTATGTTTGGTAACAGGTTTAAGGGTGAGTTTGTGTTTGGTTACAAAGACAGAAAAGACCAAGGGAATGAAATGTGTTTTAAGAACACTATAATGAATTTATAAATAGGGTCTAAAAAAAAAAGAGTTTAAAATTTTTTTTCTAAAATGATAAATATGTCATTAAAATTTTTATTAAAAATTGGGTAGAAAAATTGAACAATGGAATGGATTTAGTTGCACTCCAAAATAAAAGTTAATTAAAACATTTAGTTTAGTTCGGTTTGAACTGAATTCTTATGAATAAAAACGGGTTAATTGCACTAACACTTCCTGAGGTTTATCGAGTTTTCACAAAACTCCTTCAGGTTTGAAATATTACACTAACACCTTTTAAGATTTTAATTCACTTTCATAACATTATTTAAAATTAAAAACTTTTATAAATCAAATAAAAAAACAATAAAAAAAAACCAAAATATACCTTATTCATCATCCCAAACGAAACCCTAACTAAAGCAATGATGCCTCTTTCTCTCTCTCAATCGAAGCCACCCTCTCTCAATCTCTCCCAATATAATTACTTTCAATCCAACCCAAAAACAAAACCACCAAATTAAACCACATATGAAGATATTGGATTGAGATTTTCTAGCATTTTCAATTCAATTATAAAAAAATTTCAAAAAAAACCATAAATACCCTTAAAGTGAATTGAAACATATCTTTATATTCCTATACTATTTGCCATAGGTTTCTTTTTAATTGTTTAATGCATATTTTAAATATTATTATTTTTTAAATAATTAACTTAAAGGGTATATTTGTCTTTAAGGGGGTGATGTGAAAGTAAATTAAAACCTCATGGGGTGTTAGTGTAATATTTCAAACATGAGGGGGTTTTGTGAAAACTCGATAAACCTCAAGGGGTGTTAGTGTAATTAATCGAACCGATTCAAGCTGGTTTTGTTTGGATTTCGGTTCGAGTTTCATCAATTTTGCTCAATTAATCTAGGTTTTTCCTGTTATTTTGCACTTAATTTGATTCAGCTTTTGACACATCATGATCCTAACACGCCAGGTGTCGGAAAGTGCTGGCCGACACATGTTAAGTGATGAAAGCCAATTATGCAAGTGACTGAGAAAAGTGAATAAATTTAGAGTTGGAAGCGGAAGTAAAGAGTGCGATGATGGGTAAAACCCATTATTACAGGTGTATAACAGTCATAGCATAGTAAATAGTGCAGAGAATATAAAATATTCGCACCCTCGTGAGGATGGATAAACAGAAATTAAAGTAAAGATAGGCGCGAATCCTACTTAGCTGGGAGAAACTGTCAGAACCACCAACTAGCCGAAGAGTGCCTCGTCTCACTGGTACTCAAGACCTCTACTAAGTCTTGGAGAGGTGCAAAATATAAAAGGTGAGTGGGTCAAAAAGTTAAGTTTGATAAAACATTTGTTTTCAAGAGCACACTATCCCCTCGTTAGAAAACATGTATAGTTTCTAAAAATACGTCATACTCTCCGGTATGTTCTTCAAAATACTATAATAGTAATACGGGTACTCCCCGAAAATCAGTGGTAAAAACCATATTGGATTGCTCGAAAATAAAACTACATTGCTCACCAATATGTAAACACACAAGCACAATTAGATAAGCTACGAGGACAGGCTAGATATATAAGAGAATACGCTAAGTACTATAATAACGGAAGTCATAACGCTAATCGTCCTAGTTGCCTAGTGCAACCTAGAACAAGCTAGTACCTACAATGGATCTAAAGTTGCGTAGCGGTACTGAGCGTGAACCTCAGAAGGTCAAAGCTAGTCTTGGCCTTGAGACTGAATACTGAAACTTGGGTGTTCTACATCTACTGATGAGTAATAGTATAAGAAAATGTATGGCAAATATAATACGGATGCTCTACCCCCAACAATCACATATTATATAAGTCATGCTAACAATTTAAAGAAAGCTGTGAAAACCATACATAAATATATGTTTAACAAAACACAAACTCACTCACTCACCTGTAAGTAGCCAGGTCGTAGCCTCTTTGTCCTGGGTAGCCCCGATAGTCCTCTAGATAAGTCTCACTTATATGAGATATCACTATAATAATGACTAAACTCATAAAGGTTACTAATTAAACTAATAAACGACACTTATCCCTTATTTGTTCAATTCGGAGGTTCGAAACACTCCAAAAAATATCACACGTACTGTCATTAGGTAGTACGCGACGTCACAAGTTGCCTCATATCAATGGAATTCGAAAACAGTGCCCCACGCGCAGCTCACGCAACTCGCCGAAACTGGGTCTGTTAACGTCAGCCCGCTACAACTCGTGGGAATTTTGGGTTTTTGGCCGGTTTTATTTCCGAGCTCACCGCGCCTCCGTCATTGGTCCTTCACTAGTTTTGAGGATATATTTAGGTTTGTGGAGTTGATACGAACCCAATGGAACGAGTGACATTACTTAGCCGTTTGGCCGAAAATGCCTCATTGGCCTTCGGTTTTCTTGCTGGAAAAATGGGAAAACTTCCCTGCGCTTTGATCTGCTTCAAAACTCAACCAAATCAAGCAAATGACATATGAAAATTAATTTACTCAACAAGAGGAATCTAATGGTAGTAGTTAGAAACCTCACCTCAGTTTGGATTGGCAAAAATATCACTAGGAAAATTTGATTCTTCCGTGTGCGATATCCTTTGAACGGCAGAGAGTTTGGACAAACGGTTATCACCTTTGAGTTCAGGGCGTCGATACGAATAAGGTGGTGACTTTGGATTGCCTCGGTTCTTCGGTTTTCCGACAATGTGCACTGTACACAATCGGTGAGGGAGAGAGAAAAAGAGGCAGAGCGATGGGAGAGAGTGAGGAAAAAAAATGAAGGAGATATTTTGGTTTTGGGGGCACTGTGTACTCACCAAAATAGTAAAAATTACACAGTCCCGTGTACAAAATAACACGCACGTATTCAAAATATCCTCCGAAGATTAAATTATAATAAAAGATTACGGGATGTTACAATTTTTCAGTTTACCGGTTTTTCAGTTATTATGCATCTTCTAAATTCAAAAATGATTTACACAATCTGAATTCTGAAAGCAGAAGCCCTATGTACCCAATAAGCTTTGATTGGCTCAAACCTAGTATGTAATTTATGGAGGCTTCATGGTGGACTCACCGAATCAAGCCAATTAACAAAGAGGTGGTCAATGATGTAACCCGAAACAAGTGAAAGTATACGGTATATGACATGAGCTTTTGCTCACATTTATGAGCCATGGCTGTACCTCAAAGATGCATATTGTTTTTCACGAGCGAGCGAAACAAGGATAGTATAGGGTTTATGACATGAACTTTTGATCACAGTTATGACATGAGCTTTTACTCTATGAAGCCATTACCTAAATCTAAATGGTATGGACTATGGAGGGGCATTGGCCCTATGCGATAAGCGAGTGGTCCGAAGGTGGACATTTGGTTCAAATGAATCAAATTCTAAGTAAATCAAAGAAAACTAAATTTTAGGAAAATAAAATGTTGAATTATTTAAGGAAACTTGCACTTTGATACAAAGAAAGAACTTAGGTTGCTCCGGTTGATATATTTTAAATTAGAAAAATGTTAGAATGACTATTTTTTTAGACCTTATTTTGTGGACCACGTGATGTAACGGTCGAAGGTTGGTTTCATTCTTTAGTGATTTATAAAAAAAATTCAACTATTAACCGCCACATCATATAATTTACAAAATATAATTTAAATATATGGTCTATCTAGCATCACCTTTTTATATTATTAAACTGTTTACTAAATTATAAGAATTCAAATAATTTGGGCTGTTCTACTAAATGGTTGCTATATCAATGTCAACTTTGTTTTATTTTCTATTTTCTATTATATTAACCCCACCGGAGTTCAAATAAAAAAGGGTAAACTGCCGTTTGACCCCTTGAACTATTACTCCAGTTGAAATTGACCCCTTGAACTATTTTTTTGGTAAATTGACCCCCTGAACTATTTGAAATCAGCCAATTAACCCCTCACCATCAGATTCAACGAAATTTCATCCACTTTGCTATCAAATACTAACACGTGTCGTATTTTAATTGGTAGATCTCGCTACAGCAAATTGGATAGAATCTAGCGGTAGGGGGTAAATCTACTAATTTAGGAAAGTTTAAGTGGTTAATTTACCAAAAAAATAGTTCAGGGGGTCAATTTCAACTAGGGTGATAGTTCAGGGGGTCAAACGACAATTTATCCTATAACAAAATATTGTCTTTCCCATCAAATTGCAATGCCATCAACTGCACGCTATTAAACTAAATTAAAATTAGATTCTTATAGAAAAACACAAGTTCCATATAAAATTATAATAATGCAAGGCCATATTTTTGTATTATATTTGAGTACAACGGAGTAAAATGAGAGCTCTATCATTTAGGGAAAATAAAATAAAATCTATATATATATATATAACACACCAATTTAGTATTTTTGAATATTTCAAAAGTGCCCTTACTTTGACTAAGAAGAACAATGAATAACTATCCAAACAAAATAGGAACAAAATGATAATTTACATGTTTTAAATAAATGTGGATGGTTAATTATTCTTTCTTTCTTTTTTAAAATTTTTTTTATTAAAAAATATGTAATTAGATCTAGAACAGAAATAAAAAAATTTAATTAAAAAATAATAATCAATTGCTACACGCTTAGAGGCTAGTTTACTAAGAAAAAAAAAACAGCTGAATAATCTATAGGAAACGGATAGCCTCTTGCTCTAGTGCTGAAGCAGAAGATAGGGCTATTGCCTTTGCTTGTGCGGATATTATTTGGATTTTGAGTTTACTACGTGAACTACGGGTGCCTGTTCGTCTTTCCTATTTTAATGCATTGTGACAACTTAAGTGCGACGTATATGGCTGATAATCGCGTGTTTCATACTCGCACTAAGCACATTGCCCTGGACGATCATTTTGTTCGTGAACGGGTCGCTTCTGGTACTCATCGAATTCAATTTCTACCTTCTATATTGCAGCTTGCCAATGTCTTTACAAAAGGGCTTTCTTAGGCGCGTTTTTAATCACAATGTTCAAACTTTGTCTCCTACCCAGAGTCAAGTTTGCGGGGGAATGTTGATAAGGTTATTAGTCAGCGATAATTCTCTTTATTATCTATTGTATTTTGAATTGTAAGTTTGAATTTCAGATGTAATATTTTATCTTGACGAGGACTATTAGGACTCTTGAACTCTAGTTGTATATAAACTTATAAAGCTCAGTTATACAATTATGGAGAATTAGAAACTTCACAGGAAATATTTCAGCAATGCCCCTGAAATTTGGACCTTAGACTTTACTCTATAAACCTTCAATTTCATAAACAAAACAAACAGTTCAGAAGAAACTGCGATAAATTGAAAGTTAAAAGGCTCGTAGCCAAATTAAGTGTATAGGGAAAAATAGAACAAAATCCGTAATTCAGAAGCATTGCTAAAGTTGGTGAGTAAGTATTTTGAGAAAATGAAGTCATTAAAAACATTTTTAAACGATAGGAGCCAACCAAGTTGGACCAAGTTGGAGAAGGGTGCAAAACTTTGACAAGAGGCAATAACAAAAGGCAAATAGAGTAAGTTAAAGATCTTTGGTTGGTGGGTCAATTAAATACTGAGTATGGATCTGGGTTCTCACTTTACCCAAAATATATAGAGTGCGTGCGTGCCGGCCACAACCCTGAGTCAGAAGGTCAGCGTTTTAAAGACAGCTAAAACTTCTTACTACTCAGAGGAGGAGCTGTGCTTCAACCCCATCATCTTCTTCTTCTGTTCTCTGTAAGTAAATTTCCTCAACCGTTGTAGTTTGTCTATGGATCCAATCTATATGTTTTTTTGTGTTTTTTTGTTTGGTTTTTGTTGGGGTTTCTTATTTTTTTGGCTTGGGGTTGATGGGGTTGACTTTGTGATGAACAGAGGCAGCTGCAGAAATGGGTTCAAACTCTGAAGCTTTTCACTTCGATGAGGTGGCAAAGCACAACCACAAGAAAGATTGTTGGATCATAATCTCTGGAAAGGTCAGATTTGTGGTCTTTTATTAAAAAAAATTCCTTTTTGATTGTCCTTTTATTGTTCTTGCATGTAATATCTGTCCTTGCATATGGAATTGTTTCAGTTTCTGGGTTTATTTGTGATCTGTGATTCATCTTTTGATTAAAGGCAAAGCCTTTTGCTGCCGCCCTTTTTGTTATGTGTATTAAAGGAGTTACTTTTGCATTATCTGCATTGAATGGGTAAAAGTTTACAGATCTAATTGAAAGTATAAAGGAGAATTCAAGCAAATAAGAAGGAAAAAGGGTACATACTAAAAAGGTTAATCATTGCAAATTGTGTTTTCTGTGTAGTTAGTGTGTCTGTTTTTGGTGTTAATAGAATTTAATCACCGACAAAATGAATAGGATAGGATGGAGGAGAAGGCCTACGGTACTAATTTGTATCGAGGAGGAATTGCGTTGTATGTGATAAACACGTTCGAAGCAGGACAATAGATTAATTTCTTCCACCTATGAGTGAATTTTTTTTTTAAAAAGTGCTCAAGATAGTTCATTGGTGTTGCTCTACACTTGCTGGTCTTAAGGTAGTGAAGATTAAGTATGTGATTGTATAACTCTGCCCGATTAAGGGAAATGTGTCAGATTCGAAATGGAATTGTAAATGGCAAATGGCAGATGAGTGATTTGGTTGTTATTGTGTATAGTTAGAAAGGTGGCGTGGCGTGGCGAGTAGTAAGACTTGAGGCGCTCCCTTGTGAAAGTTAAATAACTCTGAACTTGCGAATCAGAGCAAACAATTGTAATCTCTGGTAGTATGTGAAACAATTGTTGCACTATATAGGCAACTTTCAGGACTGCAGAACAATGAAAAAACCAGTACATGAACCTACTACGTACCGAGCTGGGCAGGAGCATCAGCTGATCTTGTTCAAATGGGTATGCAAATAGGCAACTTTTAAGATCAGCTGCTACCCCTTCCCAGCTGCAGAACTAAAATGATATTTTCAGTCATTGGTCAGGAAAGAATTAGCTGGGCCTCTTGTTCAATTTTTGTACTCTTATATTTGTTTCACATCAAGAAGGGGTTATAAAGATAAGGACACTTGTTCCCAGTAGTGAATCTATGGACCTACATACGCTTTTTAATTTGGTTCCTAGCTATAAAGTCCTTCTCTTTGTTGATATGTTGATCATACACAAAATCAACAGATATTTTAGTGAATTCTTCTATCGGTAACTTAGAAGGTTCACTTTTTACTTTTAACTTCATCTACCCGCATAAAATTTACCAGCTTCGCTAACTAGCTAGTATATTTTGAACCACTTACCACAGGTTTATGATGTGACCCCTTTCTTGGAGGAACACCCTGGAGGCGACGAAGTCTTGCTATTAGCAGTCGGTAAGATTGTAGACTTCAGCTTTACAATTTATCTATTATCTTGGCAGCTGTTGTTTCTTTACAGGTTCTGGTGTATGCATACATATATGAGCGGTAATTAAAACTTTGGTTGAACATCTTGCAGAAAAAGATGCAACAGATGATTTTAATGATGTGGGCCACAGCGATTCTGCGAGGGAGCAGATGGAAAAATACTACGTAGGCAAGGTTAACACATCCACCATACCAGCTCAGCCAAACTACAAGCTTCCTGCTCAAGCAACTGCTCCATCTGAGCAATCTTCTGGACTTTTGATAAAGCTTTTACAGTTTCTGCTGCCCTTGTTGATCTTGGGGGCGGCATTTGCTCTGCAATACTACAATAAAAAGAAGTAGTTCAATTATCCTCCATCCGTATGAACTTTCTTCAGACCGATAGTCTATCATTCAAGTGGTAATAACGGAATTTCAGTTACTATTCATTTTTGAATATGTTGTACTACCTTTTAACATATCGTAAGTGTGTGTGCCTGGAAATTATTGAGTTGGCAAAGCATTGTTTCATCTTATTGCTATGATTTCTTTTAAAACATTTGCTTCTTCACCTGCAATTTAGCTGGTTCGGTCAGTTCGGGATAATATTCACCATTACTGCTTTTGTGTTCATTATTTAGTCTTTGGATAGTAGAAAATTTAAGACTTAGCAAAATAGCTTCCTCACTGGTAACGCATATGAAGAAAAGTTATTGTGTGGAACTGGAACACGGCCATGTGGTACTATAGCATGCGGATTGGTTATCCTGACTGGCGGTTTCTAGTCCTAGTATCACACGATAGTTTCTCGCAGATGAGCTATACTTGCAGAAAGTTGAGTAAACCTTATGGAAATGAAGATTTCAGTTGCAATAAAAGTGTTTGATGGCTCCAATATTTGTTCCACAATCTTAAATCTCTTTTGCGTTTCATACGTGATCTTGGCAACCGCATGGAAACACCAAAAACTAGAAACTGAAGATTTGAGTTGTCTGGAATGAAGAACCTCATTCACTCATTCACTCTGACAAATATGCGTCAACTACTTCGAATTTTCAATGCGGATTATACTTGGATCTTGATTAAGGACCTCCTATCCTTACTCAATGACTGGTGAGTTTCCATCAATTTGTAAGTGTCGAGGTTCCGTCTATTTTTGAAGAATAGAAGTGGATTCGAACTTGAGTGCAGAAGTTAAGAATATAAGCAGATTCGCAGAAGTGAGTGTACACCGACCAATTTGATTATATTTAAAATCAAGAGCACTTTGAACTTACCAAAACAAAAACGTCTTGGATCTTGGAATCTACCGAAAGAAGAACAAATGTCTTGGATTTGGAATTCTTTGGTTCTTAATTAGTTTTCTTTGGTTCAGTCTTCGACCAAATAAAAATAAAACGGCTTCAGAATGTCAGATTGCTGATCCGAGTTTACGAGAGGTTTTTGGGTACGGCACCCCAATCCAGGTGGTGTGAGGGGGAGTGGGACCAAAAATGGGTTATGTTAAGCATAACAAATCAAAAGGTAGGGTAAGAGAAGGTTTTTTGTGTCTAGATTCGTAGGGGTGAGCTGGTCGGGAAACCGGACCTTAGAATTTGTCCAAGTTCACAAATACGCACATTAACCACGGGTTTAACTACAGCTTAAGCTTATTCTAGTCCTAACTATCTGTCATATTTACAGTGGGATTTCTTTCCTTTTATAGCAAGTTTTGTTTAAATAAGTTTCCAAAGCCTGCCATTAACTTTGACAATGCCTGGCACTGCACATTTGTATGGATAGTAAACAACGAAGAAAGGTGTTTAACTTTTGTTTTTCACAAAATATTTTATCCACGGCTCGCTATGTGGATGATACTAATTATTCTTAAAAATCAACTGATTAGTCTTTGGTATGGTAGCAATTGTACTACTTTAGTTGGAGAAAGTTTTAGTTCAACTCACATAGATATAATGACGATATATATTTTTGTAATGAGTATGACATATATATTCGTGGCTAACTTCATTATGGAGGTGTAGCGAATTTTGTCGTGGGTTCCTTAATCCGTTGGAAAAATATCTTTGTAAGTCTCACATTGCTTTCTTAAACAGAAAATACTGTTGGCTTATTCATAGCCTAAATCTAAAGCGTAATTGAGTGATTATATTTGATAAAAACATCGATCCCATGACATAATCACAACAAAGACAGCCCATCCATAATATCAAATCAATGGAAAAAGAGTAGAATCTTTATGTTCAATAATCTAAGGTCATGCCCTGTTGCACTCCCTAATGCCTATTTTACTTTTGTAATTGTGAATTAGTGGTGGCAATTTCAATTGCTTAATGACAATGCAAGCTCTGGACTATTTTCCGTAAGATTTGTGCTTCAAATCTAGCATGATTTGTGGGATATGTTGTGCTCTTGATTAGGGTGGGATTTGATATCATGAATAAGCAAGTTCACCAACTAATTAGAAATTAGTATGTCATAATATTAACATATGTACCGACTATGGGATAGTATAATTTTGTTGATAAATTGTTCTCTCTTGGCCTCTAGCGTTTTCAATGAAGTTCCCTTAAGACCAAAAAAGGGGATAGTAGAACTTTGTAATGATAAATTGGTGTGTGACAATCTTCTTCTATCGACCAGGTTGAAAGTTCTGAAAAAATTTTAACGAGACCACATAAACGCATACTACCATCTTATACGTACTCTTTTCTTCTTAATGAATATCGTACCTTTTTGAAGGAAACAAAACGAAAACCCTAAAAACTAAACTCTGAACCCAAAACGCCTCAAATCAAAATCCCAAAAAGACGCCATACAATAATTACTCAAGAAAAATATACAAGTTGAACTCACGATCTAATTATAATCGTGCGGAAAACCTATGTCATTTAGGTACTTATCATAATCATACAACCACCTTATCATAATTAAGGCGATTGATGCATGCTAGTTTCTATACCCCTTACGTTTATCTCACGCATTAATTTTCAAAAAAACACACATGAGGTTCAGCGTTCATGCCCCTCATCTGTACATTATCCGATGTTTGTTTGAACCTCATGCAACTGATCATGTGCAGATTATATGAATATACATATGATTTGATTTCAACAGAAAGCCAAGTTTTAGTTTTAATTATTTGGGAAAAATCCGGACACTAGTTTTGTCCTCCTCTTTGTTGATACATACATAAATTTGGTATGTGAACAATCAATTTGGTTTTCGTTTGAATGATATAAACTTTCCGTTTGAGTATAAGGTGACACACCTAATGAACTATATCTATCACAATTCACAAACATCTCAATCGGGTTGTTACACACATATTTCCATCCAACGGTGATTAAACAAAACCCCGGCCCAATCAGCTTACGAACCAAGGACTACGGGCTCATCTCATATTTTAAGGGTTTAGTTTTTAGTTTTCATATTTTTAAAAATTGAAAATTTTGTTTGATAATTACTTTTAATTCAGTTTTCAGTTTTAAAAATAAAAATAAAAAATAAAAAATGAAAATAAAATGGTTATCAAACGGTCTTAACTTTTTTATTTATTTGTATATAAGCGATATTTTATACTAAATTAATTTAAATTATTACGCATGAGAATTCAAACTTGAGTACACTGCTCTGGTCAAATTAATTAATTGTTATTATTGATTGTTAATGAAGGAAATTCGCATTAAGCCCAAATATAAACAAATGAGATGTTGTCAAATTATGGATAAAGTAAAATTTTGAAATAATAACATGCATTACACTTTGTTTCTCTCAATTATTGGCAAGTGGGGATTTAATTATTGATTAAGGAATGGTAATTAATGGGTACCACAAGTGACAAGTCAAACAAGGATCCCATCCCATCCAAAATAGTGACCGGATTAAAACATGAATATACCCAGAAAACCCATCACATGCATTTTGTTTAATTCTTCTTCTTCTTCTTCCTCATCCATACTTAGAAGGCATCCAAATTGTTTTGTTTTTGTTCTGCACAATTCAAGCAATTTTGTTTCTTGTGTTTATCTTTCTTTTTCCAGTCAAAATCTGTCTGGGAATTCAGAGCAAGCATTAGCCGGAGATTCTTGCGGCTATGATTAAATCAATTAATTAAGATTTGTTAACTATTGAGTATATATAAGTACAGTAATGTAGTGGTACTGTGGTAGGGTGGTCCTTATACTTTTATATGAAGAGAAAGGCTTAGAGATACTGTTTGATAGATCACTGTCGTTGGCTCCATATGTTTTGATCAACTGTCTTAATTGCATGAGCCAAATGAACGACAACAATTTATCAGCATCGCACACGTAAGGTGTCACTGTTGAGTTTTGCTTTTATTCTCGACATTTTCCTTTGTTTAAGGCCCCAACCGTCTTAAAAATTTAGGTTAAATAGGCTATGCTAATTGTTACTCATACTGTACGTAGTCTGACAGTAGCATATCTTTGGCATCGATATATATAAACAGGTAGGCTTGAAATTAATATTTTTATACATTTGGGGTAGATATTGCTCCATTTATATATAGCATCGTCTAACTCCCACTTTCTGAAAAAATTATTTTGTAATAGTTGGAACACCGTCATGTGGTATAACTAACTTATATTATAAGTTAACATATATTGTAACTTGAACAATATATAAAATTTACTTTGAATCAATAATTTTAAAATAAATATGCTCAAAAACGACGTAAAGCAATTGTAAGCGCCAACTATATATAAGTCTTGTTTGGTATATTAGATTGGATTGAAATGGAAAAATCGTTATATTTCAAGTATATATACTGAAGGAAGAAATAAAAAAAATTGTGTCTAACTTGGAGGTAGAAGATGAATACTCATGAATAAAACTTATTCATTCTAATGTCTCTCAAAATGGTAGGATTAGAAGGGAGAAGTTTCATTCATGTTTAATTCCCTTCTAATCCTCTCAACATGAAAGATCGTTCTCCTCTATCTTCATTACATACAATTTAGAGGGGTATTCATTACAATCTAGTCCAAGAGATCAAAATCTTTATGAGAATATGCATGAGAATCTCAAAGTCATATAATGAGTTTAGAATACAATTAAAAATCATAAATAAGGCAAAAATTTCTCATCACACATACGTAGCTATTTAGGGCCTTTTTTTTTTGTCAAAAGCTATTTAGGACCTTTTAATGAGGATATTTAGTGTGACGACTGTAGAGTTGATTTGTCGAAGGAAAACCAAATAATCCGCTATATATTAAAATAACTGTTTTAAAAGAATTTTCTTTGCACCAAAGAAATTTAAGCATAACAGTAAATGTGAAAGCGACCAGTTCTTTTTGTATATCATGTTATCAACTATAATACTGGTGACGCCTTCTTAACCTATGGCTTCCCACCAGCTGATGCTCTATGTGAATAAATAATCCATTAGCTTAGCCACAATTTCATGAATAATAATTAATAATAACTAATATGGATTAATTAAATTAATTAATTTGACACATAGTTGACGTGAATTGAACAATATACATGTCTGTTTCACACTTGCCAACGAAATTTGATTAGTCTCCTGGTCCATGATTGATTTCAAGTATAACATTAGGGTAGTAATCTGGAGGTCAATACCCTATTATAAAAGCTGTTAGTGTATATATATATATATATATATATATATATATATATATGAGCCTGACTATGTTGCTAAAATTATGCCAAATTGAAAGGTCTGGGTCAAGTAAAGCAAAGTACATGCGTTGCATGGAAAACAATGTTTGAACAAGTTACAAAAGTTGGAATTCATTTAACAACAGTTACTAGTAGTATGAGGGAGTAGTCAAACTTCATAACTCGTGCAAGAAATCTTGATTCTCTAATACATACTTTATTCACATCCTTACATCACAATTTTGTTTGACTTTAGTTATGAATAGTTCAGTTAGATTAATTCATCGTATTGAAAGGTTTATCCACACGCTGAAAGAGATTAGTTACCAAATGTTGAGAATAATGATACATGAACATTTTACTATGCTTTGATGTATGACATACACCAGATATATGAAGTGTTGGATGTTGATTTCAAAACCTAAATCTTAAACCTAAAAACTCCCGATAAAACAATATCTGTTTATAAATAAATTAATGAAGGTTAAAGGGAGCTAGATAACGGGTGAAGGGGAACACTTGGATAACTGGATTCACGGGGACAGATCAACATGGTTCTGTTTACACTCAAAATTGTCACGTTTACCCCTATTTTGGTCTAAAGCCAAATTATGACACTATGTGGGGGTTATTGTGAAATTAGACCAAACTTACACCAAGATATTTTAGGTATCTGCAAGTGGATAGTTAATTAATATTATCTATCTTTGTGCAAGTGGAATTAGGTTGAGGTGCGTGCATCAAGTTGTGTTGCTTTCACATTGGTTTTGCTCTCTATATATTAGAAGCAAAGGCAGAGAGCTGGGGACACTCAATCAACCAAAATTCAGAACATACATGTTCTAAGGAAAGCCAACCTTTCAAACACCAAAGAGGAAAACCTCTCTCTTGAAAGCCAAGAAGTGGCATTCATCAGTTCGTACAACCCAGCAACAAGCTTTCATAAGCCTACACAAGGCTTTAAGAAACCATTCACAAAGCTTTGACAACTTGTGTTAAAGCTTTTAAATCAGGAAACCCCTGATCTTAGAGTTAGCTCTGTCACTTCTCTCTGTGGTATCGATTAAGCCTGAGAAAGAATCTCATTTAGGCTATTCTCTTCTTCCCAAAGAGTCGATGGGCATAAAAGCCAATTCGATGGCTTTGTTGATGGCTTTGTCTTCAATCCGATGGCTTTGTCTCCAATCCGATGGCCATAAAAGCCAATTCGATGGCTTTATGTGCAATCCAACCACACCTTGGTTGATGTTTACAGCTTTGTTTACTTATTGTATTTACTTATTCGTAAACTTTCAATTCAGTTTATATATGTTTACTTTGATGCAAACTGTATTTTCTTTATTTACTGCTTACTGTCTTTACTACTAAAGCATTCGGATTGAATATAACCAGTTTATATCCAATCTATATTTCAAACATATAAGCCTTGTTATATATATCTACATAACAATTAAAGTCCTTAACAGGAAAGGCAATAAAAAGAACCTAAGTTGAGCCTCTCACTTAAAGGCACAATCTTTTGGTTATAAGTTAATTATTTTGAGACAAAGCCTAGTAGTGCGAGCGTGCCAACAAATGGCTTCAATCCGGTACCTAGTAGTGGCACGCTCGCAATCTCTCAATCAGTGTTCATATAAATCACTAGGCCTACAACTAAGCGTCGTGTGAATTTATTTTGCGAACATATTTTTGGCACGCTCGGTAGGATACTTATGTAGAGATTATGAACAAACCTTATGTTCATGATTTATCTCAACATACTTTCGAATCTTGCTCGGAGTATGAGGAAGAAGATGATAGTTGGCTTACTTATGGCTATAATTAAAATTGTTATCAATTGGATAATAATAATCTTAAAGATTGACCTACTTATGGCTATGATGAAGGTTATTATTTTGATAATAATACAACCTATGGAAACTATGATTATGATATGCCAACAAATGGCTTGGATTATCAAAGTATTTCCGATGAGCATATAGAGCAATCAATGGCTATTCGGAGAAGAAACTCTACAAAGAGGTTATGATCAAGCAAGAAGATGACTTGTCTAAAATTCTTGAAGAGATTCGAGAAGCTAGAAGACAAATGAATGCAAGCTACATGGCTATTCTTGAAAGAGAAGATGCCAAACTTAGAATACTTGGAGAACTTTCTCAAGTTTTCTTGTTACAACAAGCTCCTCTCATCTCAACTAAAGAACATTTGATTGAGAAAATTGATCTCCAAGTTAAACAAGAGGTAATTTCTTTGGAAGAGGAAATCAAGAAAGAACAAGTTCTGCAGATTATAGAAGATCCAAAAATGGCTTCAACCAATGAAAAGTCCATGAAAATGGATTTGATTGTAGATGATCGAACCGACTTGTTAAAGCCGCTCACGGCTAAGTTAGAACTCATTACCTTAACAAGCCAAACAACACTCAGAGGGCTTAAGGTCACATCTCCCATGAAGTATGAGAAAGAAGAGTGCTTCTACACTCTCCATAGCCTGAAAAAGCATGGTACTCATGCCAAAATCTTGAAAAGAGCAAGGCTTGGAGTGAAACATGGATGGCCTCCTCCCATTATACATAGTCTTCATGGCCTTCATATTTCCAATTTTATTGGAAAGCCTTTCAAAGGCTATATTTTCCACAAGTTTCACTCGACTTGATGGGGCTTGAAGGCATTATAAAAGCCAAAACTCATGGCTTTGGTACCAGGAATCCCATAGAGAACCTGTTGAGCTATAAGTTCCACAAATTTTGCCCAAATTTATGAAACTTGGGGGGCTATGTTTACACTCAAAATTGTCATGTTTACCCCTATTTTGGTCTAAAGCCAAATTATGGCATTATGTGGGGGTTATTGTGAAATTAGGCCAAACTTACACCAAGATATTTTGGGTATCTGCAAGTGGATAGTTAATTAATGTTATCTATCTTTGTGCAAGTGGAATTAGGTTGAGGTGCGTGCATCAAGTTGGGTTGCTTTCATATTGGTTTTGCTCTCTATATATTAGAAGCAAAGGCAGAGAGCTGGGGACACTCAATCAACCAAAATTCAGAACATACATGTTCTGAGGAAAGCCAACCTTTCAAACACCAAAGAGGAAAACCTCTCTCTTGAAAGCCAAGAAGTGGCATTCATCAGTTCATACAACCCAGCAATAAGCTTTCATAAGCCTACACAAGGCTTTAAGCAACCATTCACAAAGCTTTGACAACTTATGTTAAAGCTTTTAAATCAGGAAACCCCTGATCTTAGAGTTAGCTCTGTCACTTCTCTCTGTTGTATCGATTAAGCCTGAGAAAGAATCTCATTTAGGCTATTATCTTCTTCCCAAAGAGTCGATGGGCATAAAAGCCAATTCGATGGCTTTGTCTTCAATCCGATGACTTTGTCGATGGCTTTGTCTCCAATTTGATGGGCATAAAAGCCAATCCGATGGCTTTGTCGATGGCTTTGTCTCCAATCCGATGGGCATAAAAGCCAATCCGATGGCTTTGTCGATGGCTTTTACTCCAATCTGATGGCCATAAAAGCCAATTCGATGGCTTTATGTGCAATCCAACCACACTTTGGTTGATGTTTACAACTTTGTTTACTTATTGTATTTACTTATTCGTAAACTTTCAATTCAGTTTATATATGTTTACTTTGATGCAAACTGTATTTTCTTTATTTACTGCTTACTGTCTTTACTACTAAAGCATTCGGATTGAATATAACCAGTTTATATCCAACCTATATTTTAAAAATATAAGCCTTGTTATATATATCTACATAACAATTAAAGTCCTTAACAGGCAAGGCAATAAAAAGAACCTAAGTTGAACCTCTCACTTAAAGGCACAATCTTTTGGTTATAAGTTAAATAGCGCAATCTCAAATCACACACATACACCGTCTGCTAGCGGTACCCAGTAGTGGCACGCTCGCAATCTCCTAATTAGTGTTCATATAAATCACTAGGCCTACAACTAAGCGCCGTGTTAAGTTGAATGTTAATTATTGTTTTTCCAAATAAGTTGGAACATCTAGATTTTAAGGGGTTTGGAGTGTTGTGTGTTCAGCCACCGGTGATGGGCCCAGTCCACATCATGATTCATGAACATGCTTGTTTGGACAAAGGTGAACCCTGATGTCTATCAAGTTGACTACTTCCAGGATGTGTTTAATAATGTGATCAAAAGAAAATCTTATTCATCACGAAATGCATTTTTCAGGCCAGGGAGAGACATTGTTTGCTAATAACAGGTAAAGGCTTGCTGCTTGTGGTAGAAATCGAAGAAGGTCTGGTACTCTATATAATCATGTACTCATCTTGCCTATTTTTTGAAGGCTGCTCTTGGCTATATATACGGTTGAGAGTGAATCTAATGTCGGTGAAGTAAAGGATCTTACATGCGCATATAAAGAGTTGAACGACTTATTTTTTGTATTGTCAATTGATTTATAAAATCTCAAATTCTCTCCTGGTATACACTATTAGTCTAATTAATTTTTAAACCATAAGTTGTGACGCAACAAACTTGTAGGTTCAATGAATGTTTACCCCTACACCCAATGTCTTGTGTTTTAACTCAATTTCTATAATATCGCTTGTATAAAAATTTAAAGAAAAAAAAAAGATGCTTAGTCATCGTGTCATGTCATATGCATAGAAAAGAGAGGAAGATTTATGAACTGTTATATTGTCCGTCAATTGAACGTATATGTATCCAATTGTAAGGGTCAAAATCGCTTAAAGGGTTGTGGTCCTGTGGACAACAAAAGCCACATCATTTTGACGTCAAAAATTTATATAGCCCAGAAGAGGAAGCCTCAGTGCATACCTACCTCTCACACATATATACATAGAAAAGAAAATTAAGGGTCATTATCATTCTTTGATTAATATTAATGTGATTTAATTAATTAGTTAATTAATTAATTGTTGTTTGAGTGTTGTTGACTCATTCACCGAAAAAAGTCACCAGTCCTAATATATGAACTTTTCTCAGAAGGTACATAGAATAGTCGATCTATTTCAAAGATTTGGTTCTACTTAATACTTCGATTGATTTCGAACTATATGGTGATTGAGGCTTTAGTGGAAAGAGCAAGGGCTAGGAGTTAGAGGTGTTTTAGTTGGTCTCTCAAACAAAGACGGAGCTAAAATTTTTATCATGACTGAGCTAGCTAAAATTATTAACATTAAACATGCGATGAAAAAAAAAATTGCCTACATGAAGTTATATAACAATCAAGATGACGATAAAAATATGAAGTAATAATCCAAACAAGGATATGAACTCTATTAATTAGTTTCCAAACAGTTTTAACCAGAAGAAAACATATAAAAATGCATAGAAAGAAAACAAATCTTATCAATTTTTTTTTTTGTAACAGGTCCTATTTATTACTTTTAGTAATAAAAAAGTATTATTTATAGATTGACACATTAAACAATAGCTTTTGTTGAAGTTGGATGGGCTATTAGACCTATGATAAGCTAAGAAGCCAATATATGGATTATTATAGTTGGAGTTAGCATAAAGCTCCCTGGGCTACAGCCCACCTTAGCCGTGGGTGTAGCTCCGCCATTGCTCTTAAGATATCATTATTCATAAAATTTAGTCCTATCAAAATTTTGTTGTTTTAATGGTGTGACAAGGGGCAAAAAAGTGTTAAATGATTAGTTTTCATTAATTACCAATTTTTTCTAAAATTGACCTTTCAAGAGTCTTGTGCAAGACTCAAGACTAACTAGTCCCTTAGAGAGCCATGAGTTATTTTATTCTAGGCTAAATATGTTCAATATCCTAGTAGATAAGGTGTTAGGTTTCTACACATGTGTCTCTGGTTCGAAACTCTCCACTCCCCCCCCCCCCCCCCTCCTCCTTTAAATTATTGTAATGATTTCGAACCCTCCCACATCCCCTTAATAATAATAATAAAATAAAATAACTACACATGTGTCTCTGGTTCGAAACTCTCAACTCCCCCCTTCTTTAAATTATTGTAATGGTTTCGAACCCTCCCACCTCCCCTTAATAATAATAATAATAATAAAATAAAATAAATATGTCCCATTAGAAATTAAATTTTGTCATTTAAGACTAAAAAACACTTTTACTTAAATTTACATGCATTAGATATGCTCTAAGAAATACCAATTAGGTTTCAACTTTAGAAATAGTCTTTTTGAACCAAGTTTTTCCATTAACATAACCATTGTTTGAATATCATTTTATTTGCTACTAATGGAAAGAAATTGTTGTTAGTTTCACATTTTTCTAACTCTTTCGCATAGAATGAGAATGAGATGTGACGTTGTTATATATAATATTGTAAGATATGTCACTATGTAGAACTGAACGATTGATTTCGAACTATATAGTGTTTGAGGCTTAAAAAAATACCAATTAGGTTTTGAACTCTGGAAATAGTCTCTTTTGAACCAAGTTTTTTCACAAGTCATTGTTTGAATATCATTATATATTTGCTACTAATAGAAAGAAATTGTTGTTAGTTTCACATTTTTAGAACTATCTTGCGTAGAATGAGAATGAGATGTTACGCTCTTATAATATTTTAAGATATGTCACGTCGACGATGAATGGCTACCTTGTTCAATTTAAATTACCTAGTGCTCGAATACAAAATGATTTTATTTAGGATTACTCTAGGGTTGTTTTATTGATACCCCACAAATTGTTGACTACACCCCATTCAAATTTTTAACGTAAAATGACTTATCTGCCCTAATATAAAATGATTATTTAGGTCATAGATGTTTTTTAAATAAAACTTTGATTTCTAAACACACCCTTCGAATTCAATGTGAGATAAACTTAAAATCATGCTTGAAATATATGATGTTTTTCTTCTATTGTATTGCGGTTGAAGAAATATAGTAAACGCACTAAACATGATGATGTTTCTCAAAAAATTAGGATGACATTTTCACATTTCTCGCTTGAAACCACCAAAAATATATGGTGGCACTGGTTTGTAGTCTAATAACATAGATTAACTATTCATTTCATCTTTGCTAAACTAATTGCTGAATTCACTTTTGATGATTAGATACTGATTTTTATTACCATATATGTTCTTCTAATACCTTTGTTCAGAATGAACTTGTGCAAACTAGCCAACGATGATCAGTCAGACATTGCCGCCAATCCGTTGATCAGCAATAGATGATCATCTCATGATAGAAACGTAAAACCCCCAATTTGATTAAACCTAAAACCCCAAATTGACATATACCTTAACCTCAAAATTTTCTTTTGACACAAAACGATGTGAAACCCACCCAAATTGAAAGAACACTAGAGATGTGCATAAGAGATGAACTTGTGAAGACAAGAATAAGTTTGTGAAACTCTTTGATGAGTTTGAACGAGGCTTCTTTTTAAAACGATGAAGAGAGTTTTCTTTTGGAAGTGTGGGGTGCGAGGGTATTTTAGAAATTTAAAATAGGTATATTAAGATATTTCTTCATTCAAAATGTGGAGTGTTTTAGTATGTAGGGTATAGTTAACAATTTGTGGGGTGTCATTAAAAAAACCCTTACTCTATTGCTACTATAGAATTAAAAATGCATGCATGTAAATGCAGATCTTTAAGAAACTAAAACTTGTATTGATTTTCACCATTACTTACATTAATTAAGATTTAAGCTACCTTGGCATCCAAGATAGTGACAGACCTCCACAACAGGCCCAAAGAAGTAAAGGGTATATGCCTTATGAACCATTAACCCCTGCACAAACCTCTTTCACTTTCTTTCTTCTTTTTTTTTGTGTTTTTTCTACTACTACTAAAAACTTCAGTGAGCTAGGGTTACCCTACTACGCCTTGGGCGCACTTTAGCAACCAGAGGGTTCGCCATCTCACACGACAGCTTTAGCACCTCCGACAAGTCCACGGTAGTCCCATCCGACGGTTGCCATTCGTACTCGTGTAAAAGCCAAGCCACCCAAAACGTCACCGTCGTCAATCCCAGAGCCTTTCCCGGGCAAGTCCGCCTACCCGACCCAAACGGTGCAAGCCTAAGATCCGACCCGAAAACGGAAAACTCCTGCTCTCCCTCCCGGGCCACAAACCTCTCGGGTTTAAATTCCAGTGGGTCCGCCCAAACATCCGGCTCCCGAGAAATGGCCCACATATTCACCATGGCTGTGGTCCCCGCAGGCACATGATTCCCATCAATCATTGTATCAGTGATCGCCAGGCGGGCCCAAGATAAAAGTGGGCCCGGTGGGTGCATCCTCAAGACCTCTTTCACCACAGCCGTCAGATACACCAGCTGGGAGATATCTGTCTCATCGACGGCTCGGGACCTTCCAACCACTTTGTCTAGCTCGTCGTGGACCGTCAATTGCACATCGGGATGCAGTACCATCCTCGCCAGAATCCACTCGATCAGAACCGCCACGGTGTCCGTCCCTCTAAATATCATTTCCTAGTAACAAACGACACCGTTTAGAACACGAGAAGATTTTATTTAAAATCCAAGTAAATATCGGGAGAGCGCGATTTAAATTCTTACCCAAAGGACGGCGATCATATCGGAGTCGGACAACTTATCGGGTCCTTGGAGGGCAAGCAGAACGTCAACGAAGTCAGGGGCCTTTTCGTCTTTTTCGGATTTCAGACCGGTTCGGTGCTCGGAAATGATTCTAGAGACGAACCGGTTCACTTTGGGGACGAGATTGGAGCATCTGAACCGGATTTTCTGGGCATCAAAATCGGCCAACCAGGGAAGATGATCGGACCAATTTAACATACCCAACAAATCGTAGCCTTCGTCGACCAACACTTTAAGCTCCTCGACCTCATTGTCCACAGCGGTGCCGAATTCGAGCTCGTACTTCCGGCCAAAAACAGAGCACATCATGTTGTTCAGCGACGCCCGCTTGATCACGTCACGAACCGTCAATTTCTCCTTCTGGGTCCCGAACATTGCTGCCATTTGAGAAGCTATGTCCCTCCTTTGGGCCTCGGAGGCCTTGATTTGCTTGGGGGAGAAGAGGTGGGCGGCGGAGATACGCCTGAGGGTCCGCCAGTAGACGCCGTACGGGGCGAACCCGATGGCCCGGTTGAACATGAGGGAGTAGGCGGATTCCTTGACGGGGCGGTTGGCGAAGATGGGGCTGTTGAGGATTTCTCTGGCGACGTCGGGGTGGCACGTGACGACGACTCTGGTTTGGCCAAGGCTGAAAGCCATGAGGCGCGTGGCGTTGAGGGATTGGGCGGCGGAGGCGATTTTGCGGTGGGCCAGGGAGGTCATGAGGGACATGCTGCCTATGAGAGGCAGGCCTCTGGGCCCTGGAATCGTGGGCTTTTCCGAAAAGAGGCCGATTGTTTTGATGTTGCGTCCCCAGGCTGGGCCGCCCGGGTGAGACCAGTAAATTAGGGAGATGAGAAGCCATGTGAGGGAAACGATGAAAAGCGTGCATGCAATGCTTTCGGGAGAGAAGGCTCTGCATTTGGCGGCCAGGGCAAATACCCATAGGCTTTCTATCTCTGTTTTCATGGCGGACTAAGAGAGAGAGAAAGAGAGAGTAGGGTAGGCTTCCTCTTGCAGTGAGAAAAAGGAAGGAAAGGAGGAGTGGCTTTTGAGTTTGAACCAAAAACGAGCTGATGGATGGGGCTATATATAGGGGAAGATATGGCGCATATTTTTTGTGGCTTTGGAGTTTGGAGTATGAATTTTTTTTTTTTTTATTAGATACAATGATATTCTGCTACAAGGAAATGGAAGATTTTCTTAAGTTACACATTGGATTCGTCCCTTACCATTGTGTGCTTAGCATACATCCCCGCCTTTTAATACGATTTTAATTGTGTCCTTAAGATTGTTATAGTCAATAAAATAATGAGTTAAGTTATATATGCACAAAGTCGGGAGCTCCAATTTATAAGACAATTGGAAGGAGAGAGAGTTAATGGCTCTTTTATTATTTTAAGAAAAAATGACTAACTTTAAACTTTTCTAAAAAACTGTGTCATTTATTCAAAAACATATAGTTTTTCCCATGTTCTTCTTCGTGAGCTGCCAAAAAAAACTTTGATATTTTCCTCCCGGTGGTCTTAGACGAGAATAAAGTGATAGAGTTGCACAATATTCTCGTGGTTCATGTGAATCGAATATGAGATCTCTCACTTAATACCACCCATAAATCATTGTATTAGTTGATTTTTAGGATAAAATAATCTTAAACAAGCAAAAAACAAAGGAAATAGGAAATTGAGAAACAGTTATACTAAAGAGTGGGGAGCGTAGAAGTTTATAACTGAAAGAAGTTATTTTATTTATTTTTGGGGACTGGCTACAGTGCTCGCAAGCATTGAATGCTCACACCGATCTCACCATTAAAAAGAGGGAGGAGGGAGGAGAGAGGGGGGGGGAAGGAGGGTGAGATAGGTGTGAGCATTCAATGCTTGCAAGCACTGTAGCCTACTACTTATTTTTGTGTTAAAAAAGTTTGGGAGTGGAAATATTTGGGAGATACGCCGCCAGATGTGCACGACAATATTTTGGGGTGGGTTTGTAAAGAGCACGCTCCATGACCTGGGCAGGTTTTGTATGTCGACTGGAATTACAAAAAGGGCAACCAAGTGGAAGGTGTTCGTACTGAAAAGCCAAATTGAATTTGCAATTGGGGGTGTTTGGCACCCAAAAAATAAAATACAAAAGGCAAATTGGGTGGCTCTTGAGAGTAAATTTACTAGCCAGGATTGTAAATTAGGTCTACATATATAGTTCGAGTAATACTGGAGTTCGGCTCTTTTTTGCTTTATTAATTTGTGTTTGATTTGTAAAAGAAACAACTCGATATCAATCGAAATATTAGGCTCACTAGAAAGCTGAACTGCGCAAGCTTTAATTTTGATATATTAGACTTGTAAAACTAACGAAGAACTTGTAATCGTATCTTTTTATGAGATTACTCTATTTGTGTAGTAATTGTATGAACAACTTATGATTTTTTTATGAACGTTTAAAAATCCATATATACAATCTTAAAGGAGAACATCCAGTATAATATCCGGAGGCTCCTCAAACCAACAAGAATCCAAATTAGAAAATAAAGTCAACTTGGTCAATCTATGCGCCACACAATTAGCAGAACGGCGAGAATGGCAAGCAAACTTTGAAATCAGTAAGTTGTTGTAAACCTGCCTTGATATCCTCTGCAATCACACCCAGCGGACAAACATCTTGCTGCAAACTACCCAGTGACTGAACAAGTTGTAAGGAATCACTTTCAAGGATGACTTGGTTCCACTGGTGATCCAACGCACATTGCACGCCACCCCTAGCAGCCAAAAACTCCACCATCGTAGGAGTTGTGGCATAAGATATTTTACGACAGGAACCTCCAGCATAGCTACTGGCAATACTATATTTGTATTTGCTTTATTCTTTTCAATTGAAAATATGCAGAAATATTTATTGTGTTTCTTTAGGAATTGACATACAATATATTATGCACATCTGCATTTGCTTTATTCTTTTCAATTTTAATTTTTTTGGAGTTTAATTTTTGCACAAAAATTGTTAACATAAACATTATCTCAAAACTTTGGGAAAAAAAAAATCATTTATCTCATAACTTTTGTTTTGAAGCTGGAAATTACTAAAAACCAATTAAATCTAATCTAATCGACTGGAAATTTCTCAAATCATTTTTAATTGAAACTACACTTTCGCGTCAATTTAAACACAGCAAATAAAAAAACCCTTGTGCGTGAAATTTACTTAACATGAAGTCCATAGTAGGTGTAATCGTGTAGGAGGAGAAATTGCCTAGACACAAACAAATCACTATACCCACCTCCCGACAGTGAAGCCCACCACCATACTTCAAATTTTGTTGACACCCCGTCTCATACCATCCCAATCCGGATATCCTGCACAAGAACCTCTCATGTAGGAGGGCCTCGACAATCAAGTATGGCAGCCGTAGTTTCAGGTTCCCCGGCCGGACACGTGGCGTCGTTTGGCGCGTTGTTGTTGGGTGAGGGAGTTGAGGCGCACATGAATGCCCATGCACTCGAGAAAAACTCTAGGCTACGATGGGTGCATGCACTCGGTGGCTCATGCATGGCTTCTGGTCTGGTCTGATGCAGTGTCTTTAGGCCTCTCTGCGGAATTGTGAAAAGATCGACTGAGATAATAATATCTGGATTATGGTTATCAGCTCTGTTTTATTGACACGTGGCGGGTGCTTTCGATAGCCATGAGTCACCTTGACCATGACTGCTCCTACCCACGTTCCAAAGCTGCTGCGTATTTTGGAACTTGGAGACCCTAAAGAACTCTCTTGGAGTTGGGGGGTTAGAAACGTTTTACTTGTACCCTAGTAAATATCATAATTTCAGGTGAAAATACGTTATATTTAGCAATGACAAGCTTATAATTTTGATGATTAAGCGGTTGTACTAAGACAATGTACTATACACGTACTATAAGTATTCTTAACAATTAAGCGGTTGTACTATATATAACTTGAATTCAATTCACTTGAAATTGAACATTAATTGCTAATAATACTTTAAAAGAACATAATTAACTATACATCGAAAGCTCAACTAATATATATAACTATATATTGTTCTTCCTTAATAATACTAAACGCTACACTCGAGGGCTTGTGTTGCATTATTCCTTCAATATCGTTTGTATATTTAAAAATAAATTTTGTAAAAACAAAACTAGAAAGAGAAAAATAGGATGTTAGTTTAAAGTTGATTGTGATGAGTTGAAGTATCATGCTCGTAAGTCTTCGAATCTTGATTTATATTTAGTATTTATGCAAGATACAAAACATAATGTATGTGTATTTCATACCATGAAAATTAAATGAGAAGAAAAAATTTCAATGGACACAGTACTATTTATACGTTATTTCTATTTGAGGTTTGAAAAGTACAAGAGAGACCTATAAAATGTGTATTATACATGAAAATCTATTTGACATGTGTATTCTACATAAAAAAAATTTATTTAATCTTATTGACAGTTGAAAAGTACACAAGAAACGTAACTATTTCTAATGAGGTGTATGTACAAGTATTATATTGGTATTAAACCAATTTCATATACTTATTTATCTATTTTGATAGCTTGCCTAACCAGAATGTGGCACGCAAAGTAATTTTGTTCTGTCCGAAGAGACAATATTTGGAACCCAATGGACGGCTTGGATTCTGGAGTCGCGCACAACAATACCCGTCCGTAGATTTTGTGATCAAATTTTAGGGACTGGCTACAATGCTCGCAAGCATTGAATGCTCACACCGATCTCACCCTCATTTTCCCCCTTTCTCCTCCCTCCTCCCTCCTCCCTCCTCCCTCCTTTTAACGGTGAGATCGATGTGAGAATCCAATGCTTGCGAGCACCATAGCCTACTCCCAAATGGTAACCAAACAATGCGGTCAAACGAAAGACTTGCGACCCAAGGAATACTATGACTAGATGCAGGTCAAAATAGACAATTTATCCTAATCATTATTTGGAGGAATCAATTAGTTTTATGCACATTTGTCCAAATTGCAGCAAATAAGGGAACGAATGTAACCTTGATTTTGTGTTAAGAAGATGGACTCACCATGAATCCATGACCATCGTTATGATTAAAATATTTGCACGTGTAGAACTTTAGGTAATGAACATGGACTCACCCACTTCGCCTTCTTGTTGTTTTTATGTATTATTTTTTTGACAAAATGATATAATAATTAATTTATACAAAATTATTTTAAACTGTGTAAATGCAAACTCAAATTTGGATGCAATGGGAACACACTGCTCTAATCATTTATTCAACATTTACAACATTATAGCATCCGACCATTTGGTTTATGTATTCAATATTCACTTTGTCGCATGATGTTTGGAGTTTAAATCTTATACACAACAATATTTGATAAAAATTAAAGTAAAAGAATTGTAGGTTTCATATTTGAAATAATTCATTTCATGAATTTGATAATAACATTTATATATTGGATGGTGAAGTATATGTGTGCTAACATTTTATTTTTTTAATCTCTATAACGTGCTTAGGTAAGTTCTTGGGTAAGTTCTTGGGAGTTGGTTGGTCATTGTCAAAGGCTATCATAAAAATTGCAAAATATTTTTGTTAGATCCAAAAGAGATTATTAAGCATGACTAAAGAGTTGATTAATGCTTTCTCTAATGTGAACAGTTGAATTTGATAATCTCCAACCCCCATGAGGGTATTGAAAATATTATACATAAAGCGATGAAGACTATAAGAGGAAATCAAATACCCCGATTTTGTGGAATTACCTAGTAGGAGACCAGGAAACTTGAAGGAAATTTCCCATGTTGGAGATTATTAGGAATTGAACTCGCACTAGAGTGCATAGTTAATTAATCATGTACAAATTTTCCAAAAGCCACAAGACAATGTCAACATGACCATCACAGCTTACTATATATGTCTGATAATATAAGGCATATGCCTTGTACGGATCTTTTAATCAATATATATTGCTGATGTGTTATAGACTCGAGAGGTTGAAAGACCAGAGACGAAATTGCAGTGAAAGAAAGTAGAAAATGACCCTTACTATTTGTGGAATAACAAATTTTTTATGTACGATACAAATATTTTTTAGTGTTGGTCCAGACTTAAAAACTGGTCGATACAAACAAAAATGTAGCCTAATTAAAAGAAGTTGGTCTGATGCCGATGATAATTATGTTGTCAGGATAGCCTGCAACTTGCAACCTCTACATTTGATCCTATAATACTTGGGTTTATGTTTGGAGGGTGAGAGAGATGGACATGAAAAATACTGTAATTAATCACATTATTTTAAAAAAATGAAAATAAGTTGATTTCATTTGAGACTCACAAGTGGCTTGTAGTTCAGTTAGTTAAGAGTGTTTGTCTTTGCACCTGAGATCCCGTGTTCAAATTTCTCTCTCCGTACTTTAATGAAGATTATCCTATCATTTTTTTACAAAAAATCTAACTTAAAAGGACTCATGTACGAACAAAATGTAGCTAATTAACTAGAGAAAGTGGTTGAATCAAATAGCGGAGATTGCAAAGTTATTAAGATACGTACTGGGAATTCCTACTAGCCTACCTATATGATATTTGCATGGTTTTATATTTGATGCAAATCCATGGCATTTCGATGAAACTTATGCATATATCTTAGGTCTTCTCGAGAATATATGGTTTGGGATTGAGCATGTTGTGCATATATTTTAGATTAACTTGTGTATCAAGAAATCCAAAACCAATTAGTTGACTCGAACAACTTTGTCGGAAGTCTTCTATTCAATCATGTATCCATAATGTAGTCCTCATCAATTTCAAAAGATCAAATAAAATGTTTATATTTTTTTTCAATTGTATCAAGGTATCGGTGGGCATGGTCAAAACCACGTACATATATAGTCACACGAGTCGCGCCAACTTTATCATTAATTTATACTTGTGAGTTGTGCATGATCAACTTGCTTTTCAGTTGGTGATGACATACCACTAATCACTAATGAAAGATAAAACTAGTTCCTATTTCTTAAAACAAGCACTGAAAGAGTGAAGAAGAAACCCTAGTATGGATTAAGATTGAACTAATTTTAATGGTCTTCCTTCCTAGTATGGATTAAGATGAAACCTTAGTATGGATTAAGATTGAACTAATTTTAATGGTCTTCCTTCCTATGAGGAGGATGTATGAGGAGGATATAGGTGTTTCGCATGCGACTATTGCTGAAGAGTTAATCTCACTTAATCTTTTTATATAACTTATAAAATAATAAATAAAAAAAGGAAACATTAAGTATGACTAAAGATTGCACTAATCTTACAAAGCAAGGTCAATCCAAAATTAACAATCAACTGATCAAGTAGTGGGATAGCCGCTGGTCAGAACCTAACCCACTTGGGTTAAACAACTCCTACGATGATTGGATTCGATATGCTATATATGTAATGAAACAGAGTGAAGTTCCATTTTGACTGGCTTCGGTGTGGGGGAGGTCTGAAGATTCTTGACTATTTTTATTTTCATTATTTTTCCCAAAAAAATCTTGTATGGTACATATCATTTAATGGTCTGATCGTTGAATGGTCTCAAATTAATTTGCAGTAGGTCCCAAATAAATGTTAAACCATTCAATAATACGTACCATTCATTGGTATGATACGTATCATTGAAGTTTGACCCATTTTTCCCTTCAAAACTACTTGAATCTTTAAATAATTATTGGAGAATATGTTCAACAATGGTCCGTGGTCCTTCAAAGGGCCCTTCTTTTTTCGGGGTTCTTCAGGCATAAAATTTGATGATATATGACCCTTGCAATGCCACTTTCTTTTGACTGAAAAAAGATGAACAGAGGTAACTGAGAAGCTAAATTGGGTCCTACATGTAGATTTTTTTTACTCTAAAATATCACAAAAAATATTCCAATCAGTCACTGACTCAGTGTGCATGGTCATGTTGTCTTGCCTATCTTAATCTATCCTTTTTTGAACTTGTTTAGAAAGATAGGAAATTTCTTTTTTGTCAAATGTCAATTATCCTTCCCATGAACAAAGTCAAATAAATAAAACGAAACATGAATGAATGTTTTTCCTTTACAGTACTTCCTATTCACTTGAACATGCTTAACTTTGTTGCACGATGGATCAATCGAACACATTCATTTGTTTAGAGGTGTTTCAAGTTTCATAGATGAAAGCTTTTAGATTGACCAAGCAATGACGGTTAGTGGACAGTTCATGTAGTAGCTCGACAAATGTAAGCCCAAAAAAGAATCGGTTTTGAGGAACCTGAAGTTTTGTACCGTGTCTACCAGAAAGTTACTAGGTATGCTTCTATACTGACTGGCTTGAGCTAGTTTCGACAGTGATTTTAATATGTTAGGAAATTTTCGGAGTTTTTAAATTTTTTTCTGTTTTATTTTCCTTTTAAGAGTATGTTTGCTAGAAGTATTTAAGCAACTTAGTTGTTAGTCTAATTGGGGTTTACTGTGGTTACACATAACTAGGGTTTAAAGCTTCGTACCAAATGAGGGAGTAGTAGTGAGCCTTTTTTTCATTATTAAAAAAGGGTTGTATCTATGCAAATCCTATTTTTTAAACAAAAATTCACTTAATTTTAAACATCCAAATAAAATTCAAAATTTAAATAAACTGCCAAGGATAACACTGGTGCAATTTGGACCAATGACTGGATTGAAATATTTAAATAAATGCCCATGATCAACTCGATACCGGGAATGTTAATATTGCAATCCCTAGCTAATTAATCAACTACAATAATTAACAAAAATATGTGGATTAAAATGATCATATAAGATCGTTTAATTAGTCCAACAGACAACAAAGAGAAAAATTATGGAGGATGCTTACTTTAAAGGAGGACCAACTTTATGAAATTCTAAAGGCATAACCAAAGTGCACCAACTAGATAAACAATAAAGCATAATCTTGAGCTCATATTCTCACTTTCCTTTGTGCAGATTTGATTCGCGATGCAAATGTTTGTTTATAGTTAATAACCTATTAGAGGCTTATACAACTTGCATACTCGATATTCATCACACCTATGCAAAAATGCTATTTTCTAAAATCCAATAGTTGTCCTCCTCTGCTGCTTCTTTCTATATTTATAGTTCTTAAAGTTTGGTTGGTGCCAAACAACCCAAAAGTACAGTCTCAAAGATCTAACACCAAATTGCATATGCCACCAACGTACACATATATACTTAGAAAAATAAATAGCGTACTATCGACTTTAATCTAGGCATTGCATGAATCAATATATAGGAACGATTCAATTAGTGGGCACACATTATAGTATTGTGCATGCAATTAACTATTCATTTGTTTAAATATTAACCCACGTTGGGGATGAAGATCAAGATAAATAATGATTACAGGAAATAAGTGTTTGGCTGCATTGGAATCATATCTTTTGATTTCAATCAAAATTATATGAAGAGATATTATGCTAATCTTTTTTACAATCAAAATCATATCTTTTAAGAACTAAACCTTCATGTTATCAATCATATATCTGGAAAAATCTTGGGTGGTACGTACCATTAAATGGTACAGCCACAGGGCCGTCCTTGGCTATAGGCCGGATAGGCCATCGCCTGGAGCCCCAAAATTCTGTACTTGTTTACATATAATAATATAATATGTATGTTAAAAAAAATTTAGTTGTATATTATATCAGTATAATAGTATATGTGTGTAGGGACAAACGTGAGAATATCAATTTCCAAGTTCCAAGACTAATGAACCAGGTTTTGCACAAAAAAAAAAACCATTGATCGCTGTCTTTCTAAATTCTTTTTTCCTTATCACTGTATTGGGGCGTGTATTGCACAAAAAAAAAAAATTTCTTTCACATTCCCGTCTGTCAGGGAACTCTTGTTGAACCCAGAAGGCTCCAAACTCCAAATAATTGGCAAAATCTAAAATCCATGTCACAAGAAAGATTGAATGGTTTGGCTATGTTATCAATTGAAAAGGATCTTATTGAAAAGCTCAACTATGAGAGCTTAATTAGTACTTTTGTAGCAAAAAATGCAAGAAGGGTAGTGTTTGAGTAGTGTTGGACGTATGATTCGTGATTTCAAAGTTTCTTATTGAATTTTTACGTTTTTTTTTAATTCTTACATGCTAGAGTGTGATATTATGGTTTCTTATTGTTATTAGCCGATTATTGGCCAGGAGCCCCATTTTTTTTGTTTGCCTATAGCCCCCAAAAAGTCAGGGCCGGCCCTGTACAGCCATTGAATGATCCAAATAAATTTGCAGTGGGCCTCAAATGAATCTTAAATCATTCAACAGTACGTATCATTCAATGATACGTACTATTGAAGTTTGACCCCATATATCTTGGTTTAGGTTGTATGATAAAAATGAAGGTGAAAGGCCGGCCCTTAAGAGGTGCCCCATGACCCTTGGGACCCCAAAGGGCCTCCATAAAATATTAGGATGACTAATGAAAAGGGCCTCTGTTGGACATCTTTACACCCCTGGAACCCTATAGGACCGAGATGAATTTTAAGTTCATCTGTTTTGTTGGGCAATATTGTAATCAGCAATCGATAGATGATCCCTACATTAATCAACAAGAGCTAGTTGTTCATGCGCGCGTTACTAAAGGAGGCTATCATTTATGTGAAGTTAATAATTTTTTTTTCTTTGGTAGCGTAAGGGGGTGGATCACCCCAAAACTATCTCAAAGAGTTATTACAAACTGTTTATGGACTCCCATCATATCATCAAATAAACAAATTCCAATCTATTTAGGTGGATTTTCAGAATAATGATATTCAAGATTCATATTAGGGTTCCATCACCATGTTCTTCTCCCAATAGACATGAACTAACTCACATTTATGCGTGTCATAAATTGTATGCACTGATCAATGATATTGGTAAGAGGATGGAAGCTGGTACGTATTAGTCATAGTACTAATTAAATTAACCACTAAAGCTGAATCCATCTCCACACATAGGCTTGGAACACTATTGTCTATTGCAAGCTGTAGACCAACATATAGCCCCCAACGACTTTGAAGGACGTGTCCTTTGGCACAAACCATAAGCTTGTAGCTTTCTATGAGTTATTACTAAAAAACAAAAACTTGTTGCATGGTGTTTGATGATAAAAATAATTAGGGTTCCTATATGTAACTGCAAGCGATGCTTAAGAAGGGTAAAGACCACGCCTAGTGGAATCTTTTATTTGTAACTGTTCTTGGACTGTGGCCTGAACAAAAAAGGAAAGAAAATCTAGTCTGCGATTTGTATACCACCTAGCTACTGGATTTTTTTTCCTTTTCTGTTCTTATGAGCTCATGACATGATACGATTCATCAACCTCCTTGGCAGCTTGCTGCTCTATTGCTTTAAAAACACAACACGACCGGCAGTATTTTCCAATGAATTTTCCGATCAATTTCAACAAATATATATACAAAATTCAAGCTTACATATATATAGATAATTTGTAAGATCAAATAAATATACACATTTTAAAGCTCCGGCAAATTCCAAAATATGTACAGTTATCAGCAAAATTGTTTTAAGTGCTTACTAGCATAGTAGCAAGCACAGTTCATTATGTTTGTAAAATAATGGAGATACTATAGCATATGGCCATGGTGGTGTGCTAGTCTATTTAACTGTTGAGGAAAATACTTGGAAATATTTTTTACTCTAAGTAGTATAAATTTGAATATTATTAGTTGGACACAACTGATGACATCCTTATTTAAGTAGAATGAATATAACGAAAAATGAATTATGGACACTGTTTTTATCTTTTATATACATTTTTGTTTATTTTTGTCTTTTGATTTTTTTTTATTCGATAAATAAATAAATATAAGTGTGCATGAGGAGAAAAATGACATGTGAAAATCAAAAAGTACAAAATAATTCTAATTCTGTACTTTTATGTACGTTTACTAGCATGTACAAAATCAAGAAATACGTGAGTTTTATAATATTAAATTATGTAATCTAATACCCGAAAATTATGAATTTTGACTGCAGAGGGATGAATTAGTTGATCTCCCATACCTATTTCATCTTTCTCATATTCATAAATTGTCACATTCTAAGTAAAGTTGACTAAGAATTCAAATCCAAATTAAGCACAGAAGGTCAACATTGAATGTCATTTGAGCTTTAATTGTGGTGGAAGTTTGTTAACATGTTCATGTCTAGTAGGTAGGTAAATTCCTTTTACTAAAAGGGCAGTCACATCTTCTACACTAGACCATTAATTTAATATATAAAAAAAAGAGTGAAAGTGAAATATATGAAAGTCATGGCATTGCCAGACACCATTAATTATCACTAATCTGCAATTAGGCAAGTGATTGACAGTTTTCTAATGAAAACAAAGGAATTGAATGATGAGAGCATATCCTGTCTAATTTTCAACTTGTCAATCCTTGACCTTACACGTGGTAAATGATCTCCAAAGAAAACCTTTTCAAAATTACAAATACAATAAAAATAAAGTATGAAAGTGTCATTTAAATTTTTTTGTGTATTCCATTTGTCCAGTATATCCCTTCAAAGATACTGCAAGGTTATAAAATTGAAGCAGTTTTATTTTTTATTTTTAAATTATTGAAAAGTAGGAAAATCCTTAAGAATTTCCTTTTGAATACCAAGAATTTGATCCAAATTGATATCTTTGTTTTTCTTGGCAACTTCTGAGAGGGACTTGTATTCAGGGTTAAACTTGCATAGTACTTACTATTTAATAGTCGGACCATTAAATAGTTCAATATTTATTTGAGACCTATTGCAAATTAATATGAGACTATTCAGAGACCTATTACAAATTAATATGAGACTATTCAATGACCAGACCATTGAATAGTTTGTACCACCCAAGATTTTTCAACAAATCCAGGCCAAGAACTCAACTTATACCAAGATTCTGCTTTTTGGTCTCAACTTCAAACCCAAGATTTTTTTTGGTCAACGAACTTTAAACCAAAATTCGTCTTATATTGTTGAAACTTGAAAACTAATTTTGTTTTTCTATGACTAGAACCAGCACAAGAGGCCCAGTTGTGGCTAAGGCCCATTTAAATATGATGCTGTGTAACATCAGAAAACACTTTTGTTAAAAGTGCTTTATTTTTAACAGGTTAAAAATGTTTTTATTAAAAATACGTCGAATTTTTTAAAAACTTCAAGTGTTTTCTGAAAATACATTTAAAAGTACCCCAAGAAGCATTTCGTAAGTGCTGCTTCTCCATAAAGCTTCTACGAGCCAGAAACAATTTTAAGTTTTTCTGTTTTTGCCAAACGTAGTTAGAATGCTTTTAGGTGTCAAAAGCTTATTGCGTTTTGGCAATAGTGTTTTCTTTATCCCAATGGGTTTATATTTTTTTTGAATCGAATTGCTAATGGGCTATATGCACGATGAGCTTTTCATTTGTTTCTGGTTTTGCTTTGGGGTCTCGGTATGGATAAAACTATTGTCAAATATTTCCTGCACCGAGAAAGAAAAGAGAGATTTGCACATAGAAAAAGTACTTGAGTGCTTTTCAAAAAAGTCGGAATAAACCCTTTTCAACCTTTTCAAGAGCAAACTACTGTTACAAGCTTAGAACAGTTGAAGGTCTACATAATGATTAGTGATTAGTGATTAGTGATTAGGGATTAGTTGAAGGTGTACACATTGAAAGGAAATTGGGTTATCATCCAAAAATCTTGTCCTACCTATTACCATCTTTCTGCCTGTTGTATTGAATCTTGGTTGACAGAATGCCCAGCCGTTTGGGAGACCCTTAGGATAATCCCATCAATGTCAACCGGGAGAAGCAGTTTTCGCCATAGACACCCGGTTGAGATTACTTCTGGCGGTTGAACAATCGTAGTTATGTCATTGCTTCTATGCAACATTCCAAATACTGTCACAGAGCTGCCTTCTTGAACATACCTGCAAAAACTCATGCAAATCTGCAGTACATAAGCTCTTAGGAAGCTCAGAAAAAAATCTGAACAAAAGCATTTATGCAGCAGGGCATTTAATTGAGATTGTAATATAATTAGGTTACCCTTCCTCCAGACATAGTAGACGGGATTCAGATGAGAGATTTCTCTCAGTTAACCATTTCCTCAAGTGAGGAGAGAGGATTCGGCACCTTTTAGTGTTGACAAGTTTGCTCTCGACAATTAGTGGGATAACTTTGCAACCAGAACCAGCTTTGACAATAGCTGTAAGACCAGACTTTCGATCGGTTAAGTAAAACTCTGCGGAGAATCTCTGTCAGGTGGAGAGCCGAGGAAGAAGAAAAAAATTATAATTCTAAGTACACAAATATTTTATATTCTTCATGATTCAGATACTAGTATAGAGATGCAAATCAAGATTTTAGAAAAAAGATCTGAACAAATTTTCTTATATATCTACAAAAAGAAATAACAGATTCATTTGGTTGGTTTGCTTCCATCAGTACGTTTGTGAAGTTTAAATTTGGCAAAATCACAAAATAACTTGAAATATTAAAGCATATAGAAACAAACGAGAGACTTCATATGTGTATTATTTATACTAATTATAAATTAAATATTGAAACTAATCACTAGCCTAAAATAGATTATAAGTCACACATATTTATCTTCAAACTTTTTCTATCATCATCATCTTTTCTGGAATTATCTTGACCATTGCAGGAAACAGTAGATGATAAAAATATTGCTGGCTAAGCCATCCAAAAGGAGAAAAGCCTGAAGCCTTCAAAGCTCGTAAAGCTTTATCATACAAAAGGCCGAGCATCACAAAAACAATGAGCGAAATAGATGTAAGCACGCCAATGTAAAGGAGCCAAAAGATAGCAAAAGACATAATCAGACAAAGCTCCCGGATAGAAGACAGGAAGTTCTAATTGACAAAATGAGCAACAATACACTAAAATCTACAGCCATGAGCAAATGAGAAGAGCTAAACGGACAGCAATAAGTAATTTGGACCAAGTTTTTGAGTCCAAGGGTGAAATGAAGTCCAAAGTCGAGGTACAAGATGATCGGAAGGATGTGGCAGAAAACAAGACCATAAAAAATGACTAAACTTGAATTATCGTTTTGAGTACCAATTGCCAAGTGAGCATTCCAATCCTGATAAAGTTAACTAAACGAATAAATTGACGCAAAACACAAAAGGACATGGAAACAAGTATAAATGATTTATCCATCTCATTAACACAATCAACCTATTTGATCTAAATAGCACAAGCAGTAGTTTGCTGATACACATGGCTACAGAAGAGTATTAATACCTCACAATATGCTAAATGCCACTGGAAGCATGATCTCTTGACATAACCTGGCTGTAGCGTTAATCCCCTGTATTCATATAAAAGAGTAGAGGCATAGATACAGCCGGTAGCTTTTTCATATGAAGATTCCAGGGAGAGACTCCCACATGATGCAATCTGAAATCATTGGAACAACATGTTATGGTTTGTCCTCCCACACCTTGAATAAACCACATACTGAGTGACGGATGAGAAACCGGTGGAATAAGCAAGAAACAAGGGTAAGGGTAACCGTAATGCAGATATTTACAAGTTTGGAGACCAGCACAATCCATTGAAAAAGAAAAAAGATAAGAAAAACTGCTTCCAAAGTCTTTCAAGATGATGCTATATTTCTAATGAGTTCGTATAGTATCGTATGCCTATAAAACTCCAAAGTGAAAGTGCTGCATAAACCTATAATTGCAACAAAGATTGAACCATCCAAGCTCCCAATGTCTTAATTTAGTTCAATGACACCAAACAAGTTTTCTGATTTTCCACCACTTAGAGTTATTCTCCAATAATTCAGCTGCATTTCGTTCGATTTCTAAGAACAATAATTTTCCAGAACCTCAAATTATTCTTGTTTAAAATGTCAGAAACCAAACACAGGGCGAGTTTTTTAAAGGCCATACAATCTGCCCCATATAATACAACATTCAAACAGAGATAACACCAACAAAGCACCCCAATTTTCCCCTTTCGTTTTCCTCCAATTTCTCAGCAACCAATCACATACATCTGCATAGCACTCCAACTACACATTCCCAAACTTAATCTCCCCAAAACCAAATCATTCCAAAAAAACCCAAAACAAATTTTTATTTTTTAAAGTAAATACAAAAACCCAATTAAAAATTACAAGAAACCCAGAACAGAAAACGAGCTAAAAGGGCGAGAGAATGAGAGTACCCCAGTGATCTTGACTAGCTGTCCGTGCTGGGCGAGGCGGAGGTCGGACTCCGGAACCGAGTCGAGGAACCAAAAGACGGCAGCTTTGGTCGCCCAGTGCCGTACATTCCAGACGACGAAGGCGGCGACGAGGGCGGAGAGCAGGAGGAAGAAGACGAAGAAGAGGGCGTTGCGGACGACAACGAGGATGAAGATTGAGACGGAGAGGCCCAGAAAAAAGATGGGTACGAGAATGTAGAGAACCAGAGACGGAATGGGCTTCAAGGCGCTGCTTCCGTGGTCTCTCAGAGCTCCATTGGAGAGGTCGTTCATTACTTCTCTGAGCTTTTGAGTCGGTTGTTGGCGTCGCTCTTTCGATAAAGCTCCCACCTTTACTGAACCAGTGAGAGCGAAGGAGAAGACTGTTGGGTGAAAGTGCCTAAACGCAATGCCGTTTCGACACTTAGCAGTCATACGACGCCGTTGGCAGTCGTTTTATGGACCGCCTTGAAACAAAACGGCCGCGTATCTTGTGAATGTATAATGAACACTGAACAGTGTTTGCGGTGTTGGTGTTTGACTATTTATGACTTTCACGGGAAACGACGGCGTTTGGAATGGTGCGCATTGTCTCAAAGGGCTGTAAATTGGCTCGATACAAATTTGTGTGTTGTGTTCAGCTTGAACAAAATAATAGGCTTGTTAGAAAAATGTGCTGAACTTGAGGTTTGATATACTCAACTCATGAAACTCGTGAGCAACTCGTAGTTTTATGAGATAACTCAAGTTTGGTCCAAGTGTTCACTTGTTGAAGCTTAGCTCGTAAATGTTAGACATTTTAATCTTATAGTTAAAGTAAAGATGACATTAAAATGTAAATCAAACTAATATTTGAGTGTTTTTCTTTTTGATACAAAAATATTGCGAGAGGTAGAGTAATTAGGGGACTTTCTTGAGTGTTCCGAAATACTCAAAGTGTATTTCAACTGTTAGATCTTCATTTAAAAATACAAAAATTAAGATCTAACGGTTAAAATATTCAGAGTATTGTTTACTCCAGAGCGCCCAAAATTTTTTGGACTAGAGTTTGAGCTCAATCCACAATGAGCTAATAATTAGGTTTACTCCAAAGCACCCAAAAATCTCATAATTGTAACTCGTCATTTATCAGAGTCAAATATGAGACCTCTCACTTAAAAGTGAAGAGAAATACCATTAGACTGTAGTTTCATATTTCTTGTAAACAAAAAAACTATTTTGATTTATCCAAAGTATTTGTTTATGTTTATTGATTTTCCTACTATTATGAGATTTTTAGCTACAATACTTATATGTATTTAATACAATCACGATCTCGACAGTCAGTTGGTGATTGTATTAAATACATGCAAATATTGTAGCTAATCCCACTATTTTGTTTAATAATTTACAATTTTTCATTAGAGCACAACTTTTATTCGAGCTTGTTTAAGTTCGAGCTTGGTTTATATAAGAGCCGAGCTTGGATAAATTGTATTGGTTTGAGTGGAGCACCTCCTCACATGAGTTGCTAGTCTCTTGCCAAGTTAAGTTGCTAGTCACTTGAGTTGCGGACTCAACAATTGGGTTAGATGCTAGGTTGCCAAGGTAGAGATTGCTGTGATTGGCTCACTAAAAGTTCAAGTTGGATTTCAAGTCTATTTGGATTTCCAAGTCAAGGAGGAGAATTCAAATCAAATGAGCAATTTTCTTGCAAGGCCACTGAAGCGACTCTGGAGACGCTGGAGCGGCCCTCCGAGAAATTTCCACTCAAAACAAAAATTAAGTCAAAAACACAAAAGTAGGTTTCTTTGGTTTTTCTTCTTGTTTTGGGATTCATATTGTAACCTAAAGATTGTCTACAGTAAGGAGTACTTTATGACGGATTTTGAGGAGAATGACTTATATGGAACAGATTCACTGTTATGTGGCGTTTCTTGTCCAATAATGCATTGCCATGTGTATTAATTTAGAATGTCACGTGACGGTGAACCCATTTTAGGTAAGTTGCTCTTGATTTTGAGAGATGGTTATGAACCTAGAATATCAAATAAATTGATAGAGTGTCGAGTTAATCTAGTTCGTGTACAAGTTACAAGGGAGGCATAATAAGGGTTGAGTTATACGGTGCGTGAGAGATTAAGACCTACGGCTAGATAGGGAATAAGGGGGCTTCTTTTAGTAACCAAAGTTGTCTATAATCTTGCTAGTGAATTTTTTTTGAAGGGGATCGCTAGAGTGGATGTAGACAAAATTGATTGAACAATTGTAAAATTTTGTGTTCTTGCGTTGCTGGTACTCTTGCTTGTGTAATATTTATCTTCTTTACAGTTGATTGAGTGTGTAGTTATAATATAAGAAGATCAATATTATCTACCGCTAAGAAGACCGTCATGTGCGACAACTGGCTGAGTTTGTGTGTGTAAAAGGGCATTGACACCAGAAATAAAACAAATTCACACATGTTAGAGGCTACATCAGGGTTCAAGGTCTAGCTTAGAGTAACATACCAACTCCTACAAAATTCTAGCTGAGTGCATGCATACATGTGTGTGTCTTTGGGCTTTATAAATGTTACTTTTCCAAGATTAGACACAAACCCACATATCACAAAGACACATTGCTCATTTAAATTCTTTTGCCCAATAAGATCCCAATATATCTGTTGGCCTCAGTCCTCTTTCGTATGGATCTTTATTGTAACATCGTAATTAAGCAGGGCATCAAAGTGGTTGGGTGTAGCACGATGTCTGCAAGTGGCATGACGAAGAACAAACAATCTCCAAAAGCTAATGAAATTCTGATGAAAAAGCCCCTTTCTCTTGATCACTCCAATGGATGAAGCACTTCATTATATACACACATTTTCTGTTTTCAAGACCAGAAGTCCCACCACTGATAATCACCAGTTGATTCATCAAAAAGACCATCAGAATTCAACTTCCCCCAATCCTCAGCTGATGTCAAGGAACCATCTGCAGACTCCACTAAGTTCGCAAGGTTTGGTTCATCTTCCAGTCCAAAGTACTCTGCTTTTATGCTGCTGTCATCATCTGACAGCACCCCAAGTCCTCCTTGCTCTGATTTTTCCACTGAAAAATTAAGCTTCACCTGATCAGATTCAGAAATGGTGGCATCTCCATTATCTGACTCACCATCAATGCCATTGTTCATAGCTACATCTTCCCCACAATTCTCCCTTTGCATCATCATAGTATTCAGCTTCTGCACCTGTCACAAAATAAGACATAATCTATCAGTTATTGATTATCTTAACATGTTAAAATTGGTGAAAATTATCTTAACATGTTAAAATTAGTGAAAAATGTTCCGTTCCTTACATGTAACGAGTCATTACTTCTTACACATATTACATATGTGCATAAATTTTTCCCTTTTTGCGGTTTTAATGAGTTACTTTTACCCGCGTCAAACTAAACTTACGGTTAACAGAGAATGGCTTCTTACAGGTAAGGAATCAAGCAGTGATCTTCGATTAGGCGTATTTAGAAAACCAGAATGAATGAATAATTACCTGAACAACCAAGGCCTGCTTTTCTTTCTTCAAAGCTTCAAACTTTGATGCCAAGTTGTTGTAATTGGCTCTCAATATGCTGTAGTCTCTCTCAAGCTGCTTGGACTTCCATCTAGCTCTCTTGTTCTGAAACCAAATAGCAACCTGCCTCGGTTGCAACCCTAGCTCTTTAGCCAACTGCATCTTCTTCCTCGGCTCAAGCCTTGACTCAGACTCAAAGATGGACTCCAGTGACCTAATCTGCTCATCACTGAACCTCTTCTTGTTCTTGTTGTTCTTCCTCTTTGTAGTGGCAGTTCCCAGTGAGCTCATGCAGCTGAAAGTATCTTGATCTTCTGCCGAGGGACTCGAATATTCGATTTGGTCGAGCATCTTGTTGGGATCTTCGCAGCTTAATTAGAAAATCCTAATGGGGTTTTGTGGGTGGTTATGGAAGGAATGTTTTGGGACTGTGCGTGTGTGCTTTTTCTGATATATGCATGAAATGGAATTTGTTGGTTTTTATGGTTTTAAGCATTGTGTGCTTGATGTCATGGTTTTTTGGTCTGACTGGGTTTTGTGACTTGTGACTTGGGATTGCTCCTTTATATCCAAAATCTATGGGCACTGATACGTATAGTGCTTTTTCTCTTTGCATTAATCATCATTATTTTTCCATTTTCTTTTCTTCGAAGTTTTATGTACTTTCAAGACACTTGTCACATGGTATAAACTTTAATGAGCGATATTATTGACATGCTCTAATTTTAAAGTATTTTAGAAAAAAACAAATACATATATTATAATTTTAGCCTACATAATGATATTTTGAATACACTTAAAAATCTCTTCTATAATTACTCATAGGCCATACTATAGTGTAAATATGAAATTTTCACTTCATTAAGTTGGCTCTAGCTAGTAGCTAGCTTTGTAGCCGACTGTCTTTGTTAATTATCTTGCACTAATGCAGGCACATTTTTAGTAATTTTTATATTGTTTTTTATATGATTTTAAAACGCCTTCATCATTTTCATAATCTGAACTATAGTACTCTAGCCAAGTCTTCTCCTAGTGAGCTATATTATATAGTGTCGGCAACGTGAATCACGTTCCAACATTGAACCTTCCGCCTTTGTTGATTTTTTGAGATATATCTATCTATATATATATATATATGAATCTATGATGTTACAAATATTCTTTTATTCTATATTTAAGTTTGAATAAGGCTTGGCTGCTGATAATTCAGCAATCACTCCTGCTTATATCCACTCTCATGTGAACACGTGTCTACGTTTTAATTTTTTTAATCAAAACTTGGACACGTGTCCACACGGGATTGGGTATTCAGCAGGAGCTTCTGCTGAATTGTCAGCAGCCAAGTTATTTTCTTTAAGTTTTGGTGTCTTTTATTCTTGGTCTTTAAGATAATCATAGCTAAACTTACATCTAGATTTAGGGCCAGTTTGGGGTTGCTGTGCTTTTAAAAAAAACTGCTTATAAAAACAGCATTTAAAAGCAACCTCCATGCTGCTTTTAAAAGTTGCTGTTTTAATGCCATAACTTTTAAAATAAGCAGTATATTTAATTTTTACCAAACACTTTTTATATGCTTAACTTTAAAGTGAAACAGTTTTTAGTAAAAAAAAACAATACCAAACGGGGCCTTAATCTCTATCCTAATATTCTATGCAACAGAGACTGAAGTTGTGGTGAATCCATAATTTTTTCAATTCGAAAGCAAAATGAATCATTCATGCCACTTTTCCTTGTTGCACTTCGCTTGCTTTACCCCCAACATTTTTAGAAATTTTGTCAAAATCGTTCTCATGTGACATTCATGATCAAAGAGAACATCAATATAATGTATTACATATATGTTGATCTTATTACATACGTTGCTAGAGGCAAATTTGTATAACATCTTCTTAATTACTAAAAATAGTAGCTACCCAACATGTACACTCAGAATCTCTAAAAAGAACATGAAAATAATGAGTTTAGGATGACATAAGATTATCATTGCACATTTAAATACGCTTTCACTTACATAATAAACTTAACAATGTAATACGTCAAACCGTCTTATAAAAGAAACCTCGTCATGCTTATCACGCTAATATTTTGCATGTAATTAACTTGAACCTAACTTAGTGAGTAATAGGTCTCCATCACAACCCAGGTTTCATACTTACGATTAAGAACTCCTCATGGGTAGGGCTTAGGCTTAGGCTTAGGCTTAGGCAAGCCGCTTCCACTTTCGACTCGAAAGCCATGAAAATGGTTTGATCAAGTCACTGTCGGAACGTGTCCAACTTTGGTTCTCCTTCCATACGATCAATTTACAAACCCCACATCTTAAATCTTATTCAAATCGATAAACATTAAACAGATCACCAAAGGATATTATTTTAAACCAAATACAATTAGTTGCATGCTGACAAGAACCTGTCACCTGTCACACGTCACCCAATCATTCCTTGCCACCTGCCCTCGGTCAAAACTTGGTATACCATTTTCTTTAGGGTTTCCGGTGCTGGTTCGTTGACGTGGCAGTTATCTGGTGGATGTACGTTGGAAAGCTTGTGGACTGCAGTCGACACGTGCCCTTATGTTTGTTCTGATTTGTATCCCAATTCCAGAGTCGTGCATGTGGGGACAAGTCTTTCAGGTTGTCTGTCATGCAGTGCTGTTTGCCACGTGGTCGTTTAACCCTACCTTCTGGTAAACCCTTCTCTTTTTATTTGGTTGGATCCTAGTAAACCCTTCAAATACCACAATATAATCTTGGTCATTTTTTTACTTGGTATAAGAATCTTGGTTTGTTTTTAATCCATTTTGCAGAATTATTAAGAGTTCTAGGTCAGAATAGTATGAAACTATCTGGGATGCTATATATTACTACGTCGATGCCGGTTTTAAAAAGTTCAATTCAAATCGATCGTTTACTAAATAACATATTGAAGGATTTATAAGAATATTAGAATGGTATTACTTTAATAAAGTTAGTATTATTTCTTGTTAAAAAACTCAATTGGAAGATGGAGACACTTTGAAATTTATACTGACCCACAAAATTGTATAAGTTGGAGAAATTCATTAAATACTCTATGGGGCTCAGTGTAGGGTAAAGGAATGTCCTCACGTTTCTTCTATGTTGTTGTTTATCTTTTGATTTATTAATTCTTACGGTCATATTATTTCTTGTTAAAATGTTTGTTGTCCATTTTTTTTCCCTTATTCAATTGTGTGTAGGCAATAGTTGGACGATGGAGATTGGATTCTGATAAGCAATAGTTGGACGATGGAGATTGGATACTGATAAACTTTATAGGCTTAGTCATTGTTCACCATCAACACCATAAGTTGTCCCAATTTAACCATTCATTACTGTGTTAAGTTTTATCACAAAAAACTTTGGTGATATTAAATACGCCCTCTCACAAGTGGCCCTACACGGGGTCACAAGAGAAACTAATTTCCAACATCGGGAACTGGTCAAGTCCTTATACCGGAGCTAAGGCAACTTTTCAAGAGCCTGGTCATCATTCAAGGACTAGAGCCAACGCAAATTTTCGAGGGCCCAGTCATTCAATATCATTAAGCTGGAGCTAATGCAAGGCAAATTCGAGCCCAATAAATCAGGGCCAGGACGTGTCGAAATAATAGCATGCTCTGATACCGTGACAAACTTTATAGGCCCAGGCATGGTCCACCACCAACATCACCAATATTGTTCCAACTTAACCACCTATTACTAGGTGTTGGGTTTTATCACAAAAGACTTTGGAGATATTAGGGGTGAAAACTCTTATGTATTAATTGTATATTATTTTGTCATATGACCGTAAGATCATATTCTCTAACCGATATTGAGGTCTTTTATTTACAATATTATCACAGCTAGACAGGATCTTCGTCACTATCATATCAAGGGAGAAAAATATGAAAACTTTTAATTTGTGCTAAGACATAGACTCATCACCATGAAAATTTGAATTAATAAAATTAAATAAATAATAGTATAGAAATTAAAGAGAAAAGAAAAAGAGAGATGGTAAAGTGATGAAGATAGTGTTTGAAAATGACACTATATATGTTTTATTTGTTTGTATTAGGCAGGCTTATCATCATCATTTTCAGGCATTCATTCCATTTGGGTAAGTTTGGAGCAAAAAGGAATTGAACCAATGCTGGAGTGGCAAAGCAGACCAACACTTAATAATTAGCTGATCATGTTTTACGAAACGAAATTTGTTTGAGGAAGCTATCACTTTTCCTTCTTGCCACATTAACATTATATCGATCGTCGGATGCAGAGGACCAATGAGTACTAGCAACGTGGCGCAAAATAAGTGGAATGTTAGAGAGATTATTTATTTAAATCATGTTTTGTAAATTATATGATGTGGTTATTAATGATTGAATTATTACTTAACTGTTGATTAATGTTCTTATTTCTTATTGGTTATACATCAAATGATTTACAAATATAGTCTAAAAAGTTGGTCTAGTAATTAGCAATACCCTTATTTTATTATGGTATAAAATTAAGGTTATACTTATACATCAATGATGGTTGGTGGAATAGTGCATGTGAATGCATGTCAAACTCGTAAGAAGGGGGATGACCTATGGTTTTGGTTGCCTAAAGTCCAAAGTGCTACTACATTCAAGTTGCTAAAAGGACCTTTGTAATTAGTGTCCAAATCTGATTAGTGGCATTCTACTGTCCAAACGCGGCAGTCGTCTTATCGGTCATTGTGGCATTCTACTAGTTTGAGATGCATATTTCTTCTTTTCCTGAGCTGTAGCCTGTAGGAGAGGCACGAGAGAACTTTCAAATAACTTCTTGAAAGTTTATCATTTTGAAAGTCCTTTATTCAGTGCGTATTTGTAAAGTTTGAGTTATTCATTGATAATTCTCTTCTAGTGCATTTTTAACGATTGAATTTGCATTTTAAACACTTCAAATGAGTTATACTGGTGTTGATGTTGTTCTTGGATTTTTTGTCTTTGGGTGTGGTAGTTTGCAAACAAAATGGGGCCACTTTATACTTTTGGTCCTTGTAGTTTGACAAAATTTTCGCTTTGGTTTTCATCACAAATTGTTCTTGAAATTAACTTAACTTATCAATTTGGTCTCTCAATTTGCAAATCAATCAATTTCGTTTTTAAAATTAACCTAACTCATCAATCTAGTCTCTGCCATCTAATTATGTTAAATTTTTCGTTAGATTGTGAATGTAACATGATGTGGATACCACAAAACCACTCATTCAACAAATAAAATCAATATTTACCAATTTTAAAATTTAAATACCCATAAATTCTATATATAGAATCCAACAAAAAAAAGTAAGAAAAAAAAAACAACCGCGCCCTCTCTTTCCTCTCCTTATGCTCCATGTCCAGCTTCCCTCTCCCTCTTGTCTTCTTATGGCCTCCTTCAAACAACCCCTCATCCCTCACCTCACCACTCGAACAGACAACTCACCTACACAAAACCTTTAGGGCCTGTTTGGATAGGGATTTTGTTGACTCCAAGAGTTTTGCTAAAGATTGGAGTAAGGAGTGAATGGATTAAAGAATGAAAGGATGCTAGAGTTCCTTGTTTGGATACAAGAGGTTTTTGTAATGATGGAAGCCGGGCATGCCATTCGGTAGACTCCAGTCAAAGCTAGGTCTATATCGTTCAGTACCTCCTAGCCGAATCACTGGGTGCCGCTTTCACTGTTGTGCTTTTCAGTGAGCAATGTGGTAGTAATCAGATCCGAGAATTTAGTGAACCTCCACTCTCTACAATGCTTCTTCAGAAGCATTTTAGAAGCATGAAAGGACGAGAAAATTTTCTCTAGTCAAAATTCAATTGGATTCTATAAACTTCAAAATTATACCTATTCACGAATGGGGTTCAATCATGTCTTGCGTCATGCAAGATATGTCCTACTTCGGGCTAGGTATGTCTTGCTTCGGGCAAGATCATCTTTGCATGATTAGAACGGTCCGTAGAGCGAGTCAAAGAGCCATGGAATCCTCATCATCGAGGTACTTCCATTTACAATGCTTCAGGCATAAGTCTTCGAATGAAGATTGTGACAGAGGCTTATTTGGCTCTATCCACGTCATTGTTGGCTTCAATGTTTCTCAGCTTCTAGGTAGTCAAGTAGAGCTTCACAACTTGTGCCCACATAAAGTAGTTTCTGCCAAAAACTTCCATGTCAGTGAAGTCGAAATCGTTAGGGTTCGAAAATCCACTGGATGAAGGGAACAAGATTGTTGTTGGTGCTTATGAGAAATAAATTCTCCATAATCATAAAAGTTAGAACATTGGGGTTCTAATACATGGTTTGGTTTAGTAGATCAATCATGGAGAACTTCGGGTCTCTACATGGTTTGGTTTAGGAAACATAAAAATGTTTCTATGACACTTTTTCGAAACTACGAGTTTGAATTAAAGACATAAACTTCAAGTTCATGGGTACCTGCAAACAAACGCAATATATAAAACAAAAATAATAAACATATACAGCAGAAACAAGTATATGAATATAGGTCTACGAGGCTTACGGGGTGTGAAAATCACGGCCCAAATAATTTGGGTGGGCCAAGTTTGGAGTTGCAGGCCCAAACAAGAAGAAAAACTGGGATGCATGCCATCAATAGGGTGCGGGCTGCAGGCCCGATCCCAACAGGGGCTGGAGTGGCAGTGGTCAAAGTCCGCTGGGCTGGAAAAGTGAAGGAAAAAAAGGGAGGCCCAACAGAAGCCTGGTTGGAAGTGAACCGGGAATGAGAGAGGCCTAAATGGGCCTCGGGTGGGGTGGCTCGACTTCAGGGTTTTTTTTTTTCAAAAATACAAAAAAAAATTAAAAAAAAAAAAAAAAAAAAAACGAAAAACAAAAAAAAAAAAAACCCTAATTTATCCTTTATTCACACAATCATCAATGCACTTAATATATATGGCAGATATATTAAATTTAATGCGAACACAATTTTTGCAGAAGATTATAATTCGTTAAAAGCAGAAAATTGGGTTCATGCATCATGGTGAAGGTTCATGCAATCAAGGCTGAAAAAATATTGACATTGAGACCGTGTTTTAGAAGTACTTGAATTGCTGATGATGATGGTGGAACAATTTGTTTGCAGAATTACCTTCAACTCAGGATTTTCATCTTCAATGCGTTGAATCTCGTTCAGTATAGAATAACAGGGAGATAATTGAATCAATAACAAGTATATTAATTCAATAAAATGAAGCATGAGAACTTTAGTGTTGGGTTATCTGAGGGATAAATGTATGGCACACGGGGACATTAGGGCATAATGGCCAACTTAGGGTCACGTGGTGAGCTGCAATTATGAAGGATGACCAACATGTGAAGGGATGATGTGATATGGCATGATATGTGATAAATGTTGGGATATAATTATACTATTTTCTAGAGTGTGTAAAATGACACGCTTGACTGACATATTACATATTCTACTCGCTGGGCAACGGTGGTTGTTGCTCACCCTTTACCCTTTTATTTTTATAGAGATGAGTTATTTGGCAAGACAGGGGCTAGACGAGCTAGGGTTGTGTTAGACAAGAAAGTGAGAGTTTTATTTGATTTTATGTAAACCCACCTGTAAGGATTCTCGGGGTTATTTATATAATAGAAGTTCGTTGTTATTCTTATTTTACTTTTACTCATGCACCGCGCATGGTTATTTTTCCTACCGACCCCGGGTCCGGGGCGTGACAATAAATGTGGGGAAGTTAGTTGTCTGGATGAATGTGCTACTATGCACGCTAACTTCGTACCTGATTAAGGGCATTGGCACCGCTCCTCGTTATATTAATGGTATTGAATTACCATTAAGGGGCCTTATATTCTCCGTTCCGGAAGAACATCATTGAGTTATAAGGATATTTGAGAAAACAATTATCATGAAAACCACTGTAGAAAATAGAGTGAAGTATCTTTGCATCACCTCCAAAATATGAAGCCTGAAGCTATGTTTTGGGGCCAATGAGCTGTCTCCGAACTGGGACATGCCACATATAGGTAGGCCTGAAGCCAGGTGATTCGAGCAGTTTACTTTCTTTGACACGACCATTTGGGACATTTAGGTCGAAACACGATGCAATGTGCTACACAACACATCACCTTACCTGGAGTAAGGATTTTGTGCCTACAAGCACACTTTCTCAAACCTGCTCGTTGGGGACATTGAATTTTTATATCATCCCTAGCAAAGCTACTACATAACCCCCTTTTCACAGTGGATTAAAGGGAATAATGTGGACTCATTGCAGACCATGTAAATACGGTTTTTGGTTGATATATTGACATAATGGTCACATGTTTGTCCACACACATTGCTGCTAAACTCCTGGCCATTTCTTACTTAAGGGATCACCACCCTAATTATCCCATAAAGTCTAGAAGACTGGATAATGCCGGAGAGTTTATATCAAAGAGTTTTAGATAAGTATTGCATGCCTTTTGGGTTTGAAATTGAACATTGAATTCCCCATGTTCAACCCCTAAACAGCCTCACAGAAGCGATCATAAAGCGCATTATCAATTGATCGCTCGGACCTTGGTGAACGCACCAAGCTTTCAGTTTCTGCCTAGAGCTATGCAATCTTGTATGCAACCATGTTGGTCAGCCTGAGGCCCATTGCTACCCGATACTTTTTAGCGTTATAGTTGGTTACTGGGTACGAACATGATGTTTCGTATTTGCGCTTTTTGGATACGCACATTATGCCATATTGCACCGCCGCAATGTACCAATATGGGTCCTCAAAGAATGATGTGAATTTTTGTCGATTGTGATTATCCTTCGAATTAACTCTTTAGAGCCCTTGCACACGATCTCTTTACAACCAGTTTGCGGATTGTCACTTCGATGAGACAGTCTTCCCACCGTTAAAGAGAGATAAGAACGTCAACGTTCTTGAAGAACGGCGCGAATTATCGTGGACGTCCCACTATGTCTTATCTCGATCCCCGTATTATAGATTCTAGAGTGTTGTTCCAGACGCTTTATCTGATCTAGCTAAAGTGACGAGAGCACACATACCAGCTGCAAACATGCTTGCAAGGATTAAGGTTCGTAACGGACGTCGAGTCAACATCCCCGAAGGGTGTGACGCCCTTGAAAGACGGTTAGTCGCCCCTGTTGGACGGCCCGGTACGCCGGCGGCTAGCCAATCAATCTGTTCTCGGCCTGAAGCGCGACAGATCACTCAGTTTGAAGGATTCACCTCCCTCGAAGTGGAGAAACATGACAAACGAATCCCTTCCTCGATCACTATCTCAACCATTCCACCTCATGAAATTAATTCGGATTATCTTGAGACCTGAACTTCTTGGTACATTATGCATGCATGGATGAGTTATGGAATTGGAATGAGATTATCATCAATGATATTCACGTATATGGTAGCTACCCGAAATAGTGAAAAGCGACGATATCGAACTGTGTTCCGTTGATGCATGTCGACGTAGAAACGATTGGTCAAACTGGAAACAAGAAATCCAGGTCGAACTTGATTGACTTGTGAAACGTAAAGTGTTTGGGCATGTAGTTCCTACACTTCCACATGTGAGGCCCGTTGGCTACAAGTGGGTTTTCGTAAGGAAGCGTAATGAGAAGAATGAGATAGTGCGATATAAGGCACGCCTTGGGGCGCAAGGCTTCTCTCAACGCACTAGAATTGATTACGAGGAGACTTATTTTCTCCGTTATGAACGTCATAACGTTCCGCTACCTTTTCAGTTTGGTAGTTTCCGAAAAACTAAATATGCAGCTTATGAATGTGGTTGTAATGTATCTATAGGGATCATGATACGAAAATCTACATGGGAGTTTCTGAAGGACTTTCATAGACTGATTCAAATAGTTTTAGACCACTGAACACCCTCTCTATTGAATTGAGGCGTTCACTTTACGAATTGGAATAATCCGGGCCGATGTGGTATACCTGTCTAAGTGAATATTTGATCAAATAGGGATATGTGAATAAACTATGCCCCTGCGTGTACAAAACTGAATTTGCTAGAGTTGCAGTATATGTCAATGACACAAATCTCACTTAGACTCTAGAAGAGCTTGAGAAAACTGCCTCGCACTTGAAGTCGAAATTTGAGATGACAGATCTTAGGAAAATTGTTTCCATCTCAACCTGAAGTTTCGAGCAAAGTTCAGATGGTATTCTAATTCACCAGTCGAACTACACCTAGAAGGTGTTGCCTTTGAATACACTCATGACCGTTCATACGTTAGATGCAAATGAGATTCTTAAAAAGGTTATGGAACTTGAAGTTCCATATCTAAGTTCAATTAACACTTTATTGTACTTAGCTCATTGCATTAGGCATGACATCTCCTTCGTTGTTGATTTTTTGGTAAGATACAACACTGCGCCGACACGCTACCATCAAATAGGTGTTAAAGACGTTTTTCTGTTACTACGGATTTGGGCTTATTATATCCCTACGCATCTCAGAATTAACCACAACCCCTTGGTTATCGGAATGATGCCTACCTTGTGGGATATGCTGACATAGACTATCTATCTGATCCACACAAGGAACGTTTCCAAACGGATTATGTCTTTACCGTTAGAAACACTGCAATATCTTGGAGGTCAACCAAATAGACCTTAGTTGCGACGTTTTCGAGCTCATCTCCATACACTAAGCCACTTGTGTACATGGGAGCATATTCGAAACATCTGTAATTCTTCATCTTTCGTTGAGTCCCAACGATGATCTATGAAGACAACATCGCATGTATCGACCAGACCATAACATGATACATCCAAGAAGTCAACACCAAGCATATTTCATTTACATCACATCAGCATGAGCATCAGAAGATGGAAGTCAAGCAGATGCAATCCGAAGACAACCTTGTCGACCTCTTCACGAAGTCACTGCCGAAGAAGCTTGTTCAAGGATTTGGTATGTGCAAATTTTCTCATTTGCAACACTTGTAGTTCTCAGGGAGAGTTTTGTCGAACTCAAGGAGAGTATCTTGAAGTATATTTGTTTGACCTTAATGTACTCTTTTTGCCTACGATTAGGATCATTTTTCCCATTGGGTTTTTGTTGTCTGACTAAGTTTTAACAAGGCACCCACCCTGGGTTGATCATACCCTTGTGTGTTTTTTTACTGCTTACGTCTTGAAGATGTTAAGTATCAACATTGCATTAACTCACTTTTCACCTTGGACTATGGGTTTTATCCCGCCTTGGGTTTTAACATAGCCAAGTTTTGTGAGATTTTTTACTTTTTTTATGCAAATCCCTATATGAGACTCGAGTGTTCTTTATCGTGCCTACGAGACGACTTCATCAACTATCTCTACATCATCTTGAAGATCTGGTGCGATATCTACTTGAGTATTTACACACTTAAAGAGGAGTGTTGTAGATAATATTGACATGTGATAAATGTGATTATGTAAATCCTAGGTAAATATGGATTGAGATATTCTCATCATCCTAAAATCCTTGTTCCATTATAATTGTACTTGGTTCACTATAAATAAAGGCAATAGGCATGAGGAATATGAACTACAATTCCTTAAGCATTTCTCTCTCTCTCTACTTTTCTCTTTGATGCACCCCTCAATAAAATAGGTCACAACACTATATATATAAAGTCAGAAGGCAAAAAAGGTTAATCATTCATAATCTCAAAATTACCCCTCCTTAATTAGGATTTTAAAATAAAATAATTTAATTTTCAAAAAATATTCTAAACTAACAAAACAATACTACCCACATAGTGGGTTGTTTTTTTTAATTTCTTTAAATAAAAAAATAAACATTTCAACCAACAATGAAAAGAAAAATTACAAGTAAAAAATAAGATTTAAAAGATCAAATTGCCACACAAGTGAGGCTAGTCTAAATGTGAAAGCTTTTCTCAAAGAACACAACCAACAAAACAATATCTAAAATAAAAAAAGATGTAAAAAATTATAAATCAAATAAAATTTAAAAAAAAAAAATACATTTGTTCTACTCCAGAAAGATATTTTAATACAAACTATAATATAAAAATTAGGATTATTTTACATTTTATAAGAAAATTAAAATTTTGACAATTTTCTTTTTGTAATTTTAATTTTAATTTTTCCAAAACAAAAAGATGAAAAAGTAAATTACCAACAAAAAAATAAATTGAAGAACAGGACGAAGATGAATTGAAGACCCCAATGTCTAGATGGTATTGAAGATATTGATTGCAAATATCGAATGATAAATCTATGTAGAAATCAGCGACGAATGGTAATCACCCACAAACGAGCCGACCATAGAAGCAGTTGACGATGGGGTTCGCTTGAGATTATGGAAGTGATGGAGATGATGGTGTTTGCCGGAGATGATGGAGGTGGCTAGAGTTGCCGGAGACGATAGTGTTCGCCGGAGAGAGACGAGGAGAGAGAAAATCGGGCGATCGATGTTGATCGAAGCAGTCGACGAGGAAGAGATGCGAGAGAGGGTTCGCGTATTATTTTTGTATTATCCATGTTGCATCTTATAATTAGTTGTGTGGACTCTATGTGTGCCACGTCAATATTCTAACAAAAAATTTAACGGAATTAGACGACATGAACTAGATTGATGAGTTAGGTCAATTTCAAGGACGAAATTAATCGATTTTCAAATTGAGAGACCAAATGATGAGTTAGGTCAATTTTAGGGACTTTAGTCATGTAGTTTCTTTACATTTTCAACTTTTAGTTTTACTCGCTAAACCAATCAAAATTAAATACCGAAATTTGACGTGGCAACATGTGCACTTGTCGAAAAAGCCTACAAATGAGACATTCACAATTTCACATGCACATTATGTTTTTATCTTCAATTTTAAAGGGTTAGCACCAATGAAGCATCAGTTCGTCAGGATTCGCCGGGGTTCACCAAGATTTGTCGGAATTCGGCTTAGATACGGCGCGAAGCAGTTAAAAAATGTTTGGGAGCGTTTGCTTTTGCCACTTTCACCATATTAGAATTGTTTTTGCGTTGTTTGCAGCGGTGATGACGAGGAGGAAGGAATGAAGAAGACGATAGAACCCTATTTTTGTGGACCAACAAAGCAAAACTTATTGACACACCCTGACCCGGATATCCCGAATGGTCCCGAAATCGAGGCATGCTGGCCAACACCCCGAAGGGTGACGAAAGCCATGTCATGCAGACTAAGTGGAAATTCTGAATAAAATAAAACCAAAGTCTGAAATTATTAAAATCATGCAGCAGAGTACGCAGAAGTACATGTAGAACCCTTGATACAAAGCATGAAATGTTCAGAGCATAGACAAATACAATAAAGAAAGTACGAATTATTCCCATCCTCAACAGGATGGATAAACATACTAGTAGGAGGAAGAAGTCCTACATTTATCTGGTGCGGAAGTCGTATACACCAGAATGGTCGCGCTCACTACTAATCCAGCTACTACGACCTGGAGGGGTGAAAAACATAAAGTGTGAGTGGGCAAAAATAATTATTTCTTAAAACCTTTGTTTTTCAGAACATAATAACCCCTATTTTAAAATTCAGGTATACTTTCCCAAATCATACTACGTATAGTATGAAAACTGTCAAAAATACAGTTAAACACATTTACCTCAACATAATATAATAATCCTCATCAAAACAGTATAAAGGCAACAATGCCAAAGGTATAAATAAATACCAATAAATTCCTTGACATAAAATGTTCAACAAAACGTATATAATATGCTCATCAACGTATGCAGACACACAAGCCCATGTAGAAAGTAGCTACATGGAACAGGCTGGGTGTAATAAATATATATGCTCGGTACTATGATCATGTGAAGCTGGCGCTAAACGCATCACATACGAGTCCTAGTTGCCTAATGCAGACTAGTACAGACTGTCACCTACAATGGATCCAAAGTGAGCATACGGTGCGGTGTGAACATGCACGTGAAGGCTGGTCCTGGCCCGGACGAGTACTAGACACCGGTGAATGCATGTATGATGAGCAGATAAAAATATACATAATCATGCCATCAAAATTTCACAAATCTCAACACAAAATAATTATTTATACTTAACTTATAAGTAAAATCATGGCATGATAGAGAAAATCAATTAAAAAAAATCACAAAGAGAAATAATATAAATACTATTAATTTCTCAAAACAAGGCCCACTCACTGATATGTAGTTGGGTCGTAGCCGCCTTGCCTTGCCTGACCCATGTAATCCTCTGGGTAAGTCTCACCTATATGAGATATCACTATAGTAATGATTAAACTCATAAAGGTTACTAATTAATTTAATAAACGACACTTTTCCTTTGGTTTGCTCACACGGAGGTCCAAAACACTCCAAAAAATACCATGTGTACTGCCTAGAGGTAGTACACGTCGACGGAAGTCGAAAAACTGCTCCTACGCACCCACACGCGCGGCTCACGCGCTGTCAACCTGAGCCGGTCAAACTGACGACGTCAACTGACGCCGTTAGATCTAACAGAATATTCCTAAAAGGAATATTCCAAGAATATTCTCCGATCTGGACCGGTTGCCGACGTCACTGGCCGGTTTGACCGGTTGCCGCTGCAACTTTTCACGGCCGCCGTCCACCGCCGGCCAACTCGCCGAAAACTGGAAAATTATTCTAAAATTCCTAACTTCTTCATTTCTCAACCATTTTACACGATTCACATGACAAAATGAAGCTAGAGAGAAGGATAACACGATTTTACCTATTTGGAGTCCAAAAATTGGTCAGAAATGTCCAGATTTTGGCCGAAAAACCTCGGCTTACAAACAAAGTCCGATCTACCTCAAAACACAACCAAATAACACGATCTTAGTATGAAAATCTATCTACTCAACACGAGGAAACTAAAGATAGTGGTTAGGAACCTCACCTAGGTCGGTATTTTCGCGAAACTCGCCGGAAAAGTCTGGTTCTTCCGTGTGCAATTCCCGCCAAACGGTAAAGAATTTTAGCAAATGGCTTGTACCGTTGAACTCAGTGAGTTACAACGAACAAGATAGTGGTAGTGGTTTGGCTCGGTTCGACTTATTTTGTGTGGTCACTATGCACTGTACAGTTTTCTTACGGGGAGAAGAAAATGAGCAGAGGAAAAGAAAAGTGAGGGGAACAAAATCTGGGGAAAAGAAAAGGAAGGGATTTTTCCCAAAATAGCTGAGCTACTGGATACCCGCACCACCATATTTCCATAACAGGAAATAATATTTAAACGTACGTAACGTTTTCGTTACACGTTGGATTTTCGTCCAGTTCGCGCTCATGCGGTCTTAGAAAAAAGTACTACAAGAATACGACAAATAATAATTTAAGATTCATAAAGTGCTCAAACGTCCACGTAGGACTTTCACTTAACCCGTTCAAGGGCATTTTGGTAAAATTACACGCTTAGGAAATAAAATACGATAAAATTCGGGATGGGTCGTCGCACTTATCGTTTCACTTAAAGTCTTCCTTTCTTTTTTGAAGTATTAACTAATATACCCCCGAATTTGTAAGCTACTGTTAAATTTTCCCCTAAATTTTTATTTTAGCCAATTATCTCCTGAACTTTTATAATTAGCCTAATCACTCCCGCTGTTAGATTTTTTAATTTTTCATCCACTATTCCGTCTACATTGGTTTTTCTGAGGGCAAAAAAAGTCGTTTTGCATCTCACCAAAACCCAATCCCTCTAGCTTCGTCATTTTTGCATCCCCCTCTCTTTCCTTCCTCTTTCTCTTCTCTATCTCGCACTCATTAACTCTCCAAGTGGCGCCTCTCAAGAACCCTAACATCTTCTTCGCATTGCCGCACCCAAACATTTCCAATCCATATCAGAATATGAGGTAGTTTCTTCAAATATTTCCGTTGTTAATTCTCGATTCGTGTTACTATGGCGATGCTTGAACTCTGTTATTAAAGTATTTTCTCATATCTTTGTTCTTTTTTTTTTTTGTAATTCAGCTTATTTGGAAGGTTTCGGCGTCGAATGAAATCGAAGATTTTGAAGAACTTTGCTTTATTTTTCTATCAAGTTTTTTAATATATATATATATATATATTAAACAATTGTTTGGCTGCAGTTGCTTCAACTGGTGGCAGCAACGGTGGTGCAACTGCTCCTGCTGCAACCGAGGCAAAGAAAAAAGAGATGGTCGAGGAGAAAGAGGAGTCTGATGATGAAATGCACTTGTTGAATATCTTTGATTAGAGTGGTTCGAGTGCTTGCATGATTTCGTTTAGGAGTCGAAGCTTTTCTTTTAGATTAAAATAGTAGAGATTTTGTATGAAGTTGAAATTGGACGAAAAGTTGAGGGGGTGAAATGTAATTTATCCTTTTTTTATCCACATGGCTCAAAATTGACATCCACATCAGCAAAAATGTGGGCCCCACATTTGCCACGTCATCATTTAACGGTCAAATTAACGGTTTGACTAACGGATGTATGAAATTGCAACCAAAACACAAATTGGTGTATATGACATTGCAATGTTTTAAAGATGATGTATGAGATTGCAATTGCACCCAAACTTGAGGGTGCAAAATGTAATTTACCCTAGATTTATTGTTCCAATTGGGAATTTTCTTGTTAGCCAATAGAGCTTAGCATGACCTTTTTGATTTTCTTATTTATTCAATTGTTTGGCAAAATGACCTTTTTGGCCTTAATTTTTTCTCAGGTGGGCAGCGCATGACCAAAATGGACGGAATAGTGAAAGAAAAATTGAAAATCTAACGACAATGAGTGATTGGGCTAAGTATAAAAGTTCATAGGGATAATTGACTAAAATTAAAGTTTAGAAGGGAAATTATCAATATTGTACAAGTTTTTTTGGCCCAGCGCTCGGGGGGGGTGTTTATTGGCTAATATCTCTTCTTTTTTTTTTTTGTATTTCATTACACATGGTATGCTATGCACTAGGCATTTTCTTGGAGTGCATTTCTTTTATTAGGCATTAGGGAGCTTTACATATAGAGACAAAAACATATAATATATTTCAAGAAACTCCACTAGTTTTTAAACATTTGAAAAATTGACAAAAACACAAAATCAACTAAAACCAAGCCCAAAAATATGGAAACAATTTTTTAAAATATCATCCATACCCCTACAATTATGTTAGTTAATAGAGCCTAACCCACACAACTTCAACAAAATTACATATATGCCATTAGCCTGACTTTTCCTTGATCATTTTTGTAGAATCAGTTTCGAATACATGTAGAAACATTTTTTTTATAATTTTTAGTAGAATAAGTTTGTATAGTTTTAGTAGAATCAATTTCTATACTTTCAACAAAAACTACATACATGTCATTAGCCCAACCCGCTCCTCGACCATTTTTGCAGAATCAGTTTCGAATATATGTAGAATTAAGTTTGTATTTTTAGTAGACCAATTTGTATAGTTTTAGTAGAATCAGTTTGCATACTTTCAACAAAATTACATACATGCCATTAGCCCGAACCCTCATCGACCATTTTTGCAAAATCAGTTTCAAATATATGTAGAATCAATTTTGTATACTTTTTAGTAAAACCAATTTGTATAATTTTAGTATAATCATTTACATTACTTATGCAAGACAAATATCTATCAGTACTAGAATTTTCATTTGAACCTAAATTCAAAGCTTACACAATGCTTATATGCATTCAATACTTACACTTTTGAATTTTAGAAAAATATGGGGTACAAAAATGGTTGTAGGTTGAAGGTCAAAAGCCTTGAGAATGAGTCCCACCACTATACTCATCTTCTTTCTCATTTTTTTTCTCCTTTATCTCAAACTATAGATTGAGGTTGGAAAAAACTTAAAACCTAGCCACCCTCTCCACAGAGACATCCTACTTTCACTCCCCATACTACCCAAACTCCTTTTTTCTCACCTGTGATTTCAAAAAATTTGTGTAATTTTCATTTGTTTTTTTTTCTTCTACTACTCATCAGATAGATTGGTGTAGGGGCCATTGATCTAGGTCTCGGATGTGGTGGTAGATCGAAGGATATGATGGGAAAGGTGGGTGTCAACAACACTACCGTCAAGCTCACTTCGTTCTCCTGAGACGACGACGTCTTCACACGATGTCGATTAGGACATTTCGGTCAATGCATAAATCGAAAACCCAAGTCGCATAAATTGATTCTCGCACTGTTTGGAGAGCTAGAGGAGTTTGAAAGACAGTTTTGTAACTTTGTTCAACTCCCATGACGTCATCTACATGTGAATTAAAATTTGTCTCTCCTTGAAATAGTTTAAAAACCTTGTCTCAATTCAAAATTAAAAGCTAAAATATACCTAATGTGTAATATCCTTTAGGCATTAAACATCAAATAAAAAAGGAATTAGATATATAATGTGAAAATTAAATATGTAGGCCACTCAAATATAACAGGACAATTTGGAACACTTATTATTATTAAAACTATTTTTATATTTTTTTTTAATTGTTGAATTCATGCTGCTCCCATACTAGGGTTCTTTGAATTTTGACGAATCGCCTAATTCGCCACTTCCGAATCTCCATTTCCGCTCTAGATTCCATGCTTCTTAGGTTAGCACTTAGGAGTAAATTTAAAAAATAAAAAATAAGCAAACAACACTAAAATGGCCATAATTGAAAACCAGAGGTTAAAGTGAAAGATTCCTTAAACTATAGGTGTGGAGCCAAAAATAATGCAAAAAATTGTGGAGCCGACACATGGATTTTCATTCACTATTGACAAGAATGCCCCTCACTAATTGACAAGGCCCATAATCATTGAAACCCTAGCCCAAGAAGCATTAAGGGCTAGTGGGCTCATTCAATGCGATCTAAGAGTAGAAAACCTGCATTTATTACCTAGCAGTTCAACCGAGCTAGAAACCTTAAGCTGCTGACTACAACTACTCCAAGTTTAACTGCACATGGCAAGGAAGTAAGACAAGTGAATTAAAGGTTTAATTAATAACTAATTCTCACCTTTAAGCTTTCCTAATTAAAGACAAATTTCTTTATTCAAGGAAACACAATTAAATCCAATCAAGGATTCTGCAAAGATAATTCTTAGGATATTATTAATTAACTTAATAATATCTTCAAGAATTATTCTCAAGTATCTTTAAGATATTTTAGCATCTTAAACATACTTCCTACTGTATCCAACAGATGACACACTCTGGCCAATCGAATGCCGAAACATGGCATGGGATCTCCTACATATGTGGTCAGCCCTAACTCTATAAATACGCCTCCAACAATATGTTCTCTAGTAAGTTGATTCTACGCAATTCAATCCTAAATCACTCACTCTTTTTAGAGAAACTAACTTAGGCATCAAAGGTTCATTGGGCAAACCTCCTTGCCTTGGGCGCGTGGCTTTGGTTGTTACCTAATGTGTCTCTTTGTTTTGTATGTAAAATTTTATCAATTTAGAGATGGTGAAATTTGTTACCACAATAGGAATCAAGCAGGTCCTTTGTCCTTTGTTAAAGAGTTGGCATGTTACCACTAATACTGCAGTTTATAACTCAGTATTCTGAGATTTGATCGTTTGAATAGCAAATCGTAATTGTCCTTTGAGTGGGTTCTAGAATATCAATCGTAATAGTCATAAAAGAACACTGTACACACTCCTCTTATCAATCATTGTAATGTTTCTATTGAGAGATAAATCTCACATTGGGAAAATAAGGGACCTTGCATGTGCTTATAAACAATTGGGCTACTCCCTATATTGTCAATCGGTATTATGGTGGAATCTCAACTTTCTTTATAGTATCAGAGCAAGTTGTCCCACATGTCAAGGCTAACGGCCACACGTGCTCCACGTCACTCGATTTGTGTTGTCCGTGTGTTAGTATTGAAAATTCACGTGTTGAGAGATTAATCCCACATTGGAGAAATGAGAGACCTTGCATGTGCTTATAAGTAATTGGGTTACTCCCTGTAATGCCAATTAGTTTTATGGTGGAACCTCAACTTTCTTCAGTTTTTAATTTTCGTTGTGGTTTAATTTGGGTGATACAACCGGATGCCATTCAGGCCACCCCCACTAAAGAACTTGCTTAGTTGATTATTTTCATGAGTTGATCCTATATATTTTCATACTAATTTCATGTTGGAATTATTTGTAATTGAGATATCTCAAACTGAACTCTATAATTGGCAAGGTCAATACCTAATTATGACCGACTTATTATGTGGCTTAGTCCATAATCCTTCCAAAATATCAATGGTATAAAAATTAAAAAACTTGGCCTGTAATTGACATCTCTCATGTTGATGTTGCAAAGCCCCACTCTGAGCTACTGGACCTGATGTGAAATTGGGACAGGCCTAACAATGCTTTATAACCCATTTGCCATTCAAAATGAGGGCCTAGCGCAACTTACTAAGAAAGGCTTGGTCTCTGATTAAATCATTAAAATACAATCAAATTTTAGTAATGTAGTTTGGTTCATGAATTTGCATTGACTCTCTCTGGCCTCCATCATGGTCCACACAGATAGCTTTGACTATCCTTTAAGTTCCACAAAAATAAAAATAAAAATAAAAAAAGGAGAAAAAGGAGAGAGTGAATGGATATCCTCAAGAACTAACATTCAAAGGAATTCAAAAGATGAAGAGCATGCAGTGGTATATATATTACTACAGCAGTAACCACCAGGAAAGGCTTGTGTAATTCCCTATGAAAGTTTACATGATCTGTAGTCCCTTTAGAGATGTATTAATCAATAATATATCAGTGATTAGTACAAAGTACGTGTGTCCATATGTTTTCCCAGCCTTTTTATTTTCTCGATCCAGACACGGTGTCTGAGACACCAAATTGACTTAAGTGCGAAAAAGCTTTCTCAAAAGTTTTCTCAACCTTTTCCTCCTTTTCAACTACTACTACTACTATACCACCTTTGGTCCTTTTCTCTTTCACACAGTCACACACTGAGTCACACAGTCTCACAGCCACAGTGTGTGTCACACCCACAAATACAGACACAGCACGTGACAAGCACGTGGATTATACAGATAGTGAACACAGTAAAACCCTAGGTCCAGGTCGTTTGTGTTATCACCTGTCCTTTGCTAGTACTTACTATATAAACATTTCAAATGTATTTGTACTTTCTTCTATTTACAAGACGTCTGTTCTTTATGTAGTGTCTTCATATATCATCAATAAGGTATTGATAATTTTGATGATAGTATACCAATAACAAAGTATATATAATCATCAATACGGTATTGATAACTTTGATGATAGTATACCAATAACAAAGTATATAATTTGACGTATTATTGATACAAAATATGTCCTCCTGGCTCCTGCACAAGAGATCGTTTCTATACAGATATAAGAATCATATTGTTAATGTGTAATGCAAAATTTATAATATATATAGTACTGTGTTGTTTGAAATTTGAAATGTGTGGATGGACAAGCTGGCTTTGAGAGGGAGCACAGGAGTAGCTAGGAGGGGATTTGACATTTACGTGTTGTTTCTTTCCTGCTGGGCCTTTCTGTGTTTCTCTTTCATTTTTCTCTCAGTCAGTCAGTCACACAGCTTCTTAATTTACACAACTTTCAAGACATGTAAGAGCTTCGAAATCTGGAGCCAGTATCGTCCTCTCCGTTTGTCACTCTGATATATACATGTACAACAAATACACATTCAACCTTGAAAGAAAGAAAGAAAGAAAGATAGAGAGAGAGAGAGAGAGAGAGAAGATGGAGAGAGAAGAGAAAGAGCCAAATAAGAATAAGAGCTAGAAATTTAAAGGTAGGTCTGAGTCTCACTAGGGTTTTTCTTAATTTGGTGGGGAAGTTGGGTTCACTAGGCATGGCAGCACATCTTCCGGGCACCCCCTTTTAGATAAAACAAGGGGATCATCATGATTCCAAATTCTCGATTTTACTAATCAACAAATAAATTATTCTAATTACAATGCACATGAATGCATTCAACTTTTTAAGGGTAATTATTCCTCACCATGCCAAGAAACTACAAATATATATTATGTTTCCCAAATGAGCTTTGTCTTATGTGCTGTACTTTTTTTTTACTTGTATTTTAAACTTTGAATCAAATATATTAATTAACATAAATTTAGAATAAACCGACTCTTAGCATGAGTCAGGTGAATAATTAGCTTATTATGAACTAAAAATTTCGTGGTTAAGTATCCAACGACCAAGAATTTTGGTGCATACTATACTCTGTAATATGTACTAGACAAACTTCAATATTTAGGCCATTGTTGTGTGAATTTCGTGCTTGACATTATCACTTGAAACCTGCAAGGGCTAGGTAAGGGCATAGCCGCATATAGACCTAGCTATATCTATATGTCAAATTGGTAGATAGGGTTTCCATTTGACTTACATTAAAACTACCCTCCTTATATTATATGCAATTATTTTTTCTAGCTAGGGTTATGATTGAAACAAATTGTCCAACCATGATATTGAAAAGCATGTGTTTAAATCAAAACTTTTACTCCAACATGCAATGCTTCATTAACGAATTAAACATGAACATTACCAATACAATTATTTACAGCCTTTTTTGAACACTGCAAGGCATTTTTTTCATTGATTGTTTTACAAGTCCAACTTCTGAAAAACCCTAATTTAGTTTTTTTTTTCCTTTTTCCTTTTCCATAGCTTTAATGTCAAACATGCCACAGTGTATGGTCTATTGCCTGTAAAGGCCCAGTACTTTTCCAGCTTGTGATGTAAGAAAAAAAAACTAGGGTTCATAAATTAACCTATCTACCCATTATTCCCATCTCACCAATATGCAAATATCCTATACGCTTTCAACTTATTGCACTCAAATTTACGATTATTAATTAATTAATTAATCAATCATTCCCTATCTATGTCAATTCCTCTTGAATGTTTGAATTGAATACACGAATGCGACAGAGTAAAAGAAAAAGGTAAAAGATGTTACGTACCTAGATGGGGGTGAAAATTAAAACGGCGTCGTCAAACCTAGGGCAAACATATTCACACGCACAAAAGGGAGGAACCCAGAAAAGTCGCCGAGGAATTGGGGGTCGGGGAAAGGTAAAAAGGTAAAAAGGTTAAAAGGCTAAGTGAAAATTAGAGAATGGACTCCCACTGCCCCATCTGTCGGTCATCGCCTCGAATTCCTCGCCCCTGCTCTAAAGTGACACGCCAGACGAGGTCCCTTTTTTTATTGTTTACTGTTTATTTAATTTTGACAAATAAATTAAAAAAATAATTTTGTTCAAAACTAATTAATTAATTAATTAATTTTGTGATTTCTCATAAAAGTGACAAAAGTATTAAATGGGGTTTTCCATTATCGGGCAGCTCAATCACTCAACAACTCCTCTGACTCGCTTCATAGCTCCTCTATTTGTTTTGATTCCTTTTTTTTATTTATTCATATTTTTTTGGGTAAAAAATTATATTTACCCGACTAGTCATTGATTATTTTTTTCACTTTTTGATCATTGTACAATGATAGTATCCTACGGTCAAAAATGGGTCACCGATCTGTAGGCTTACACGGAGTAGAGTCGTAGACCGACTATTCACTACCCTTAATATCATGTTTGATGACACAATCAAACCCTCCTGCCCTAAATCAACTGGTGAGTGATTTTTTTACTTTTTTGGTACTAATTCTCATGCTCAATGCTTGTACGAGGAGGCTCATCTGCCAAATCCGACGGTGGATATCATATTATATCAATTTCACCCATCAAATCTAACCTAATAAACATTGACCAAAAGAAAAACCCTAATAAACAAGTTTTTTTCTTTAACTAATTTGTGAATGCAATTTAATATTATATTCTAGTAGAATTCTATATTTTTACTATGTAAGTAAAACGTTTTAGGTTTGATCAATGTACATGATAGTGGCGGTTCTATCACGAGGTCAACGTGTGGTCACTTGACTTCTTGGCTGTCGGAAAAGTTTATGGGGAGTGTCTCCGATGACTTCTTGGTCGTCGGGATAGCAACCAATTTGTGCACATACGTTCGAGAAAATGTCTAATTGAGACTCATCAACACTCGTCAGCGTTTTTGTGTGCGCTACTATTGACAATGCTTTGCAAATAACTATAACTCACCAACTGTTCGACGAATTGACACACTACAAAATTTACATTTTTTCTGAATCTACTACTGTATATGATGAGTTAAATATCAAATTATTGTAACCGACAGTAAATAAATTTTGTGACTGTGTGACTCTGGCTAGACACAGTAAAAGAAGAGAGAGAGAGAGAGGGAGGGTGCATGGGGTCGTGGTCATTTCTGGAAGTGAGAGATGAGAACCCAGCTGGTAGGGTCGAGTCTGCACCTATGTTTTTGTCTTTTTATAAGGCCTTCATTACTATTGTTATAATAAAGTTTTTTTAAAATATATTTATAAGCCACACCCCACTCCCCATACCATACTAAACCATACCATATCATCATTCTCTACATTCTCATTCATCATTATCATCCTTCATCTCTCTCTCCTCTCTCTTTCTCTCTCTAAACCCCCCTTGAAGATAGGCGAAACTCTTGGGGGAGAAAGAGATAAAAGAGATCAGAGACACAAACACACATGACACATACATAAAAGAGATACACTCACTTATGGATATATATATAGTTGTAGCTAGGGTTTTTAAGATGTTGAAGGAGAAGAGGAGCTTTAGCTTTTGAGGGGAATGTTGTCTGGCTCGAGGACACTTTTCCTTGATCTATAATCCCTAGATCATATACCTCCACATATATCTATATGTGTTTGTATATGCTGTGTGTATCATCTGCATACATAGATGATGATCAGGTGAATTAGTGTCGTCGGACCAGGCTTCATTCCCCCCAATTTATGGCTTCCGATCTATACAGAGACCTTTTTTTCCAGGGCCTGGCTTGTTCATCTGAAGGTTTGGTTTCTATCTTTTTATTTTAATTTTTAATTTTTATTAACTTGCTATTTTGAGGGGTTTTACTGTCAGTTTAGAATTCTGGGTTTTTGTTTTTAGAACAATTAAGGTTGTTAGTTATGTGCAGATTGGTGTAATGATGGAGTATTTTGACTATTTTTGTTTTCTTTTTCATGGTCTGCATAAAAAGTTTTGATGATTGCTGATCTGCTTTTCATTTATTTTTGTTCTTGTTTGAATCATCATGGTGTGATGATTGTAGCCTAATTACCTCATGATGCCTTCCAGTATCTGATCTGTCTGTTTCTGCCATTTTTTCAGATCTGGCCCCCTTTTTTTTTCTTTTTTTCTTTTTTCTTTTTTTTTTTAAATGAAAAGCTTTGGTAAACATTCTCCCCTCTCTTTCACGTTATAATTCTCTCTATTAGGGTTTCGTGGGTCTAGATTTATTAGGCTACAATATATCTAAACAAATCTTTAGAAAATAGCATTAACTTGTTGCTTAGGAGAACAAGCAAGGAAGAGACACCCTTTCTGACACTGTTTCAAATCTGTCAAAAATATATAAAATAAAAATTAGCTTCCCCAAACACCTATCTGTTTCTGACTCTTAATCTAATGCAGTCAGTAATCCTTTTTCAGTCTTGATTATAAATTATAATAATGCATATATAGATTAGTACTTTCCTATTTTCTGAGATCAGTTCTATTGTTGTCACACTTTTACCTATTAGCTTTGATAATGTTTCTTTTAGACATCTCTTATACCTTTTCACTTGCCTTTTTCTTTTTTTTTGGTCTGAACTTGCCTTTTTCTTTAGTATCCTGCCAATGGACACCAATTTGAAACCCTAATCTTGTTTACGTTGGAGTTACTGTGAATGTTGTGAACTTGTGATTCTCAAAGATTTAGACCCCCGCAATGTCTTAACCCCACCTGGGTTTTTGACCCTTTTTATTATGGTTTTATATGATTGAGTGTGCTGAAAACTAAAGGTAGTAGTTTGATTATATGAACATTTATTTATTTATATTTCAGTAACTTTATATACTGCACAAGAACAAGGAGCATTGTGCAGGTATGCAAGATGCTCCATCAAGTTACAAAGTATAATTAATTAATTTGATCAAGTGTTTGTGAGATTGTTTGAAGTTTAAGAATTCCCTTTGTACTCATTAAGGGCAGCTGATTAATCTCAGAGTTAAAATTGTTTTTGGTGATAGAGGAGGATTTTGAACCCTCAATCTGTAGCCTGCTCCTCCCTACCTATACCCACCCTCGCCGCTGGACTAACCCCAGTGGCTTATAATCCCAGAGTTAAATTGCTGCTTAATTAGACTAATGTAATTTGTATATCCTTTCATTACTGTCCTTCAAATTTGCATCTATAATTCAATACTTTAGAAAACCACGCACTCAGGAAGACCATCACATTCATCTGCAGATGCTTGATATTATTAATACATGGGGTCTGCTTGTGTCTCTCTTTTTAGAATTTCACTGGTATTTTCTGTCACAAAACCCTGCTTGTGAGAAAAGTCAATACATGAAAAAAGCAGCTGGTTTGGATTCAAGGAAGTAATCTCAAATGCTAGGCTATCAATCACAAATCTATTTCCTTGTTTTCATTGCATGGTGCTTCTCCTTTTTCTTAACCCTTCTTAATTAGTGTTAATTGGAAACGGATTAAGATTAAAGTATGAATGCCGACTGCTCACACACACAAAAGTCCCTTTTGGGAAGTTGAATCTTTTTTGACCTTTGCAAACATAAAAGTAAAGCCTTTATTATTGCTTTCTTTGTGCCCATGATTTTCCACACACACACAGAGAAAGAAGAAGGAGATGAGCTTGGAGTCATCAGCTGTCCTTTAGGGTGAACTCCAATGAAAGCCTTTGTGCATGGCCACAACTTTCAAAGAATAATTGGGGTGTGATTGTTCCCCTTGACCAAGACCCCTACCTCTAATAGTTAATCAATTAATTAATGAAATCGTTTTTAGATGAGTACTTTGGATAATTGTTCCTAGCTATATATATATAGCTAGCTAGCTATTAGATCGATTCATGCGAAGTTTGGGCTATTGGTCCTAGCGGATGGGAACTTGCGGTGGACCTCGCATATAGGTACTGTACTACTTACTGTATGTACAATTGTTTGAACCAATTAAAACCTCATTGAGTCATGTATTGGTAATAGGGTAATAAAACCGGTTATCTAATATCTAGGCTTGCAGCCTATCTTTGAAGTAGTGTAGGATCCAAGGCAACTAATTTGGTTCAACTTTATTCCCTCATTAATTGGCAGGATTGACTAGCTAGGAATTGTTCTTTGTGCTTGCAGCTGAGATTTGAACCCCTTAATTTTGTTCAGTTTTCATTTGTTGACAGCCCTTAATTAATCTCTCATAATAAAAATGGATGGAACCAAATGTATGAATATAAGATACAATTACTTCCATGGTTTTTTGTTTTATTTTATGGAGATGATTATGATGATTTCGTTTTTGATACGAGGATTAGGTTACGCCGCAAAATGATAATTTGAGCTTTAGTTTTGGGCCATACCAGTCTTTTGCATGCATTTTTAGGCCTAAATATTCCAAAATTGTGCCTTAGTTCTTTGCTAACTAGGCCCAACCGATTCCAGAAGAGAAACTGGAAAACACTCCAAGAAAGTTCATATGAAATTATATTTCATGCATATCACTAAATGCCATAAAAAATATTGACAGTGGAAGTGGTTGTAGGTCTTGCATGATGATGCTTTTAAATTGTTCCAGTAAATATACTACCACAAGAAATTCTAATTTTACAAGGTAAATAGGACCCTCATATATATCATACCTCAATCCAAACAACAAAAACCCTCTATTTTTAAAGAATGTTTTGCCAAAAACATGAGCATATGCAGGAATGTTTGTTTTCCCAGATGTGTAAATAAATGCATGACATATCCACCATTTGCTTCATCAGGTATCACACGTCTTACACTTACCCCTTACTTTACTTGATGTTATCTCCGATGAGAACAATTGGAGACCATGTATGTATGACATCATGTATGTATTCTCACATGTATTGTGTTCTGAAATTTATAGAACACTCCAACTTCTCTCGAATCATACGATTCTTTCTTCTCATATATTTCTTTGTAATTTTATACACTCACAAGGGAGTGCTAGAAACTAAACTCCGAGTGTTCTCCACCTTTTGTTTTTCCTACTTTAGGGTTTCAAATATTGATATCTTATTGGAACGATTCCGAGCATAAGTACAAGGATGAAGTTTTGCGAATCCGCTAAAGTGTTTTGAGGAGGCATGTTAATTCCTCTTATTGGGCCGAGTTTTGAATGTCAAAATCCACTAAATTAGTTCTGAATATTTTATTGGGCATACATTAATCAATCACAATGCTAAACTGGTTAAAGATATGAGACTTTTTCTAGTGCATATTAAAAGTGCACTTAATTATAAGTCTGAATAAGAGTCGTTATATAATTTAATCTGGCAGAACTTAACAACTCTTGTTCAGATGTATAATTTAAAAGTGCACTTTTAATGTGTACTAGAGAAAATTCATTAAAAGTATTCCCTTCTACATTCATGGTCTTAGATTTGTATAAGAAAAAAAATGCCTTATTTGTTAACTAGTTAGTGGGATTTCCATTTGGACCCTACAAGTCCAAACTTGAGGGTTGAGCTCAAACTAAACCTTTAGGTTCAGAGAAATGCGCGGCAAGTTTGGGCTTACCAAATAACATTTTGAACTAGTAGGGCGGAATGCAACATGGCCAATAATATTGAAAGATAATAGTTTAAATTTTTGAATTTGGCTACAATACTTGTATTTAATATACAATTACTATCTCGTCAGTCAGATGATAATTGTATTAAATACATATATTTGCATAAATTATATCTGACCTTCAGATGGTGATTATATTAAATACATGTGAGTATTATAGTCAATCCCCAAATTTCTAGTACAAAACCATCCTTCATAAAAATCCCAGCTCAAAAAATGTATTCTCATCTAGCCTTGTTTGACATGACAAAAAATATTGACACATGGAAAATATCGATAAAGAATATCGACAACTCAATTTTCATCAACTCTCTTCACAAAATCCACGATTTCTCCACACATGATTCTCTCCTAGCAAACTAAAACCCGAACCCACTCCTTCTCGCGACATCCCTAACCCTCATCCTCTCGTACTTCCCTATAAGAGGCCTCTTGCAAACCACCTTGAGAGAGATGGGGAGAAAATTAAACCTGAATATGAAAATTTTATGTCGATTTGAGGTCGATGCTTCAATATTTTCTGTCGTGTCGATATACTAGGTTTAAGTAAAGGTATTTTCGTCAAACAAGGCTAAATAAAAATACATATTTGAGAAAAGATAGATAACTACTGATTTTGTAAGAGGGATATTAAACCCAATTTCCCAATAATATTTTTGTTCTGTCTTCAAATATGACTTGGTTCGTTCTATATATAGAAGTTGGAATGTGGCCCATAACGTCTTTCAAATTAGAGACGACCGAAACTCCACTAGTAGCTTGTGCTGCTAGCAGGTGGAACTTCCATGGAAGGGGAACTGATCCATGTAAGCCTGCTTCATATAAATGTAGAATGCATTGACCATAATGCGTCTGATGACTAGCTACTTATATCATATTATGATTATTTGAAGGTCAATGGAAATTATGTTGTAGGGAAAATATTCAAAGACAAAGCAGCCCTCCAACAAGAATTAGAGAATAACATGTCACTTACAGTACTCTCTCTTTTGCTTTCTTCAAAAGCAAACACTGATGGCTCACTCCCCCACTTTGGGTGGTTTTTCCACCCGCACTTCCTTGACTTTGCATCTTTCTGAGTTTCTAACCCACATCTATTTATGTGTCATTTTGCTACCATATTTTATCAAACACAATCACATACGGTGAGTAGTAGTATATAGTTCGGGGGCATATAACAAGGATAATTCCACGATATCTCTAAATGACTTGGTGCATGTACCTAATTACTAATTAGTATATGATTTTTTTTTCTCTTAGTTGACTTGTTATAATTTAGTGGTAGTACTTATACACAAAAACAAGACCGAATCTAGTTGCGTAGCACTTTATGGCTTGTCAAATTCGAAATTTAAACCCAAATAGGTCTTGGTATAGTAGTAGGGTCCAACTCGGACGGGTTGGGAGGGTTGGATGGTCAACCTAATCCTAACACAATCTTCACAATTCAGGTTTGGGTTGGGTTCGGGTTCATATGGGTTTAATCGGGTTCAGGTTTTAATTGGGTTTAGGCTTATTCGGGTTGGGTTCGGGTTCGCCCAACTTTATCGAGTTCAATCTTATAACACCTTATTTTGCATGATTTTTCAAATTTTAAACCAAACAACGTCAATATTAGTTAAAATTTCATTTACACACAAAAGTTAAAGCGAAAAACTTGAAGACTATTTCTAATGTTTCAACCATGCAAAGTTGGAATTAAATTACAAGATGTATACCAAAGCTTCAACAAAAAGAAATGTAAAAGTAACACTATCATTCATTATCAATATGAAAGCGGACAATAAACTTCAAGTATAGTCATTCCAAAACATATACATAACTTATGTAATATGAAGTGAGATGGGTAATATATGCATTGGCGAATTCGGACTCCAAATAAGGTTGGGTTTGGGTTGACATGGGCGGGCAAGGCATCAACCCAACCCAACCCAATAAATGATTGGGTTGAGGTCGGGTTGGGTTTGGGCGGGTTTTTTCTTCATTCTAACCTGCCCGATTGGGTTTGAAATCGGGTTGGGCATGAGCGAATTCGGGTTGACCCAATCCAAATTGCACCCCTATATAGTAGTATTCTTCTGAAGGTCTCAATTTTGAAAATGTGTTTAATTCATTGCCCATTTTATTTGTAGTCATTAGTTAGTTTTTTGTGCAAATGAATAGTATATATTTATAGCACCGTAATAGTGGTCAAACAAAAAACTGGTGACCAAATTGTCGAGTCCAGTAAATCGAGCTCATGACCAGTGGCAGAGCCAGAAATCCATCACAAGAGGAGCCTTTAAGCTAAATTAAAGAAATTGGAAAAATATAGCAATAATATTAATTGGAGAATAATTAAAGTTTTTTTTTTTTGGCTTTTTGTCTTGGCATGGAAAATTTTATTCAAACAAGAGTGATGAAACTTTAAAATTTGTATGAAAAATTTAGTATTGAGAAGATTATATTATAAGAATAGAGCTTGTTTAGGAGTTTTGATAATAAAATATTAACACAAAAGGTCTCGGTAATATTAGAAGTGGAATTCTCACATATAAGTTGCATATTATCTTTGTATTCTCTAACAAAAACTAGCTCATTCATATAAAAATTCATGGTTTTGCCTTGAAAAAATGGAAATGAATAATTTATGAAGTGATTTCTAAATGAATATTTTGTCAAGTGAAAATCTTATGAAGTAGTACTTCATAAAATATTCATTTATCCAACAACATTGAAAATAAATATTAAAATTTATTTCAATATCTTTCTTTTTCTCATCAAATGTTTATAAAGGATGAGATCAAAATTGTTTTATGTCCAAATTGTTGAGAGTATGAACACCATATTGGGAACAAAAATGACCTTGCATGTGCATATAAGTAGTTAAGATGGTGGAGAAAACTAAAAAAGTTAAGGTTAGTACGTAAAAATTAAGCTCCCAGTGTGAAAGTCATCCACAGTGAGAATACTAATCCATAATAACATAAATGTCATGTCAGCATAGCGGTTACAGGTGTATCAATGTAAACACATTGATAAACCCATGCAAACATGACAAGATATAGCTCATTCAGTAAAATATGATTTGTCAATTTATGAATCATCCTATTGAAGTTCATTTTAATTAATTTGGCCAAGAGGATACTCAGACATTTGCAGGGCACATTAACTTGTGGTTTGAACTATACTTCTCATTCAGGCACTGTTATTATTGCCTTCACTAACTCTAATTGAGCAACAGACTTTAATATAAGGAGATCAATCCCAAGTTATGTTGTTTATTTGGGTGATAATCCAATATCTTGGCAATCCAAAAGGCAAGCATCTGTTTCTAGAAGTTCTAGAGAGGCTGAATACAAACCCTTAGCTCATTATGCTGCAGATATATTTTGAATTCGGATGCTGTTGAAAGATTAGTGTCAAAAGGTACACAACCCCTATTCTTCATTGCGATAACTTGTCAGCCATTTCTTTGAGTTCCAATCCTATCTTTCGTTCGAGGGTCAAACATATGGATGTTGATTACCACTTTTTCCAAGAAAGAGTTCAAAAGGGTGACTTGCAACTTCATTATTTTCATCCTGATAACCAGGTTGCTGGTATATATGCCAAGGAATTACATAGTCCTCTGTTTTTTCGTCATTGTACTAATCTCAATCTAGGTATTTCCTAGTTGAGATTGAGGGTGGGGGTAATAACAGAAATGTCATGTGGCAGCATTATATTGGTTATATGTCATGTCAGCATAGTGGTTACATGCAGGGCCGGCTTTGTGGGAGTGCAAGTGGTGCACCCGCATAGGGCCCCCAATTTTGAAAGGCCCCCGAATTTTTAATGTGTATGTAATATATATATATATATATATATAAGTTATGTTATATATATTTTTGTGCAATAAATTAATTGAATTTACGCTTAGCAGAGGTGGTTTTCGCAATGCAACTTTCACTCAAGGTTGTGCAATAAATAAGTTATGTTATATTATTTTCTCTAGCTTCTTCTTCTTCGACTTCCATTTCTCTCTCTAAAAATCATGATCATCAACTCTGTTATGAACCCACCTTAGTAAAAACTGGTAGTTCCACCCTTATTTCATTTTTGTTTTTCAATAAAAGTGTTGTTTTGCCCAGCCACTTGTCATATGTTCTCATCTAGCGTGAAAAGTTAAAAAAGATCGACACTCTCGTTTCTTAGCCACCATTATTCCCAAAATAACCTTAATATAAAAATTCAACCAAATTCTTTAACACACAAAATTATTATTTTTTGGTTGAAAAATGAGGCTAAGAGCCCAAACAAAACTATTCAATAATAAATCTCAAGTGGATCCTCACGAATAAAACTAACTGAACAAGAAGGAGAATTATCAAAGTAAAAAATGCCTAAATCAAAAGCAAGGCTATAGTTCACTAAACTATCCGCCACATAATTTTCTTTGTAGACATGCCGAAGTTTGCATATCTTGAAAGCAACTTTCGATAGGCCACAAGAAGAGAACCTAAAGGATTGATAATTTCCAACAGCTTGCAACCCCAAATGAACTGTGAGTGTAGAATTTGATTCCACCCGTAACTTAATTATCAATCTGTAATCTCCATGCCAATTGTAATCTCAAATAAAGTACCCATAGCTCAGAAGTGAGAATCTCACATGTGCCCACATTGGCACAAAACCCATAAATCCATTTACCATTAGAATATCTTAATACACCACCTGCTCCAATAGAATTATTATTTCTCTTCTTGCAACCATCAACATTAACTTAAACCAACCTGAAAAAGGAGCTTCCCAATGGAGCAAAAGATTCAATCCTATGAGGTTTATTAGTCTTGTGAGTATTAGCCAACATGAGCCTAAAAACATGCCTAAAAACAAATTTATTTCGCCAATACCAAATAAGCTAGCAAGCAACGGAAAATACTAACCTCCACTCTAAAACCCCATAAGATGAGTGATTTAGTGGTGAGATTAAAATGTAGCCAAACATGAAAATCAATGTGGTCTGACTGTTGATTATACATTCCCAACCTCTGCCAGACTTATCTTGCCTTAGGGCAATCTTGAAAAACATGAGCCACTGATTCAAAGCCACAAGTACATCTTTGACACCCAGGGTTATTGGTCATACCCCTTTTCAGCTTTTGATCATTAGTTAGGAGCTTATCAAGAGAGGGTAGCCATAGGAAACTCTGAACTTTTGGAGGTATATGAAGTTTCCAAATGAGATTCCATCATCAACAAGGAAAACCACTAGAATTAACGGTCAACATATAAGCATATTTAACAGAAAAATTACCATCACTTGTTCCACTCCATAGGAAACTCTGAACGTTTATTTCCTAAGATGAATGCCATGAACGAGCATATGATAAAAAACATTGAAAATAGGATTAAAACATATTTTCTTTTGCATATGGATACTACAGTATATATACACACACATATATAAAACAAATTTTTATAACCTGCACTCATATTTGGAAATTCCTTTGCAGTCTCTTTTATTGGAAAACACTAAGGGTAGGTCTTTGGCACCATTTTTGCAAATAAGTACAACCACCATCGAAAACATTTTGACAGAGTAATAGGTTTTTTCTTCTAAAAGAGAAAAAAAAAATCTTCCTGGCCCCAAAAAGATCTCTTTTAATTGTAGGGATACTTTCTGAGAATTTGTATTACACAAGAGAAAATAATAATAAAAAGTTGAGGGCCATATTTGTGCGCTATACAGCACACACACTCCACACTCGGTCCATCGATTGATAGTGAAATCCAGCAACACATACATACATCTAATTCTGAACCAAAGAAATGTTGGGACCTACTGCCTACTGGAATGGTATTTTTAGCCGAAAGGAGAGGAGGACCATTTTGTCATTCTGTAACCGATTTTATTCGACCCCTCCAAATTTTGTTGGAAGTTACATTTCATATGAGGGAGAGGGTGGGTTTGTGTTGTGTGTCGTGTGCCTTGTGTCTTTTTCTTTAATAAATGTATGTCAACATGAACATGTTCGGGAGCTGCCATTGGATGTCCCCAGAATTTGCCATCTTGTAGAAGACACCTCACTGTCGGTTTTTTGGTTAGGTGCTTCAAAACTCCAACTCCACCCACGTGTCTTGCCTTCTTCCACTCACAGTCTACGTGTCTTACCTCCCTACACAACCTTAAATCATTCCTACCCTTTCTAATTCCTACACGCAACCTTAAGAGAACAATTTTTCTCATTAGTATATCTGTAAATATAATGCAGTACTATATCGTCTCACTTAAATAATTCTCACATATAATACATGTAAGTATTTGATTTAGTCAGATACAAATATACAATTTATGATTTGTTAAAGGAGGTCCTTAAAGGTTGAATACTAAATAGTCAATCTTGTGAGCAATAGTTGTTGAATAAATAGATTTAGAATTTATGAACAAAACATTTGAATAAATCTTTGTCTTAAAGGAAAGAGAGCCTAGAGAAAAAATCGTCACAGCAAGAGGAAGGAGAAGCACATATGCTTTTTCTTCTTTCCTTCAATCCTCTCACCTACTTCCTTTTTTACTGTGGTGAATAATGATCCCTTTGTGGTGATTTAATGTTTGTCTACGCCATATTTAGATTTGAGATTTCCGTCTAGTTCAATTAGTGGTTTTGTTGCGCCATATTTAGATTTGAGATTTCCGTCTAGTTCAATTAGTGGTTTTGTTGCGTACTCTCTTATGTGGCAGATTTGAAGTGATTGAAATTCCTTTGCTTAATTTTTTAGTGCTGATTTTATCATGTATTTCTCGAAAATGGTTCCCTCTAATTGACACAAGTCTTGGACAACTCGTGTGGTGTTTCTTTTTTATTGAGTTTAGTCGTCGATGATTTCATGATTTGGTTGTGTAAATTTGCTTCTTTTTATGTTCATCACACTGAAAATATGACTTTACCCCTTGTAATTCAGTTTTCTTTAACTAAAACCCACCATATTATATTTTCCTAACAAAAACCCAATGACTAGGCTCCAACTCAGCAATTTTCTTAATTACGTTTGACTTTACATAATTTTGTATTTTTAGATACCTAAAATACCCCTAATAACTTCTTTCGGATTCATTATTAAAAACAAAATTTAATGTCATGGTTTCATTGCATATTAATAACAAAATGATATGGTATTAGGGTTTTAATTCGTTTTATTTTTTTCCTTTTTGAATTACTTAGTTGCTTTTCAAATTTGCACAAATTAGGAATTTTTCGGTTTAGTTTTTCCATTTTCAAAATATGTGAGCATTAACAAAATGTTATTTTTTTTCAAAATTAATTTACCTATATGTTATATATAAATAAAGGTAAATTATATTTTTGTAAACAATATAGGTAAATTATTTTACCACACATATATAATAACAATAAAATGTGCCTAATGTATGTAATAATATATGCAAAATAACCTACAACATAAAGTGACACACTCCGACCCGAATATCCAGGTGGACACTGGATAACGAGGCGTGCTAACCGTCATCCCGAAGGAATGACGAAGTCATGATGAAATAATACAGAAATTAAAGTGAATTTTGAGATAATTTGAATAAAAACATAGCGGAAGTGCGTAGAGTGGGATAAGACCCATTATTACACATAATATCAGAGCTAGGATGCAGTAAAATTAAAAGAATATTCCTATCCCGTAGGATAGATAAGTAACACAACTGAAGGGAACTAAACATACTTCCATAGAGGGGTAGAATAGTAATAATATCAGCAACAGCCATCGAACTCGTCTGCCAACTAAAGTCTAGGTCCTGGAGGGGCGAAAAACAAAGGTGAGTGGGCCAAGTACAGTTTTGTAAAACATTTTCAAAAGTTTGGGATATAACCCCTCGCTGTAAAACCCGTAATTTGCCAAAATATAAGTTTACTAAAAGAAATGCTCAAATTTCAATAATTGGGACGGGGCCCACAAGGATACGGGTATAAAAGATGTCAACAGCAGTATAAAACATCACATTACTTATCGCATAATAATAGCACACAAGTCATGCAGAAAGTAGCTACATGACAGGCTGGGTGTTTATAAATTACGCTTTAGTACTACATACACGTGAAGCTGGCGCTAAGCGCATCACAACAAGTTATAGTCGCCAAGGCAACCTAGAACAAGCTGGCACCTACGATGGATCCAAAGTGAGTGTGTCGGTGCGTGTGAACATACACGTGAAGCTGGTCCTGGCCCAGACAGTACTAACACCGTGCAGTATGCATGATAAGTAATAGTTTGCTAAAACGTATAGACATGCCAACATTTAAACAAATAAGTCAAATAAGGATGATTAATAAATCATAATATGCTACGTAAATTATTTATCAAATTTAATAAAACATGGCATGCTATACAAGTCACAAAATCACATTTAAACACATACTAAAATAATAATATTTTAATAAAGAAAGGGCCCACTCACTGGTATGTCGTCGAGTCGTAGCCGCCATACCTAGCCTAAGCTTGTAGCTCATCAGGATAGGCCTCACCTATATGGAAAGTCACTATACTAATCATTATACAAGTCTATTCCAAATTAAATAAGGAAAAGACTCGAATTCTCTTTTGTTTGCTCGAATTAGAGGTCCAAAACACCTTGAAAATTACCATACGTACCACCCTAGGTAGTATGCGTCGTCACAAGTCGCCTCGCGAAGACGAAAATTGAAAATGATACTCCACGCGCCCCCACGCGCGGCTTAAACGCTGCTAAGCCGAGGCCCCACACGCGGCTCCACGAGCGGCTCACGCGCACCGGTCAGCGCTCGGTCAACGCTGACGTCAGTGCCGGTCTGGACCGGTTGTTGACGTCATCACTGACGTCAGCGCCTGTCTGAACTGGTTTGCTGACGTCAGCATGGCCGATCTGAACCGGTTGCTGACGTCAGTAGGGCCGGTCTGAACCGGTTTGCTGACATCAGCGTCGATCATCCCTATTGATTTTTCGGTCGCCGTCGCCGGTCACCAAAAACTGGAAAATGTGGCCAGAAAACTAAAAAAATTTCAAAACTTCATATCTAGGCCAAATTCTACGATCCATATATCAAAATGAAGCTTGGAACGAGTAAAGTTCAATTTGCTTACCAACACTTGAAAAGGTGGTCGGAGATGGCCGGAAAATGGCTGGAAAGAACCGGCCAAAAGTCGCCGTTCTCGCTGTTTTCTTCACTTGCAGGCCTTAGGTTGGGTTCCTAAGGTTTCCGTGAAATGTTTGATGATGACTTTGGGTCGAAACGAGGCTCAAACTGGTGAGTTATTCGTTGGGAAAAATGTCTAAAGTCGACGGAAATTCTCCCAAGCTTCTGGGTTCGGTTTAGCTCGGTTTCTGGGCACAAAAGCTTGAGTTTTTGGTGAGGATGGTGACTGAGTTTCACTAGGATGGTGTTTGGTTGGAGGAAAACCGAGAGAAAGAGAGTGAAGTGGCCACGGGTGGCTTGAGTGAATGGCTAAGTGTGTGTGACTTTGTGTGATTTTCTGCGAAGACAAATTGCAGAAATCACGGCAGAAACTTTGGGGATGTGTTGGGAGACAGACAGAAACTGAGTGGTAGCTGGAGTGTGATGAAAAAATCACACAGATGTTCGTCCGATTTAACGAGTGAAAAATTCAAAAAGTGAAAAAGAAGTCAAGCATGCAGTAACGTAGTTTGCAAAAGTAGCAGAGGTGCAGGGCACCCGGTTTAGTTCAAAACCATGGGCAGACAGCCCACAAAAAAAGAAAAATACTGCAATTTGGAAAAATTACCAAATTGCTCCTATTCGTAACTTGTCCGTTACAAGTCCGAAAATTATCCCGTTCGCGCCTACGGGTTCGTGGTGCAGTGCACAAGCTGAAAAGTACGTTAAAAGTACGAAATTAAGTCAATAGGAAATAATTGTCCATGTAGGACATACGTGGCCACTAAGAGCATTTTCGTCAATTTACAACATCGGGGAATAAAATACAATATTTTTAGGGACGGGATGTAACATAAAGGATGTAATTTGGTTCAAGATTTAATTTACCTATATTCTAATATAGATATGGGTAAATTATTTTATGTAGATTAAAGTATCCACTTCAAGATAAAGGATGTCATTTGGTTCAAGAGAAAGGATGTCATATGTCATTTGTTCAAAAAAAACATAGGTAATTATTTTTACAAAGATTAAAGTGTAACTACTTGAAATATATTTATACATTAATATATTTGTTATAAGGAGAATATATATATATAGATAGATATTGTTTCAATTGCAGCTTATAAAACTAAAATTTTGAACAAGTGTTAACTAAAACAATTATAAAGTATAATGCACCTATGAGTTGAATTTTAAATGATTGCCAAAAAAAAAAAGGAAAGAAACTAGATGAAATTTAGGATTTCATCATTATTGTAGGTATTAAAGTTTATTGACATTATTAGGATGTTGTGGCATAGGTTGTAAATAGTTTGCAATAATAGGTTATTTTTTTGTCTACATGTCAATGGATTTGAATTTTAGGTTTTAATTGGATGTTTAAATATAGGTGGGTTTTTGTCTAGAAAATAAAAATTGTAAGGGTCTATCTCTAAAGAACCCGTTTATCACATCCAGAGGTCTACCAATACAGTGATTATAAAAATGGCCAAATTGGCGTTATTTTATATTTTCGAGTCATTTTGGTTTGCAGAACTTTAAATTGATTTCTAATTTTCTTTAAACATTATAATAAAATTGCTAGTATTTTACTTCAAAATCGTTTACCAATTGAATCAACTTATGTAACACAATTTTGTTCCATATAGCACAAAGTCAAACAATCCAAGTCCCCTATTAATCAAACGGCAACCGAACCACTTTGTGTGAAGGGCTAGAAACCCAAGTCTCATACGTTAAAAGACCCCTCTTTATTATCTGATTGTTTTGAAAAGATGAGGATGATATCATCGTCAACTGATCATCAATCAAGGGTCAAAGGATCCCACTTACGAATCCCTAGTTACACACCTAATGAAGCCCACTTTATTCTTGGGCTCTCTCTCTCTCTCTCTCTCGCTATATATCAAATTCATTCTCTGGTTGGTATGCGTTTTACACTAGGAATTTATCAAAGATGACCAACGTACCAAGGTCTCTGAGTTACTCTTCTCTAACCCTATTCAAGCAAGCCATCGCAGCCTCAGATCCTTGGCCGTTTTCCTTCGTTTTCTTGTAAGATTTTCTCTAGGGGAGAAGATCAAAAGCGCTGGCCCCTAGGGTTTGTATTTCTCTTCATCTTCTCGCCTTTGTTTGTTGGTTTTCTTTTAATATTTTTTCAGATATGGGTAGCGGAGAGAGAAGTCTGAGAAATTTCCATCTGCACCTGCCGCATCTTCACCACCACCACCACCATCATCACGGTGGGAAGAAACAAGTGATTAGAGATGTTCCAAAAGGGTGTTTGGCAATCAAGGTGGGCCAGGGCGAAGAGCAACAGAGGTTTGTGGTGCCCGTGATTTACTTCAATCATCCACTCTTCATACAGCTCTTGAAGGAAGCCGAGGAAGAGTATGGGTTTGATCAGAAGGGCACCATCACCATCCCTTGCCATGTGGAAGAGTTTAGGTCAGTCCAAGGCATGATTGATAGGGAGAAGTCCCTCCACCACCATCACCACCATCACCACCATCACCATGTCGGGTGCTTTAGGGTTTGATCATCAATCAAAGATTGTGGCTTGAACCCCATTTCTCTGTAAATTTCGAGTTTTTTTTTATAGTTATTTTTGTCTGTTTCCTTTTTAGTTGGAAGGTGATGGCAAATATGATGCGATGATGATGAAAAAAGAACTGTGAATGTGGCTTGCAATTGCAGTCATTTTGTTATTGTTAGGAATCTTAATGATGATAAAGAAAAATCAAAATGCTTTTCTTTTTCTTTTACTTTCCTTTTTCTTCTCTTTATTGTTGATGAGTATTTGAAAGTTTTTGTGATAAGGAAGGAGGGTATCAAAAACTCATAGCGGTTGCTTTAAGCCATTAAAATTGCCAGGTCAATGGTATATTGTTGAGAGACAATATTTGCATATAAAACATAGGAAAAATTAGTATTTGGTCCTTAGTTATTAATATTTTTTATATTTTTTAACTGGGATTTTAGTAATTTTTAGGTTTGATATTAATGTATTAATGAATTTAGATGTCAGTTATATAACTTTTTTAAATAAAAATTGACAATTAATTTAGGGTTTGTACTCATTAATTTTCAATTTAAAACATTTCCAAAATGCAAAAAAAAAAAAAAAATTTTGTACTCATTAATTATATATAAAAAGATTTTCATTTTTTTAATCTTAAATATACTCATTTTTACATATATCAATTTGTTGTATGTAAAATGTACCAATTTTTTTTAAATGTAAATTGTACCCAATTTTTTTTTATGTCAAAATTCATTCACTTTTTTTCTAATTCATTTTTTAAACTTATATGGGTACATTCTTTTTCATTGATTTGAGAATGTATCCATGTCAAGTTTATTCGAAGAAATTTACTAATGTTATTAAGCCTAATATCTATTATAATTTTTTTTTGTTGTGGTTTTCAAGAATGTACCCATGTTTTGTTTGAAGAATCTAGCAAATGTTTAATGATACAATAATTAATTTTTGGGGTTTTTGAACTTTAAGTGTTACATCCCGTCCCTACGATTGTTGTATTTTATTCCCCGACGGTGTAAAATGACCAAAATGCCCTTAGTGGCATAATGTATCATTCGGGATTACGTCCCTTCTATCGAGGTATTTTCAGAAATCTTAGTGTACTTTTAGTATCTACATTAAATTACGAATCCGTTGACGCGAACGACACTCGAATCAGACTTGTTTTGGACAAATTACGAATAGGGGTAAAACGGTAAATTTTTCTTGGGCAATATTTGAAAACAGTGGGCTTAGCCCATGGTTTCTGCAAGCCACGAGGCCTGCACCCACCTCCTGAGGTAGCCAATGCATGCAAATTTGGCAGTGAGCACTCACTGTTTTTGTTGAACCAGATTCGACTGAATTGGTTTTAAAACCAGCAACATCACTGTGCATTGCTGCACTACACTCAACCATCCTCACTGCTCTGCCATTTCACTCCCCGAGTCCCCCACTCAAACCTGCATGCAATTGCAGATTATCTAAGTCCAGAAATTCTCTAGACACCCAAATTCCCATCCTTGCCACCATTTACCTCTCTGCAACCAGCCTCGAACTGGTGAGAGTCACCACCCTTACCACCTTCATCCTCGTGCATGCAGCAGCCTTGACCAGTCTTAGAACCAAAAACCAGCAAGCAACGAACCCAGAGAAATTACTCTGGACACCCACTTCGATCTCTGGTTACCTGATCTGTGGCCTTCCTCTGGACTCGAATCAACTCCCAAGCCTTCCTACAGTCCTCCCCATCACATCTGGCCCATTCTAAAACCCAGAAAAACATCGAACGACGAAGAACCAAGGCTCGGCCATTTTCTCCGGCGAACCCCGACCGACTGAATCTCGCCATTTCGACCTCGATCCGACCTGCAACCACCACCTTTAGGCTTCTGGAGGTCCTGGGATTCGAACCCAGGCCTTGCATGCCCAGTTCGAACTCGAAATCGTCGATCGCCATTTTTGGCCGAGGAGCTCGAGCTCAACTCCGGCCACCTCAAGTCGATTCAGGCCTAATTTTGGGTAAAAACCTCTTCTCCTCAACTCCAGCTGCTTTGTGGCTTTGAAATCATGAATTTTGGCTCAGATTTAAGCTCTGTGTAACTTCCAGGAATTTTCCGGCGACGAAACCCAGAAACCGGCGAGGTGGACGGCGGCCGACGGCTGATCTCGGCGACCGGAGTTCATACGACCTGACGTCATCGACCCCGGTCTGAGCCGGTTCGTGACGTCAGCCAACCACCGGTTCAACCCGGTCCAACCCGGTTCAAACCGGGAATATACCGAAGGTATATACCGTCAAACCCTAACGGCGTCAGGCATATTCTCTAACGGCGACGGAATATTCCGTAACGCCGTTAGGGAATATTCCGTCAGCCAAAACGAATATACCGTTAAAGTTAACGGCGCGCCGTTAACTTTAACGGCGCGTGACTGTTGGGCGCGTGAGGCGCGTGTCCGCGCGTGAGCGCGCGTGCGTGCGCGTGTGAGCGCGTGCGTGCGCGTGTGAGCGCGTGGGGGCGTGTCCGAGCGCGTGTGGGCGCGTGTGGGCGCGTGACGGCGCGTGGGCGCGCGTGACGGCGCGTGCTGCCTTGTGGCGGCGCGTGGCGGCGCGTGGAGCCCCGCGGCGGCGCACGGCGGCGCGTGAACCCATTTTCCGACCAATTCTAGTTCCGTTTCGAGCAAACAAAGGCGATTTCAAGTCTTTTTCATTACTTTAATTGAATTAGACTTGTTAAATGATTAGTTTAGTAAATTCTCATATAGGTGAGACCTATCCGGAGGAGCAACGAGCCCAAGCACACTACGGGGGCTACGATCCGACTACGTATCAGTGAGTGGGCCTAGTACTTACCTTTTTAAAGTATTATAATATGTTTTATGGTGTTTTTGAAATATATATATGTGTGGCATGCCTACTTTATGAAATTAGACTTATTTTGTGATAAACCTTACGTGTTGATTATTGATTTATGATTTGGGTTTTATGATGAAACTTGGCATGCATACACATGATTTTAATTGTATTACTTAGTTCACATTATGCACGGTGTTAGCACTGTCCGGGCCAGGACCAGCTTCACGTGATCGTTCACACCCGCACCATTACGCTCGACATGGATCCATGATTAGGTGCCAGCCTGTTCTAGATTTCCTTTGGCGTCTAGACTTGTTGTGACGCACACTTTGTGCCAGCCTTCACGTGTATGTAGTGCTAGAGCGTAGTTATATCAAACACCCAGCCTGTCATGTAGCTACTTTCTATATGACTTGTGTGCATATTTCCATGTGATAAGTAATGTTGATTTTCACTGTGATAAATGATTTATACCCGTATCCTTGTGGGCGTTGGCCCGTTTACTTATGTTAGAGACTTATTTTATTAGTAAATATTTTGGTAAATCTACGGGTTTTACAGTGAGGGGATATAACTAAAGTTTTGGAAACGTTTTACTTAGAAAATCGTTATTGGCCCACTCACCCTTGTTTTTCGCCCCTCCAGGACTTAGACTTTAGTTGGCGACGATTCGGTGGTGGCAGCTGCTGGTAGCCTGATTTTCTTTCTGCAGTGTATGTTAATTTCCTTTTGTTGTGTGCTATATCCATCCTATGGATGGGAATAATTTCCTTTACTGCACCTAGCTCTGACACTATGTAATAATGGGTTCTACCCACATTACACTTCCGTATTTTTGTTAAACTCTGATTTAATCTTGCTTATTATTTCTAATTCCTTAATTAATCTTCCTATGACTTCGTCACTCCTACGGAGTGGTCGGTCAGCACGCCTTGAGATCCGGGTCCACGTGGCTATACGGGTCGGGGGTGTGTCATTAAGCCTTAAAAAAGGTTGAAAATTAATAAAAATCTGGTGTTAGATTACATATTGATTATAGTTTGTACTTTAATTCAAATTCATAATCAATTTTTGTTTTAATATTTAATGTGTATTTTATTCAATGTTTCCATTATGTATTTAATTTATTATTATACACATGTTAATATTTACATTCCCACAAATTATGGGTTTTATTTAAAATCTCATTAATATAAGCAACCGCATCCAAAGTCAAAGAACATTATTACATTAATTTCAGTGACTTCGATCAAAAACTGAAAACCAATAAGGTTTCAGTCAAAGAACATTGGTAGTTAATTAAGGACCGCATCCAAAGTCTCCCTATCAACAATGCTATTCTAGATATAGTGTTATAATTAATATTACATTTACACCTCTTTCTTTAGTAATTTGGCCATGATCAATTTGCTTGGTTGGTTTAAAAGATGTAATTTTTTTCATAAACTATTAATTTTTGAAATGGTTATCATAAACAATGGAAAATGCAGAAAAATGGGAAATTTCCCAATTCCTTTCTTTTTCTTCTTCGATCCCTCGGTAATAACATATTGATTTGAAAGTTACATAATTGGTGTTATTGAATACACATAATAATATTATTCACAGGAGATATTATATGTATGACTAAAAGATGTCAACCGAAATTCGAGTATTGTCTTAGTACTTTGTACTATTGAATACAACTATATTATATAATTTTTTTAATTAATGTCAACGGTTAGATGAAACATGAATTAATTACAGTCGTTCATCATCTTATAATATCTAGCTAATTCATCATCTTATAATATCTGATAATACGTAGCACTGAGAATTTTTCCCACAAACTCTAAGAAACTGGAAACAGTAGTGATGGGCCATAAATTGATCATAGGGTGTGGACCACCATTCTCTCTGTGCTCCACACTGCCCATCACATCACTGAATAGTGAATACTCTTTGGAATCGTTTGTGTACATATATCACTTCCCATTAATTTTCTTTTTCTTCTAGTTTTGTTTGCAAACTTCCACTTATTGTATCTGGTATTTTTTGTTTGGACCGCATTAAATTGGGCCGGAGAGAGTCCGGTGGGTGCATGACATCCACGTTTAAGTTGTTCAAGTTTTTCAGTTGGTATCAAGGCTCTGCATGGTAGACACAGTGTCGTTCAATAGAAGAGCCAAACAGAAAGCAAGTTTGGCCTTTTTCAGATGGTATTAGTTACCAGGTCTCTAACTGCCATTTTAATTAATTAGCACCATTTATTGCATATATTGGAAGTTCATGGAAGTCATAGATGTATGTACCCGCCTTTAAAAAGAGATTTTTTCAAGTATCGGGTATTCAAGCGGTACTCTACATGTTACAAGTTTTAAATTTTGTTTTGGTTGTCGGGCTCCTAATTTTTAATTTTGGTTATGTTGTGTATATAAAAATAGAGGATGCTACAACCTTCTCACTTGAACTTTCTCGTTTTTCCTTCTAGGCTATCCTTATTTTTTTTGGCAATGTTACTTCATGATTGGAACCGTCTAATTTCTAAATCATCCTTCAAAGATCAACTTTACAAAAATTCATCCAAATCAGAACTCGTTTTACCATTCAATTAACATTAACAAAATTTTAGGGTTTAAGTGAGAAATATAGTTCGTCGATTTATTATATAACTGTTACATGACTAAACGATTTTGATTTTAACTAATGTTTTGCTGAGATAATTTTTAAAGAGTGACCTAAATAATAAACGATTTAGGTTATCATTTTACATTGAAATATAAGAAAAAACGTCGAGAAGGTCCAAACGAATAAGATTATAATTAGCATGTCTTGGATATTTGTTACAGTTGAACCGATACTTTCAATACCACATGCATGTTATTGATAAAGGTTACTCTCACCTCTTTTATCTAAAATATCACATGAAATGTGAAATGAACGATTAAGATTCAAAGAAATAAATCCTAATATCCTATATTTTCGTCAATTTTATATACCCTATTAATATTCAACATAATAGTATAGCTACAGCCCTTAGACCATCTCCAATGGTGAGGATAAAGTCTAAAATTTAGAACTTAAACCCCCCCAAACCTCTTCCAATAGCTGGGCTAAAATTTGGATAAGGGATAAATTCTAAAATTGGGTCAAATTTAGACCAGAATTCCCACTCGGGGACAAAATTCCCACCCCATTTGCGCCTGAACGCGCCTGATTTCTTCCACACCAGACTGATTTGACGCGCCTTGGAGCTTTGGGCAGCTAACCCACGCGGGACTGCATGCCGTGGGCCCAGGCCTGTGCAGCTTGTCGGCCATGCTTTGCCACTTGCAAAGTAATGGCTCCTTTAATAAACGGCCTAGATTGCTGGACCGTTGGATATCCAACGGTCCAGATGCAATCTTAAAAAAAAAATTTATAATTTATAAATTCATTAAATCTAACGGCTGAGATCGAATGTGATCAAATCTAACGGTAAAAAAAAAGATCTAACAGCCCAAAATTAAATCCAACGGCTAAAACATTATTTAAAAATTATTTAAATCAAAATTCACCAAAAAAAGTCTATAAATACCTATGTATTTGTTCAATCATCCACACAAAATTCACTTTCCTCATATAATTCTTCAAATTTTTCTTTCTACCCATCTAATTTAGTGTCCTCATACAATTGTTCAATCATCCACATAAATACCTATGTGATCAAACCTAATTGTCACCTAATTTAGTGATTTTCATTATTTATCGGAATTAATTTTTTTTTAGGTTAAAATGTTCACAAAAATAAATTAGGATAATCTACATAAATTTTATTTTAACATAGTTACCGAAAAGAAAAAAATTAGGCTAAAATCATTCTTTAGTAATCTCGGGCTAAATTTTTAACCCAAAACCATTGGAGGAGAAAAACTGTTTCTGGGTTAAGTTCTAAATTTTCTGGGCTAAAAATTTAGACTTTAACCTCCACCATTGGAGATGGTCTTAGTGAGACTTTATGTTATATAATTTTTGGTGCCAGACTTATATATATATATATATATATATATATATATATATATATATATATTGACACATCCCGATCCCGGACGAGCCAGGTGTCGGAAGTGCTGGCCGACACGCGTTAGCGTGACGAAAGCCATTTAGAAAGTTGAAGGATGAAATAAAGAATAATGAATATTTAATTGAATAAACAGAGTGCGGAAGAATTGTTAGAATACACAACGAGTAGAGTGAGGGATACAAATTTACTACAAACGTAGAAAATCCCTACATCGTCATACCACCGCGCCATCGACGTCGCAAGGTTCCCAGCCAACTAACCTGGAGGGGCGCAAAACATAAAACGGTGAGTGGGTCAAAAAGCAAAGTTTGATAAAACCGTTGTTTTCAAAAGTTTAGTAACCCCTCGTTTGAAAACAAGTATAATTGAGAAAATACGTCATGCCCGTAGGCATGAACCTCAAAATACTATCATTTAAAAATGTTCGGGTACTCCCCGATAATAATTTACTGACATTTGCTCACCCATATGTAAACACACATGCCCAAGTGGCTAAACCACGAGGAACAAGCTAGGTATAAAAGTAATACGCTGAGTACTACAATGACGCGAGTCTAACGCTAAGCGCTGGTGCACAAAGTGCAGTCACACAAGTCCGAGTTGCCTAATGCAACCTAAGACAGGCTAGTACCTACAATGGATCCAAAGCTGCGTAGCGGTACTGATAGTGACTACTCCTAACGTCAAGGCTAGTCCTGGCCACAAGACTGAGTACTAATACCTGGGGTGTATACATCTAATGATGAGCAACAGTATGAAAACATGTATGGCAGTATAATACGAATGTTCTACCTCCAACATTCGTAATGATATGCAACTACGCTAACAGTTAAAGAAAGCGTTGAAAAACCATACGTATATACATTTATCAAAACAAAGACCCACTCACTCACCTGTAGGTAGCCGGGTCGAAGTACCCCGTCTTGGGTAGCCCCGGTAGTCCTCTGGATAGGCCCCACCTATATGAGAAATCACCGGTATAATGATTAACTCAAAAAGGTAACGAATTAACGAATTAATTACACCTATCCCTTGCTTTCTCAAATTGGAGGTCTAAAACACCTCAAAAATTAACATGCATACTACCCCGAGGTAGTACACGTCGTCACGAGTCGACCCGTGAAAACAGAACTCAATTTGGACCCTCCACGCGCCCTCACGCGCGGCTTGAAGGTCGCAGCCTACGGCTCCACGCGCAGCTCCACGCGCGGCTCACGCGCGAGCCGGTCAACTCGAGCCGGTGAGCCGGTGAGCCGGTCAACGCGGCTCGGCTCAAGCCGGTCAACACGGCTCGGCTGAGCCGGTCAACGCGGCTCGACTGAGCCGGTCAACGCGGCTCGGCTCAAGCCGGTCTAAGCTGATGACGTCATGCTGACGTCAGCAAATCCGGTCTGAACCGGTCTGCTGACGTCAGCATGCCGGTCCAACCCGGTCCGATGACGTCAGCGCCGGTCATCCCTGCCAGGATTCCGGTCGCCGGCGCCGCCGCCGGCCGCCGTCGCCGTCGCCGGAATCTGGAAAAATGGCCGGATTTCTGGGGAAATTTCAAAGCTTCATAACTTCTTCGTTTTAAGTCCAAATTGGACGATTCAAGTACCAAAATGAAGCTAGAGATGAGGGGAACAAGATTGTACCATTTTGGGGACCAAAAACTGGCCAGAAGTGGCCTGAAAATGGGGAAGAAGATTCGGCCAAAATGGTGCTCCTCCGTCCACGGTGCCATTTCGAGTTTCAAGGCTTGGGTTGGGTTCCCAAGGCCTCCAGGAGTGATTTGGTGATGTGCTTGGGCTCCCTTGAGCTCCAAAAAGCCGAGAAGAGAAGGAAGGATGCCACGGGGTGGCTTGATCAAATTCACCCAAGCTGCTGGGTCGGTTTCTGGGCAGCAAGAAGAATGCTGCAGGGTTCAAGGTGATGAAGCCCAAGTTTTTGGTTCGATTTGGTGAGGATGGTGAAGCCAAAAAACCAAGAATGGCCACGGGTTGGCCTTGGATGTTTGCAGAACACGAAGAAGAAGGAGGGAGAAGGAAGTGGCTCGGCCACAAAGGACAAAGCCAGACAAACAAATCCCAGGAAATCTGGGATTGGCCCACGTGGCCTGCAGACATTTGGGCCCCAGCCCAAACAACCCAAATTCGAAATACGGGAAACGCCGAAAACCAACGCCCGTAAAATATTCGTTCGGAGTCCGAACGACGTACGGCTCGCGTCTACGAATTCGTATCGACGAGCACGTCAAGAAAATACAAGTGGATGCGTCGTACGAGTTACGACGCAAAAGTCAACCAAAAAGTCAACCCAGGGGCAAAAACGTCATTTTGCACCTCCGAGAATAAAATAAAATAAATTTTGAACGGGTTGTGACATATATATATATATATATATATTATATGTTTTTAGTTCAAATGAAATTATATTAGGAACGATTTTTTTTATATATATTTAGTAAGGTTCTAAAAAGCGTTAGGCGCTAGTCAGGCACTGGACAGGGGCCTAGGTGGGGTTTAGGCGGACTAGGCAAATTTAAGTAAATTTAATATATCATACTATTTACACTTTAAAAAAAAAACAAAAAAACTATACTTGTATTAAAAATTTGAGAGAAATAAAATGCAAAATAGAAAAATACATAAATTTATAAATTACTACAATCAAAGTGCTATTAGGATTCTTTGTCCCAACTCCCAAGTGCTATTAGGATTCTATGTATTGTTTTCCTAGTTTCTCTTTGGCCCAAATTGGCACTAACTAAATTCTTGAAGCACATGATATCCAACCAGCTCTCGTGCGTTTGCCGCATATAAAACTTAAAAGTAAACAAGCTTAAGGCAATTCACTAAAGCGACGCCGTTATACAAGAAAAAGATAAGGTTTGAGCTTTTCATATTCTTCTTCTTCGCGATGGTGGCTCTGCAAGTCAGGGCGATACCGAGCTCTGCGATGGTGACTCTTCAAATCATGGTTGCCATATTGCAAAATTCATCAAAAAATTCTCAGGGAAAACCCACGGTTGAAATCTTCAACTGAAAAACCGCCGTCGGCGTCGGGAAATGGCCGGATGAGCCGCTACACGCCGCCACGCGCCGCCACGCCCCGGTGCGCACCTGCTAACACCATCCCACGCGCATGTTGATGTCAGCCACGTGCCTGCTGACGTCAGCGTCGTTAAAATCAACGGCGTCAATCAAACTTAACGGAATATACCTTTTCTGACAGAATATGCTGACGCCGTCAGGAATATTCCGTTACCGTGACGGAATATTCCTTCACCCTCAACCTCTCGCTGGTCGCAGGAGCCGCCGCCGGCGCCGCCGTGCTCCGCCGTCTGGTTCGCTGGATTTCTGGAAAATTCACCGATTTAATTCCAAAACTTTAAAAATTCATAACTCCTTCATTCCTTGGCCAAATTCAACGTGCCATATATCAAATTGAAGGTATTGACGAGTATAATATTTTCATACCAAATTGGGGCAGGAAAAATGGCCGGAGATGGCCTGAAATTGGTCGGAAAGCTTCGGGAAACCCTAATTCCGTTCTCCTTCAAAACTGCACCAAATTTCACGTTCTTTATGTTGATTTGAACCTACTCAATGTAATAAAACCAATGGGAATGGTTTCGAGGCTTACCTAAGTCGGGATTGTACAGAAACTTGAATTACAGTTTGCCAATTTCGTTCCGGCGTCGGTTTGGCCGATTGGGCTCAAGTTTGGGGATTCTAAAATCACAGTCTCGTCCAAAGTGACGAGAGGATTGTAATGGCTATGATCTTGAGCGACGGTTTGACGGTTTTGTGATTCGTCCAAAATTTAGGGTTTGTGAAAGAGATCGTGGAGGGTGAGTGAAATGGCTGCAGAGCAGCTAGGTCAACCCAAAAACCCTAATTAGCAAACGGGTTTGAAAATTACTAAAATGCCCCTACACTTTAAAGTTCCGTAAAACGTTCATTTTAACTCCAAATTGAGTTCTGCTTGTGTCCACGTGTTCGTATCGACGAGTACTATTTGAATGTGTAAAGAAATAAAATGTTCCCATGTCGTTTCCAAAACGTCAACGAAAGTCAACATTGACCACTAGGGGTATTTTGTAATTTTACATAGAAATTTGGGATGGGTTGTAACAAGTTGTCATTCATTTTTTTTCCATCAAAATGCCTTTAATATACTAAATAGTCTTATATAACCCAATCTTTCTTATCAAATGAGGCCTAAATGTGTTATTTTTGTACTTGGAGCTAAGTCATACTGATGTGGTTATTGCTGAAGCCTCAGCATTAAAGTGTGGCCTACTTTAAACTCGACGATCTGACCTTACCCATGCTTCAAGTGGAGGGTGACTCCAAGCTTTTGATTGATTGTGTTAATGGATCCTGTTCGATTCCCTAGAGGCTCAAGACTACTCTACGGGATATACACCTCTTGGCTTCTCACTTTGTTAGCATCCAGTTTCGTCACATTTGAAGAGAAAGCGAACTTCGTTGTCGTTGTCGATGCCCCAACCACCTATGCATCATTCTATCACTTCAGATTATATTTAGTTTCACTCTTGTCCTGCCGTTGTTACGCATGCTTTATTTTTTTTACTCCTCTTGTACTGGATGCCCTCAGAGTTTATTTAATTCATTTTCTTATTTCAAAAAAAAAAAAAAATGGGCACTCTTTTCTACAAAAGAACCTCTAACAAGGGCACCAAAGAACATTTCCTTTGATTCTTATTTTGGTAATACACTAAATACTCTTTATAAACTAAAATAAAAATAGCACGCTACATCCACGTTGTATATAAAGTAGTAGAACATTTGGATCAAAAAAGTAGTAGGAAATACTCTTATTTAAGTGAAGGGTTGTTAGCACAATTATGCACAGCTTGGTAGTTGAGAATTCTATGTTATGTATAAACTTACAAACATATACACGTTAAATAATTAAGCATATGTTTGATGGGAAGGGTCCGTTGGGAGGATTAGCATGTCGTTGGAGTTTTATTTTTTGTTGCTTCCTTAAATTAAGGGCTCGTTTGGTAAGTGATTTTAAATAACTGAAAACACTTTTAGATAAAATGTTTTTGGAACTAATCCTTAGTAAAAATGCAAGTTAATCTTGGAAATCCAAAAATATTTTTTCTAAAAGCGCTTTCAGTCAGTTAAAAACACTTACCAAAAGAGCCCTAAGTACTTTCCTTTTGTGGCCAAATGATAATGGATTATTAGATTAGAAACGAAAGGAATAATGACACAGTTTAAATGATCATATAAGTATTCGGATGGCATTTTCAATGGATAACATCAAATTAATTAATAAATGGGGACTGGCTACAGTGCTCGCAAGCATTGAATGCTCACACCGATCTCACCCTCCTTTCCCCCCTCTCTCCTCTCTCCTCCCTCATTTTAATGGTGAGATCGGTGTAAGCATTCAATGCTTGCGAGCATTGTAGCCTACTCCTAATAAATGATAGACATTTTGGGATCTCGAGTCTCTGCATTTACCTATCACGCATTTACCCGCATTTCGTAAAATCTGAATCGTTCAAATAATCCAGCGGTTGAAGATATGACATAGCTACTAGAATTAAATTTAAGATTTTTATTTATTTAATTCACTAAACTAACGTTAAACTAGCTAGTCTGCTGTTATCTCTCTAGCTCCCGGACTCAACTCCCCATTCGTGATCTATTTCTCCTTTCTCCTCTTCCTCTCACAAATTCTTTCTTTTTAGTTCGAACTATGCATACATCCTGACGAATCATCCTCATATTTTTATTCCATCGGTAATAACGAGAAATTTCGATCTTATTGACTGTATGAATATGAGAAATTAAGAAATCTTTTGAAAATATGGCCATTAATTTCATATAAAAAAAACAATTACAAAATCATATAAATGTTGCATCTATAATTGATAAATTTTGGGAATGGAGGATCTTCTGGGTTTTGATGAAAAGGTAGAAAAGAATCAGACAGGTGGAGACAATATTTATGAAAACATTTTTGGAGAAAAATAATAAGCTTGCACATCAAAAGAGGTAAAAGAAAAGGAGAGAGAGTGGGTAGCATAGGAGATTATGTTCGACATGTTCGTAAAGACTGAAGAGAGCAACATGGAGGGGTGTTGTTCGTAAAGAAGGAGATCAAGAGCCAGACGGACTGTCAATTTTAAAATAAAATTACATACTTATCCTTCAGCTAATGTGTCATATTTTTTAGCAGCTAGATTATTTGAACAATTCAGATTTTATGAAATGCACGTAAATGCGTGATAACTAAATGCAGAGACTCGAAATCCATTGTGAAGTATCTCAAATAAGCTAGATTATTTGAACAATTCAGATTTTATGAAATGCACGTAAATGCGTGATAACTAAATGCAGAGACTCGAAATCCATTGTGAAGTATCTCAAATAAACTGATAGAGTATTTATTTATCCCTAGCACTTCCTAATATTAACTAACACTTCCTAAGCATATAATAAAAGAAGAAAAAGAAGGAAGTTGGAAAAGACTCAGTAAAATTTGAAATATAATTACTGGAGCAGTTGAAAAAGTACAGGAAATGAGCAACTGAAAATTAATAAAAAAGAAGAAGGTTGAAGGATTAAGCGAGTGGAACTACTCATAAGGTTCGGGCTTTAAAACAAATATTAAAACTCTTTTAGTTGTAAGAGTTATAATGGGCATTCAACCCTTCTCTTAACAAGAACTTTACATTTAAACTAGAGTTTGGTTTCAACTATGAATGGTGATTTTTTTACTTTTATTTTCCGAAAAAATAATGAAGCTCATATTAATCTTCACTCTGACTAGTTTCGATAAAATCAAATCACTCTCGTCTAATCCTTGGATGATTATCTAACTTAAACTCGAACTCTTCTATATGCCTATATTATATATACTTCTACAGGTTTTGTTCGAACAGGTTTGACATACAATCACCAACTCACATCTTTCACTCGATCACTTATATTTCTCACTTGAGATTCTAATTTAGCAAAAATGATGAAGGGAGGAGTTGTTTTGTTTTTCGCTCTCTTTTATTTGGCATTGACACACTGTTTGGCTGCTTCCGATTCCACAGCTCCTGCAGCAACCAAAACACCTGCATCCCCAAAGTAGTCATGGTGGAACCCTGATCATAAGCTTGTAAAGTGCCTTGGAGCTAGCTTACCACACTGCTTCCGCAACTTGTTACCATGAGATTTGCGTATCTTACTGGACTCGCAAAGTAGCCATTCAAGAAGATTGCTGCAAGGCCATTGTAGAAATGGACGACGATTGCGCCAATTATGTTTTCTAGAAGTTCAACAACTATTTCTTCCAAGCTTTGTTAAAGAACCATTGCTCCAGCAAAGCTTCACCAGCACCGCCAAAAGCTTAATTGAGATGTCTAGTTTAATCTTAGATTAGCTAGCTAGGTTTAGAAAGTAGAGTACACAAATAGCTCAAAATAAATAAGTACTCTTTTTATTGTCCACTATTGGTTGTTATCAGTTAGGGTCTCCAGCATTCTTCCTTGGGGCATGTTTTATTAGATAGTTTTGGAATTTTAGTAATCTTAAATTAAAATATTTTTTTTTAGTAAACTTTATGTGAATAGTTTATGATCTGATTCACATCTTTTTATTTCATAACCACGGCATATACGTACATGCCACAATTTAACTTTGGGAAATTTTATTTCAACTCATATATATTTACTATAAAAGTATAAAGGATATTTATATATATACATTTTTATGCACACTATTAACAGTGGTGCGCCTGTAGCGCAGCGTTTGAAGTGTTTTGCATCATGCGCGAGGTTCAGATTTCGGGGACTGGCTACAGTGCTCGCAAGCATTGAATGCTCACACCAATCTCACCCTCCTCTCCTCCCTCTCTCCTCCCTCCTACTTCCTTTTAATGGTGAGATCAGTGTGAGCATTCAATGCTTGCGAGTACTGTAGCCTACTCCCAGATTTCAATTCTAGTTCTTGGTTTTTTCACTTTTTTTTTTTTTTTTGTCTTTTTTTTAAAAAAAAAATTACATAAGAAAGAATCGAACCAATGCCAATGATAGGCAAAAGCCAAGCTAACTACTGGGCTAATTAAGTTAATCTCCATTCAATTTTATCTGTGTTATTTATTTTGGAAACTATTATTGACATTCCAAAAATCTCATTTTGCACTCCTTACAAGTGTATTTTTCTTTGTAAATATAGAAAGTTTTGACACACCCCGACCCAGATATCCACGTGTCAATATTAGATCGAGATATGTTGGCCGACATCCCAGAAGGGATGACGAAAGTCATAGTGTAAGTGTTGTGTAAAAGTGCAAATAAATTAAAACTAAAGTCTATTTTGAAACTTATTTCAAAATAGTGTGTGAAGTGCAGGGCCCAAAATACAATAATCAGTCTCAGAGCACAACTAAGCAAAGGATAGACAGAATACAACTATTAGGAACATACTTCCTTACAATAGCTGTAGAATGTGTCAGAACCACCAGTGATAACTTCACTTGCCATCGGATCAGCCCTCTAAAACCTGGAGGGGCGTAAAACAGAAAATGTGAGTGGGCAAAAATAAACATTTAGAAAAACCTTTGTTTTTCCGAACATAATAACCCCTCTTTTAAATTCATGTCTAGTTTTCCAAAATCATACTACGTATAGTATGAAGGTTTCCAAAAATATAGATAAATACCTTTATCTCGAATAACATATAATATTTAACGTCAAAACGTTAGTAAGGCACCGCTGCCAAAATATGAGTAATACCAACACCCCAACAATTATATTGTATACTCATCAACAAAACTGCATAAATATCAATATCTCAACATAAAGTATGCTCAACAATATATATAATATGCTCATCAACGTATGCAGACACACAAGCCCATGTAGAAAGTAGCTACATGGAACAGGCTGGGTGTAAAATAATATATGCCATGTACTACGATCATGTGAAGCTGGCGCTAAACGCGTCACATACGAGTCCTAGCTGCCTAATGCAGACTAGTACAGGCTGGCACCTACAATGGATCCAATGTGAGCATACGGTGCGGTGTGAACATGCACGTGAAGGCACCGGTGAATGCATGTACAATGAGCAGATACAAATATACAGACACACAAGCCCATGTAGAAAGTAGCTACATGGACAGGCTGGGTGTAAAATAATATATGCCATGTACTACAATCATGTGAAGCTGGCGCTAACGGCGTCAGAAGGAATATTCCCAGAATATTCTCTCATTTGGACCGCTGTTGACGTCAGCGATGACGTCACTACTAACGTCACCGACCGGTCACCGCTGCAAATTTTTCCGGCGACTAGCGCCGCCACCGGCCAAAACTGGCCGAAAACTGGGAAAATTTTCTAAACTTCCGAACTTCTTCAATTCTCAACCATTTTACACGATCCAAATATCAAAATGAAGCTAGAGAGAAGGGGAACACGATTTTATTTATTTGGAGTCCAAAAATTGGTCGAAAATGGCCGGAAATTGGCCGGAAAGCCACGGTATACAACTCGAGGTCCGATCTCCTTCAAAACTCAACCAAATAGCACGAATTTAGTATGAAAATTCATTTACTCGATGAAAGGAAGCTAATGGTGGTGGTTAGGAACCTCACCTTGGTCGGGATTTTCGAGAAACTTGCCAGAAAGGTCCGGTTCTTCCGTGTCCGATTCTCGTTAAATCGTGGGGAGTTTGGGCAATCGGCTTGCACCGTTGAACTCAGTGAGTTACAACGAACAAGATGGTGGTATTTTTTTGGCTCGGTTCGAAAGAATTGGCAAGGTCACTGTTTGACTGTGCATTTTCAACGGGGAGAAGAAAATGGCAGAAAAGAAAGAGAGTGAGGGGGAAAAAGAGAGAAGGGGGAAAAGAAGAGAGATTTTTCCCAAAATCAACCGGGTAACTAGATGCCGTATGGTACACGTACTACTATAATTCCATAACAGGAAACAAATATTTAAACGTACGTAACGTCTCCGTTACACGTCGAATTTTCGTCCCATTCGCGCTCACACGCTCGTAGTGACGAATACTACGAGAATACAGTAAGTGAGAAGTCAAAATTGAAAAAGAACTCAAATGTCCGCATAGGACTTCCACATAGCCAACCAAGGGCAATTTCGTCAATTTACAACTTCGGGAAAATAAAATACAATAAACTTAGGGACGGGTCGTCACAAGTTTGGAGTGGAAAATGAGAACTTTGAAGTGACAATAACAATTTCCTTTATGTTATATATATATATATATATATATTATTTTTTTTAAATTAAAAATACATAATACAAAAAACTTGTAGTTAATTGAAATTTTGAGGGTCTCGGTTTAACATTGGCACAGGGCCTCCAAATCTCAAGGCTGACCCTGAGGCTCAACATGCCTAAGCCTTGACAAGTAAAGCTTGGCATCACGCCTTGGAAGCTGTCGATAGAACTAGGAAGATAACGAAATACCCACCAAGTGCTCGACTAAATTCCTCAATGAAAAAACGCTAGGCGTGCTTGAATCTTTTACATTGGGACCCTCTGAGGTTTGAAATTTCGTTTTTGTGACATATATACATGTTGAACTAAACTTGGCCACATTGTATCATTTTACATAATTTGAACAACCAGAAACTGGGACGCGTGTTGCTGCTCCAATTCTAAGCATTTCTAATATGTGCGTCCATCTGTATGTATATGTTAGTTGCTTCCAATCACAAACAAAATGTTATTTTTGGCTTTCTTTAAGCTTTACAGTCACCAACCAAAATTGAATTTTTGAAAAAAAAGAATGTTAAAGAAGGAAAGGATTAGCATGATTCTAGTAACAAATCAATCCAGCAGATATCAAATTGATTGTAATATACTTTCCTATTCTGTTGTACGCTAGCTTAATTATAGGAGTTAGTTTAAGTCATTTACGCCTCTACTATTGTATATAAGCTTACATGGTGTTGAATGAATATGTAAGAAAATGAGTTTTTACTCAAACAAGATTTCTTTGATGGTATCCAGAGCAAAAAACTCTTGGTGACCTAAAACAATATTCAAATACACAAACCCTAGCCGCTACCCATGGGTGACAACAAAGAGACAACACAGAGCTCTAGGACTAGTATGTCGGAAGGGACAAAGTATGATTCTAATCATCCATTTTATCTACACCACTCAGACCAACCTGGAGTGTCCCTTGTGACGCAGCCACTGAGTGAGAACAATTATAGCACATGGAGTCTTGCCATGACTATGGCACTACAAGCCAAGAACAAGATGGGCTTCGTCGATGGCTTTATCAAGAAACCAGTTCAAGGTTCACAGGAAGATATGTAGCAGTGGGGACGATGCAATGTGTTAGTAAAAACATGGTTGCTTAGTTCCATCTCTAAAGAGATATCAACTAGCGTAATATATTGTGAACTAGCATCTCAAATTTGGGGAGAACTTAAGGAGCGTTTTTCCCAGGCCAATAGCATGCAACTATTCCACATAGAAAGTGAGATCTCTGATTGTGTTCAAGGGACCATGACAGTTGGCTCTTATTTTACCAAGCTCAAGGGACTTTGGGACGAGCGCGATGCTCTTCTTGCCATTCCCACATGCAATTGCGGGACCATGAAGAACATTAGTGACTACATGCAAACCCAGAAAAGTATCAAGTTTTTTATGTCATTGAATGCTAACTTTGGAGCAGTTAGGGGGCAAATCTTGTTGATGGATCCGTTGCCCACAGTCAACAAGGTATACTCTTTACTTCTTCGTCATGAACGACAGCAAGAAGTATCTGCTGAGAAGGTAGTAACAAAGGCAACGACATTTGCTGCAAAAGGTAGTAACCTTGACCAAGGGAAAGGGACCTCAAAGAGAAACCCAAATGCCAAGTGTGAGACATGTGATAAGACAGGACACACAACTGAAAAGTGTCGTTCTCATCTGAAATGTGATTTTTGTGGTTGGACGGGCCATACAATGGATTATTGTCGCAAATACAAGAAAGTTTGTGAGGATGAGCAACGCAACAACACACGAGGAGATACTTCCAGAGGTAACAATGTCTTCTCTTCTGTCTTGGACAAACCGGACGCGTCTAGCTCATTCCTATTCACTCTGGAGCAATGCAAACAAATCCTCAGTATGCTAAACACCAACAAATACAATGGGAAGGCACATAACGTTGGTAATCCTACAACCTTTAGTGATTTGTCAGGTAAAGCATTTTGTTTCTCTTCACAAGGACAAATGATGCCTTGGATATTCGATAGTGGTGCTACCCACCTCATGATTTGTTCACACACCTTGTTAACTTCTTGCATACCTGTCCATAATAGAATTGTTCAACTCCCAGATGGGTCTTATGCCAAAGTCACACATGTTGGGAAAATGGTTTTTTCACCCCAGTTGATTCTTACAAATGTTCTTTGTGTTCCATCTTTTAGTCTAAATCTCATTTCAATAAGCCAACTCACTATCACTTCCTTTTGTATAACCATTTTCCTTCGTTGTTATTGTGTCATACAGAACCTACGTTCGGGGAAGATGATTGGGGCGGGAACTGAGAAGGAGGGGCTTTACTACCTGGATAATCGCAAGCTTGTAACTTGTCATGCTATCCAAACCTCACCTCCTGTTTCTTGGCATCAACGGCTTGGTCACCCCTCGCATAAAATTTTTGGTTTTCTTCCTAATTTAGTTGGTTCCATCAAGCCTTGTGATACTAGTGATTGCCTTGTTTGTCCACTAGCAAAGCAAACAAGAACTCCATTTTCCTTAAGCTCAATTTCCACCGTTACACCTTTTGAATTATTGCATATGGATATTTGGGGTGGTTATCACATCTCTTCTTTTTCTGGTGCTCGCTATTTTCTTACAATAGTCAATGATTACACTCGTTGCACATGGGTGTATCTCATGCGTTCTAAATCTGACACACACACATTTTTGCTGCATTTCTTGGCTCTTGTTAAGACACAATATAAGTCCACTGTTAAAATCATTCGTAGTGACAATGGTCCCGAATTTAATCTTGCCTCCTTTTATTCATCAAAGGGAATTATCCACCAAACAAGTTGTGTTGCAACCTCTCAACAGAACGGGGTTGTTGAAAGAAAGCATCGCCATTTGTTAAATGTAGCACAAGCCCTACTTTTCCAAGCCAAATTACCTAAACAATTTTGGGGGGAAGCCATCCTCACTACTGCATACCTCATCAATTGCACACCCACGCCAGTTCTCAATGGTAAAACTCCATATGAACTCTTCTTTCACATTCCACCTCAATACACACACCTTAGGGTTTTCGGCTGTTTGTGTTTTGCCTCCACGCATGCACACCGACCTTCCAAATTTGATGCTCGTGCTACTCGTTGCATATTTCTTGGTTATCCACATGGTCAAAAAGGATACAAGGTCTATGATATTGAACTTGGCAAAATGTTCACCTCTCGTGATGTATTTTTTTATGAACATGACTTTCCATATGCCAACATTTTCGCTGCCACTGACCCCATTGTTACACCAGTTCATACACCTTCTTCCCATGACCATGATGATGATTTTGATCCCACACATCTACAAACACAAGGGGCACCCACCAATTCCATTCCACCTTCACCACTGCCGTCCCCCACCCTCACTTCACCAACACCACCTACTTCAGACTTACCATCCTCTGACCCTATATCACCTTCGTCAGATTCTTTATCGCCACCTCTTAACCCTACCTCACCTCTTCCAGCACCAAATCTTCATCGCTCCACCCGACCGACCCATGCACTTTCGCGCCTCCATGATTATCACGTTGATATAGAGCTCCATTCTCGTCCCGCATCTGTCTCCAATGTGGCTCACAAATCAGGTACCTCTCACCCCATTTCTCTTTATCTTGCATATGACAACCTATCTACTCACCACCGTGCCTTCACTACCTCTCTTACCCATGTTAAAGAACCCAGTACATTTTCTGAAGCCATGCAGGATGCACATTGGCGAGCTGCCATGCGACATGAAATTGATGCCCTCCAAGCCAACCACACATGGACACTCAAACAAGAAGGCCATTAGGTGCAAATGGGTTTACAAGGTTAAACTCAATCCTGACGGTACTATCGAATGCTATAAGACCCGATTGGTGGCGAAGGGTTATAGCCAAGTAGAAGGCCTCGACTACTGTGAAACTTTTGCCCCGATTGCTAAGCTAGGAACAGTTTGTATTCTTCTTGCCATTGTTGCTGTCCAAGGATGGCATTTACACCAACTCGACGTTAATAATGCATTCCTTCATGGTGACTTGCATGAAGATGTATACATGTCCATTCCACCTGGCTTTGGACGAAAGGGGGAGACTCGAGTGTGTAAAATTATACAAATCGTTGTATGGACTTAAGCAAGCATCTAGACAATGGTTCTTGAAGTTGTCAACAACTCTTAAATATGCTGGTTATCATCAATCACGAGCAAATTATTCATTGTTCGTCCAAACATGAGGTGACTCATTCACAGCACTGCTTGTTTACGTAGATGATATCATCCTGGCTGGCAATGATTTGCGCCAAATTGAAACAACAAAACGCTTCTTATCTAAAAGATTCAAGCTTAAGGATCTTGGAAAGTTAAAATATTTCTTGGGTTTAGAAGTTGCACGATCAGACAAAGGCATTACAATCTCCCAGCGAAAATATGCTCTAGAAATTTTGGAAGATACAGGATTTCTTGGTGCGAAGCCTACGAAATTTCCAATGGAGCCAAATCTCACACTCACACAAGCTGATGGTGCGCTACTAAAAGATGCTTCTGTGTATAGGAGACTTGTTGGAAGATTGATATATTTGACGATTACGAGACCTGACTTGGTGTATGCGGTACACGTTCTTAGCCAATTCATGGACAAACCTCGTATTCCACATCTTACTGCTGCACATAGAGTTTTATGGTACATCAAGCAAACATCGGGACAAGGGCTGTTTCTTTCGGCCTCCAGCTCACTTCAATTAAGAGCTTTTTGTGATGCTGATTGGTCACGCTGCAAAGACACTAGAAGATCAGTCACTGGATATTGCATCTTACGTGGTCAATCACCAATTTCTTGGAAGACTAAGAAACAAAGCACAGTTTCTCGTTCAACAGCGGAAGCTGAGTATCGCTCCATGGCATCTACTTGTTACGAGATCACCTGGTTGAGATACATACTTGCTGACTTAAATGTCAAACAGTTGCAGCCTGTTATGCTTTATTGTGACAATCAGGTGGCCCTCCATATAGCTTCAAATCCAGTTTTTCATGAACACACGAAGCACATTGAAATCGACTGTCACTTAGTTCGTGAAAAAGTCTAAGAATGAATGATCAAGACTGCTCATGTTCGAACACATCATCAACTAGCAGACTTGTTTACCAAAGCGCTGGGATCTTCACAATTTGCGGCATTACTTAGCAAGTTAGGAGTGATTAACATACACTCTAACTTGAGGGGGAGTGTTAAAGAAGGAAAGGATCAACATGATTCTAGTAACAAATCAATCCAGCAGATATCAAATTGATTGTAATATACTTTCCTATTCTGTTGTACGCTAGCTTAATTATAGGAGTTAGTTTAGGTCATTGACGCCTCTACTATTGTATATAAGCTTACATTGTGTTGAATGAATATGTAAGAAAATGAGTTTTTACTCAAACAAGATTTCCTTGAAAGAAACCACAATTGAATTGTATCTTGGAATTCATAATAACCAAATTGGATCTCGAAAGAATTCGTAAAAATTTATATTGATGAGAAGAAGAACCCTAGACTTTACTCCAGTGATGATGTGTTTTCATTTTTCTAATAATTGATTTAGTTAATTGGGTGTAAACAAAAGTTTAGAAAATTGGGTTGGATTTTTCTTTTGAGGGTAGTTTAGAAACTAATGCCGGGTGTAAAGAGATAATGATTGATAAACTAAATTAAACGTGTAGAGAGTAAATTAAGTATAGAGATACACCAAATAAATTTAAATAAAATTTCTCTTTAACTTTTCTATTTACTCAAATTTTCTGCACCCAAATGGGTATGGCATCTCTGTAGCTTTCCTAATATTTTGACACCGTCCCCCAATTGACTCCAATTAACATTGTTAAGTCTCCAAGAAAAACTCTAAAAGAAATTAAAAATAAAAAATGAGATAGCAGCCCACAGAACACCACCATCTGGTTTGTGGTTATCACCAGTTTGAATTAGATCCTTGGACAATATCTGGTTCCGTGTCGCAAACCGTCGTCGGTGAGTTTTTGTGGTACGGGAGATTTAAGAGAGAGAGAGAGAAGGGGGGAGGGGGAAGTGGCGGTAAGAAAGCTTTCTCCGCAATGTGGAGGAAGGGGTGGGCGGGGTTGGGTGTCTAACGGGTTTGGGTGGCTGTCGGGGTGGGTAATCCGGAACTTCGATGCTGGAGATGCAGCCAAAATATCTTACGACAATAGGGCCTCGCCGCGAAGCCGTCGTTGGAAAATTTCTTCGCACGAGCAGGTAGATTTGAGGGATCGGAGATTGGGGAATTCGGTGATGGATTTGCAATTGGAGCAGAGAGATTGTTGGACGTGGGGTTATGCGATGGTTGTGTTCGGTGTTGAATGTGTGGAGACGGTAGGGTTGCGCTGCCATCTTTTTTTTCTTCTTTTCTTTTGAATTTGTTTTTGGAATTTTTCTTGGAGACTTAACAGCGCTAAGTTGGAGTCAATTAGAGGACAGATGTCAAAATATTACAGAAGCCACACACAAAATGGGTGCAGAAGATTTGAACTCTTTTGTGTGAACCCTTTTTGTAATTATTTTTTAGACACGCTAATAAGTAATCATTTAAGTGAATGATAATAATATCCTAGTTAACTCTAGGGGTGGGTTCGGTTCGGTAACCGAACCGAAATACCGATACCGAATACCGATACCGAAATTTCGGGGAGGGGATTTCCAATACCGAAACCGAACCGAAATTTTCGGTATCCCGAAATTTCGGTTCGGTTTCGGTATTAGAAATCCCCGAAATACCTTATCGACTTTTGCCTCGGATAAACCTTTGATTCCAGTCAAATTCTACCAAATTGAACTCAGAGAGTAAGGAAATAGGACCTTAACATGCACAGATTAAGAAATTGGAACTGAAATTCGTTTGTACCTTCTTTGTATGCATCATCAAGCCATTGCAGGTGTAGATCCCTGCGTCTTGAAGCTTCTTAACATCTCCGGCATTGATTCCCTGAGCAATCACTGCAAAAAACTCACATAGTATGATTAGAAATCGATTTCCTCGCTTTTGAGGCAAAAATCGCTTAAACGAAGTGATACTCCTAGAATTTGAGGAGTTTTTGAGAGAAACACAGCAAATCCAACATAAATTAAGAAATGAGAGGCAAAAAAGTGAAATCGAATTCGATGACAGAAACCAATAAAGCTAGAAACAATAAATCCAGAAAATTAGTTTTACGATTTCGATTTTCCTGAATTTAACCGTAAACAATGCGAAACGGTAGAAATCGAGAATTGAAGTACGTAATCGGAAAGAGAACGGAAATGAAGGTCGTGAAGAAACTTACGCTTGTCGATCGCTTCAAACAGGTCCTCTTCGATCGGTATTTTCAAGAATTGAGGAGGTCGAGAGCTGGGAGGAGAGGAGAGGAGAGGAGAGGTTTTGTCCAGACTCACTTCAATTCGAATGGCAATAGGGATGGATGGAAAGGATGGGTTCCATCGATATTACTATATATTCGGTTCAGTTCGGTATTACCGAATATATAGTAATATCGTCCCGAACTCCGTACCGAAATTTCGGTATTTTTTCGGTATCGGGGACCAAACCAATCGGGGTATTTCAGTTTCGGGATTTTCGGTATTCCGTTCGGTATTTTTCGGTTCGGTTTCGGTATTTCGGTACAAAATTCCCAGCCCTAGTTAACTCCATAGAGTCATGAACTTTGTAAGCAATCTTCTCTTTGTTGATTGCATAGAGAATATCTTAACAGTCGTCGGAATTGTCTTGCCGTAGCACTGACTAGCTTGTGGCTGTTGTACAATCGAGTTTTAATAGTAATTGTGTGCCAAATAATTCGTCTTATGAAGCAAAACGATTGTATTAGGTTCAGGAGGCAGCTTCAAGAAAATTGGTATTTCGAATTAGCAAAGAACAGCGTGAGGTTTTGTTGCATCGATGCAAAAGGAATATCAAAATAAATGCTGAAAATAGACATATGAAACGAGAGTTTTAAGTGTACTCGGAATACAAGGTGGTACACAAACCTCGTCTTGAGTTCGATTCATGGCGCTAATGAATCACACGAGTTGGTCCTTTTTTAAAAAGAAAAAGAAAATCGAAGGTAAACGTATTTGACCTTTCTAAGAGAAAGTAATCCTCCACAATGCCATTTGTATACACATAGTCAGTGTCTACTTTAGGATTTTTTTTTTTAATTTAATAATATTCTAATTTAATCTTTTTTTTTTTAATTCAAGCAATATTCTAATCTAATTAAAATTAGAGGGAGAGAGATTCAAAATAAAAATACCATGTTCTAGCCAACTAGGCTAGACCTTATCTACCTCCTTCAGGATGTGAAGTAATGTTGAAGATGTTTGTGGACTTTAAGTCGTCTCTTCAAGCTTTCAAAATCGTTAAGTACAAGATTTCTAATGAACCCTTTTGAATTAAACACATCTAAACTTATCTTCTACAGTTTTTGGTTTGTGCTACTTTTCTCTGTGTTGGTTCTCTTCTCAACTTCTTTTTCCTCCTTTTCTCTTAAAGATTAGCATGTCTTTGGAGTTTTGTTTTCGTTGCTTCTTTAGATCTGATTGAACTCATAACATAAATATATATCCCAAAAACAGTAAACGCATAAAACTCAAGAATCAAAATGATTCTAATTCTTATTCCTTGTAAGTAAATATGTCCAAAATCAACTGAATTCTTTTTTATGTAATTCTCTTTTAATTGATACTTATTGTCAATTAGAAAAGCCTAATCAAAAAAGGTTTCTTTCTTTTATCTAAAAGCCACGCACGTATATAGTTTTTCTTTGAGAATTGATAATAATCACAAAGAATATCCTATAGTTAAACTAGAGTTTGTATTTAATCACTATGCATGATGATTTTTTTTTACTTTTATATTAATCTTCACTCAACTAATTTAGATAAAATCAAATCATTCTCATCTAACTATAGAGTGATAATCTCACTTAAATTTGAAGTCTTCTATATGCATGCCTATATATACTTCCGCAAATTTCACAATCACTCACTCTCTCACTCACTCACTCACTCACTCACTCACATCTTTCACTCGATCACTTATAGTTCTCATCACTTGGGATTCTAATTTAGCAAAGAGGATGAAGAGAGGAGTTGCTGTGTTTTTCGTTCTCTTTTGCTTAGCATTGACACAATGTTTGGCTGCTTCCGATTCCACAGCTCCTGCAGCACCCAAAACACCTGCGTCCCCACAGTACACATGGTGGAACCCTGATCCTAAGCTTGTAAAGTGCCTTGGAGCCTACCACACTGCTTCTGCAACTTGTTATCATGAGATCTGCGTATCTTACTGGACTCGCAAAGTCGCCATTCAAGAAGATTGCTGCAAGGCCATTGTAGAAATGGATGACGATTGCGCCAACTACGTTTTCTACAAGTTCCACAACCATTTCTTCCAAGCTTTGTTAAAGAACCATTGCTCCAGCAAAGCTTCACCGGCACCCCCAAAAGCTTAAGATCCATGTCCGGTTTATTCTTAGATTAGCTAGCTAGATTTAGAGTACTAAAATAGTTCAAAATAAATAACTACTCTTTTTCATTTTCCCTTTTTCGTTGTTATCAGTTAGGGTTTTTCTCCAGCATCATGTTTAATTAGCCAGTTGGAAAGTTGGAAAGTTGGAAATTTAGTAAATCTTAAATTAAAATCTTTTTTTTTTTTCTTGAGTTATTTCTTGTTTATAGGCGACTGGTTTATGATATGATACACGCTACTATCTGCTTGCTTCATAACCAAGAAATTGATTTTCTATGGATGCCACAATTTTAACTTTTCTATTTACCTTTGTGTTTGTACACTTCTTTTTTTTATTCTTTGTGACACGCCAATATATATAATTTTGAATGTCTTAGTTTTATAGTAGAACCTCAACTTTCTTTATTGATCTTACGACTTTTTTATTATAAAATCACAATAGGACAGATGTAGGGCATAGCCCATTCTTTTGTTAATGATTATGCTTATTTTGATGTTGTACTTCTCCATTTAATTAAGAATTTAGTTTGTTAATCTATCAATTGTTAATGTCAGGTGTCAAATAATCAGATGCAACAACAATATAATTCAAGAGCTTTGGATTGAATAAATAAAAAGAAATTCAAAAGAATGCACAAAAGAAAAATAGTTTACGAAAATCATTTCCCGTTATTGATGTTTATTTAAATTGATTAGGGTTATTGGAAGGATAGATAATTAGATGCCCACTTGTATAGAGAGATGCTGGTTGAAATATTTAGTAACCAAATCGAACATGATGGATCGAAACTACTGGGACCATCAGATTGCACGCCCAAAAAGGGGAGAGATAGTATAAAATCCCCAGAACATGATGTGCAACAAAAACTCAACCACAGGAGAGATCTAAATAATAAATAAATAAATAACCATAACAATTGCAAAAATAAGGAATGAGAAAGGAGAAAAATAATCAACTTTTTAAAAATTGGCTCGAAATTCCCAACTGGATTCACTAACATGTTCATTTTTTTATACACATTTTACTTTACCCCCACCCGCCCGAAGAAAAAGAAATTAAAATTCCGGCAAATCATCCGAAACCCATGAATCTTATACGAAACTATATGTTAAAAAGCTAAAAAGAAATAGGGTGAAAAAAGAGAGAGGAATAAAACTAATGGTGTCTGGTGTTGGAGCTACGGATCGTCACACCATGCAAAAATTTTGTATATCCAAGGAAATTGAGCTTTCCGTCTGCGCTTCTGATCCAATCCCGGAGTATATTGTAGGCAGAAGGGCCAAGATTTAATTCCTGCAGTGACAACAGGTAAAACCATTTTGACTTCAAATCAGAAATGCAGCAAAACTCGACTGTAAAAGAAAAGAATACAAGATTTCCGTGAAAACGAGAAGGGCATAATTGGACATACTCTTGCCAGTTCTTCAATTGATATGACTCGGTTACCCTCCCGTTCAAAATGCTCAAAAGCCGCGGAGGCTATCTGCTCCCACCCTTCAAGGGCCTCCAATTGATGGGTACTGATTGCGGCTGCGCAAAATTCTTCAAAGTCCATTGTTCTATAAGCAAGCGGTTCCATCTGAAATCAATTTTAACAGGGAATTGAGAAACTGAAAATTGCTGACCTCAAATACCACGGATAAAAAAGGTTGAAATGTCAGATAGCATAAGTTACGGTAGCCTGCACATGCTAGCAAACTTCAACTAACAATCCAAAAGCAAGATATAAACCTTACCGCATTTAGGATATCAACAACCCTTGACTCCTTCATTGCATCAGTTGAATTTCTTTGTAGAGCCTGCAAAATGTAATTTTCTCAACATAAGCCCCTCTTCAAAATATATATTGCCTGGAAACTCAAATTAGAAGAAGTAGGAGCAGTAAATAACCATTTTGAAATTATGAAGAGAGACACGCTCATCATTATCTGGTTCCAAAAGCATGAATTGGGCTCTCAGATATATCAGCTCATCCTCCGTCAAAGCTTTGGAAAGAGACTGCAATCACGCCATGAAAAAACAGAAACATGATTTTAATGTAGAAGATATGCGCATATAGTCAAAACAATTTACATCTGGCTCCATGAAAAGTGAAAGAAATGGCAGATGACTAGGATTTAGCTAAATGGAGAAAACCAAATGTAATTAGAATGTCTCTACTCTCTATGAACCATCTCGCTGCCTATTTTGTAGAAAGAGTTCAAGAGAAATGCTAAAGGTTTTAACTTTTCGTATAACTTCCATTAGACATAAAAACCGAAAAGTGGAAACTGAGATGGCAATTTAATAATTTTCTTTCTCCACTAATTAACACAACAAAGGTTAATTTTCTGTTCACTTTGCCAATTAAGTTTCTTAAAATGTAGATATTGATTACATAATATTGGCATTTTATAATGATATACCATACAGTTGAAGATACATTCTTCGAGACCCAAACAGAAAAGGAAAAAGTTTAAGATACATTTTGCATTATCAGAAAGGATAAGTAAACATTACTCCGATACCAAATTAATCATCAAGTAAAACCAAGAGATGAAGCTTTGACATTTAAGAGCAGACACGACCAAGCTATATGTAATAGGAATAATTAGGTGATATAAAAAATTTCTAATAGTGAAAAAAGAAATGGGGTGAAGGTAGAAAGAGTCATATTTGGAAATGGTAACAATACCTTAAGTGCTGCACGTTTGAACGGCGTAGCATGGAGATATGATTTGACTAATTTATATATCAATATATCCAAAGGAAGAGGACGACTGTCATCTCGCAACCATGGGTGAGCTGCAATTATGTGTCATTATTAGCTTCGAATAACAACTAGAAAATATCACTTGTCATCATTATCAAATAACAATGCCAAATTTAAATAGCATTCAATTTAAAGTCACTCTTGCTTGAAAAAGAATATTTGGTATCAAACTAACAATAACTGTAGTTATATTGCAGGATATGTTTTGGGATGATTCCATAACCACACTTTTTGAGAAAAATGAACACAGGTATTTCAGCATATGACACAATATAGATGGATGTAGTTCAAATATGATGGAGCAACGAAATGGAAACCTCCCACCCACTCCCCTGATATCTACATTTTATTTAGATTGTGGGAGGGAACACAGACCACCCAACCCAAACATGATTAAGAGCAAAGCATATCATCTAAAACTGTCCAATTTTTTATCTCCTGGGTAGTACTTTAGACAGCAATAGAAAGAAATTTTGCTTACATAAGGCTTGGACAGCAGTCATTCTTTTTCTGTAGTCCTTATTCAAAAGTCTTCTTACAAAGTCCTTGGCCTCTAGAGACATAGTAGGCCAGGGTACATCATCAAAACTAGGATCAGCTCTTAGCACTGCACGGAAAATTCCAGATTCGGTTCGTGCCCAGAAAGGTCGGCTTCCACATAGCAGGATATAGGTGATAACACCAATGCTCCATATATCTCCCTCAAGGCTATAAGATCTATGGAGCACTTCAGGCGCAACATAGTATGCACTTCCAACAATATCATTAAGCCTTTCATCTGCACATAAATTCATAAACGGATAAATAATGAAGAAAAAGATTCCTCCTATAATGTAATAAGTACAAACAAAGTATGAATTAGCTCTAGCAGTCAAAAGAGGGAAAACACCCATTACATATTGAAATTGGTCGGTTGAAAAAGGACTGCATGTTTTCCACTACAGTCTTCATAGCATATGATTTCTTTTTTGGTGCATTTGATCAAATTTACTTTTTCTTAAAAAAATGATAAACAACTAAATCCTCATTTTTTTTCTTTTCCAAGAGGGGTCAGCTTAGATAAGATATGTTGCACAGAATTTTACTGAACTTGATAATAATGCATCCACAGATTTACCAGAATTAGATTGGACTTGTTGAAAAGTTTTCCTACAAATCCAAAAAATGGTGGAGAAAACAGAACACTTCTAAGAAATAACTCATTTCATACCCAATACAAATACAAAAAAGTGTATTTATCTTCAAATTTCAACCAAATTAACTTTGAGTGGATAAAAATCATCAAACTTATCAAATGCAGACCCAAATGCCAAGTCACTGTAAGGTGTTCCATTCAATTGAAACATCAACTAATCGAGAAAATTGAATGCTGTCCGTTTTAAAAAGGAAAACAAAAACTAAAACCAAGCGGTACTCCAACTGCCGCTCTAATGTATTTATTGAAACAAGAAGAATATCCAAATTCAACTAACAAGAGAGTAGGGATGATCATCAATAGATACCTGGTCTGATAAAGTCAGAAAGACCAAAATCAATAAGCTTCATATCGGCATCTTCACTTCTAGAAGCGAAAAGGAAATTCTGTTAAGCAGGAAAGAGAGAATATATTTAGCACTATGTGTGGAGGTAGAAACAGATAAGAAGTCATAATTAATTTAAACACATAGGTTGGCAATCAAAACCTCTGGCTTTAAGTCGCGGTGCACAACGCCTTGAAGATGACAAAATGCAACAACACTTAAGATTTGCACAACTATGTGTTTTGCATCTAACTCTGCATACCTTCCGCCTCTGCAGTTAAGGTGAGTCTGTCAACATACAATACACCTTTGGAATGAAATGAGTAATATTTCAATACTGGCAAAGAAAATACCTAGATAAAATTCTGTCAAGAAGTTCTCCCCCTTCACACAATCTGGTAAGAGAACACAAATCCACAGATGTCATACCAAAGGAGCAGGAGACATGGCATATGAAGCCTCAACCAGAAAAGTTTATGTACTTCTTCATTCAACAAATCATGCATGCAACTGACCCTCCAAATAAAAAGGATGAAAAGAAAACAAGGTATACATACTCCATGACAATGTAAACATTATTGGCGTCTTCACATGCATCATAAAATTTTACAAGATGCTTATGCCCAGATAGAGCTTTCAATATCTTCACCTCTCTACGAACATCTTCAATCGATATTGCTGTCGTCATCTGCCAAATGAATTTGGTAAGAAACAAATACAATGCATTTAAATGGGTGTCATTATTTATAATATCTCATACCGTTACAACTACAGAAATTTGAGACCTAAGGGAAAAAGGAAACAGAATATGAGGAAGGATGGCACGTGTCCAAATCATCAGAGTACGGGTGTTATCATACTTGCCCATATGTACTCACACACAAATCATAGACCAGATTCATTTTCAGCTATAAATGAAAATTTCTGACAGGACATGTAATAGATCAAAAAACTATACTAATAACAAATTACCAATTTTGAAATATGTGAGAAGGTATCTGGCTGAATGAAAAGGAAAATCTAGTTCCGAGGAAAGTTGGACGCAAATAATTCAACTTAAAAAGTATAAACAATTTATGCTCATAACAAATGTAAGACCTACAATGTACTACAGTTCATTCAAGACCCAGGGTGTATGACATTGAGGAACAACCCAATGTACCTTTACCGAGCTTTGGCAAGTCATTTCAGAAACTTTAACAATTCTTATTTGTGTTTTACAAGAGAAATGAATTAAGATACGTGAAGAGTGGGAACTCCAGTAACGGTTTGCAACAAACTTGTCGTGTACCCCCTTTGTGAACTCAGATGATCACATAATCATTACAGAAACACAATTATCATGCATTAATGCAACCTAGAGACGAGGACACGTACAGCTACTTTCTGCAGACATATAGCAACGTGGCTGCAGTGCAAGAAGCAACGTAAGATTTAACGATCCCTGAGTTAAACACATCATATTCATGCAGCATACCCCATGTTATTGTGCGATCCTGCGAACTAAACCCACCGTAATCTTTTCTACTTAAGCAATTAATAACATTCAGTATCTAGTTCATAAATTCTGCTTTACTATAACAACTTCCCTCAATGTGGTTTCTCTATCCACATCCATCCAATCTTTTTCTTCCCTAATTAAAATACACTCGCCACCACCAATGTACAAACCCAAAACAGGAATCCTCTAAGAGATGGCATTCCATTCCAACTCCTCTACATTACCCACTATTGCTTCGAAATGGCGATAATCGCATAACTTCTACATAAATGTGTTAACTTTAGTACCCATTACACTACATTTTCGATATAAACACAATCGAATTTCCAAAAACAATCCCTAAACAAGCAATTAAAAGGAATGCAGAATTGATATCAGAATTCAATTGTACCTTGGCTTTCGAAATGATCTTAACAGCCACAGGCTGGTCCTTGAGCTCACCCTTCTTCCCCCTACCAGAGCAAGTATGACCAAAATGCCCTCGCCCCACCTCCTTCCCTAGCTCATACTTAGCTCCGAAATTCTTCCCATACCCGAAACTCTTGTCCAGCGATTGCTCCGGCTCCGCCCCGCCCTCCTCCGGAATCGGACTCTCCTTCGGCTTCCCGAACCGCTTCGCTAGCGACGCCTTTATGTGCTTCGCCGGAGACGGAGGCGCAAACCTCCGCCGGAAAAACCTACCCGGAGTCGACGACCTCGCCGGCGACGGCGACACTCCTCCAGGTAACGGGCTGGCAGATACACCGTGAGGGTACGGGCTCGGCCACGGGCTAGGGTTCGACGACCGGGCCGGCGTGTTTTTTACGCTGACGGCTCCGTTCTGCCCGGCATGCGACGGCGTCGTTTGAGGTTGGTGGACGGAGGTAGTGATTGTAGTTACGGTGGTGGCGACGGTAGTTACGGTGGTGGCGTTGGGGTCATTTTCGGTGGTGGGAATGGTTTTGCCGTAGCACTGGCCCATCGTCGAAGCTCAGTCTCCGGCGGTGTATCGGATCACGAGCCTCGCGTCAAAGTCCGCACATCTGACGGCCCCTATCGAATCTGAGTCGTCCCCCCGCCGGCAAGAGACGACAAAATGAGAGAAATGAGAAATTTGAGATCTACAGCGAGAAAACGATAAACCAAGAGAATGAAAGAGAATTTGAGTCAGGGGAGGAGAGAGAGAGAGAGAGAGAGAGAGAGAGAGAGGGACTGAGACAGAATGAGTAAGGCGCTGTGCTGCTGAGACACAATGAGCCAAGTGATGAGCTATTATAAGCTGCTCTATTCCTTACTGGGAAACAAAATGTTTGACAGATTCTGGGCCGTTGGATTTGATTAATCACAGGGATGGATGGTCAAAATCACTGTGTTAGGGGGGATTGTAATATTTTGTAAGCATTTTTACTAAAAACACGTAAAGATTCTTAATGTAATAATTTAAGTTATTTCGGGAAAAGTTTGTGAGAGAGTGAAAATTTTATTATGCTTTGATTTATTATAACCACGGTGTACATAGGAGCTAAGAGGAAGGGCAAAGTTAAAAAGTTAGTTTACCAAGTGCATAATTAAGTAGGTGGATGCATATTCTTGTGGAATTCCAAAAATAGCGTGCGTAGCCAAATTTTTTCAAGTGAGGCATTTTGTTGAGTACTTGGTCAACCCATATCATTGTGTGCTTAGTGTACATGCCCACCCTCTGTGCCATTTTAATTATATCTTAAGGTCAATATTGTTATAGCGAACAATGAGATAAATTATATATGTATAAGGTTGAAAGGTCAAATTTATTAGACATACGGGAGGATGGAGGGTTAATGAGCCTTTTATTAATGTTATATTCGCCTCTTGGTGGTTTTGAATGAGGAGTGAATAATAGAGTTGGTTGTGGTAATGAATTGATTATTATTCACCGTACTTCGATTTGACGTCATACTGAGCGATAGAAGGCTACTGCAATTTAAGCGGGGCCTAGTTTCTGCTCAGACCATTTTTTTCTAGCCCAAAAAATTGAGAGGGGCACATGCCCCTCTGGGCCTTAATAACCCTGCTATGAGGGATTGTTTTTGTTAATAGAACACTTTAGTGATCATTTTTACTAGAAGCACGTCGAGATTCTTAATAAAAATTTAAGTTATTTTTGGAAAAGTTCGTGAAAATGTAAAATTTTTATTATGCTTCGATTTATGACATGCATCTCAATAGTAGAAAGTTGGATGTGTGGTCATATATTCAATAGTGAATGGTTTCGATGTGTCCTGTATTTCGATGCACAGTGAAAAATCTCTAGGAAGTGTTGTTGAATAAGTATGTGTGCTTGCTCCAAAAAGAAATTGCAAGTGCTTAGAGTTTAGGACTACTAGTAAGTTTTCAATAGTCCTGACTACTGAGTAATTCGACTTTATATTCATTAGATTGACAAGTAAGCAAAAATAGTATTTTTTCAATTTAATCATAACCATTCATTTTTCATACTACTGAGTAGTCCGAACTATTGAAAAAAAATTATAATAACTCATTAGGACTTAAGTTTTTTCTATAAAATATTATTATAAGCGCTTTTAGTATCTGAAAGCACTTTTAAACTTTGAAAAGCGCTGTTAGTAATTGTAAAACTCATTCCAAACAAGCCGTGTTCTATATTGTATCCTAACAGGCACCCTGTGTGCTTCTCTGTATAACTCCTTTTGTTTTTGTCTTTGCTTATGAATTTGCCGTTTTTATAATTTTAAATTTATTTTTAAAAAAAGGGTTTTTGGGGACTGTATTTTTCAATGCGGGTTGGTGTATGGTGCAGGTGATGGATATGCTGGGCTTTGACTAGGTAAGGGTTTTGGAATTACTAGATTACCCTTAGTTTAACAGGTGGCATTGTATTACGCGGGTGAGATCATTGTCAGTCATGGCGTGCGAAGCAGGGGATAAAATATGTGAAAGGAGATTGGAGTGAGTCAGAGCTGACGAACATGCACAGCCTGGTCCGATGGTTCGAAATAGGCGGGGATCAGGTGTGAGTCCATGGAAGTATGAGTGCTACGGGATCCTTTTCTGACCGTTGATCGTTGCCGTGTATTTACTTGATTTGATTTACTTCAGTAATAAGTGTGGACTGTGGAAGTGTAGAGATAATTACGCAGTAACTTTTGTAAAAAATATAGGTAATTAAGCAGCTAATGGATTTTTTTTCTCCACAGTTAGATTTAATCCAACGGATCTAACGGTGGTTGACCAAGGGGTTTCCCAGGAGAACAGGAATGCAAGTTTGAAGCCAATCACTTTATCATTATCAGATTCTAGCTAGTTGAAGCTGATGAACATTTCTTATATCAATGTCTTGTTCTTTTGGTCACCTAGTGACCAAGAATTAATACTTTTTTTTTATAATTATTATAATTAAAAGGATGGGAAAGAGTTCGAAACTATTATAATAATTTAAGAAAAGTGAGAGTTTCGAACCCAGGACGCATGGGGTGGAAATCCAACACCTTATCCAGTAGGATATTGGACCACATGCAACCAAGAATTAATACATTATCACCCACCATTAGATTTAACATCAAAAGTTGAGATATTAAAACATTAAAGCACATATATTTATTTTTAATCCTTGATATCAAATCTAAAACTAAGTGACTATATATTCTTTAGTCACTGACCAATAGGACATTTGTATCTCGTATCATCAAACGGATAGCATTACTAGTTAATCATGAATATTTTACCAACTCTATACTTAAATATGTTCAATGTCGATTCCCTTCAACGTAATAAGAAAAAAGGAAGATATAATTATTAAGCGAAACTTGTGGTGATGGCGTGAACACAATGCTCTTATTGAAACGAATTATTTGACTTGATCAAAAGGTTTGCATATAAAATTAGTATTTATGTACCCTAATATTGGTCTAAAATGTTGTTCATTACACTAATGAGAAGACATTAATTCCAAATCTAGAAAACGCAACAGCAAGCGAACAAATAATATATGAGCAAGGCTACTGACTATTGTAAACTTTACTGCATAGATGTTGTAATTAGGAAACCTACCCTTCTGGCTCTATTATATACTAATTAAGAAAATAAATTAAGATTCACTAATTTGCGTCACGGTTTTGAAAGATTACTTTTTGAAACAGCACATTTTCTACTTTTTCAAAACACAACATTTTAAAACTAGGCGATGAAAAAACTAGGTGCCACTCAGGTTTTCGTCCAATTTCAAAATCATATAAAAAACTGTCATTAAACATTAGAAATCGAATTTGATGGAATTGAAGACCCATCAGCCTCTTTCAAACAGTCGAGGCGTGGGAAGAAGAAGGTGAAGTCAAAGCCGGCACTGCGATCAATGACATGCACGCCGAACCGGAAACGTCGAAGCCTGGAGGTGAATTTGGTCTCCAACGACACTGCAATTCGAAGGCCATTCGTGAGACCTCTTCGTTGATGTTGAAAAAATGACTATGTGCGTCGTGGCGAGTCCGGTGATGCAAATCGTCTCCATCCTCTCGAACTGACTATGTGCATCATGGGTCGACTATGTGTGACACGACACAATTGACTGCCACGTTAGCAAAAATATGCCCTTGCATTTGTCACGTCATCCTTTAATGTTTAACTTAACAAATATTTCAATGTTTTTATGAAATTAGTACAAAATCGTGAGTCGTTGTATGAAATTAAAAAATTAAAAGACGTTGTAGGTTTTAAGAATGGACAAAAACATGAGAGGATAAAATGTAATTTACCCAAAAAACTAAATGCCAAACCTCACGCTCATATTTTCAAACTATCTCACGCATGCATATTACATATTCTACTTTGCTCAACCTTAATCATAAATAATGTCAAATGAACAAACAATTTTAATTGATATATCGTCAAAACATGTTAAAACACGATGTCATGGATATAATATATAATTACGAAGCATTTACGTATTCTGCTTTGGCGTCTAATCACATACAATATTTTCTGTGTCGGAAAATAAAATCTTACACAATATTAGGATTTCAGAGGGATATCATGGATTGTAAAACTACTCACTATATATGCAAATAGGTCAATACGTACGATTAATGTTCTTTTCAATAGAAAAAAGGACCAAATTTAAGGGAGTGGTTGAAATTATAGGAGTAGGCTACAGTGCTCGCAAGCATTGAATGCTTACACCGATCTCACCATTAAAAGGAGGGAGGAGGGAGGAGAGAGGGGGGGAAGGAGGGTGAGATCAGTGTGAGCATTCAATGTTTGCGAGCACTGTAGCCAGTCCCGAAATTATAGCCTTGAGTTGAGGATGTAATCGATGAATACTTTTACAACTCAACCTACAAACCCTTACATAATACGTTACAATTAACTTTCGTTGAATTTAAAAGGCTTATTTTTTGTTATGTTTCGTGGAACTTGAACTTAATCTTACTTTTTTTTATGAAACAAAAATATAGTCATTGTGCACTCTAAAACTCAATTTTTACTTCACTTTGATAGTATTCCGTCTATTCTGTTAAATAGGTTTTAACTTTGGTGACATGTAAGGACAATACAGTAATTTCATCCTAGTTGGCACCGTTGGACTATCAAAACTGTCAGAACAGCCAATTAAAAGTTGCCACGTGTTTCCTTTCCAAGTCCTTAACACCACCGTCTCTCCCCTCGACTGATCCTTCTCTTTCTCTCACTTTCAGTCACTGTTTTATCCTTTGGCGATGGAGTTCCAGTTGGGAATGGGGTTGGGCTGTCTGGAGGTTGGGGAGGAGAGTGGTTGTACAGGATTAGCGAGAAGATTTTCCATAAAATCATGACTAAAGAGAGCAGCAACGTATGATGAACAAAGGGCCACAACCATAACAATATTACGTTGTTGAACTCAAATCGGTTGGGCTTCAACCTTCAATCCCCTACAAAAACAACACAATCAACATAGGAGTTCAACAGCACAATTGAATTAATTGTGTTTATCATGATTTCTTTGGATCTGAGCTACGACAAATGAGGATATTAATTAATTCATTGTAAATTAAACAAGGATTTGGAATAATTAAAGGCTTGGGTAAATTGCAGTTGCCCTGACCTCGGAGATCGGCGAAAATCGAATTTCAAGGTGTAAAGTTGTGATATTTTTGTTTCAGAGGAAAAGTGAGATTAAATTCGAGTTTCAATGGGCACAGAAAAAAATAAGCCAATTCAAAACGCCAAGTGCTAGAGCAGGAAAAAGATAATGGTCTCTCAACAAAAAATGAGTTAAGGTGGCCCTCTCCAAACTGTAAAGAGCAATTTGAATAACATGAGTATATCGTTATGATAACATCACAAACTAATGAATCAATGATACACGGATACGTACATATAAACTAACTCATGTCCTTACATAATTGGCTAAAGATATTATCGTAACGGTGTACTCGTGTCATACAAGTCATTCTCCCAACTTTAACCTTCTTACCATATAGTAAAACCAGTGCATTTATTGCAATAAATGAGAGGAAGTTGAGGTAGTTCTCTTGTAAATGTTTAAAAGAACCAGACAATGATGGATCCTTAATTTTCCTCTCTAGAAACATAGAATAATAAAAGGAGATCTATAATCTATGATATGATGAACTACAAATTCCAAAGATGGAATCGCAACTTACAAGTAGTTTTCAAATTTAAATTATTTAATGGATTCAAATTAAAGTTTGAGTCTCCCTTTTTACAAGTTGCTAGGATTTAAATCCTCATGACTATATGTTATTTTCTAGAGGGCACGGCTTCACTCTAGGCTCCGTTTGTTTTCGTCTTTTAACTCGGACTAATTTAAATAGCACTAGTGTCTCATGTTTAGTTGGGTAAAAATTAGCAACTAATGAGACTAATCAGGACTCGCTTGGACTAGAGACTTTGTTAATACCGTGTTAGGACTCGCTTGGACTAGAGACTTTGTTAATACCGTGTTAGCAATCCCGTGCTTTTGTGTGGGATTGCTAATAACCCTTTTAGTCCCGTCTTCTTTCTCTCTGTAGCAGCAATGGCAGCTAGATCTAGTCGATAATCACCGACGAGCACCAAACGTCGTTGTCGATATGATCACCGAACGTCAGTGCTTCGACGGTAGCCACCTTCAGGTGATAGAGCTCGTCTGTTGGATTCTAGTCCAGTGCTTCAACGTCGACGATCTTGTTCACGGGAAGGGGATTTTTCAGACTTTAATTTATGATTTATGTGCTCAAAATGTCATATTTTTCTCAAAAATTGGGTGGTTGTGAGCGTCGAACCGACTTACCCAATAGTCCTTTCGGAGGTATCGAGGGCTCTGCAACGGAAAACTTGAAGCGGAAAATGAATATGCAATTCAACGGAGGACGAGTGGGGTTTGAGGAGTGTTGGGAATTTTTTTCTTTATGTGGTGTTTGCTGGTGGGTTGTTGTTGGTTGACGAAATTTATGATTTTGTAGCTCCAATAATGTTGTTGTTATTATCCAATAGTTGATGGAATTGATGACATTTATCGACTTACCCAGTAGTTCTTTCTTATGCTTGAAATAGTGGTGACGTTTTTAATGCTATTGTTGGCTATGACGTTGTTGCCGAATGTGATGGAATTTGATAGCATTGTTATTTTTATTATCCTCCAACAAGTCTTTACTATTAATCATATAATGCCACAATTGCTAATACTTAATCCCACGATTAACCTATTAATACTGTTTTTCAGTTTAGTAAAAACATAATTGTTTAGCAAGTGATAGATTGCCTTATTGGTTGGAACAATTTTTCTTTAATAGGCCGAACTACTCAGTAGTATGAAAAATGAATGGTCATGATTGAATTGAGAAAATACTATTTTTGCTTACTTGCCAATCTAATGAATATAAATCTAGACTACTAAGTAGTCTGGACTATTGAAGACTTATGAATAATTAGGATCGTACTCTTTGTATCCCAGGTTCAAACTCTCTCCCTCGGTTGTCATTTGTGTATGTGGTTAAGGTCCAAAGTTTTGAAACATTAGTTGGGCCCAAAATTATCTTGGTCTTGGAATTCAAACCGTGAGCTTCAATCTAACCCAATTATTTATTTTTTTTGGAGAAACAATCAAACCCAACTTAAGAAGAGTGACCAGTGACAAACTTGATTAACAAATTGGGGTACCGTCGGCCCAAATCTTGTTTAATTATCTCCCTTTCATGTGATCAGGATTCAGGTTTCCATTATTTAATCAAAGTTACCTATTTGAATACATACAAACGTCCTTAATCTCATCCACGATAGCAAAGATTATGACAAAACAGCAACCTAGCCAACAAATTCTTATTTTCCTATATGCACTTGAATATACCAGAAGAAACTTGAACAAATTCATAAAATAAAGCATCAGTTGACTTAATCCCTAATCTGCAATATATCTTAAGGTTTAATTAATTTTGATTTATTAGCGATTAGTCAAGATATATTATAGTTGGGTGGTTCGATCAGTTGATGAGGCATTACATTACATAATCCTTCACCTAATTGCTCATGAATCATGACCTTCCAATTAGGCCAGCCAGCCTGCAGTTGATGCTAACTGATCAGATTCTTGGAGTAGCTTCAAAGGGAACTCACAGTCACTGCAATCCACGTAAGTGCATATGGAATATATGCTTCTTCGTCGATCGGTCACCTCCTTTCTTTTAAAGGAAAGCGTATGATTCTCACTTTTGAATAGAGTTGTTGGACTGTTAGCTAGGATCAATCATGGTAATATCCTCATTTTTAATATTGATCCAGTTATATATATATATATATAAACACGCACATGTATGTATGTATGTATGTATGTATATTTGGTGGACTGTTGATTACTACCATATATGCACTGCAAACTTTTTTGAAAAGGCAGGTCATCTTAAAGGCCTTTGTCCATGTGCACAAGTATAGTTTTGTAAAGCATAGTAATGGTATTTAGACATATAAAACTAATGACAATGTCGATATACTCTATAATATAAGTAGTTAGATCCAAGATAAAATAGTAGGTTTTATCTCTATTAGACAGTGTGTCAGCAATGTGACCAACTTTGTGTATCTAAATAGCATTAGTAAATTGTAAACTACTTCATTGCATCGACAAACTTCTAAGGTTAAATGAGAATCAAAATAAGTCTCACCATTGTCATGTCAACTTTTTTCCAATTTGGTTATAGCGAGGGAATTGTACATGAACACTTTAAAATAGTCATTTTGTATTCTTCCAAGTTTAATTTTTCCCTTCGTAAATCCTTGAACAATTTTTCTCGCCCACTACATAATTGCATACACAATGTGGTTGACCTTTTAACCACATGACATATTACGTTACTTGTTAAGAAAAATATACAGATGATTATATACAATTAGTTGCGCAAAACTTACTTATGATTGAGAGTTATGTTAACTATTCAATTCCACCATTGCTAATTGGAGAAATTAAAAGGCAAGAAGGAATGCAGGATCCAGATTTTCGCAACTACAATTTAATTATGAAAAAGTAGTTTAAATTTTAATTAAGGAATAAAAAAAATATGATACTTGAGACCTTATGGTTAATGAACTTATATGGACATGCATATCTTCTTGAGAAAGACTTGGCTCCTCAAGGATTAAGAAGAAATTTCTCTTTAAAATACCTCGTGGCCTATCCAAAAAATTTCGTATTTATGATCGGAATTGTTCATATTATTAATCACTATGTAAAGATTATCTCTATAAAAAAAATCATTTAAAACTAAAATCGCTTAATTATGGAATGACATAAAAACAAATGGACATATTTCGGTAAAAGCATTGTAAACCGTCTATCTATTTGCTACAATTGATTGACTTAGTTTTGATTAATTTTTTGTAGAAATGATTTTTACAAAGTGATATATAATATGAACAGTTTTGATCATGAGCACGAAATTCTATAAATAGGCTACAAAGATCTTTTAAGAGAAAGTCCTTCTTAACTTTAAGGAGAGCTCCTCTCTATTTTAGGGGTGGTTTCGGTTCGGTAACCGAACCGAACTCCCACTCCCGAATACCGAAACCGAAACTTCGGGGAGGAGGTTTTTAATACCGAAATCGAACCGAAAGGTTCGGGATACCGAAATTTCGGGATACCGAACCTTTCGGTTCGGTTTCGGTATTAAAAACCCCCGAAACCAGGGCCCTAAAAGTTTGTATCTTGGATTTCTATTATCATCAAATTCTTCAAAGTACAAGGCTTTACTTGAATTGAATGGAAAACACAGTGATTGATCATGACATAATCTGATTTTCTATTTCATTTCACTTTCTCAGCAGCCAAACGGCAGATAAAGTGTGAAAGGAAAACAATTCAATAGCACCAGCAATAAAAATTAAATTAGAAAAAACTAAAATTAATTGAAAAAGCATAAAGTATAAATTATATAAACAAACAGAAGGAATAAGAACCAGCAGCTAAATTCAGTTCCTGAGAAAAAAAATTCTGCAGAGAAAATCTTTGTACCTCTCAGCTGAGCTTCAATTAAATTAAATGAACTTGTTGAGCTGAATATTGCACTCCACAGAAGCAAATCCACAAACAGGGAAGATCCCAAATCCAAGTTTTCTCTTTGTCTTATTTTCTCAGCAACCAAACAGGGAATTGAATGAACTACAAGATATGGCCCCTGCATGAGAACTTTGACAGCATCCTCAAAGAACGGCAGAAGTGTTGAACATAATTAATTAAGAACCCAGAGAAGAAGAACGGCAGAAGTGTTGAACAGGGAAGACCATCCCAGAGAACCCAGAGAAGAAGAACGGCAGAACTTTTTAATTAAGAACCCAGAGAAGAAGAACGGCAGAACTTTTTAATATATATATAGTTTCGGTTCGGTTCGGTATTACCGAAAATATGGTAAGACTATCCCGATCCCCGTACCGAAATTTCGGTATTTTTTCGGTATCGGTTACCGAATCGTTCGGGACTTTTCGGTTTCGGGAATTTCGGTATTCCGTTCGGTATTTTTCGGTTCGATTTCGGTATTTCGGTACAAAATTCCCAGCCCTACTCTATTTTCTCCTTCTTGGCTACTTCCCTTGTGATGAGCAACGGGGCTGTGAGTCGCTGACAAAATTATGAGGGGCCGTCTACATGTGAACGGTGTGGGGACCAAAAAAGGCCCACCGTTGGATCAATATCCTGCGGTATCACAGTAATGACAGTTACCTGCATTTGCATGACATTCATGGGTATGTTCACGTGCCATACTACCTTGCATTTAGTATACCCCTAACTCGGGCCAGTGGGCCACCCCGTATGCTTTATGGACCGGGCCTAAGGCAAGGTTTCCTTTGGGCTTTTACTTTTTACAACTCGTAATGAATTATGCAAAAAAAAAAAAAAGGAGTTATTTCAACAAAAATGGTTTTGGAGGAGATTTATTTAGGCCGCCATATGCACGGCATTGATTACAATTTTGAAAGCTCAGTACTTTAGAGATAAAAACTGAATTTACCTTATTACACTATAAAAATTTCACAACTAAAAATGAATTAGAGATAAATGGATAGACAAGAGGTGTGTGTGTGTGTTTTTTTTCCCCCGACCAATTGAGCTCTTGAAGTGTTTTTTTAATAAAAATATTAGTTGTATGGTTGGTTCATCCTAATTTACGAGTTTATTTATTGATTTCAATTTTTTCTTCTTTTTTTTTGGTTAACAACGGGGCAGAAACTCAAAAACAAAAAGGAAATATTACATAATAATATCACGAGACTCCAGCTATATTTGCAACTAGCAACCGACAACAAGAATGAAGAGTTTGCTAAAAAAATATTGGACCCAAATTGCACGACAAACCCAAACGAGCCAAATCATCAGCAACAAAATTCTTTTCACGGTAAATATGTCAAATTTGACAAGACCAACTTTAGTGCATAAGAGCACGACAATTCAATACTAAACTTTCCAAAGGGTGATTATCCACTTTTGCATTTAAAATTAATTGTACTGCAAGTGCAAAATCTGATTCCACCATAATCTTCTTAATTCCATTAACCCACACAAGTTGCAGTCCAATAAAAACACCATAAACTTCAGCACATTGAAAACATATTTAACAACGATTTTGACACTTATTTTTTAGTTTTTTACACTTCAAACTAAATGACTGTATAAAGATAATTGTGACACACTTATTAATCATGCATAAATTTTAGGATAAACCCTAGATGGCTACGTAATTGTAAACTAAGTTATCAGATAACTTCAAATATTTTGTTGTCATAAGGATTTAAACTTAGGTCTTTAGCCACTTAGTACTACGATTTAATGATATTTCTCTTCACTTATAATTGAAATATTTTAAGTTCGAATCTCGTTAATCTCGTAAACATCTCATTTTTTTTAAAGTTGATTTTAGTTTAGTGGTGGTGTAAGTACTCATTAGCCCACACCACTAAGATATATTAGTAGTAGATATGGAACATCACATGTGGGCATGTGACTATTGTGGGGTGTCATGCAAAATACAAAAACAACCAGTCGACACCCCATTTCAACTCTATTACTAAATAAATCCAAAGCCTCAATTCCGAAGCTTGTTTCATTGTCCTACCAAATAATTCCAACTCATTGAATTGCCAACATCAACGTTAAAAATGAATAGTTTCTCCTTCCCATCCTCGAATTATTTGGAAAGTTGATTGAGCTACGAAGCTGTTTGGGGAGTTTAGATTATATACCTCCCTTGTGGACGAGGGAACATCCAAATAAAAAATTGTTCTACAAGCCTTTTAACCCTTTTAAGCACGTGGGGTTGATGGATATAACCATGATAATATGTGTATTAGAGGTGGGCATTGGGTGGGTTGGTCGAGTTGAATTTTAATCCATTGGCCAACCCAATAAGTTCAGGTTGACACTATTAAAACCAATCTTTACCCAAAAAAATAGGCAAACCAACTCACCCAAACCATTCTAAGGCGGGTTGGGTTGGGTGGTTCAACTAGTTAAGATTATTTATTTTCTTTCTTATTCCTAAAATGAGTATGAGTGACAAATAATTTAAAATATATGTAATATTAAACTTAAATCTTGTGAATTTGGTGTTGTAGAATCACTATTTGTTACTTAATATTTAAATTCCATCATTTAACTAAAGTATAAATAAACAAGTGTGTTTAATAACTATTAAATTTTATGTGTATGTAATATCCATGTATGTTTAAGAATTGTTGACATTTGGGTGGTTCAGTTTTAATCGGGTTAATAATATTCCAACCCAACCTACTTATTGAACGGGTGGTTGAGTTTCTACCAAAAAATAATTTTTACAATTTACAACCCAACCCAACATATTTTGGTTGGGTTGGTCGGTAAAAGTGCTAAAGTGCCCACCCCTAATGTGTATGTACATGTTTATACAATATATAGTCAAGTTGTACGTGCTTAATGGTATTTTATGGTAATTATGATATTTAGATCCAATCCGTTTTGTGTTAAACTATTGTAAAAAGAGGGGAATCGAACCTAAGACTTTGGGTGTAAGAATTAATGCTCATAACCACTTAAGCTATAAGCCATTTTCCAAGGGCTCAAGACCGTAAAAGACTTGGACTAAATCACACAATGCGCCAATCAAAATAATTTGGTATCAAACTTGTTATCATAGGAGTTGAACCTAAGACTTCCAATTTACAAGTGAAATGAATATGACAAGACTGCAGTGATCTTTTGTTGTACCACAAAGTCTAACAAGTTACAATGAAATTGGTTCCTTTATGGACCTTTCGTTACTAACTAACCGTCTTTAGCATGTGGTGAATTGTCTTAGTGGATAGATACTTACTTTCCAAACTAATGCATCTCACGTTCAAACTCTCCTCATTCCCTTAGTATAACTTAGATTAGTAATATCGCTTATAATAATAAAAAAAACATTTTTCATGTCAATTCATGAAAAATCAATAATAATAGTGGGTGACAAAATAATTTTTTCTAAGAGAGGTGACTAAGGCATGAAAAATGTTAATCAAGGTTGTTAATTAAGGTGACATAGTCTGAGAGGTGTAATTTTGAGGACAATCAGCAAATTCATACCATATGTTGGCGAAGCGAAATTGATCGAAAATATCTGATTGAAATTAAACATTAAAGACATTATGTTTCACATTTTTTATTATAAAAAGAAATTAGCATACGATAATTTGTTAGCGCGGGTTAACCGCTAATGTATGCAAAAAGTATATTTAATGACCTAATGTTTTCTAAAGTCAATTATGCATGCCTTATTTGGTCGGATTATACAGAAGCAACATAATTTCATAGAAAAGACTACGGACATTCATTGGTACTAGAATTATTCACCATAAAGTGAGTGAGATTCTTGAAAAATGGATAGCTCTTGACATAAATAATTCTTCATACATTTTAGCTTCACTTGAGTAATTTCCAAGACACACTCACTCTCAAATCTGGTCGTCTCGTAGTCAATTTCTTGTCATATTGCCTTCCTCTCTCTCTCTCCTCTCTCTTTCTCTCTCTGGAATAAGAATTTGCTATAGAACTCGAACAAGAAGAAAGAGAGGAAAAGGTCTCAATCACCCCCACCATTCACCTCCACCATCACCACCACCACACCCTTCTCAAATTTCAACACTAACCCAATACTCATCACTCATTCCTCCATTCAAAGCAACCTTCCCCCCCCCTCTTCGTCACCACCAAACCAAACCCACCTCACCTCACCTTCTCTCTAAATAACCAAACCCCCATTTCGCTTTTTTTATTATTCCCTCTCTCTCTCTCTCTCTCTCTGTTACTTCTTTCGTGGGTTTTAATATTATAGTTCACAAAAGCAGAAATATGGCTCGGCTCTTCCGATCCAAATCTTGCCATCTCGTCGGACTCACTGAGTTCAACATTCCCCCTCCGAGTCCATTTTCCCACCACCACAACACCAGCAAAGAAGAAGAAGAAGAAGAAGATGATGAAGGGTTGGAATATGAGGAGTTGGGTTTTGAATACGAGGTGGAAGTTTTAGGAAATCCCATGTCTACCCCATTTCTGAGTCCCACGATTAGAGCCAGTGGGAACAATAAAGTTCGAGACTTTCAGGGGCATAACGGTCAACAGCAGCAGCAGCAGCAGCACCAGTTCGCAATACTGGACGTTCTGGTGGCGGCTCTGAGGAAGTCTCTGATAACTTGCAGTGTGGAGAGGGATGACGTGGCATCGTCTATCGACATCAGTTCTCCGACTGAGGTGAGGCATGTCTCGCATGTCACTTTTGATAGGTTTAATGGGTTTCTGGGTTTGCCCACCGAGCTCGAGCCTGAGGTCCCCAGGAAGGCGCCAAGTGCCAGGTCAGAACCCAACTCTTTTTTTCTTTTTCCAATTTTTGCTCTTTTGTTTTTTTGAATTGTTTGAGGATGAATTTTTGGAATTTGTGAAGTGACTTTGGATATGTGGAATTTTGGGACTTTGGATTTGTTTTGAAGTACCAATTGTCTGAATTTAAAAACTTTGACGAATTGAAGTTGGGGAGTTTCTATGTATAGCATACACCGGATCCTTGGCCGTTGGATTCTTGATCGCACATCCAACTCTTGTGCATGTCATATATCCGAGCATAGTAGAATTTTCGTTAAAGTTCATTCATACTTGCATTTGGTGCGCGCGTGCTTTTCTTAATTGTTTTGCCTTTCCTAGTGAAATTGGAAAAACTGGTGGCATTATATTGTTCTTCTGTAAACTTGTAAATCGGTTTTTCTGATTTTTCCGGTATCCCGGCTTGTATAGGATGATCTTTTTGATTCTAGATACACAAGAACAGTTACCATAAGATGGTTTTTTGTCGAACACAATTGGTTTGAACTCGGTTGTGAATCCCCTTCTTTGTGTCAGTAACAAGTTCGAGTACCACTTTAATCGATCTCTGCAAGAACAGAATTTCCCTGTACTTACAATTGCCAGAGGAGTTTGATTTAGATTCGTATATGGGGAGGGAGTTTAGAGGATAAAAAAAGGAAGAGGATGATGATTTAGGAAGTACAGAGTAAGGCAATCAAGTTCGATTGTCTTACATTTATAGACCGAATACCTTCTGCTTCCTGGTGTGTGATAGCTTTTGCTTTGTCCTGCCTTGTTCTTATTTTGGATAGGGACTTAGGCGGATAAGGGAAAGTAACATGGAGGATTTATTGTTTTTAGTTTTAGTTTTAAAAATGTTGGGTGGAGTGGTACTAATCATCAATGCAAACCATTTGGTCTCTTCAATTTGTAGTGGCACTGCTTGAAAACGACCCTATCTTGCAAATTGAATTGCATAGGGTAGCACAAACATTTGATCTTTCAGAATTGTTTTGGAACACTCGTTTCTTTGCGTCGTTTTTTCCTTTTTCTTTTGATTAGCATGTTGTCCTACCAAATTTGTATCTGAAGGTAGATTTCGGTAAGAATGTATATGGATCCTGCGAGATGGAACTTTCTGCATCAGCAGTTTTAATACATGTTCTGCATCACTCAGTTTTGTCTTAATAACTGCGTTTCAGTACCATTTTATATTTGACTAATGCTCAATGGAATACCCTTCTTTGTCATCCAGTGCAAGTGTGTTTGGGGTCTCTGCCAAGTCGATGCAGTGTTCTTATGATAATAACGGCAACAGTGTGCCAACGATACTTCTGATGATGCAAAAGCGATTGTATTCAGGAGGAGGCCTTAAAGTAAGTTGGTATTTCAAATTAGTTGCGAAGTTATACTTGTATGCTTCTCAGCACCTTGTAACAGAACTGAAGGTTTTATTTCATCATTCTCCGTCTTAAAGGCAGAAGGAGTATTCAGAATAAATGCCGAAAACGGTCAAGAAGAGCGTCTTCGGGACCAGTTGAACAAAGGCATCGTGCCGCATGGAATTGATGTTCATTGTTTAGCAGGCTTGATAAAGGTAAGCATATTTGACATTTCTAAGTGAAACTCATGCATTTGTACTTTTGTAGGCTTATTGGAATAAAAAGCCAGTGTCTCCTTCAGGATGTTTAGTAATGTTAAAGATGTTTGTGGATATTAATGTCTAGATATTTAATGACCCTTTTTGAATTAAACCTTTCATTTATGATATCTAAACTTATCTTCTATAGATCTTGGTTTGTGCTCCTTTTTCTCACTTTTCGTTCTCAACTTCGTTTTCCTCTTTTTGCTCCCCTTCTTAAACCCTGTAGGCATGGTTTAGAGAGCTTCCTACAAGGGTACTTGATTCACTCACACCAGAACAGGTGATGCGCTGCAACACAGAAGATGACTGCACAGAACTTGTGAAGACACTTCCTCCAACAGAAGCTTCACTGCTTGATTGGGCCATCAATTTGATGGCAGATGTTGCACAGAATGAACAGCACAATAAGATGAATGCACGCAACATTGCTATGGTTTTTGCACCTAACATGACCGAGGTTTGTAGCATTTGGTTTCACACGGTTGTTTATTGTTCTACATGTGAAATGTCCGTGGTTGTGATATGCGGTTTTCCTTGTTGCTTTCACACTTTGTTCATTTTGAATAATGGACAAGCTTGATGGTAGTTTTAGCTTTAAAGTAGAACTACTGCTGATGATATCGACCAGCGTCAATCTCCTGGGAAAGGTAAAATGAAATGTTGTGGTTCCCTGGCCCTCAAGGTGGGTCAACTGGCTGGGACTCAGTACAACACATTTTCGATGGAAGGCCCTAGTTGGATTCCCACAATAACTCCTTTGTTAATTACCTGATACCTAGGTCAAGCTTAGGCCTGGGGTTTTAGGGGTTTACACAGCCCACCCATTAAAGGATGAGTCGGAGTTCCGCATCTTCAAAAGATTGTTGTTCCTTGGCTATGACTTGGATCTGACAATGATCCATTTTTTTATAGATGTTAGCCAAGTTTTGTTCTACTTGTGATTCACTGTTATACAGTTTTGCAACAGGGAGTAGTTGTCGTTGTAATGGCCATAAAGCAATCCTCTTTATTCACGAACAAATATAAGCTTTGCTATGGACTAAACAAGATTTTTTGCTGCAGATGGCAGATCCTTTGACTGCATTAATACACGCAGTGCAAGTTATGAATTTCCTCAAGACACTGATCTTAAAGAACCTACGCGAGAGGGAGGAATCAGCTGCGGCGGCTACATTGCACTCGTCATGCTCAAAATCTCTTAACCACAACAGACAAACTATGTATTCGATTATGAGTGAATCTTTTGTTCATGATAGCTCATTCAGGACCGCCACTTTGGACAGCCCAAAAGCTGACATTGATGAGAAACTTTGGTGCTCGCCGGTAGTGACTGATGGGGAAGATGAACTCGAATCCACTTCACACAGCAGCGCATCTACTAAGTGTGAACTCGAGTGTTCAGAAAACGGATGTAGAAATGGATACGAAGCTGGAGACTGGTTAAGTTTGAGGAAAGGAGTGCGGAAGCTATGCAGCCACCCGGTGTTTCAGTTGAGTAAGCCGGCTAAGAAGAGTGCGAATCTTGAGATTGTAAATACTAGGGGAGACGGTGGAGAAGCATGGGCATAGGGAAATGGGAAGCTGATGAATCTGTTTTTGTTCATATGATTGTGGTTTGTGTAAACATTTTATAGTATAGATGTTAGCATTTTGTTTTGTTCTCTAGTCAGATAAAAGGTTTGGAAGGAACTAACTAGGGGTCTAGTAAAATGGGTAGTGAGCTCTTTTGAAAGGACAACATTGTATGATTTGATTCATAACTGTGTGTGATTTTAATAACAATGTTGGAGATTTGATACAAGTTGTGATGCATCTTTTGACAAATAATTGGGAAAAATCTTGGATGATACGTACCATTCAATGGTCTGCTGTAGGCTCCAAATGAATTTTGAACTATTCAATTATTAGACCATTGAATGGTACGTATCATCCAAGTTTGACCCAAATAATAGGAATTCAAAAAACACAGAGTTTTGCAGATGACGCTTTACCATAGTGACAAAAAGCAATAATGCCTATGCACTCTGACCCAACTCATTCTTTTTATGTTGTATTTTCCTTTGAATGAGCCCAAAACAACAAAGCCTTAAAAGGAAAAAGAAGGCTCAGTTTGTGGAGTTCTATAATCAAATTTTCATTCTCCAAATATTGCAATATTTTATTTTCTAGAAGTGATTTATACACAATCTTTTTTATCTTCTGTACCTTCTATCTTAATTTTGTCCTTTGATTTGTTCAATCCAACTGGTAAAAGAGAGAGGGGTGTATTAGATGAAATAATTAAGAAATTATTTTCTTAATTTTGTCCTCTTCTATATTGAGAGATTCTTCAAATAACCTTATTTGAGGAACACCTTGTACAGAGTTACTTCATAATTTTTTTTAACAATTTAAATGATCTCTATTTTAATCTTTCTTTCATAGATCATCTTTGCAAAAAGATTAAACAAGCAAAAACCACTAAGACATCCAACTATAGTGAAGAAAATAGATGAATACAGTGTTTCAAAGAAACAGTAAAATGACCACCATTTAATTTTCAACTATGGTTTCCAATTTGAGTATTTTTGGTAGAGATGATCTTTAAGAAAATATCAAAATAATGGACAGTTGGAAGAGGAAAACGTTTGAACTCGAGTGCATAAGAAGAGTACGTTCACTCTAACTAATTTGACTCCGCCCCGTTTGCCATTAATTTTCTTTTAAATGATCACAATAATGACGACTATCTAGTATTTTTGAGGGCTAAGAATTTGATTATGGGAAGTGACGTAGCTAATGAAGTGAAGATCTTCAGTTGACGTTAAGGTTTCGATCTTGATTCATCCCCAAATCTTTGACATAAGGTACTGCAAGTTAGTTTATTACAATTATTAAGACAATCAATAGCTTTGTTTTTCTTAAATACAATCACTCTGTAAATTACCATATAATTGTTAAGATTACTGGCGCCTAAACGTCACCTTCATGATATTTTTAAGGTTAATAACACAAAGCCGGCGTTAAGCTTTTCAGTTTTCTAGACCTTAGACTGAGGGGATCTATTAAAAGAGCCCCATGCACATAAGATTAAAGGGCACTTTCGACAAAATTGTCTGGGATTTTGACAGAATTTTTTTTTTGTCTAGGTTTTATATGTTGAGAGGCATATTATCTTTTATAGTTAGTGGTATTTTGAGAGATTAGTTTAGCCTAAAGGCTATCTCCGGCCAAGGTATAGGCCACTTTTAGTCCCAATTTGTGCAAAATATGTCTCTGACAAAGGGTCAAAATGAATATGTTAAAAAAAATTAGGGCTAAGTTTAGTTAAGGGCAGACTACATATAACAAGCCTCCAAGCCCCTCGGCAAGTCCCAAAATGTGTATATCAAGCCAAGATGAAAAGATTTAGCCTCACATGGCACGAGATGAAAAAAATTTAAATGTTGGACTTGCATGATCAAATTTACTAATATTAATTTTTGAAGGGCTAAAACATAGTTAAGAGTTACGTTTAGCCTATCTGTGACTGTAGATGACCTAAAAACTTGGGTTAGGCCCGTTAGGGGCAAGTCGAGTGAAGGTTGCTATGTCGCCCCACCCCCCAAACATTCATGTAGCTCTATGTAATTGACTTATAAGATTCTAAACTGGCATGTAATTATACTGGAAAATGGTTAACAAATATGTTTGCCCCGCGGGGCTCCGCCAATAGGTTAGGGCACCTTATCAATTGTTGATTTTTTTTGTTGGTTATTTGACTTCAAATTGAATGTGTCTGGTATTTGTGTCTTGAGCCCCTTTTTGCAGAAAGTGTTATGAGGCTTTAACATGCCACGTTACTCAAAGTTTGTGGACTCTTTTCAGGTATTTTGTGGCTTCTTCTACGCACTATTGGAGAACTGTGTAATATACACTTCATTTGGTTTTATTGATTACACCAAGAGAGCATTTAGAGATTGAGGAAAGTACTTTGGTTGGATCGAGTACTTTGGTTGGATCGACCACTTTGGGTTGGATAGAATCAATTGCTCTTCTACCAATCTAACCGAAAAGTAAGTTTTTCTTTGGTTATTTTGGGTGCTGCACAACTGATCTGGCGAAATAAGAGTTATTTTCTTGTATCTCATTTGATTTCTCTTGTATCGTTGATAGAGTGAGCTTGGGTGTATTTGGGACTCAGGGTTCTTGAGTGATATACACTATCTTGTACATTTTCTCTTTGATTTTAGAAGATTTCTTTGTTATCTCTTAACTGGACATAAGCTTATTAATGTCGAACCAGTATAAATCTCGATGGTTTGTTTCTTTCCTTAGTTGTTATTTGTTTCACAAACAATTATATACATTACCACACAACATTAACTAAACAAAAGCAATCCAATTTTCCTTTCAAAAAAAAAAAAACGATCGAATTTTATTTAAAGTGAATAAATATTTGAATCAATTAATCTATATCCCTTCATTTGATGAATAAAATTGGAGCAACAATTATTTTGTTGTGTATAGACTATAGTATACTACACTAAATCTTTTTTCTTTTTCTCAAGGAGTAAAGGCAGGGGCCAAGAAGGAACTACAACGAACATATGGCAGGTACACGAATAAATAGCACAGGGTCCTACTTAAATATTGTACCTTAACAAAATTTGAGGATGAAATTTTAAAAAGACGATTACAGATATATGCACAATTTTGGACCCTCCTTCCTCAATGACTGTTTGGTATATGTCTGAAAGTGCGATACTATGATGAAGTTCTTACATCGTTTGTAAATGAATTGTAAATGTGATTTTTACATTTTAAATTTATATTTTTTTCATTGAATTGGTGCTTTTAGGGATGAACGGTAAATGAATTGAGTTAGATAATCTAGAAAGGGGTTGCAACAAAAAATAAATGATGTATTCTCTAGAAGAAAACTCATCAAGCTAGTGGGGTACCTTTCCCCATTTGGGTCTCTACTATAACCATATAACTTCGAATCCAACTTATTATATATAGTTGCAAGACACTCATTGAGTGCAGCCAACGTTTTTATAATCGATTAGATTTCCAATAATTGGATTGAGAATGAGATCTAAAGGCCTTTAATTGGAAAACTCATCAAGTATCACCTATTATTTTTGACAAATTACACTTCCATCTAATTGGAATTCGAAAGTTACAAATAACTCTTAGCGGGGTATGGGAGGCTAACCATTATCAAGCCTGCCTCACAATGATATGATGTTAGCTAGCAAAAATAATGATTAGAGAATAACTCTTACACATTCACATCTCTTGTGATTACCCATCTTATTTGGCCTCTAGAAAATAATGCCTCACGATGATATGATGTTGACACCATTTCACTTAGTTAAGTCATTCTCACCATGCTAGTTCATGTAGGGGGTTCAAGAATAACCTCACAATGATATGATATTGACCATCCCTGTTGCCTACTTTCACAACATCAAATGCATATAGACCCTCATGAGTATAAGCACATTCTTTGCACTTCCCCATGATAGGGTGAAGACGATGTATGAGTCATAAACGATTGAAACCTACCACAGTGGAATACCCACGAAAAATGTTCAAAACATTATTTGTTTATCAACTTAATATAGTTTGATTAAGGGAGTTTTATAGGGCCACATCATTATAATCTCATTAGAACAATAAATACCCTATTACAACTATTGGTCCAAGTGGTGATGAATTAGTAGTTTATAATAGGGAGCCTTAATAAAAGAGGCGTTTTACTATTCATTTTTAATCATAAGGACATTTTTGTTGTAAAATGTTTATATCGGGTCAAACTCTTTTCTTTATTTACTCTTATGCCATTACATCATTCATCATAGTGGGTCCCCCAATTATTTTCATATCTGAATTATTATACAAAGTTTTGTATTATGCTACTTGAAACTTCTGCCTTTCAACTTTTGCTTATTGCTGCTATGTGTTCTAAGCTTCCATAAATCTAAATACTCTTCTGCTACTTTTTTAAGCTTGGTTGGGAAAGTTTCTAGTTGTGAATTATTGTCAATATAAACTTTCTCAAGATAACCAAATTCTAATAATAAAGATGGTGTAACTTCTACTACATTCTGCTGACCCTTATGCTCATAACTAAAATGCCAATTTTGAAAATCTACCATATTAATCCTAATTAGTGCTATACTTACTTCAGGCTCACAATTACAACTTTCGGTGCTACTGCAAACACATGATGGATATATTTTTGTACTGACATCCATCCCTAGTTTTGGATCAAAGATAGAGTTATACAAGGCAATTTGCAATTGTAGTTGCAGTTCTTGTATAGATTGTGAACCTCTGCCTAAAATTTCATAATGCATATCTATTGGCAACACTCTTAATTTTGCTCTCAGGATTTCTTCTAACAATATTTCATCAGTTATTATTTCTAGTGGTATAGTACTAATAAAATGCTCAAACTTTTCTTCTACTGAAATGTCTCTATGTTGTATTATGTTATTTTCTGCTTCTTCAGTCTGATGTTGCTCCATATTAGTATCTTGTATGAGCTCAATAGTAATTTCTTTATTTTTTATGGGCTCATTAGCCTCTTGTTCAATAACTTCTTCCTCTTTTTCTTTATTTTTATGCTGATCAAGATTTATGCCAATTTTGAGTTCTTGCTTCAAAGTATCACTGGCTTTTTGTTGCATTCTAAGGGTTTGTAGCTCTTGGTATACCTTAGTAAATTGTGTTGCTAATCCATCATGATCTCTTGAAATTGCTTCTAAATTGTTTTGTAGTGAATGGATGTGATGCTGACTTTGGTTGAAATTAAAATTAAATGCATCAAATTCTTGCTCTAAAGCCCTAATTATTTTTTCATGTCCTAACCTCATGTTTGGTTGTTTTATTTGGATATTCCAGAAATTATCTAGAAGTACTTGTTGCCTATCAGTGAGTCCTGATACTCTTGGCCTATATCTCAGAGTGGGATTTTTGACTCCTTCCACTATAGTACCATTAAAGTTGAAAGTGGGTACTGGTGGTGATGCTGGTCTATTCATGCTATTCTGGAATCTATTGAATGATGGAGGTCCATGGTGCATCATTATGCTATTGAAAGGTGCTCTGCTGCTTTGTGGTCTTTTGCTATTTGAGGATGATGCTCTGTGATATTCCATCTTGTTTAATGAATAAGTCTTGATAAGATATCAGCTAATGTATTATCACTACCTTTAATATGTTCAAAAATCAGTTTAAAACCATTTCCTGTAATTGAATCAACAAAATTAACCCATCTTCGGGCTTCTTGCTTATTAGTGTGAATTTTATTGTAATGAGAAACTATATTTTGACAATCAGTTCTAATTGTAAATACTTCATTATGTAAAAAATAAAGAAAATACTTCAAGTGAATTAATTATTCCTAAAATTTCTAAATCTGTTGCTGGCAATCTGGACTGTATATCACTAAATTTTCCTGATGCATATCTACAAACTTGTTCATCAGACTTTGGTGATTCCTTATGATTTTTCTGGTATAATATTCCTGCCCATCCTAATGATGATGCGTCTGTTTCAACTATTTTATAACTATTATCTAGTGGTAAAGTTAATGGTTTAAGCTTTGTAATTTCTTGCTTGATATTTTGTACTAATTTAATATCTTCACTATTAAAATACTTTTGTCCTGTTTTGGTAGTTTTGCTATGTAATACTGCTATTTTTCTTCCTAAATCAGGAATAAAATTCCTTGCATAATTTAATAATCATAAAAATGCTTGTAATTGTTTTTTATCTTCTAATTTGTTTGGAAATTCTAAAACTTTCTTAGCTATATGATCTTGTAATTGTATTGTGTAACATCCCGTTCAAAATTTAACTTATTTTATTCCCGGAAGTGGGAAATGACGTTTTTACCCCTGGGTTGACTTTTCGGTTGACTTTTGCTTCGTAACTCGTACGACGCATCCACTTGTATTTCCTGGTCGTGCTCGTCGATACGAACGCGTAGACGCGAGCCGTACGTCGTTCGGACTCCGAATGAATATTTTACCGGCGTTGGATTACCGACGTTACCCGTATTTTATATTTCTGGACAGTTTGGTGGTTGGGCTGGGGCCCAACACCCCTGTTGGCCCACGTGGCCTGTCCCTTTGTCTCTGTTAGTCCCTCACTCTCTGCAACTCACTTTCTCCCTCTCTTTTTCTCTCCGTGGGTGCACAGTGCACACCGACGGAAACCCGTCGAATCGAAGCGAACGAAAATCACCATCTCCTTCGTCTCGACGCCGTGGACTCAACGGTACAAACCGTTCGTCCAAACTCTCACCCGTTTGACGGGAAACGCAACCAGCCAGGAAGAACCGGACCTTCTCGGCCATTTTCCGGCCAATCTAGACTGAGGTGAGGTTTCTAACCACCACCATTGTGTTAATTTCCTCTCGTTGAGTAGATGAATTTTCATAGGTCGTTTTGATTTGGTTGAGTTTTGACGTAGATTGGCTTTGCTGCGAGTGAACCGCAACCTTCGCGAGGCAATTACAGGCCTTTTCCCGAGCTTGTACAACCAATCCAAGGTACACCGTGATTCTACTCATCTCTGTAAGCTTCATTTTGGTACTTGAATCGTCAATTTGGACTTAAAACGAAGAAGAAGTTATGGAAGGTTTGAAAATTCCCAATCAGAGGCCATTTTCCAGATTCCGACGGAGCGGCGGCTGGCCCGGCGTGCCAGCCGGACCGAGAATCCTGGCAGAATGGCCAGTGCCTAGCATCATCGGACAAGGTTGAGACCCGACCTTATTAAACGGCGTGAAATGAGGCCGATTCGAGGCGGGACTTCTTTGACGTCGGCATTGGCCAGAACCGGCAGGCAGGCCGCGTTGACGGCGAGCTGAGCCGAGTTGACCCGGCTTAGACCGAGCCGAGTTGACCGGCGGCCAGAAGCTCGGGCAGCGGCTGTAGCGTGAGCGCGCGTGGAGCAGCCAGTGGAATATGGGCTCCGACCTTCAAGCCGCGCGTGGTAGCGTGGAGTCCTTTTGATCTGTTTTCACGTGTCGACTCGTGACAGCGTGTACTACCTGGGGTAGTATGCATGTTAATTTTGAGGTGTTTGGACCTCCAAATTAAGAAAGCAAGGATAGGTGTAATTAATTCGTTAGTCGTTACCTTTTTGAGTTAATCATTGTGCAGGTGATTTCTCATATAGGTGGGGCCTATCCGAGAGGACTACCGAGAGCTACCAAGACGGGAAGTACTTGACCCGGCTACCTAGGAGTGAGTGAGTGGGTCTTTCTTTGATAATGTATATATACGTATGGTTTTCAGCGCTTTCTTAAATTGTTAGCGTAGATGCCAACATTCATTCTCCGTGTGTTGGAGGTAGAACACTCGTACTATATTGTCATGCATAATTTATACTGTTGCTCCTCATTAGTTGTATAACACCCCGAGGTATAGTACTCGATCTCGTGGCCGAGGACTAGCCTTGAATTAGGAGTTTATCCTTATACAGTCTGAAGCTGCCTTTGACATTGGATCCATGTAGGTACTAGCTGTCTTCAGGTTTGCACAAATAACTGGACTTGTGTGACGCACATTTGTGCACCGATGGTTAGCACTAGACTCGCGTCATTGGAGTACTTAGCGTATTATTTATACCTAGCTTGTTCATTGTAAGATTTAGCCCCATGGAGCATGTGTGTTTACATACGGCGGTAATCATTAAATGATGTATCGGGAGTACTTTCGAATGTTTTAATTATGAAAATGTTTTGAGAGGTTCATGCGTCACGGGCATGACGTATTTCTATCAAGTATACTTGTTTTTCAAACGAGGGTTACTAGTTTTTTGGCTCACGGCTTTTGGCAAACTTTTGCTTTTTGACCCACTCACCGTTTTTAATGTTTTTCGCCCCTCCGGAGTTAGTTGGGTGGGAGCTTTGTGACATCGTTAGTGGCGGTGGTATGGCAGTGTAGGATTTCCCCTCGTTTGTGTAAATTTGTATCCCTAAATTCACTCACAGCATATTCTTTTAATTCCTTAGCACTGCGATTGTTCAATTCACTATTCTTTTATTCTTCAACTTCTTTTGGCTTTTCGTCACGCTAACGGCGTGTCGGCCATCACCTCGACACCTGGCTCGTCCGGGATCAGGATGTGTCAGATTGAGTATCGACATGGTTTTTGTAATCATTTCTTCTTTAAAATACTCGTGCCATGCGTGATGCTCCAGGACTTGAATTTAAGTGAACTCTTTGTTCTTGATTCTTTGTTCTGGAATCGAGAATTTTCGAACTTTACACTTTTGGTGTATTGTTTTCCTCAGGTTAATTCTAAGTTCTTCTTAGTGTCATACCACCTCGGCCGTCATGTTTTATGCAGTTTCGAGCGATTTCCGATTTAAGCCGAGTTTTATCGCTTCTACTTTTGATGCAGCGTAGAATTTTTTCGTGCTTACTGCGTGCGACCACGAGCTTGGTTATTGAGGAACTTGGGCGTTACGTGTGACGTTCAACGTTTTCTTGGTAATTTCCCGATGGAGTTGCGCTGAATTAGGCTAGTTCGATTGTAGCCGTATTACCGAATGTGGTGTCGATTTGACACAACCAGGATGGTCTTTTTCATCAAGTACTTTCCCCTTGGGACAACGCTAGGCGTTGATGTTAGTGAACCTGTTGACTAATTTTCGCGTTCAACAAGTTCCAGTGGGTGGTCAGTGTGACCTAGTTAAATTCCTTTTCTTAGTGATTTGCACTATAACCAATGACTTTAACCTTGGGTAGCGTATTCTTTGGTGTTGCTTGGTGGGCCAGCGTTTTTCTACTTCTTGTGGTAGTTTTGGCCATGTTTAGTCGTCGGCGGATGTTCAAATTGTTGTAGTAGAAGGGCTTGGAGAGCGGATTTTCCTCTCAATTGTTTCAACCACTTTCCATTTTCATTGGGAAATGAAGAATTATCTACCCGTGAAATTCTTGTACCTTATTTTCCTTGCGTGGCGACTGCAATGACTTTCGATGATAAATGGCAAGACACAGCCCGGTCGACTTTTCTCGAACAATTCGTAACTTCTACTTTAGGTAGTTTTGGACAATGCCCATCTTCGTGTTGTTGTTCAACCGTGTAGATATTCTGGTTTGTTTTGTTTGTCGTGACTCATTTTTCTTCGAATGTCGAAGAACTTTTTAAATACTTCCGGTCAAGCATTTTTCTTTCCACTCATGACTTTTGTCATTCAAATCGAATCATTTTCCCACTTTGTGCAGGTGCGGCTATCTTGACTAATCGCTTTGGCGACAGTATGAATTGTATATCCACGAGTGGCGGTGATTGACAATAACCCGGTTTTGACTCTAGTGCGGCGTACCTTTATGCGTCTGATCTGTTTTTATTTATTATCAGATCGCCATTGACGCCCGGCCGAGGACTTTCCGTGGGCTGGATCACTTGGTTGATCAAGTTGCCATTTGTCTCTCTCTGGTTTCTGCAATTAACCAAAATCTATAGGCACGAACTTTCTTTACGCTCTCATTGGAAACCATTCCTTTGGCTATGTTAGATCATGGCCTTACCGCCATCTTAAACCGATCTCAATTTTCCGAGCCTGGTAACCCTTGAGACCTAGTTCTAGAAATTTTCGGTGAGGTGTCGATTTCAAGCTTCGACCATTTTCTTGGTGAAACCAACCCTAAGTACCTTAAACTAATCACTAGTTAACTCCTGGAAGCCCAGGAACCTTGTCTCGGCCATTTCTTGGTGGCGTTTGGCCGAGAAACACCAAAACCGAATGGCGAGTTTCACCCAGTATGTAGTTGGGTATCGAGCAGTTATTCCTTAGATCTCTGAGAAGAATTTGTCTTTCAACGTGGAAGTTCAGCTCTGAATCATCAGTAGTGGATCGACTTCATCTTAAGCGTGGTGGTGATTCACTGGTGGATTAGTTTTAAATTCTTGGGTAACTCCGCGATCATCTTGATTCTGTTATCGTTGCAGCACTTGTCATTTACAGGTGAGTGTAAGCAAGAAACTCAAGTGTGCCATAGGTACGTAGACGGCCCCGGGATACAGAGATAACGATTAATCGCGATGCAGAGCAAGAAAACCAACCTTCGGTCTGTTTCGATCGATAAGTTGGGCCAGTGAGTTTTCTATACGGTAACCTACTTTACCGGTGGAGACGCACATTCCAAGGCAATGACATTCCATACTCTGGAACCTTCTCCTGAACCTTGGTTACGCTACTCTGTATCCTGGTGGTGCACATTTGTTCCGAGTGTGGAGCCAGTATTTTACTTTGGGCGGGATTGTACCGACGGTAAGACCACAACCCAAACGATTCGATCTTGTTTCGAAACGTTAAACTTTCTTTGGGCTTATTACTTGTGATCCATGGATCCAAGTATTACCCTACTCATCTATTTCACTTTGTTTATTTCAAACTTCTGCTCGACCACGTTGTACTCCTCACAGGGTGCGATTTGGAATCGCTATCTTAGTAGGCAAGTTTGTCTTGTTGCATTGAGTTGTCGGTGATACTCCGTTATCATCGCTAATCAAGTTACTTGCCAATTTCATTCCTCTGGATGTAGTGGTTTTTAGTGATCCTAGGAATGTATTATTACCCAATTTTTGTGCCGAGTGTGGATTGTCGGTGGAGGTTGACCACCTTCTTGCCACAGCACTGCAGTAATGACGTTTGCAGTGAGCACGGAAAAATCGACTTCATTAGGCTGACTTTCCAGCTACAGTGAAACGAACTAACACGAGTTACGGTTTTACCACACGTGTTGGTGTTGGAATTGGAATTTTTCTTTGTGTTGACGATGTCTTGGTTGTCAACAAAATTTCTTGAATCTTTCCTAACGATCTACGGTTTGTGCACGATCGAGGAAGTGGTTTTCACCATGGATCTCTCAGGGTATTGACCGTATCTCTTTCTCTTACCTTTTATCTTTTGACTCCACGTGAGTGTGGGAGTTAAAGAAGTTTTTCAGTTTCGGACACTTGTGTCAGAAATTCTTTCTGCCTTGTGCTTCACCTTGTGGAGCTCTAGTCTTGTCCGTTTGAAGTTACGGTACTTTAAGGCTCGGCATCGATTGTAGACAATTGAATCGGGCAACGATTAAAACCGTTATCCTGCCACTAGAATCGATGATCTCTTTGACCCAGCTCCGAAGTGCACTTGTTTCCTTTTAAGATCAATCGTAGATGATTCTTGTCGACTATAGATCAAGAACTTCGTCGTTGCTTGACCATTTCTGGACTCGTGCAGACACTACGAGTTTTTCCTTGTCATACTGCTTCGGGGATGACAATCGCTAATAACTTTCATGAACTTGATGACTGAGTACTTCGCCCGTATCGACAAGTTAAGTCAGCGATCTTCTTGGTTGACTTTTGGCTTATTCCAGTGCAGGGCCGATCATGCAAAATGTTTGCGCATGATTCGTTGAAGTTTAAGAACTTTTCAACTTTTGCCAGTTCTGGACTAATCATGTGTCTTTCTTGAGACATGTGATTCCTGCAAGATTGCATCCTTGTCGATCCCAGGATAGTTCTTGTGGCGGGATCAGGGAGCGACCGCCCGAGAAGTGTTGCAAGATTCGAAACTTTCTTGGCTTGCTCGGTCTTTACCGACGTTTCGTGAAGGATTTCTCTTCTGTTGCTTTGCCTCTCACGAAACTTGCTAGGTAATTAATGGGAGAGATTAGGTATTGGGCGACGACCACGGAGCAAATCTTCCGACTGCTCAGTTGGTCTTACTCTTATTCTTGTATTAGCACTTCCAACGGCGAAATTTGTAACCGTGTTCTTGATGATAAATCCTTTGGCCCGAGGTTGGTCTGCGTGCTAATACAGCATGGATGGATAATCGTTCATGCCTTGGTATTGAAAGCATAGAGATGAATTATCATACCCATGATTGGCTTCGTTACCGATATCTTTACTCGATTTCTAAAACCTTTTTCTTTTTGGAGCTTGATGCTTTTATCTTTGCTCCAAGTTGAAATCTCTTTCTCTTTGGTGAAAGAGACGTGTTGACCGTTCACGCGACACCAAAGTTTGAGGCGTCTCATTTTCTTGGGAGACCTCGATCTCGATCCAAAAGGAGTTGGATGTAGGCGATGGGTGACTACGGTGCACTATCGATTACCCTCCCGTCGTGCAAAGCGTAGTAGCAATTAAGCTGCAGCCGAGTCGCCGGACGACTGATTACTCTTCGACTAATCATATCTCTCTCTTTACGATTAAACTTCAAGCTCTTGGTGTCACCTTGGGTTGTGGTGGCCGGTCGAGCCTTTGTTAGCGAGTTATTTCGGACAATTGTTTTTCTTCACCTCGTCTTTTTCTACTTTTTCTTCTTGAGAGCGTTGTTGTGAAGAGCGATTTGTACTCCAATCTACCTCATTGAGCTTCTTATGGAAATTCGAGGACGAAATTTTTATAAAGAAAGTAGGTGTAACATCTAAGATTCAAAATTTAACTTATTTTATTCAGAAAGTGGGAAATGACGTTTTTACCTGGGTTGACTTTTCCGTTGACTTTTGCGCATTAAACAGCTTCGTGCGGCGCATCCATGTATTTCCTGGTCATGCTCTGCGTCGTCTGACGGCGTAGGCGCCCGAGCGCCCGTCGTGCGTTGGCTCGAGCGAATATTTTTCACGGGCGTTGGATTCACAGAAGCGTTTTTAGTATTTTATATTTTCTGGACAGTTTGGTGGTTGGGCTGGGGCCCAGCAGCGCACCTGTTGGCCACGTGGCTTTGTCCGCTGTCTCTGTTAGTCCCTCACTCTACGCAACTCACTTTCTCCTCTCTTTTTCTCTCGCTAGTGGGTGCCGCGATTGCGCACACCACCCGGCGGAAACCGGTCAGGTCGGCCCGGGCAAATCCTGCATCTCCAGCCGTCTCGGCGCCCGTGGACTCTTGAATTTTCGCCGTTAAAGTCCAAACTCTCACCCGTTTGGCCGGGAAAGCATCAACCAAAAGAACCGGACCTTCTCGGCCATTTTCGGCCAATCTAGACCGGTGGGGTTCCTAACCACCACCATTGTGTTCCTCGTTGAGTAGATGAATTTTCATAGGTCGTTTACTGATTTGGTTGAGTTTTGGCGATGAGATTGACTTTGCTACGATGAGGGCCGCAGCCTTGAGGCAATTACAGGCCTTTTCGAGCTTGTCTGACCAATCCAAGAGTACACCGTGATTTTACTCATCTCTAGCTTCATTTTGGTACTTGAGATCGTCAATTTGGACTTAAGCAGAAAAGTTATGAAGCTTTGAAAATTCCCAATCCCAGGCCATTTTCAGTTCGCGACGGCGGCGGCATGGCGGCGGCCGGAATCTGACAGGGATGACCGGTGCTGACGTCATCGAACCGGAGTTGGACCGGCCTTCTTGGCGATATTGAACTTATTCGAACCAGGACTTAACTGGCTTGTCGGCGATGGCCAGAAACCGGCGAGCGAGCAGCGTTAGCGGCAGGCTGAGCGAGTTGACGGCTTGAACCGAGCCGAGTTGACCGGCTGACCCGGCTCGGTTGACCAGCTAACGCGTGAGCGTAGCGTGGGGTCGCGCGGGTGGAGCCATAGGCAGGCCTTCAGCGCGTGAGGGCGCGTGGGAGGTCCTTTGCCGAATCTGTTTCACGTGTCGACTCGTGACGACGTGTACTACCTCGGGGTAGTATGCATGTTAATTTTTGAGGTGTTTTGGACCTCCAAATTAAGAAAGCAAGGGATAGGTGTAATTAATTGGGTGTTCGTTGCCTTTTTTGAGTTAATCATTGTACCGGTGATTTCTCATATAGGTGGGGCCTATCCGAGAGGACTACCGGGAGCTACCCAAGACGAAGTGCTTCGACCCGGCTACCTACAGGTAGTGAGTGGGTCTTTCTTTGATAATGTATATATATACGTATGGTTTTCCAACGCTTTCTTAAATTGTTAGCGTAGTACACATATTCATTACGTGTGTTGGAGGTAGAACACTCGTACTATATTGTCATGCATGATTTTATCTTCATTGCTCCTCAGTAGTTGTATAACACCCTAGGTATAGTACTCAGTCTACCGTGGCGAGACTAGCCTTGGCGTTGAGGAGGTTTGTCCTCAGTACCGCTACAGCGACATTGGATCCGCTATAGGTACTAGCTGTCTTAGGTTGCACTAGGCAACTCGGACTTGTGTGACGCACATTTGTGCAGTGGTTAGCACTAGACTCGCGTCATTGGAGTACTTGGCGTATTGTTACATACCACAAGCTTGTTCATTGCATGGGATTTGGCCGCGGACATGTGTGTTTACATACGGCGAGCAAATATAGTAAATGATGTATGGGAGTACTCGAATGTTTTAATTGAAAATGTTTTGAGGTTCGTAAATGCGGGCATATTATTTATCCAAAGTATACTTGTTTTCTTGAGGGTTACTAGTTTTTGAAAACAACGGCTTTTGGCAAACTTTGCTTTTGACCCACTCACCGTTTTAATGTTTTCGCCTCCAGGTTAGTTGGTTGGGAGCTTGCGACGTCGTTGGCGCGGTGGTATGTGAGTGTAGGATTTCCCCTACGTTTGTGTAAATTTGTATCCCTAAATTCCTGTGTGTATTCTTTTAATTCCTTCCGCACTCCTGATTGTTTCAATTCACTATTCTTTTGACCTTACTTCTTTTGGCTTTCGTCACGCTAACGCGTGTGGCCATCACCTCTCGACACCTGGCTCGTCCGGGATCGGGATGTGTCATATTGTTCCTGACTTTATATACATTCCTAAAAATTCTATGTTTTGTTTTTCTAATGCTATTTTATTTTTGCTAATCACAATACCATTATTGATAAATTCTTGTAAAATTATTTCTAAATGTTTTCTATGTTCATTTCTATTTTTACTATGTACTAAAATATCATCTACATATACACTACAAAAACTGTCATATTTCTTAAAAATTTGATCCATCTTTCTTTGAAAGATAGATGGTGCATTTTTCAATCCAAATGGCATGACAAGCCATTCAAAATGTCCTTCTGGACAAGTGAATGTTGTCCACTCAATTGATTCTTCTGCTCATCTTATTTGCCAAAATCCTGATTTACAATCAAACTTACTAAAATATTTACTCTCTTGAATTTTATTTATAAGCTCATCTTTATTTGGTAATTTATAACTATCTTCATATGTATTATCATTTAATCTTTTATAATTATATACTATCCTCTTTTTAATTCCGAATGTTTTCTTATTATGAAGGCTGATGATCTATGTCTAGACTTTGAAGGCCTAATTACTTTTAAATTTATAAGCTCCTTTATTTGTTGCTCAAACTCTTGCTTATCAAGTAAATTGCAAGGCATGTCTGCTGTCTTAATTGTTAAATCTGGATTAATTATATCTAATTTTGCTAATATTTTATTTTTACTCCAATTTAATTAAGGGCCTTCTCCTATAATTCTAGTTTGTTCTGCTAATTGTAACAATTCTTCTAAACTTTTTGGTCTATCTAGCTGTAATATTTCTACTGGAGTTATTTCTTCTATAACTGGATATTCATGCTCAAATTAATATTTCCTCATTAAAGTCTTCTATATTATTATGTTCTTCATTTTTATTTGAATTTTCTAAATAGTAATGATCTTGACTAATAGACTCTTCTATACTTATGCTTTTATAGGACTCTAAAGTATTACTTTGGTCAGTTATAGTTATACCTCTCTTAAAAAATGTTATTGCTGGGTTCATAAACAAAAAACCTGGTATACTTTTTAAAAAGTTTAAACCTATAATAAAGGAGTATGATCCAACTGGTGAAATAAATGTTAATGGTAAATTAAATTGTTGTTTTTCTATTTTAATAGACTCATTATTGATGCAATGTGTTAAATATAAACAGGTCTCTCATCAAACTGTGTTATTCTTACTGGTTTTGCTAATTTCTGTCTATACTTTTCTGGTATTAATTCTTCTCTTATGACACTCTTTGTGCTTCCTGTATCTATCATGGCTATTGTTTGTATTTTATAGTCTTTTGCTAATTCTATTTCACAATTTATAGTAATCAGTGAACTATTTTTTGGCTTTTCAATATTATGAACACTATTTCCTAATATTTCAGTATTTTCTAGTGATTCTGCTGAATTAATCTCTAATAACTTATTATTATAACAAGATTTACAAAATGTAGAATATTTATTATAATATTTTTCTGCTACTAGCTTACTACATTTATGACATTTTTCTGGCCAACCTAAATTAACATATTTAAATTCTTCTTCATGTTCTTCTTCTATAAATACACACATATATTCATCTATATCACTATCTGAATTACTATAGTACTCTGAATCTGAATTTATCATATTAATACTTTCTACACTATAAATACTCTCATTATCACTCAAATCATCTAAGCTATAAATTGATTGTATATCTTCATCTTCTTCTAATTTAAATAAGTCCATTAAATATACTTTATCTCGTGGTTGCTTTCCTAATTTTGGACATTTGGGTCTAATATATCCCATTTCTCCACATAAATAACATTTGCAATTACTTTTATCTTTAGGTGCTTTATATCTTCTTATCCAAGGTTTACTACTTCTTTTCCTAAATTGTTTAGGAATATATTTACGTTTTCTAAATGTTCTAGAAGGTCTTATGCTAAAATTTTTATTTTGCTTATAGGGTTTATATGACTTATAATTCTTCTTATAAATTTTCTTATGCTTATTTTTCTTATGGCATCCATATTGTTGTGGCAAATCTATATTTTTACAACTCATGTAAAATTGTTTCCTAATCTGTCTTTTTGCTTTTATTTGGCTACATTCTTGTCTAAGTATATCATATACATGTTGAATTCTAGGTCCTATTGCAATATTATTTTTCTTTGGATGTTTTTGCCATTCATTCCAAATTTTTTCACCTATTGGTCCTTTTATCTTTGTCATATATGTATCTAGTAAATTAATATCACTAATTCTTCCTGTTCTTCCTAAATATTTAAAGAAATCTGATGTATAATCTGCTATATACTGTAAATCACAAATATGTAATTGTTCTAAATTTCTAATAGCTCTTATTTGCTCTTCTTCATTTCTTCCATCTAATCTATTATGATCTAAAAATTCTTGTTTAATTAAATTAATAAAACCATCTATATTAAAACTTGTTTTTGCTAACTGATGTTGTTCTGGATCTAGTACTTTCCATGATTGAAAATAATCAAAAACTAAGCCATCTAGAGTATGCTCAAAATAATCTAACATGTTTTGTGAATTACTAAAATCTAACATTAATGCTGCATGCACACAACTTTTTTCTCATCTCTCTATTGTTTTTTCCCAATCTTGTGGATCTACATTATCTAAATTTAATATATTTCTTGCAATATTAATATGCTCAAGTCCTTTCATATATGGTATCCTGTTTTTCTTAGGTGGTCTAAGCAAATTTTCATTCATATAATTTACTCCTCCTTGTTCAGTATATTGCTCACTTGATGGTCTCAAAAATTGTTGGTCTGTTCTAGCTGTGTATCCTGGACCACTATCTACTCTTGATGCTGATGCTCCACTTTCTTCTGATGGGTTACAATCAATTTTTAATTCTAATAAATTATTGTATTCTTCTGCTCCTAAAATATGTTCTACACTTATATTCAAAATTAATTTTTTCATTTCTTCATCTGAAATCTTATACAATTCTAAATCATATGTCTTATATTTTTCTAAATATTGTTCTTCATCTAAATTATCAATATCTTCTATAAGTTTATCTACAATACGATCAAAATTTTGCTCAACTAAATTAATATCTAAATTATCAAAAGCCATATGAATACTCTCACGAATGCTCTCAATTTCACTCTCATCATCTTCTAAATTATCTATTTGCTTATAATTACTAAATCTAATTGTTGCTTCTCCTGCATTAGTTTCATAAATTTGTGCATGATCTGGTTGTCTATTTTTTGCTACTTGTAAATTTGGTAATGTCCATTGGGTTCCTTCTAAAAAGCTATTGTCTACGGGTTTTGCTTCTATCATATTAACATGCTTACTTCCAAATGTTTGAACCAAAATTTGAAATTCTAAATTAAACTTCTGATTATATTTATCTGACACTTTTCCTATATACATTAGGCTAATACATAAATTCTTATATTCTCCTTTCATATTATAATTTTTTGTTCTTATGCTTACTTTAATATATTTACTAAATTTTTTAATATTCATAACATAATTTGGAATACAACCTATGACTGCTAAATTTGAACTTAAATCAACTTCAGCTGTTGCTATTGATGCTTGTTGGTGATTATCCCATCTGTCATCATATATGTAAACTAAAGCTTTTGTGCCTACTTGTGCTCTAGTTAAACCTGTTATGCCAATCATAATTGTGCCTATGTGAATTTGACTAAAATGTGATTTTCTTAATTGATTAACTGCTTCATTACTCAGCAAATTAAGTGTGACTTCTTTATCAATACAACTAACTTCATGTTGACTGATGCTACTTACAATTTTATTTCTATTTTCAAATAATCCTAATTGATACAAACTATATTTATTTTTTTGGGTTCTCTCAAATCCTTTTCTAATGAATTCTCTTCTGCTCTAACTATTTCTTTTCCTTTTCTCCTGAAGAGTTCCATTTTCTATTATCAAAGGGATTAATTTTAGGTCTTCTAGTATGATTATTTGTGGTTAAAGTTAATTTTTCTAATTTTTGTAATAAAGATGGTGGAAGTGATGAATGTGTATTATGTAAGACTTTATTAATTTATGCTATTTGTTCCTCAATTTGATCTAATTTTTCTGATAAATTTAAAACTAGTTGAATAATTAAATTATTTTGTCTGATTGGAATATTACTACTAAGTACTTGTGGTGAAAAATTTGTTAAACCAACTGGTTCTTTATCTAACTTACCAACTTCTTGTAAAGCTTGAATATATTTTTTATTAGTTCGAGAATCGGTCATCAAACTAATAATCTATCTATTTTATTGTGCAACTTATCTACTTGCTCAATTAACTCTTTTTGTACTAATTGAATTTTTTGAACTTCTAATTTTAATTGTTCAACTATCTCTAATGATTTAATTTCTACTTGCTTAGGATTACTTTCTATTAGCTCAATAAGTTCTTTTATCTCTCTTTTGCTTGGAAATCTCTGAATATTTCTATTATTATCTTCTAATTGAGATGTAATATAATCTAAATTTTGTTTTATAGTTTTTACTGAATTTTTCTGAGAATAATCTAATAACTGATTTAATAAATTATTATGTTTAATATTTTCTAATTTTATATTTTCAGCTTGGCTAATAATAAGATCTACAATACTATTTGCTTGTGGATTTTCTTCATTATGCAAAATATGATTATGCTTTCTTAATGGAAAATAACAAATTAAACTATTTTGATCTAAAGTGATTTTTCTTTTTTGTTGCTCACTAATTTCTAAATTAAGATAATCTATCATAAACTAAAGTCTTTCTTTCTCTAAAATTATTGCTAATTGATTTCTTAAAAACTTTTTCTCTCCTATAATTTTCTAAAGTATTAGTAGTTGCTTTACTTGCTGCTAAAATATTATGTTGAACTTCCTTATCTTTTCTAGAAAAACTAGGATGTTCTATAACACTAAGATAAAACTTTTGCTTCTTAATATTTTTTCTTATTTTCTTATAAATATATGCTAAATGTGTCTTAGTACTAGTAATAGTAGGATGTATATAACAATGAACTCCTGGTAATTTTGGTTAACAAGGTCTACAAGGACAATAATATACGATATTGTTCATGCAAAATAAGTGTTTGTGTGATATCAGTTGTGTTGATGACTTCCATCCTCAAAGTACTTTACTATTATAATTATACTATTAAAATGCCAAACTTGGCTCTGATACCAAATTCGAAGCCGGACTGTAAGATAGTAGGATGGCCATTATAACAACTTAGACATATAACCTTGCACATGGAACTCGACATGTTTAAGCATGAAGGCCACTCACAATGCAGGTATAGGCCACAAGGGCTGAACTCAGAGGTACTGAGAACTCAGAGGTACCCTGGTTAATGTCCAGTTATTTGTATGGCAAGCATTCAACTATAATAGAGTGCTCGAACAAAGTATGATCGTCAGTTTAGCAAGATAATAATATAACTACAATAGTGTTTCCCTGTTTTGGACTGGAAGTCTAATTAAACAAACACACTAAAGTAAAGAAAGAAAACTTAGGATTGAATATATACACTTGCTCTTGTATTGATGTACAAACACCCTAAAACTTACTTAAGATTGAATGATTACTTGAATATATACACTTGCTCTTGTATTGATGTACAAAGTTTACAAAGGATGTTTACAATTATGGAAGAAAGCTTTGAAAAATAAAGGAATGCTCTGCTCTGTAAGTGAGTGAGGTTGTATGATTGTCGCCCGCTCTGTCTGAAGAAGTCCCTTCTATATATACAATTATGGACTTGCTAGAGTACAAAAGAACTTTTCAAAAAGTGTAAGAGTGATTAATATCACTATTTCTAAAAGTGAATCTTATTATTCGTAAACCTGATACTTTTCTCATAAATCTAATGCTTTTTCTTTATTCTTGCTTTTCTGTCTTCTTTTTACTTTTGTCTGATTCCTTTAAATTATTATGCCCAATTTGGGTATTAAAGAAAAGTTTTGCCTTAAATATTAAAACTGTACGGATAGGGGTGTTTTCATTAATTTTCCCTTTATAATACTCCCATCAATCAATGAGAATATTCGAAACTACTAACGAATTCTTGACATTCTCATATGGATTAAATAGTCATAAAAAGTTTTAGGATGATTATGAACCTTTCAAATGATCCAACACGAGCCTTGTGTTGGACCTCAGATTTGGGAGAGTAGTATTGATTTTAACTACGCGTTTAATCTAATTAAATTGGTATGTTCTATTGGGCGTTGAACCCAACTACTCCAATATGCATGTTCACAAACTAAAAGGAGTACAAAAATAAAGAGTAGGCTTAAGCCTTTTTACAACACTTGCTCTTAACTAAAGAAGGACTTATGTCCTTTTACAACAAATTTGATTTAATCAAATTACAACCAAAATCTAAACTACACAATCTCAAAGTTCAAACAATTTGAGGCGGCCAATCACATAGCTTAGTTATCGTAGGCCTTAGGTTCATAATCACCCATTCACAATTAATCACATTAATATGAAAGCAACTTAAACAATTGGTTCTTTAATTCATAGAATTGATTTAAATGGAGTTAAGTTAAAATGAAAATCCAATTCTCATTTAAAAAGATACAAAACTATTTTGTTCTCAAACTAATAGGAGTCATAATGCAATAACCACAACATTTGGGCTAAAATGTAAAACCACAAACTTTTTAGGGCCACTTTGTAAATATACAAACTTTTGAGGTCAAAATGCAAATACTATAAAGTTAAGTAACAATTTTTAAAAATTGCAAAAGAGCTCAAAATGGGCTCCACCATGAGGATGGCAGGCCTAGGCATTTTAGGAGGAGGATGAGAAGTCAAACATCTCTTCCTTACTTTCTAATGCACTCATCACCTTTGTGATATTTTGAGTCACGTTGCCTAGTTGTGCAAAATTTGTCACATAACTAGGGAACACTAATCCTTGTTTAACTAATTTAAACAAGACTCAACACTTAATCAAATTAAGGTGAAGAACATCTCAAGAATACCAAGAACATAACCTTGAACACAAATTTCAAGATTGTATCATTCTTAGTGTTTTCAAACCAAAATAAAGATGACAAGTTCTAGACTTTCTAGCTCAAGTGTTTGTGTAAGTTACAAAAAAAAAAAAAAAACACAAACAATCCAAAATCCCAAAATAGCCAAAGCCCCCATGTGAAAAGCCCCTAATTTTAGCTCCAAAATTCATGTCTTTTCAACCACATCTACAACACTTGAGATGAGTAACTTTCATGCAACAATTACAAACAAAGAGAAAAGAATAAAGCTTGTAACATTTACAACATTCAAAACACAAAATATGAATATCAAAACACAAAAAGATTCACCAAACTCTAGGCCTAGGCTTTGATACCACTTGAAGGAAAACTTAGTGAAAACTAGAACATTTGAGCAAGTCATGCATATAAATTAACACTTAAATTAACCATGCACGCAAAAACTAATCCCATGACTTTCAAAGCCTAGTGAATGGTGAACCATTACTCTTATTAAAGAGAGGGTATGAGCTTATTATCCTTGAAGCTAATCCTTGTTTACACAAGTAAATCACCCAAATGGAAGGCCTTCAAGTTCACTCAAATCTCCTTGGATACTTCCTTGAGTCTTTGCTTCCTTGACTTGCCTCTTGCTTCCTTGATATGCTCCTTGAGAATTTGACGAATAGATTCTCCAAAACTTCCAAAGTTGCAAATGTGAAGACCTATATTTTCAAAAAACACTTATATATGATAATTATATGTTAAGTAGTGCGATTAATTTCATTTAACATTGTATTGTTATCCGTTTAAACTTTTCAGTTGATAATTTGTCAATTATTTTATTTAATTTCCTACTCTAATTGGTCATTGGGATCCAATTAGGTCAAATGATTTATATGGTAGTATTTTTACTTTTCATTTGGTGTTATATTTACATATTATTCTATTTTATTTATAATACTTTATTGAGTTGTATGTTTGTTCCTAGCCAATTAAAAGGCTTTTAGTTCATGAGTTCTTCTATTTAAACTCCACTGCTTATTTAAGTTCATCTCATTTTCTATCTACACTTCCACTAAAAAATTAGAATTTAAACCTTTTCTTAGTACACTACATTTATTCCCAAATTACCCTTTAAACTTTAACACACCACATCCCAACAAAAAAAAAAATCTGCTCTCTAACCAAATGCCAAACCCACCATGCCTTGTCCAACATCTAATGTAGAATCAACCTTACTTTTCCAGTCTCCACCATACTGTGTGCATATATTTTTTTTTAATCCATAATAATTATCATTCGAATTCACCACTGGTTCTATAAATGCATGAGACAAATTCAAGGTTATTAACTGAAGTGTGGAGAAAAGTATGGGAGGGAGAAGATGAAACCATAGAAATTTTTTGTTCTAATAAAAAATTAGGGTTTGTGTGGGTGTAGATAGAAATATTATTTTAAGTTTTAAGTAATATGTCCTATTTTATCTTTTTACCCAATTAAAAAAAAAAGTAAAGTTAATTACTGGGGTTAACTTAGATGAGTAGTGGGGTTTAAATAGAAAAACTCTCAATTCATTCTCATTTATAGAGTTTGCCGACTTTACTGCTCTAAATAGAAACCAAGGGGCCTGCATACAAAAGAACGAAACGAAAACAGAGAGAGAGAGAGAGGGTAAAGTCTGAGTACAACTGAATTACTGGGAGTAGAATTGTTGCCGGACAGTGAGTTGTGAACAAGAGTAGAAGAAATCACTAAGGAAGAATTGGAGGATGCCATACTTGGATGGTTAAGACAAGTGCAGTCGCAAAGCTCTTGAAAGTTTGTTTTCTTTTCTCTGATGTAGCTATTATTGTCTGATTAGCTCTATATATATTCATATTTGTTTAGTACACTTTATAGTAATTGGCCATTTTGTTTTAAGGGATGAAAGGGTTACGAGCATCAGTATGTAGTTGAATATAATTTTTAATTAATCTCAAGTTTGTGTTTAAGGTTATGGCTGCTTTACTAGGCCTTTATTAAACGGTTTGACAAATAGTATATAAGAGATTGATATTTTCCCAAACTACTTTGTAGTTATACAGATTACGTTGATTTGATGAAAATATGGAATTAATTTCTTATGATCATCCTATTTATATATGTATATACAGGTTTGTATATACTTTGAACTAAGCCAAGCAATTTTCCAAACTATATATATATATAGCTATTGTATACTGTTTTGGCTATCTCAAAGAAAGCAGTATGTTGGTATTGGATATTATATAATACCAATCGGACAAGGCTTTTATACAACTATAAAAGGATTTCTTCACTTATCGAACTGTTTATATTATAAATTACTCTGTAATGATTATTTCTGCAAAAAAAATCAACTACAACTAAGGTCGTTTAGTAAATCAATTGCAACAAAAAGATGGACAGTTCGTAATACTTTTATTGAATTTGCCATATATTTTTATACAGTTCGATTGGCACGCCCTGACTCGAATATCCAGGTGGACACCCAAAAATCGAGGTGTGCTGGCCGACAACTCCGTAGGGTGACGAGAGCTATTTGAAGGAAGATGTGTAATTTAAAGTAAGAAAAAAAAGTTTGATTAAAAAAAGGATTGAGTAAGCAGAAGTGTGTGAACCAATAAATGAATATCAGAGCATCTAACTTTACAAAGCGGAAGTATACTAATGTGAATCATCCGAAGATGGTAATTACAATTACTAAAGAAAAATTCCTACAATGAAGAGGGAACTATGTCACTGAGTCCCGACGTCAAGAGCTCCAAAACCTACTAAAACTTGGAGGGGGGCAAAAACAGAAAAGTGTGAGTGGGCAAAAATAATAGTTTTCTAAAACCTTTACTTTTCCAAAAGTAATAACCCCTCTCTGTAAATACCCGTAACTTTCAAAATCATACTACGTAGTAAGTATGAAAACCAGCATAAAAGTGGAAAGTCAATTATTTCCTAAGACGGGTAAATAACAATAAAACCTCAATATAAAATCTTTCAAAAGAAATCAACACGTGGAAATCAACAAGTGAAATCCAAAAGCAGCACAAATTTCCATGGCATCAGTGAAAGCAGGTAAATCACAAAATCCCAGATAAACAGATATGGTATGCTCATTAGATAATCTAACATACGAGCTTATGCAGAGATATTCTAACATGAACAAGCTGGGTGTATTAATCTACGCTGAAGTACTACATACACGTGAAGTTGGCGCTCAGCGCATCACAACGAGTTCTAGAAGTAAAAACAACTAGAACAAGCTGACACCTACAATGGTCCAAAGTGAATGTATTGGTGCATGTGAACATACATGTGAAGCTGGTCCTGGCCCCGGACAGTACTAGACACCGTATAAGCAATCCTAAATGAGCAGGTAAACATATAAAAACATGTCATGGATAATATCTCAAATCTCGTATCTCATAACAGGGTATCGCATAAAGCGTAACGTTTCTAAAGTAAGGTGAGTAGTAAAACGTTCCAAGGTGAGGTTCACAATAACATAATCAAATCATCGATAACTCGTTAAAACGTTTGAATTTCTAAAACAAAGTAAGCTAACAATGTATAACATAAAACCCGTTTCGCAATCATACGTAAAGATATAATTTATAAAGCAAAGCTTGCTCACAGTGACCGTAGTCGTAATCCCTTGCTTGTATGCTCTCCGTAGTCCTCGGGTTGTCACTCCTAAAGTGAAACAAACTCAAACTTAGTAAACTAAACCAAGACTACAAAGAATACGAAAAACGGAACTCAAGTTAAGAGTTTCGGTGTCTGAAAATCCAAGTACAGCGTAGCGGGCAGTCGTGCGCCGCCGCACACACTGTTACCACACGCCGACAAATGGTCACCACGCGCGGTCAAGAGCATGCAAGCTCTGGTTAAGTGTTGGTTACACGCGTGGGCCGTTAACTTTAACAGAAGATTCTAAATATTTAACCGAATATTCTAACGGCGTTAAAGAATATTTTGTTAATGTCGTTAGTCAGAGGAAGGAATATACCTTGGAAATTAACGGAATATGCTAACACCGTTAAGGAATATTCCGCCGCTATTACAGAATATTCCCTCGTCTCCTTCTTTTCACCGATCGCCGTCCGCTGGCTGAAGTTCCGTCGAAAACTGGATTTTTCGTCGGAATTCTTCACAGAGATAGAACAAGATCAAAACCCAACCATTTTTCATGTATTTTATACCAAAATGAAGCTTAGGAGACGAGGAACTCGAATTCACCTAACTTGAGGTCAAATGGTGGCCGAAGATGGCCGGAAAAAGGCTTGAAAGCCTCGACCCAAAATTGAACTTTGGAGATTTGTAGACTACGAGGCAGATTTGAGCATGCTGGATCTTGGGACGATGGGGAGTTGATTCGTGACCTCGATCTTGTCCAAATCGAGAAGATAAGGCCGAGAGGGCTGTCGGATTCTCTGCAACTGGTCGGGGAAGTCGCTCCTTGTCGGAGCTCCTCGAATCATGATCTCCAGTTAGATTTTATGAAACAGAGGTCGAGAATGAGTTCGTGGTGAGGTGAGGGTCATGATGGTGGTAATTTGGGTGGTCGGGTTTTGACGAGTGGTGGTGGAGCCGCCGTTGTTTGTGTTGGTCAGGGGAAGAAACGGGAGAGAGAGATGAGGGAAAGAGAGAGAGAGTGAAGACAGGGTGAGGGAGAGTGCACGGTGAAGAGAGTGGGTGGGTCCTACTGGACCCTAAATCCAAACATAAAATACATTTAATACAATTATCTTGAAATTATGAGAATGCCCTTGAACTTAATGTTCCGCATAATCTTCATTTCAACTCCAAATTCCGTTCCGTTCGCATCCATGCGTTCATGACGACGAGCACAACAAGAAAAAGTTAAGAGAAAAGGTCGTACGTGTCACGACACGAAGGGCAACAAAAGTCAATACTTACCCTTTTAGGGGTATTTTGATTAATTCACACCTTCTGGAAATAAAATACTAAAAATTGCAAGACAGTTGTAACATCGATGTCTAAACGATCTCATATTTTATTAATTTTTTACCGAAATGATCTTTATATAGTGATTCATAAGCACAAAGTTCTGTGAATGGTTCACAGAGTATTTTGAAGATGAACTCCTCCTCATCCTTTGAGGAGCCAAGTTAATTACATAACTTTATATGCAATAGGAAGGATTCAGAGCCATTCAGTTTCTTTATGGGTAAAAAAAAATTGTCAAATTTGAAATTTCTTTGCCATTTTGACTGCCATCCAAATAGTTCAATTTTAGCGAGTGGCAGATTATCTTGGTCTTACTTTTTAACGTACTGCGTTCCGAGTTCAAATTCTCTCTCTCCATTATAAGTGCCAAAGAGGATTAGTGGAAAAATGGGGGGTTCAAAAAATTGAAGAAACGTCCAATACTTTAGTCTTCCAGTACTGTGGTATGTACAGATTAAGTTTAAAAATTACACACGTGTGTGTGTGTGTATATATATATATATGTATAAAAGAAAATTCAAAAAACGTTTACCATGTGGCATGTGTTAGTTTTCCAGTTTATGGTGACTTGCTTTGCATTTAGTGCCTTTATTATTGGCCATGGTGATTGAGGATAATTTTCAGAAAGCAATCTCCCAATGCTTTAACCAAATCTTCAAATACATCGCAGTTCAAATACTTTAATCCATTTCTTCTGCCCCTTTTCTTATTTTATTCTATGAATTAACATAAGCTAAATTTAGCCACCGACTCACCAAGTCTTGATTAGATCGTGAAAGCTACCATACTGTCAATATAATAATTAAGCTGCTGCTTGATTAAGTATTAAACACCAGTACAATTAAAAAAAAAATATTTCCTTAACTTTTAGGGCCACTCTTTCCAAAATCCTATTCGTTAATTGTTCTTCCTATTAGAATAAAGGATATATTGAATTAGGATTTTGAGAGATTCTAATTATTTTTATAAATTCAGAGATATTCAATTAGGATTTTAAGTGATTATTTGAAAGTGTAGGTATATTCAATTATGATTTGAAGAGAGTTAATTAAAATCCACATATATCCAGGTGTCTTCAATCGGATTTTAAGAGAGTTTATAATATTTCAGGTGTATTCAATTATAAATTAATTTTAAAGAATTTTAAAAAGTTGGAGAATTCGAGGGAATTGGAGAGATTATGTAGTGCATTTTAAGCATTTACAAATCTCACTTCTACCTATGAGAATTTGAGGAAATTCACTCAAAATTTTATATGAAATATCTAGAAATCAATTAAACTCCATCAAAATCCATGGATTTATAAATCTATTAAAATCTCTCAAAATTCCAATTGGCACCCCATAAGACTGAATGTCACATCCCGGACCTACTCCGCCGTAGCACGATATTGTCCACTTTGGGCCACGCTCTCACAGTTTTGTTTCTAGGAACTCACGAGCAACTTCCCAGTGGGTCACCCATCTTGGGATTGCTCTAGCCCAAACTCGCTTAACTTCGGAGTTCCGATAGAATCCGAAGCCAGTGAGCTCCCAAAAAGCCTCGTGCTAAGTGGAGGTGGGCATGTACATATAAGGCACATCACCCCCTCTCCGTTGGTCGATGTGGGATGTCACAATCTACCCCATTTAAGGGGAACCCGGCGTCCTCGGCGGCACCTCCGTACCGAACGGCAGAGTGGCTCTGATACCATTCTGTCACATCCCGGACGAGCTCCGCCGTAACATGATATTGTTTGCTTTGGGCCATGCCTTCACAGTTTTGTTTCTGGGAACTCACGAGCAACTTCCCAGTGGGTCACCCATCTTGAGATTTCTCTAGCCCAAACTCGCTTAACTTCGGAGTTCCGATGAAATCCGAAGCTAGTGAGCTCCCAAAAGGCCTCGTGCTAAATAGAGGTGAGCATGTACATATAAGGCACATCACCCCCTCTCCGTTGGTCGATGTGCGATGTCACACTGAAAGTAGAATCACATCATTAATCAAAGCCGGTCTTCGGTCTATGCTTGATTAGCAGGCCTTCGGGCATTTAGGTGATTCATTCAGTGACGCTGACCTTAGCCTGAAATAAGAGTATGTGCGAATATAGAGTCTTTTGACTAGCCCTGTTTTAAATAGAAGTACCTGCGGGTACAAAGTCTTTTCTACTAGCCTCTATTTCAAGTCGTTGTTTACAGTGCGTTCGATCCCGTCAGCTCGACCAGACTTGAGTAGCACGTCTATGGATGTCTATCTTTTCAAGCGAATCTTCGGATAATGATGTGGTAGAAACTAACACACAAATTTAAAACCCTATTAATGTAATCGTAGTATGGATAAGTAGGGATTGTTCTAGGCCGGGGATTAGAGGGCTTTGCTAATCACTTAAAACAAATAAAGACTAACTAATTAAAACAAATAACAAATGAAAGGAGGGGGGGGGGGGGGGGGAATTGGTTTGAAACAAAATTAAATAAAATTGAAACTGAATTCAAAAGCAAATGAATGTTAACAACGACAAGGGTGGTTGACAAGGGTGAAAAGCTAGCTAGAAGGTCCTTCTCCACACACAACATATATGCATACAAATCAATCTCCAATTATTCTTCCTATAAACCATGAATGATAATGCCCCAAGTTAACCATGAACTGCACTAATTAACCGTTAGATTTTCCCAAGTTCATTGAATTGGACTCAGCGACGCAACCAAATTATTTTTATCAAATTCCCTATATGAACTGCATAATAGAGATATATATCAAAAATCATTAAGTTCTGTGAAAATCATAATCATTGACATCACATTCGTAACTATGAACTGCATGATACTCATGCCAGGAATTTACTTAACGCAATCGACGTCCCTTCGATTTTTACTACTTATGAATATAAGTTCATAACTATTAGGTGAAACTCCCTTATATTCTAGCTCCAAACCCTAGCATGCAAACTAAGTAGGCCTCCTTAATCAACACACAAGGATAAGTTTTCTATACATCAGATAAGCAAATCACATTCACGATTCATGGAACAATAACTGCATGTAATCAATTCATATCACATATATGTTCATGACTTTGAATTCCCCTCTAGCTAAAACGAAATTAGTTCCTCATATTCACAATGAAACAAAAACAATTAAAACTAAACATTGAATACATAAGATAGAATACACCTAAAACTCTCCAACTATCCACAGGTCTTGAATAGCTAGCACAGCTCTAAGCTCTTCTTCTCCTTCCTTCCAAAACTACGGCACAAACTATATTTTCTGACTTTTAGCTCTTGTGTACTGGATTTTGTCAAATTGGTCTTCTTTTTATGATTTACGCGTCTCCTGATGATTGAATCATTAAAGGACTCTAAGAGCACGAGTTAGAGAAAGTTTAGATCTCCTTAGACCTCCTTAATTCATCTGAATGAAGTGTAGAAACACGCACAAAACAGCTGTCATGTTTTGTCCTCATAACCTAATCCAACTAGGACTCTACGGCCTATTTCGACCTTTCCTCACTAAAACAGTGATAACTAATTATAGAAGTATCAAAATCGATATGTGTAAAATCCTGTGGAAACTAGACATCCAGAGATTTCCAACCATATATGGCATGACACGTAATTCATCCTGAGGAATTCTGGGTGCTCTGTCGAAGTTGACAGTTATGCACAGCACTGTCCAATTTTCACTCGGACTCCACTTTGCAATTACCTTGTCTTCCAAGCTTCTATCTTCACTCTTTAGGAGAAAATAAAGTCCTTTAGAAATCAGGTTCTCAAATGTCCTCATATGAAAATGAATCCCCCTTGCAGATGGAATTTAGGTAGAAAAGGATGATGATAGGGTTATGATAAGATAAGATAAGGTTTTGGATGATGTTCCTTCCTTCTAGCTGATTCCTTATCTTCAATGTCTTGAATTAGATTCTCCATCTCTTTAGCACATTCCTAGCCTCATTTGAACCTCAAAAACGTCCATCCACCTTGCTCCATACATATGTTATCCATTCCAAGCCCAAAACTGCTCTAAAATGCTCCAAAATGCCTTTTCTTGCCAACTTTGTCATTTGGACCTACAAACACACGAAAATAGCTTAAAACACTATAATAAATAGAAACTAACTTAGTAAATGCAAGGAAATAGGCTAACAAAGTCGCATAAATATGCTCCTATCAGATAATCCTCACTGGTAGACTCTGTCTACGGCGTTCGCTCCATAGAAGTTATTGGAAAAGCAGTTCCACTCGCGAAGTTCGCTTTGCATAAGTCTTTGGATCGATATTGGTTCCACTTGCGGCGTTCACTCTGTAAAAGCCTTTGGGACAAGGAATGCCGAAAAGTTTTCAGTAGCCCCGTCAATCTGTCATCAACTGGGAACGCCTAGCAATGATGGTAGGCCAAAACGTGTTGTCATAACATCCCGTTGGACTATCTTTGACTTCACGGCACCATAGCATCCCGTTGGATCATCTTTGGCGTAGTTGTCTTTTTCCATTTCATTCTCATTGGGAAAATGTTGACAGCCTGAATTGGCAAAGAAGTAGGAGATTTGCACCTTGACACCTTTCGGGTTCTAAACGTAAACACTCCTATCCTCACAGCGTTTATCCTTCGGGAACAAGAACAAAACAAGAAGCAAACAACGACAGTTCTCATCATGTCTTCCTAAGGGAAGCATGAAGTTCTCTCTTATTTGAGAGAGCAGGGACCGAGATCTAACTAAAGCTTACATGCTTGGCCTACCTCAGAGTGCACCCTGCACATGTAGGGCTAGCAACCTCTTCGATCTGTGTTCCTTGTGTCTCTCAGCACTAGAAGGAAGCAGAACGGCCCTAACTCTGCAGTTTTGAGACTTAGCCTACAACTTTTAACTCGCAGAGGGCAGTTTATTGCATAGAAAACTATACTTTGAGCTTGCTTTTTTACTCTTGTCTATATGCAAACCCTCAATCTATAACTGACGAGCTGACCTTTCTGAGAAACAAGCTTATTTTTCCAAATTGAAGATTTAGTAGTTAATGTAGCGCTACCTTTCTAGACGACCTGGCTCAAATTCTCCAACTTTTCTGAGAATGGATGAAGAAGCAAGATGCAGAGGAAGTTCAAGGAAGCAATCGACGTTTAACATGACTTTGAAAAGAAAATTGATTGAATACTTCAATTAATTTGAAAAGAAAAGTCATTCATTCATCCATTATGAAAGAGAGCAGGCCTTAGGGCCACAGCTAAGGAAGAAACTTGTCGAAGCATCCTACCTAAAAGACAAAGAAGGAAAAACGCACCTATTCTACCATGGGCGACATACCCCTATTTTCTACCTATCTTGGAGATTGCAAACGACTACTCAAGAACTTCAGTAGATTTGTCTTCTTCCTCAGCATCAGCATCAACCTTTGATTGCATTTCTTCTGTAGCAAACGCTTTGATGGCCTTTTTAAGCAGTTCAGCCTCTTCATCAGACATAGCAAAGGACAGAGCAACACCTCAGTGGAAACCCATGTAATCAACTATACAAGCTTCTTCATCTCCTCCGTCGCCAACTTGCCCAAGCAGATCAAGATCACACTGGACAGATAACAGCTTAGAACCACGTTCAACTTACGTACCTTTAAGTAGAGTTTGAGTTTTCTCAAGCCCCCATATTTTGAAGCAGTCTTCCCCAGTATACATCTTTTCTTCTGCAAGCTTCATCAAGCTCATCAACTACCACATCATGGACTGCACCAACATTAGCTTGCACCGCAACCAACGATGATTGCAGATTTCTTTTAAATGCCTCTATCTGATTAGATGTGGGGGCAGAGGACGAGGAAGACAACATATTTTTTTCAACTTTCCATCTCAATCATTTAGATTGAAGGAGGAACTTTTCCTTGGGCCAACTCAACAGACTGCAGAATAGTTTTTACAAGCATCAAGAGTCAACTAAGCAGCCGATGTGAAGAATAGTAATAGAGGCAGAGTTCTCTTCCCCTCCAGCAAACTCTCAAGGCTCACAACGCCACCCATATAAGCGCCATTGTCAACTCTTCTAGACAGGCAGACCTTCTCATAGCAAGTCACTTCAAGCTGATGCAGACTCCTCCGTTTCAGCCAAAGTAGAGTCCAAGTCAATATTGCAAGACTCAAAAGGTATCCTTCGCATTCCTAGCTTCATGTAGATCACTTTTTGCAGGCTATGAAATCTTTGAAGTGGAAGTCCCATTTTTCGACTCTGGGATTATCACCATGCTCTTCTCTTCAGCCATCTTTAGAGCAGTAACATTAAGCTTCACTGCACTCATAGGCCAGAAATGCTCGTTGAGCATGCTCACATCCCACTGCGTAGAACACATGCTTGATCAAGTCACCAATTTGAAGCTTGAAGCCCAAAAAGTTTTGAAAGGGATGAGATAGTCCTCTACCAGCCTCACGCCAACGTCAAAAGGGAAAGACGCATCATTGCCTTTCAGGTAAGCCTTGAAAACTTTATTCCATATCTAGCCTCAGCAAACTCGGAACAAATTTCCTTACTACGAATAGGGTTTCCTCCCTGCTTGTACTTTGGAACCTCGATGCAGCTTGCAACTTTCTTTGAAGACGACGTCGCACTTTACTTGCCAAAGAAATGAAGAAAATATCAAAAGATGCACACAAGACCTTAATTTAATCCAATGCTGCTTATGTTGATAGTAATACTATAGATGGATTGGCTATTGAATTGAATTAATAAGAAAGACGAAATTCAAAAAAAAAGAATGAGCTAAACCGAATCGACTCAATAAGACCGGTTCGACTCGTGTTGCTGCTACTTGGGCAACCCACCAGTTGCACCTTGCGTGCAGCCCAGCTTGAGGAAAAATAGAAGGGAGGAAGAAGAGAAAATTTCGTACTTGAAAATTTTCTTTGTGGATTCTCTACGCAAGTCCTAAATTTTCAAAGTAAGGATTTTGTAAGACTTCAAGCAAGGGTTATCTCTTATTTATACTAAATCCTTGTGCCGAAAGAAAAGGTTTTACCCTTGATGTTGTGAGTAGACAACAATTTTCCTTTTAAAACTCGAAAACCTACCTTGACTTGGAAGAAAAGTTGTATTCAATTAGGAAATCTTATTCAATCAAGAAGCACATCTCCTTGTGTTTCCTACTTAAAGACAAGAAAATGTGGGGCATTTGTGGACAATATGCTCAATATGACGGTTTTACCTTGACGTCATGAGTAGACAACAAAATTACCCTAAGAGAATAAGACGTATCCTGCCTTAAGGTAATTGGCTTTTATGCCACTAACAGACCATGGACTTTCTGGGCCACCCATGGTAAGGGTCATGGGTTTTCTAGGCTGCACATAATACGTCCTACCATCGGGCCATACCCGGCCCAATGGTGGCAGGGCACCGACTCTCTAGAGTTTTCTCTTGGGTATCTGGCGCATTTGCGCTCTTACCAATAGGAACCTTCAAAACTGCTAGCTGGCAGGACTGCAGAGACTGACATGCATCATCAAAGACTGCCTAGTATGCTCTGCAACCTTCCCTCACAATTGTCTGTTAGGGTTTTCCCTATAAATAACTAGGTCAAATAGAGGAAACGGTAATCGCTATTTACTACTCAAAACTCTCTCAAGTTCTCTTTTCTCTCTACTACTTTTCTGACTTAGGCATTGGAGGCCCTTTGGCGGACACCCTTCTCGAGTTTTCAAAGTGTTCGTCAATTAGGCTAACGGTGTTTGTTCTCTTATTGGTGAAATTTTGTCAAATCAATCGTGTACAAAATTTGCATCCACAGACAACCTTATACTTTAACAAGAAAAAGTGTAGCTAGATAAGAGAACTAACAAGCTACCAGGCGTCGCTCTCCAATATGATTTGGGACCAATGTTTTTTCCCGCCTTCTTATAATAGAATATTGTTTTATAGGAAAAAAAAGTAACACCCATTATTAGGTAGTAGACACCCCATGCTTTAACGAGAAAAAGAGTAGCTAGATAAGAGATAACATGTTGTGGTCAGCAGCAATTCTGCTTAAACCTTTTTTTTTCTTTGTTTTTGGTTGTGGTCACTCTCTTACTTTATCGAGGAGAGCCTTCAATTCATGGTTGTGATCGCTCTCTCGCTTTGTCGAGGAGAGTTTTCGTGGTTTGTTCATTCTCATATTCTAGAGTGGTGACTGTTGTTCATATCTGAGTTAGTGTTTGTGGTTTGTGCGCTTGGCAAAGGACTATGAGAAGGAAACTTGACGTTTGTAAGAGGAGACTCATCGCAGGGCTTCTTTGCCAACGATTGCAAGATCATAAGAGGTTGATGCGGTATTTTCCTCATGGAGCCTCCACGATAGTTGTTGGGCTTGAAATGTTTAGTCCTCCTGACTATGGTTTAGGGTTTAGAACTAAGGGTCATCCATGATTAAAGAATCATATTGTATTTTTGATGTGTTTGTAATTGCAGGGTTGTGATTTTCTTTTGACATGTGTAGTCTCTTGAGTTGTTCTAAGAGATGTTTAACATGTCTATCGTATGTACTTTTTCGACTATTTTTAATGAAATTGCTTTTGATAAAAAAAAGAGATAACATGTTAATTTACATATGGATCATTAATTGCTGACGAAAGTTAAATTAAGTGCAGAAAATTTTAAATTTGATATACAAATTGAATCTAATGACATTAATTCTTGATTTTTTAGAACAATGTTGATGCTTGTTAGTAATAGAAATTAGCCTTCCCGCACGCGCGCTCGCGTATGCAGAAAGGCTTTTTTCCTATCACGGCGCGCTACACGCGACTTACAAATATAAGCAAGTGTATTAATAAAAACTTAGTGTAAAATAGCCAAAATGAATCAATTGTAGAAGAAATAGAAAGAGGATTACTTGAGGAGCACTGAGATGGTTAGAGAGACTGCAAGTTTCTCATCCAAATTTCTAAAATATGGGATTTTGAAGTCGTGGGTTTCAATTTTTTTTTCATTAGTTTTTATGTGTTGGTGAACTGCCAGTAACTGACGTGATTGATTCCAACTGCTCTTTTAAATTTTCTGTATTATTTCAATTTTTTTATTTTAATTCCTCCAGTCTTTTCTTTCCTTTCTTTTTTTATTTTTGTTTTTGTTTTTCTTTTATCTCTCTCTCTCTCCTCCCATTGTCGTGCCTATCCCTTTTCCTCATGTCATTTCTTTTTTGTTTTTTATTTGTTTTTGTTTTTTATTTTCTTTTATTTCTCATCCAAATTGCCAGAATATGAGATTTTGAAGTCGTGGGTTTCAATTTTTTTCATTGGTTTTTATCTTTTGGTGAACTGCCAGTAACTAACATGATTGACTCCAGCTGCTCGTTTAAATTTTTTGTATTATTTCAATTTTTTATTTTTAATTCCTCCAGTCCATTCTTTCCTTTCTTTTTTATTTTTGTTTTTATTTCTCTCTCCTCCCATTGCCGTGCCTATCCCTCTTCCTCCTGTCCTTTCTTTTTTGTTTTTTATTTGTTTTTTTTTCTTTTATCTCTCTCTACTCCCCCTCCTTTTCCCGCTAATTTCCACTCTTTTACTATTCTGTCCCCACTTTTTTTATTTGATTGTTTTTTGATGGCTTGTAAATGAAGGGTATTTTTGAAATTATTTGAATGTTTAATCATATGATTTTCTGCCTTAATAATATTGGGATATAAATGAAATAAATGAGAATTGAGGGTAGTAAATATTCCAAGTATGGCAAAATTAAGGACATAAGTCAAAGGGATGAGATCTGCTGTTCCCAAATTTTGTCTGCCCACCCTATGCCCGCACTGTGATTGTGACATGTGTTCCATGACTTCACTACCATTTAACTCTGTTAGTTTTAAGTGAAATAAAAAATCAAAATAAAAAACCTCAGACGAAGCCTTGAAAAATGAGAGTGTGTGGGGATCGAAAAGGGACGGCGTCGGAACTAGGGCTTCGCGCGGCCCTTCAATTTTTCTGTCTATTTTGGCTGAATCAATGGCTAAAGCTCAGAAATTGTTGGGGTAAATCTCATATCTCTATGGAGGGTATGCAAATCTAAAAGATGAGAGAATTGGGTATAAAATAAGAGAGCATGACGGGTATCCTCGGCTGGGGCATTCGTGTCGACGAAGCTCTCGGACCAGACCCTCCGCTCCCTCCACCACCTCTGCCAAGAAATATCCCCCCTCCAATTCCTTCTCCGCCGCACCTCCGTCTCCATGATCTGGAAATCCATGCTCCTCTCCCTGCTCTTCGAATACATCATCTGAAACTCCACCTCCATCACTGCCGTCTTCTCCTCCTAAGCCCTCCTCCAATGGCAGCCGCATGTGGTTTGCCACCAACGGAGCTGGGGTGGCTGACAAAAATGCGTGGGTAGGGGTTGGGGCTTTTGATTTGATTTTTTATTTCTTATTTCACTTAAAACTAACAGAGTTAAGTGGGTGTGAAGTCCTAGGACACATGTCACAACCACAATGCGGGCATAGGGTGGGCAGACAAAATTTGGGAACAACAGATCTCATCTCATCCCTAAGTCAAAAGGCATAGATTGTATTTGAAAAGGAAGAGCATTATAGATTGTAAAAAATTAAAAACGTGCAATATTTGATTCTTTCTACTTTTGTAAATCAAATATTCTACTTTTGTAAATAAGAAGTGGGAGGACCAATGAGGGTGGCAGGAGGGGATGTGTAGAAAAAAGAAAAAGAAGAATTCCCCAAATCATTTGGTGTAAGTAGAAATCTGAAAATCAAATCCACGTAACAAAATAATTGCATAAAAGACCGAACAATGACTCGATGAGGGTGGACTTGGAGAGACAAAAAATATTTGATAAAACGTATCTGAAAATCACATTAACATCAGACCAAAAAAAAAAAAAAAAATCATATTAACACATGTCTGATGGTTTCTATTACATCCCGTCCGGGAATAAAATAGTATTATTTTCCGCATCTACCTCATTGTACTTCTTATGGAAATTTCGGGGACGAAATTTTTATAAGGGGGGTAGATTGTTACATCCCGTTCTGGAAAATAATGCTATTTTATTCCCGGATGTGTAATTTGACGATTTTGCCCTTGGTTGACTTTTTGGTTGACTTTTGCGTCGTAACTCGTACGACGTTTCCAATTGTATTTTCTTGACGTGCTCGTCGCTAAGAACGTGTAGACGCGAGCAGGACGTCGTTCGGACTCCGAACGAATATTTTACGGGCGTTGATTTTACGTTAACGTTTCCCGTATTTTAATTTTTGGGCAGTTTTGGATTGTTTGGGCTGGGGCCCATTTACCTACAGGCCATGTGGCCTATCCCAGATTTTCTGGGATTTTGTCTGGGCCTTTGACCCGTGTCCCCTTCTTCTTCTTCTTCTCTGCAACACAAAACAACAAAACAAAGCATCACAAAATCTCTCAAGGCACCCCGTGCCTCTCCTCCCTCTCACTGAGCCAATCTTTGGCCAGGTGAGATCACAGACTTCTTCATCATCCTCGTCGACCTCAAATCACACTACCTGAACCTTGCAACCCAGGAAAATCAGAGAACCCAAATCGTGGGATTTTTCCGGCGAGGTTTGTCTCGGCCAACACGGCCATCCAGGCCTCAATCCAACTCGAAAACATCACCCTTGGACTTCTGGGAACCCTGGGATCACAACCCAGGGCTTGCGTGTGAAGGAAACCTCGAGATCAACAAGTTTCATTTTTGGCCGATTCTTTCGAGGCAAATTTCGGCCACCTTCGGCCAGTGATCGGCCTCCAAAATGGTAAAATCTTATTTTCCCCACTTCTAGCTTCATTTTGGTACTTGAATCGTCCAATTTGGCCTTGAAATGAATGAGTTATGAAGCTCTGAAATTTTCTAGAAATTCCGGCCAAAATTTTCCAGATTCCGGCGACGGCGACCGGAAAAAGGTTGAGGGTGACCGGCGCTGACGTCAGCAAACCGGGTCAGACCGGTCCTGCTGATGTCAGCAAACCGGTTCAACCCGATCGGACTGGAATATTCCAAGGAATATTCCGTCCGTTAACCTTAACGGCGTTAACGGAACAGTAACGGCGCGTGACCGGCGCGTGTGACCGGCGACCGACCGGCGCGTGACCGCGTGTGGTGGACTTCCACCGGCGCGTGGCGGCGCATGGAGGCGCGTGTGACCTCACAGCCGCGCGTGGCGGTGCGTGAGGCCAAATGGCAGCGTGTGGCGGCGCGTGCGGCGGCCCACGGCGGCGGTTTTGGGGTTTCCGACCCTGAAACTCCGTTTTTGGGTTTCCGAACGCCGTTTTCTTCGTATTTTCGAATACTTTATTAATCTTGGGTGTTCTAAATTAGGTTTTGGCGACCCGTGGCGTTCGGAGGACGTACGTTTGGGCTTTCCGGCAAGGTTCTTGTGAGTGGGCCTTTTCCCTATATTATTTAAATGTGTTTTATGTTGGGAAAATATATTTGACTATGCCTACACTATTAAATGACTTTAATTTAGTATTTGTCTCGTATTTCCGGTAGACCTCATACTTCTTGGTTTTTACTTGGTTTACATGATAGACTCGGTATTTGTTAGGCCTTGGAAATTAGTGGGCTTGGGCCTATATTTCCATTTGGGAATTATACCATTAAATTGGTGATTTCCGTATCATTTTGTATGCTTATCGTTAGTATCGAACCGGCCCTATTTTAGGGAGGATTTTAGGGAATTAATTATTTTATTCCCTACTTGTGCGCTTGGGTTTTTATACCCGTTTGACGGACCTTGGGCCGTATTTGGGTGAACCTTGGAAATGGTAATTTTCTACCGTATTTTGGGTTCACTTAGTTTACCATTAAGTTGGTATTTCTATACCTTGGTACCCATGTGGCGTATTCTTGGTATTTCACGTATTATAGTTATACGCTTGGTATTTTGGGGTACGGCACCCGAGAATACTTTATATATTGACTATTTTGAGGTTTATCCCTTAAAGGGAAATTACCCCACCTTGTTTTATTCAAAAATATTTCGTAGTATGTTTTCGCACGCTCAACTAGGGATGCTTACACGGTGTTAGTTGTACTGTCCGGGGCCAGGACCAGCTTCACGTGATTGTTCACACGCACCGATACGCTCGCTATGGATCCATAGCAAGTGCCAGCCTGTTCTAGGTCGCCTTGGCGACTCGAACTCGTTGTGATGCGCATAAGCGCCAGCTTCACGTGATTGTAGTACATGAGCGTACCGTTATTTATACACCCAGCCTGTTCATGACAGAGTACATTTGTATGAACTCGTGTGTTTGCCATACCTAAACGAGCATTTATCCTATAGTTTTGTATTGTGATTTTACCACTGGTTTTCACTGATGCCACGGAGGCTTTTATTTGATTTACGGATTTCCCGTATATCTTTATTTTACGAACTCTCGGGTAATGTATTTTCTACCGAACGGTGGCTTTCTGCCCGTTTCGGACGGTAAGTATAATTCCGTACTTACCTTGATTTTCTACCTACTATTGTAGTATGTTTTCCGAAATGGTTTTCCAATCAATTACTTGATTTTGACGGTGAGGGGTTACTATTTTCAGAAAGGAAAGGTTTTCATAAAAATGACTATTTATGGCCCACTCACCCTTCTGTTTTGCGCCCCTCCAGGCTTAGTGGCTGAAGCTGTCGACGTTCGAGGCGGTGGTATGACAAGTGTTTAAATTCTTGGTAATTGTAAATTCTCTGTATTCCGTACTTTGTACGACTATTATTGTATAAATTCTTTCCGCCCGTACATTTGTGTACACTTTGGTATTCGATTGTTCAATTTATTTCTTATTTCTTTCAATTTGGCTTTCATCACCCTACGTGGTGTCGGCCAGCACACCCGACTTTTGGGTGTCCACGTGTGCATCCGGGTCGGGATGTGTCAGTTTGTCTTGGATGATAAAAGTAAAATTATAAAGTGAGCTTTAGAGGAGGGATTTTTTTAATTGAGTTTATTTTAAAGACAATTTTATAGGGCTCATTTTATTTTGTATTTAAATTTAGATTTTTTTTGTTCACACCTATTGTTAAATGGTTAAAATTCATTTGGGGCCCACTGCAAATTAATCTGGACCATTCAATAGCCGTACCATTGAATGGTACGTACCACTGAAGATTTTTCCTATATTTTGACATTTTTTTCCTACCATTGATGCCGTTATAAAGTTACAGACCTTACTTTTTTATAAAGTTACACTGAGCATGAATGAATTAGCAAGGCCATCAGGTCGAAAAAAAAAATTAGTATACAAAACGGGACTCGTCGCGAAAGAAAATGTTAAACGTAATAAAAGACCAACACAAAAAACTCATAAAGAACTGCAATTTAAACGAGTAAGCATGTCTTCCATATGAGAGCAACTTACATGAAACGGGTTCACCGCCACGTGGCATTTCCGATTCAATAATACATTGTCATGAGGAGAAAAACTTACACATGACAATGTGTGGTGAACAATTTCATGTAAATCCTTTTCCTTTATAGCCTCATCTCTTGCCGACGCTCTCACACCACCAACCCACAAACCCAAAAACAAGACTCTCACTTCTGCAACTGCTAACACTTTTATCTCAAGCAAAAGAAGCTGCACATATTTTGCCAGATGACCACAAGGGCTGAAGAACCAATCTACCATTATCGGGTGTATTCAGATTGTTATGTTTTATTTCTTAAACCATTATGGAGCCTAAATAGTCATTTTATATCAAGATATTTAAGTCATTTAATAACAATTTTTTATGTGGAGTGTGAAGTGTGGAGTGTGGAGTGTATTCAATAGTATGTGAGATGTGAATAAAACACCCCTTTCTCAATGATCCAACTTTTATTTTTTATGTCAGGTGAAGTTGTTAGAAAATTTCAAATTTCCAACCAAAAAAATAGTTCATGTTGTGGCCTATTTTATTGAGAGGCGCGTCAAAGAGAAAAAGTAGAGAAAAAGTAGAGAGAAAGAGAGAAGGGCTTAAGGAATTGTAGTACATATTCTTCATGCCTAGTGCCTTTTTTATAGTGAAATAAGTACAATCACAATAGAACAAGGATTTTAGGATGATGATAATATCCCAATCCATATCTACTTAGGATTTACACAATCACATTTATCACATGTCAATATTATCTACAACACTCCCTCTTGAGTGTGCATTTACTCAAGTAGATATCGCATCAGATCTTCAATATGATGTAGAGATAGTTGATGAAGTCGTCTCATAAGCATGATGGAGAACACGCTAGCCTCAAGTACGGAACTTGCATAAAAAAAAAATAGTAAAAATCTCACAAAACCTGGCTATGGTAAAACCCAAGGCGGGACAAAACCCATAATCTAAGGAGAAAAGTGAGTTAATGCAATGTCAATACTAAACATCTACAAGATGTCAGTAGGATGCATACAAGGGTATGACCAGCCCAGAATGGGTGCCTCGTTAAGACCTAGTCAGGCAACAAAAACCCAATAGGAAAAAAAATAATCTTGATCGTATGGAAAAAAAAGTACATTAAAGTCAAGCGAATATACTTCTGGATACTCCCCTTGAGTTTGGCAAAATTTCGAATGAGAAACTAACAATGTTGCAAATCAGACAATTTACGCATACCAATTCCTTGAACAAGCTTCTGAAAGGTAGACTTTGACAGTGACTTAGTGTGAAGAGGTCGGCAAGGTTGTCATGGGAACGGATTTGCTTGACTTCAATCTTCTGATGCTCATGCTGATGTGATGTCGACGCAATATGCTTGGTGTTGACTTCTTGGATGTATCATGTTATAGTCTGGTCGATACATGCAGCATTGTCTTCATAAATTGTCGTTGGGGCTCAACGAAGGATGAAGAATTATAGGTGCTTCGAATATGCTCCCATGTACAAGGGTGGCTTTGTGTATGGTGATGAGCTCAAAAACGTCGCAACTAAGGTCTATTTGGTTGACCTCCAAGATATTGCGGTGTTCCTAACGGTAAAAACATAATCCTTTTGGAAATGTGCCTTGTGCGGAACAGACGGATAGTCTCTGTCAGCGTATCCCATAAGGTAGGCATCATTCTGATAACCAAAGGGTTGTGATTAATTCTGAGATGCGTAGGGATAGAATAAGCCCAACTCCTTAGTAACGGAAAAACGTCTTTAACACCTATTAGGTGGTAGCGTGTAGGCACAATGTTGTTTCTTACCAAAAGATCAACAACGAAGGAGATGTTGTTGGAAATGTGCCCTAAATCCAATCATATGATGATACTTTACGGACATTTCAAATGTTAAACTAATTTAGTTTGATATAAAGGGCAATGATTATTGTTTAAAGTAGTCTCATATAAATGTTATATGCTTAAACAATAAGTCCAAGGAATATGTGCTTATGAGAATGAAATCTAAACAAGTTAGGTTCATGAGACCATTCTCATTCATTGACATATCCTAAACGTTCCTGATCATAGGATTGTCAATTGGGCATTGACAGTCCGTTAAGATCAGTACATGTTATATCTTCTCTCAGGGAGAGTGGCTAGTCTCGAGTCATTGGTGTAAGTGACATCAAGATAAGCATGTAGGTGCTCAATAGGAATGAGTTCACTGAACGCGATCAACGATGAGTTTTCATGATCATGTCACATGAGAACTCATAGTTGGGATAATGCAAATTAGTCCTTTGACCTGAGGCATCACAGTTGTCTTGTGGTGAGGTCCTTAATCTTTGATTATGTCAAAGGCACCCCATCCGAGGGTGTCCACGGCATAGTTGGGGTTAAGCTACTTAGCCATGGAGGCAAGTGAATGCGCAACAAGGGATCTCTAACCTTCAAACCGTTTGAGGGAGAATACTCTATGATATGATTAAGAATCTCTGGCCAGAGTATGAATAAGATTTAGGAAGTCGTTCCAAATCATATTCAAGGTAATCATATAAGTAAAGGAATCACATTGGATAGTAGACATGAATAAACTATTAAACCAAACAATGTGGTCGAGAGTATTGTATTAGAGAAGGACCGTATTGCATTGCAATCCTAACTGAATAGGTTTCTCCACCTCTTCTGATTAGCTTGGGTAGCCATGACATACTGCTAGGTGTCACTCATGGTTTGTGGATGCCCTATAAGTGTATAATCACTTAGGGGAAGAATTGAAAGTATGTTTCAATTCGGAATTGATTTGAAAGAGTTCTAATCCTCCACTGCCTCGCTAAAAGGAACCTAATGGATCGCACACCGTGTAAGGTAGAGTTTGATGCAAAGAATGGAGATGAGTAAGAATAATTAAATGGTTTAGTTATTTATGGCAAGGATTAGTTAATATGTTAATTAATCAAACGAATAAGTTCGTTAAAGACCTCGGGTTGTTTTTGGGCTTCAAGGCCCAATGGGCTTCGAACGTCAAGCCCATTGACTTAAGTTGTATGACAACTTAATGGCTAATAATAGATTAGGGCCCAATAGCTCAAAGAACCCAATATGGCCGGCTATAAGGGAATGTATAGCAAACTTGCTTTAATTGCAAGTTTGCCACTACATTATGGAAAAAGCTATAAAGGAAACTTTGTAGTATTTTCAACTTAAGGGGTTTTCTTTTGGGAGAATGGTTGAGCATGAAAATGCTCTCTTCTCTCAAAGAGGCTAGCTCCCTAGAGGAATTTAGCTAGCAATCTATTTCCTCTAGGACACTCATCTTCTCATCAAGACTCTCCTTGGTGAAGAAACTTAGAGGTTCCCTACTTTGGGAACTTGGAGAAACCAATTCTTTGATCATCCTTCGAAATTGTTCATGGAGCAAAGAAGCAAGGAATGAAGGCCCTCTCCATGGGTGATTAGCCTTTGCTTAGGCAAAGAGGAATCTACAAAGGTATAAGATTTCACAACTCAAATTGTGCTTGAGTTTTATTCTTGGTTCACCATATCTACTAGGCTTTGAATTTCTTGGGTTAAGTTTCGTTTTAAGTGCATAGAAGCATGTTTCCGCCTTTAATTGTTAAATGCATGCTTAATGATGTTGCTTAATGAACTCGGTTAATCCGCAATTTTCCCTTCAGATGTCATGCCTAATGCAATGAGCTAAGTACAATAAAGCGCTAATTGAACTTAGATATGGAACTTCAGGTCCCACAACCTTTTTAAAGGTCTCATTTGCATCTAGCGTATGAATGGTCATGGGTGTACTCAAAGGCAACACCTTCTGGGTGTAGTTCGACTGGTGGACCAGAATACCATCTGAACTATGCTCGAAGCTTCAGGTCGAGACAAAAACGAGTTTACCCAAGATCTTTCATCTCAAATTCTGACTTCAGGTGCGAGGCAGTTTTCTCAAGCTCTTCTAGAGTCTAAGTGAGATTTATGTCATCAACATAGACTGCAACTCTTGCAAATTCAGTTTTGTACACGCATGGGCATAGTTTATTCACATATCCCTAACTGATCAAATATTCACTTAGACGGGCATGCCACATCCGCTAGGATTGTTCCAATCCGTAAAGTGAAAGCCTCAATTCAATAGAGAAGGTGTTCTGTGGTCTAGAACTATTTGAATCAGTCTATGAAAGTCCTTTAGAAACTTCCATGTAGATTTTCATATCATGATCCCTATAGATATGCTACAACCACGTTCATAAGTTGCATATTCAGTTTTTCGAAAACTACTAAACTAATAAGGTAGCGGAACGCTATGACGTCCATTACGAGGGAAATAAGTCTTCTCGTAATCAATCCCAGGGCATTGAGACCGATGTGAGGTTTCTAACTACGACCATTAGATTCCCCTTGTTGAGTAGATGAATTTTCATGTCATTTGCTTGATTTGGTGGAGTTTTGACGTAGATCAAAGAGTTATAGTAGCCGCAGTCTTTCAAGGGAAATACATGCCACTTCTCGAGATTTTTCGGCCAAACCAAAACTATACCGTCATTCCACTCATATATAGCTTCATTTTGACATAAAGAACGTAAAATTTGGCTGAGAAATAAAGAAGTTATGAACGTTTGAAGTTTTTCTAAAAACCGGCCACTTTTTTGGCGATTGGAGACTGCGGTGACCGGCGCTGGACGGCAGCCTGCGGCAGAGCTCTGGCGAACCAGAGATAAGGGACGAGGAATATTTCTCATAATATTCCGTCAGATTTAGTGGAGATACTAGCATCTTCCGTTAAATCTAACGGCATCAACTAATGACGTTAGTTGACCGTTAGTTGACCGTCAGTTTGACCCAGCGCGTGAACCTAAAGTGGGCCGCAAGTGGGCCTCGCGTAAGGGTGCGTGGATAACTGTTTTTGACTTCCGTCAACGCGAGGCTACTCGTGTTGACGCTTACTACCTAGGGGTAGTACGTGTGGTATTTTTCGGAGTGCTTCGGACCTCCGGATTGAGCAAACAAGGGATAAGTATTGTTTATTTGTTTAATTAGTAACCTTTATGAGTATAATCATTATTATAGTGATATCTCATATATGTGAGACTTATCTAGAGGACTACCGAGGCTAGCAGGACAGAAAGGCTACGACCCGGCTACTTACAGGTGAGTGAGTGGGTCTTTGTTTTGATAAACATATGTTTATGTATGGTTTTCACTGCTTTCTTTTAATTGTTAGCATGACTTATATAATATGTGATTGTTGGAGGTAGAACATCCGTATTATATTTGCCATACATTACTTATACTATTGCTCATTAGTAGATGTAAAACACCCAAATATTTGTACTCAGTCGTAGGGCTAGGACTAGCTTTGATGTTTGGAGGTTCACATCCAGTATCGCTACGCAACTTTGGATCCATTGTAGATACTAGCCTGTTCTAGGTTGCACTAGGTAACTAAGACTTGTGTGTGAAGCGCTTTGCTCACAACGATTAGTGTTATGACTTGTGTCATTGTAGTACTCAGCGTATTCTCTTATATACCTAGCATGCCGTCGTAGCTTATCTACTTGGGCTTGTGTGTTTACATATGTGTTTACATATTTTTGAGCAATCCAATATGGTTTTTACCGTTGATTTTCGAGGAGTACCCGTATTACTATTATAGTATTTTGAGGATCATACCGGGGAGTATGACGTATTTTGATAAACTATACTTGTTTTCCAGCTAGAGGATAGTATGTTTTTGAAAACAAAGGTTTTATCAAACTTTACTTTTTGACTCATTCACCTTTTATGTTTTGCGGCCTTTCAAGACTTAGTAGTGGTCTTGAGTACCAGTGAGACGAGGCAATCTTCGGCTAGTTGGTGGTTCTGACAACTGCTCCAGAATAAGTAAGATTCGTTCCAACACTATTTATTATGCTCTGACTATTATGCACCTATAATAATGGGTTTTACCCGTCACCGCACTTTTTACTTCCACTTCCAACTCTAAATTTATTCATTTTTCTCAATCACTTGCATAATTGGCTTTCGTTACTTAACACGTGTCGGCCAGCACTTCCTGACACCTGTTGTGTTCAGATCAGGATGTGTCAGTCTAAGAGAGTAGGATACGGACCAAAATGGTTAACTGAAAGCATGGACTCAAGTCAAGTCAGCTTATATGGCCCATAAGCATGGATAGACTCATATATAGTGTGGCAAGTGTGACTGACTGCTCACCTAGAACTAAGTTCCCCCTATTAAACCAGATTTTACCATCCCGCAGTTGGGCAAGGCGGGTGGCGCGGGGTTGCGATGGACTGCAGCAGCATGCGGGAGGCTGGAGCACGTGGAAGAAGGAGAAAAACCCATTTTCACTCAAATTTACCCACTTCACTCATATTACTCTATTCTAACTCATTTCTTCAATCCATCTGGCGTTACTATCTCTTAAGACCCTCTGGTCAACAAGCTTTTATACCTTATACCCTCCCATCAAAAAGTTTTCTAGTTCAAAATTCCTTGAAATTTACCTATTTCATTCCACAAGGACCCTAAAAGCATTACTATATAAATCCTTCTGGTGAACATGCAAAAATGCACATACGTATGAGTTCAAGCCTAGTACTTTGAGTTTAACTATTGCAAGGAAAGTAACTTGAACGTCGGATGGTGCTTAACTAACACCACACTAGTTTCGTTTTTACTTCCAATCAAAGATCCTACTATTTTGAAAATTTTACTCTCTTTTGCGACTATTGAATCCCACATTAAAAAAAAAAAAAAAAACTATGCATGTGCTTATAAGTAGCCAGACTACTTTTTATATTGTCAATTGGTTGGATGGTGAAATTTAAATTTCCTTTGTGATAGAAATTATATGTGCTCTCAGTCACCTAATTCGTGTTCTACACGTTAGACTTGAAATTTACCACATATAAAAAGGCGTGTTGAAAATATTAAATCTCACATGATATTTTATATATTGCTAATTAATTTTATAGTAAAACTTCAATAATATTCTTCATTCCAATTTCCAAATTCTTGGCAAAACACATTGTAAAAATTGAAAATTGTTGCTCATATTATTAGAAACATTTACTCGATTGTGAGACCGCACTACGTACCAAAAACCTTTTCTTTTCTTTTTCTGGTACCAAAAACCCTTGCATCATGTCAAAAGTAGTTTCACCAATTGATGATTAAGGGAAGGGAAATTTATTGTTTCTTGTTTTATCTAATAAATAAAAAATTGATGTATTTCCGTATCATTCACAATTCATTCATTCATGTAAGAGTGAGACCCCACAAGCGACAGGAGTGTATGGGCCCCAATCAGTCACTAAGCCTATCCATTTCATTCCACGTGCTAGTGGTGCCCAATAGTGACTTCACCTTCCTAGGCTTATAGCTTCTATTAGCCTAATTTTTTAAAGGCTGATGTGAAATCTAAAACATGATCTACAAAATAAGATGGAAAATTCTTCAGTGGTACGTACCATTCAGTGGTACGTACCATTCAATGGTACGGCCATTGAATGGTCCAAATTAATTTGCAGCAGATCTCAAATGAATTTTAAACCATTCAACAGTGCGTACCATTCAATGGTACGTACTACTGAAGTTAAACCTAAATAAGATCTGAAAAAATGTCTCCCTAACTTCTTCCTCTTTTTTTTTTTCAACGAATATTAAATTAGTGTTCTGTGTTTCTTTTGGCCTGGACCAATTTAATTAATTAAATTTGAACCCTACCAACACCAAACTTAAACTCCACATTACAGTTTCGGAATAATTACATAAATTTAATTATTAATTATTAAATAAATATAAAATACCTGTAAACGCTCTAATCAAATTTTTCAGTCTCACACTGCTCACTCTCACTCTCATAAAATTTGAGTGTATATATAACTCCCATCCACCAAACCTTTTTATAAGGACCCTCTCTCTCTCTCTCTCTCTCTAGCATTCTATTTTTGTGCTAAACTACTCCTCTAGCATCTTTCACTCCCCAAGTATTTATTGACTTGTGTCCACTAAATTAGGGACTCAATCTCCCCACAAAAGTTTTGGCCTCATCACTTATGGAAGAGCTAATAATCTCCCCGTCTTCCTCCTCATCCCTAGTCTCCTTGCCTCAAGAAACCCCTCCATCCCTCCAACAAAGGCTCCAGTTCCTTCTTCAATCCCAGCCAGACTGGTGGTCGTACGCCATATTCTGGCAAACCTCAAACGACCACCAGGTAGACAATGGCCGTCTTTTCCTGACATGGGGAGACGGTCATTTTCAAGGCCCCAAAGACGCATTATCCACCAACACCCACAACCCCTGTGGAATTCTCTCCGAAAGAAGGAAGATCCTCAAGGGCATCCAATCCCTCATCAACGACACCAACAATCCAGATAATAATCATCAAGACATGATCCTCGACAACATGGGCTTAAACGCCGACGTCACCGACGCCGAGTGGTTCTACGTCACGTCGTTGGCTCGATCCTTCTCCGTCGGTGAAAGTATTAGTACTAGTGTTCCTGGCAAGGCTTTTAGCTCTGGGTCTTTGGTGTGGCTGACTGGAAGCCACGAGCTCCAATTCTACAACTGCGAAAGAGCAAAAGAAGCACAAATGCATGGGATTCAAACCCTAGTCTGCATCCCAACCCCCACCGGAGTTCTCGAACTGGGTTCTTCCGATTTGATCAGAGAGAGCTGGAACCTGGTTCAGCAAGCCAAATCCTTATTCGGGTCGGATCTCGCTTCGGACCAACCCGACCTGGGAAACAAATCCCCCATCGATTTCATCAACCGAAACTTCTCCTTCGCCGACATTGGCATTATCACCGGCATAGAGGAAGAAGACGACAAGAAGGATGTCGCCTTGGACATTTCGACCATGAAGAAGAAGGGCGGAAGAGTAGGTCCGGTTCCGGTTCAGTATTGGAATCCGAATAACCTTATCCCGGATCATTCGGATTCCGAGTTTGCAAAACGGACGCCGAAAAAACGAGGGCGAAAACCGGGGCTGGGGAGAGACACGCCGTTGAACCACGTCGAGGCTGAGCGGCAGCGGCGGGAGAAGCTGAACCACAGATTCTACGCTCTGCGAGCGGTGGTGCCGAATGTGTCGAGAATGGACAAGGCGTCGCTGCTGTCTGACGCCGTTTCGTACATCAACGAGCTGAAGAGCAAGGTAGACGACCTGGAGTCACAGATGCAGAGAGAGTCCAAGAAATTGAAAGTCGAGACCGGAGACAACTTGGACAATCAGAGCACCACCACGTCGGTGGAGCAAGCGCTGCCCAACTCGTCGGCGAGTGGGTCTACGGGGCTCGAGGTGGAGGTGAAGATAGTGGGTTCCGACGCCATGATTAGGGTTCAGTCTGAGAATGTGAACTACCCATCTGCTAGGTTAATGGCGGCGCTGCGTGATTTGGAGTTTGAGATCCACCATGCGAGCTTGTCGTGCATAAACGAGCTCATGCTGCAAGATGTTGTGGTGAAGGTGCCTGAAAACATGAGAAGTGAAGAGAGTATGAAAGCTGCTCTTCTTGGAATATTAGATCAGAAATGAAGTTTGATCAACCGATTTGATCAGTTGGGTAACGTTTAATTTCAAATATTGTTTAAGCTTGATATTTATTTATCTTTGTATCAATAAATAAATAAGTTCCTTATTGATTTTTTGTTATGTAAAATATGTAATTGTGGAGATAATTAAATATCAAGGACGCTCATTCTTTTTTTCTTACAGAAAGTATCTTTGTGACTGTTTTTTCAACGTTAAAAGTGTTTTTGGATTATATATACAGAGTAGGCTACAATGCTCGCAAGCGTTGAATGCTCGCACCGATCTCACCATTAAAAGGAGGGAGGAGGGAGGAGAGAGGGGGGGGGGGAAGGAGGGTGAGATCGGTGTGAGCATCCAATGCTTGCGAGCACTGTAGCCAGTCCCATGAAGAGAGAATCTAATGTTCAACGTCAAATGCAGCGGTAAATGTTCTTGATGCGACGTTTTATTGCTAATATGATTCTTATAGTTATAGCTAAATGAAGAGTTAAAAATGGAGTTTTGGAAGTCATTAGAGCATCTCCAGTGGGAGTTCCTATTTAGGGACTCCCACCACCATTTTTGAGGACTCATTTAGAGACTTTAAGAGAATTTTTGTGTCCCTAAAAAAATATTGTCTCTAATGGTAAAGTCTCTATAGTATAAATTTGAGGTTTATATATTAAAAAATTCCGATTAAATCTAGACCGTTGATTTGCAACAATTAAAAAAAAGAAAGGGTAGTGCTATCTACAAACCTTTTTTACCTCCCACACACCCCATGTTAACTTTTATCATTTAATCATTTTCAATTCATTCGATCCAACGGCCGGAAATTGAGAATGGTGTGTAAGAAGTAAAAAAATGTGTGTGGATAGCATCACCCAAAAGAAAAAAGCAGCATGTGCTACAAGACCTAGGCCTACAGTTGTGTCACTTCCGTCGGTGGCACTTGTACTTGCGCGTGCGGAGAAGTTGGCGATTAGATTTGTACTTGCGCGTGTGGAGAAGTTGGCAACAGATGCAAAGCAGCTTACATGTGGGTGGGCCATTTTTTCCACTCAAAACGCCTAATGGGCTCTGCCACTTCCGTCCCCCACCTGTTCCTGTATATGAATACATACCTCAAATATTCGATAAGTCTCTATATTTTAGAGACTTTCTGGTGCATCATAGAGAATTTCTTATATATGGGTTTATACGGTGGCTTGTCCTCGTTTAGAGACAGGAGGTGCTCCTACATTAATAGTTGCTTGTGTTCTCCATGTATGTGGAACATAGGGCGTTTGAGGACAAAGACGGTGGAACCATATACAATTTGGGTGAAGCAATGAGTCAATGTGTGGGAGGGCAGATATTTATGCACGTTTCTAAAGGGTGTGAGTGACTTTGGGCTGGTAAGGTGAAGAGACAACTGAAAAAGGCAATGGGGTTTTCTGCACCTGTGAATTGCCTGGCCAAAAGTAAACCACTCGTGCCGCTTGTTTTGTGGACGAAATGGAATATCCAATCGGGATGGGTGTGTCTGGGGCCCTGAGACATGAGAATCTCTCGGACCCGCCATCGCACTGATGAAGGAAAAATACAAAACAAAACACACTGCAAAAATGTGTTTTTTATGCGTTGATTGTATTATTATGTTAATAGCTTTTGGTTTTTTGTGGTAACGTACGATGTAGGTTGAAACCTAATTAGATTAGAAAACAAGGGTGGCAAATATTTATAAAAAAAAACCCAAGAAAAGCAACGTGCAAGAGCTAGAGCACACATCAGTCGTTCACGCACGTGAATGATGATGGATAATACTGTCTAGAATTTACTTATCATTTACTTGTGATAAACGAATATTTATCGTTTGTTTGATAACAAGTAGCATTTTCATGATAAACTGTCCACTTGTTTTATGCATATATTTGCATTTATGATCTTTAGATGATAATAAAGAGAATGAACGGTTCCGATTATAATGTTCGGACAATAAATATTCGTTAATCATAAGCAATAGAACAAGTAAGTCTCTATGAAGGGGACACAAGCATTATCCTATGTGTTTTCTGTTATGTTGCTATGTGGTTTCTTTATTAGGCTTATGTCTCTTGGCGTTTTTTTTGGTCGAATGTGTCTTGGCGTTTTTATTTGTGGGTTAAGCCTTCAAGCATAAGCAGTTTGCTTATCTGCTTAATAAGATATTCATTCTGTCAACCACAGATGGACCATATAATTGGTAAATATTATGTCACAAGATTTGAGTCAGAAATATAGAGCTCGAGTCGTATAACTGGAACCCTTAATTTTAAGCTAGAAGATTAGGTTACTGCATGAACTGGTCACACATGCATGCTCTTTAGCTTCAGCATTATTCTTGCATAAACTGGTCACTACCAAGAACTCCGATACCGAAACTTTGAAGAGTTAAGAAAGTTTAACCAACCAAATAAACCTACAGAATACAGATAACTCCTAAAGCATATGCATATGAAACTTAAGAAAAATCTTACAGTAGTTCTAAAAGAAAAACTGATTGAAGAGAAATACATATTTGGTCCGGTCCCTTTTGCAACAAGAGAGATATTTTTCTTGTTTTTTTGGTTTGCTGTATGAGCTGCACCCTTTTAATATGTAGAGACCTAATCAAATTAAGTTTATTTAACTCGAGTCAATGACCCAATGGCGCCCATCAGTCATAATCTTAACTCCATAAACTGAGCAAATAAAGTTACCGCCCTTCTTACACCTCTGTCATCCGCCGCCGTACCAGAACGTAAAATCCGGTAAGCCCGGTTATTATCGGACCAGGTCGAATTAAAATCATGACCCGCATCCACTTCGATCGAGTCTCCGAAAACGCCCATCTGGCAAAGCCAGTCAAGCCCCGCCTCGGACAAAAACGGGAAGGGCAAAACCGACTCCGTGGCGTTTACTGACACGACATTCTGCATGAACTGGTAAAGCAGAAGAACGTCGCCGTTTAGGAGGCTGATGTCGCTAAAGCGATCGCGGAAGCCAGGCCAGCCACGGAAGTCGTCGAGGCAGAGGATTTGGGTGGTGTTGAGGCCGAGTTGGTGGGTTAATTAACTCCGCCATGTGGATGGCGGAGGCGCCGAGGAAGGTGCCAACTTCGATGATGGTTTGGGATTTGAGTTTTTGGAAAACGGCGCCTTTGGAGCCCCAGCCTTTGACACTGCGGCGGCGAAGGAGAGGGGCCGCGTAAGGAGGGGGGAAGTTGGTGAAGTGGGAGGTGGAAGGAGGAAAAGAGGGGGGTGAGGAGGAGCTGGTGGTGGTGGGAGAAGAAGAGGAGGATGAAGGAAGTTGATTTTGATCAACAAATAAATTGGTAATTGGCAACATAGCCCAACTTACTTATAAGCATACTACTCTTATCAATGTGGCAGTCATTCACAAATGGGGTGATGTGGAGTGCGTATGGCCGTTGGGCTTTACACATGGGACAACCTACTCTGATGCTATGATAGAAGTTGAAGTTTCACCATAAAACCAATTATCAATATGCGAAGTAACTCAACTTACTTATAAGTCTATGCAAGATCATTTCTTCCATCAACGTGGGATTCATTATCAAGAAGGTAGCCGAGAGTGAAGAAGCGAAAGAGAGAGAGGAGGTAGGTGATGTCTAGCTTTAAAGGGGTGAATTTTTTGTGTGGTGGGGATGGTCTTCTCTCATGGTGGGTGATTTTAGTAGATTCATTATGTTTCTGGGACTAATGTGAGAGAGTAAGATGAATGTGAAGAGTGAGAGTTCTGTGTGGTTTAGCATTGAGAGAGACCTTGGTCTTGACATATACCGGGTGAGAGATAAAAAGGTTGAAATTATATGGACAATGCATGAGAGGACCACGGGAAATTTGAAAAACTAACCACTTTTATTCCAGTAAGCGCATACTTACTTGATATACAATAAGAGTATGTTTACTTATTCGGTATGAGAATAAAAATGAATAAATATGATAAGGAATGAGTATGTGACAAACAATCCGATATTTATAGCTTCCTATTTTTGGGTATTCATAATCTCCTCATAGTTCATGATGTATTGGCAGTATTTTTGGGTATTCATAGCTTCCTATTTTTGTTTCCCTTTATCTTAAATATTATTTTTGTTTCCCTTTATCTTAAATATCATAATTCATGTGCGTAGTAGTGTTAAAATATGATATGTCACTAGTACTACAATATAATAGTATTTTTCTACACTGATAACTAGAAAGTTCTGTAGATAACTAGTTTGATATCTAATTAATTCTGAATGACTTGGCTTAACACCAATTCCGGCCCTTTAACATCGTTGTATCAAAAAGTAAAATATATGTGATTGCCATGTCAATATATGAAGTCAAAGTTCATCCCCCAAAAAAAAAAGAAAAAAAAAACATTGCAATGTCGGTCAATTTTAATTTTCTTTAGTATTTAATTTTCCACCTGCTACATTATACAGGTGACGAGCAATAATAACTTCTGAAATTCAGCAGAGCATCTCTTGCATGTTGCATCGCGAGTGCTGCACAGAGGGGACCAAGGAAATAAACAGTTAAGAAAAGATCCGCCCCTACCATTAAAATTTCAAGGCAACTTGTATCTGTAACAAAAAAAAGAAAGTTTATGCTCCGAAGCATCATAGAATTTCGCTTTCGCTAAATCCTAAATCTAATCAACCCTAAATCTAATCAACCCTTTTGAGCTCTGATAGCATCTGAGGCATGATAAATCAGTCTACCCAGTTGGGAAATACATGAAGATACAAAGCCTTTTAAAACTTCAATCTTAGAACTAAGGGCCTTGACATCAAGTCATTTTTGCTAAGAAGAATTCGTACACATAACGACCGAAAAAAGCAAAACAAAAAAATGAAAACCTACCAGCAAAACTTGTAACAGGATTAGAATTTGTGGCGCATTGCCGCATGCATTTTATGAGTTACAAATTGAGACAGACATCAAGTGCAGAACACATGCTTCCGTCTCTTAAAGCCCTTATGAACTAAATCTGTCTTCTCCCACCACTTGTTTCATCTGATGCCAGGATCCACTGCATGCAAAGGGGCTTACAACACAACTCGTCTACCTAACCGCTTAAAGACTAAAGACCAGACAACTTTCGCTGCTTCGCTCGATCTGTCACACATCACTGAGCACAGCAGCTACTTTAGGAAAACACCTACTATCAACAGGGCACATGTTTCCATGTGCAATCATCCATAAGGGCCAATTCACTTGCCGTCCTCTCCATCACCGTTGCCATGCCCACCGGCTGAGCTCCCCTGGCCATCACCACCTGCCCCACCCTCCGAGGCATCTTGCTTGCTTCCTCCACGCCCATCATTTGGGCCTCCAGCTGAATTTGGGCCGCCACTACCACCACCAAGTGTGGCCTCAGTATGATGCATGGAAGGCATGCCGTTGGGCCCTCCAGGTCTCATTCCCATTTGCCCTTGCATGGCTTGTTGGTGCTGCTGGTGTAGCTGCTGCTGTGGGTCGTGCATTTGATGCATGTTACTGAACTGCATCGGCATCTTTGGGGGAAAAATACCCTGTTGCTGAGCCATTGCTGCTGCCTGAGGATGTTGCATGTAATATCCTGCCTGTTGCATAGCAGGATGTGGGGCCATCTGCAAGTGTTGAAACATAGATGATAAGCGTGGATAGAAAAGATGAATCAGCAAAACATCGAGGCATGCCTACTACCCCCACCTGGGGAGGCACCGCTGGTGCCTGTGGTTGCGCATCGGCAATTGCTGCTAAATACATCAGATTCTTTTGAAGCTGAGCTTGGTACCTAAATCATATAATCAAAATTGCAATAAGAAAAGTCATATCCAAAAGTCATAAAAAGGGAGGCGGCATGAAATGAATGGCCAACGGTAGCCCCTCCCATATCAATAAATGTGTAAGCCAATCCATTGCCATGCCTATTTTTAACCAAAATCATTTTAACTAAATCCAACAATTACAATACCTAACGAGTTCTTAACATTAAGGATCTTATTATCAATGATACCAATACAAAACACGAGGCTAGTTCAAAATTCTAACATCTCTAACCAGTCAGATTAAGCTCTCTGACTTACAAGAGACAAGTGCAATCAATTGTATACAGCCCCAGCATATAACTCAAAACATAATTCACACACATGCATACAGCATGTGCGTGCGTACGAGTTCTTAACATTAAGGATCTTATTATCAATGATACAAATACAAAACACGAGGCTAGTTCAAAATTCTAACATCTCTAACCAGTCAGATTAAGCTCTCTGACTTACAAAAGACAAGTGCAATCAATTGTATACAGCCCCAGCATATAACTCAAAACATAATTCACACACATGCATACAGCGCGTGCGTGCGTGCATGAGAGAGAGAGAGAGAGAGGGCTTACTGAGCACACTCAGCAAGTTTTCCAAGATTTTGATTATCCAATATTGCCAGAATCAACTTTTTGTTGTCATCAAGGTACTGCATCAAGAATTAAAAAACACATTATTAATAGATAATTTAAATTCCCACGCACATCAAGTGAGATCCAATAGCATACTTAACGATCAAGGTGGATATCCAGAAATAACACCAACAAAATAACTGTACCACAGACGACTTTGATCCAAGTTATATCAACTGTGCCAGTAATTATCAGCCTATCATAAATTCACGGGAAAGTAATTAAAGCAATTAAACCATACATGAAGAAAGAAACATTGTACATGATGCGAAAAAAGGCCAAGAATCATCCTAAAATCTTAATATGACAACGACATAAGATACTAACATCTAATGCTGGTAATGATCATCGTATGTCCTTAATTCTTCATCAATTTTAGGTTCAAAAAGCATAATTCAACATTTCAAAAGAGTTTCTCGCTTATATGGAAATTTTAGGAAACGCATCCACAGTATCTGTTACTTTTATCTAACTACTCATTAGCTTAGTTCAAGAATCTGGAAGTTTTCAAATCCTAAACAGTAATTCATTTTGCCTATGCTGTCAAGAATCCTGATCTCGTGAAAAAAAAACAGACATCTTAGGTGACAAGAGAACTATATCACGTGTGCCTTGATCTCCAATTTTCAGAGGAGACTGGGAGCAGAGGTGAACCAGTGAAGTAAAATCTGCACAGCAGTAGAGTAACTAGGTAGCTTCTCAACATGAAATCCAGTGGCCTGAATCACCACTAGAAATAGGCTGACGAAGAGAAAAGTCTTAATAGACATTAAAAAGGCACTTCACACAGATTTGGAGAATAAACTACAATAAATACTAAGTAAATCCCTAATGTTTCAACAAGATATGCAACAAACACCGACTGACTGAAGACTGTTTCCTGCGGGGTTTCTTTTAAAACAAGAACGTTCTCCTATTACTGTGAACTAGGATTCCGTATTTGGTGAAATAAGTTGATAATCTTCAGTTACTACACCAGACATTGCAGAGGAAACACTGCCAGAAAATGAACTTTGTTAAAAAAATTCTTTCACACCCTTAATAGGCGATGACTGATTAATCACCCAATCGAGGGGGGAAATGCAGCTTTGTTAAAGGCTTCTTCCTGAACATCATTCATGTGCCACATGCTCATAATTACTTGACTCCTATGTGAAAACCACTTAAAGTAGACACATTTATACACATTAGTTAGATAACATCTTCTGAGTTAACCTTTCATATCATTTCCGTCCGCACATACTCTCTTTACAATTGAACCTGTATTCTTATTGGTTTCATTGTTCTCTTCCCACTTTCAGCCAACAGGACCATACTCTACAAGTGGAAGGTATAGTACTTCAAAACTCTATAAATGATCATCACCTACCATACATCATTCCTTCATAAAACTATACAACGATGGAGGGTCTTATCGAATTCCTCCCTATATATTGTCAGCTAAAGGGCTCCCTATATATCGAATTCCTCTATTTTATTCAAGTAATCACAATTTAAGCCTTGTTTTTAAGCATTTAGTATATGCATCAAACAAAGGGGTATGAAAAACATACAATTAGCATAATAAACAATTAAGAAAAACCCCAGAAGGCCAATTAGTTCCTAAAAACAATTAAGAGTTCCAAATAAACAATTAAGAGACAAAAATTGAGCGAAATGGGAAAAAGGGTACCTTCTGAATTTGCTCGGTGGTGATGTTAGTGGGAGGAAATGAAGGCATGACGGGGATCATTTGCGGTGGCTGCTGCATCTTTTTTTTCCCAAATTTCTTTGCGGTTTAGGAAACACAAAAACCCTAACCCTAACCCTAAATCAGCCCCCGAAAGAGAAACAAAATCAATTAGAGAGCAGAAATTAAGAGGAAAAGGAGGGAAATTAATGAGGTTGGGAGACAGAGAGAGACAAGGGAAGGGCGGTCGTGAACCTTTTTAGAGTAGGTGGAGGGCGAAGAGGAAAGGAGGAGGTGGGAACAAAGATTTTGAAAGCGGATTTAGGGGAATATCTTTTCGGTTTTGGATGTCGACGAGGTTTCTCGACTTTTAAAGACAAAAGTCACCAAAATAAATACAAAAATAAAAAAGATAAAAATTTATTTATCATTTCTACATTTCTACATTTTCTACCCATATATATATATATATATATATATTTGGTGATTTTTACCCACAAATAATCGAGCAAATTTGCATTTATGTGTTCAAGGTTGGTACTTATATGGAGTATATTTTCTATTTGGTTGTATTTCAAAATTAGGATTTGATTGTAGAATCTAAGTTTAGAAACCATCATTTTAGCTCAATGAGAAAATTCCAAATCTTCAATCTATTATTTGTGTTAAGATGTGTATATGCCATATGAGAAGGATTTTAAATTTTGAATCATGAATTTCATAATTTTTTTTTAAATACATAAAAGTTAACACACATTTCATCACTTCGCTACTTAAGTTCAGATTCTGACATGATAAAATTAACTTAAAAATCACTTAATATTTTTTATATTGAACAGAATAAAAAAACATTATAGATTGTTATAAAGTTAGGTCAAGTTAATCTAGAATTTGTTTGTGACACAATTTCAAAAAATTGTAAAAGTTGTTATAGACTTGGGAGTGCTAAAGTACAAAGAGGATGTCATTTACTTAACAAAAATGCAATAATGCCTTAGACACTATTTGCTAAAGTACAAAGAGGATGTCATTTGATTAAATACATCTAAATTTTCAAAGAATTACTTAAAATCCTAATCAAATACTCTTAAATTGTAAAAATAATTATATCATAATATAAAGAAATTGTTTGTGTTTTGAGAGAGAGAGAGAGAGAGAGAGAGAGAGCTGAAACGTGGAATGAGTTTGTGACAAATCCTCCGACGCGCCCAAAGTACCAAACTCAGTTACAACTGTAGCAGTAAAAAGTCAGAGTAGAAGTCGACTTTTCACTCTGCAGAATCCCTCACCACTTGCATCTCCAAATCCCGGAACACTCTAATCCTACTCCGGAACACCTTAATCCTGGCTCCTGACATCTGGAAACGCCTCTTCCCACCGCGAACCCGGCGGCCAATCACCGTCCCCCAATTCCAAATCGGGATATCTCGGCCGTTCCGAATCCCAACCAATCCCGGGATGGAGATAAACCTGTTCAGGCTCTGCTCCGGCCTCAAAGTCATTGGCTACTTCATGATCCTCCTCGTCGCCGCCATCATCTCCGTCTCCTACTACGCCATCGTCGTCGTCACTTGGGGCCCCGAGCTGCTCCGCGGCGGGGTCCACTCTTTTCTAGCTTTCTTCATCGTCGTAATGTTCCATATTCTGGTAATTCTCAACTTTTTCAGTCATGGATGCTTCAATTTTTCTCCTTTTTTTTTTTCTGTTGTATTTAAATTTTAATTAAAGTGCATTTGGAAAACTAGAAATTATAAACAACCCACTTTTTATTGTGCAAAAAAGATTTGATTCTTATTTTGTGGGTTGTGTGTTAATTCCAGTTGATTGACGTGGTTAGATAGCGTTTAGGTACATTAGTTAGACTGATAGCTGCTGCAATTAGCACAATTTAGATTAGTTTATACTAATTACTAATTTAGAATTTTAGATTAATGGATAAGCTTGAATGAAGTTTGTCTTGAATGTCTGACGAGCTAATTAGAGTTGAATTTGAAATGAGACCCGAAATTCGGGGAGACAAATAAAACATTGGGTTTAGTTTTGTTGGTTGGTTTAAAACTGTTCTAAAAAACATAGGTTAGGAAGTTAAGAGGTACATTTCATACTTACATCGAAGACCCGTGGGAGTTTTGCCTTTGACAAAGACTGAAGGAGTGAATGTTGATTTCTTGTCATATATGAATTTGTTAAGTTTGTTATACCAAAATTTAAAGAGAAAATACATTGCTAAATAATGTTATTAGTTTGAGTAGAAAGATTGATTTGAAAGAAAGCTAACTCTTGAGTTTGGCCCTCGATTTCAATTTGCATTTGTGTTGCAGCTTGTAATGTTACTTTGGAGTTACTTTATGGTAGTCTTTAAAGACCCTGGTTCTGTTCCAGAAAATTGGAAACCTCTAATAGAGGAGGAAAATTTGGAGGCTGGTAGTTCTCTGACTTTGTCAGAAAATATCGAACCCGAGGCTTTCACTTCAACACAATCTTCAGATGGACGAGAAAGAAGACCACAAGTAAGATATTGTGGTCGATGCCAAAATGGCAAGCCACCACGATGCCATCATTGCTCTGTCTGTAAGCAACTTTCTTCCTAACGTTGACGATATATATGTTGCTTGTATCTGGGCAGGCATTACTGTATTTTGTGCATTTTCCCTTGGAGCATTTCTTCTTCTTTTCTTCCAATATGCATGTAAGAGTACTTTTTGATCCTTGAATTTTATATTTATTGCAAGGATATGCCATCGGTTCGAGGTGTAGTTGTGATAGACATATCTCCCTAGAAAATCGCCCAAGTCCCATGGGTGGTACCGAGTATATGAAAGCCCTCTCTCAATTGTGTTGTCAATCTTAGATCAGAGAATTTATCAATAAAGCTATCATGTATAGTTTATAAGATGTTTCTTTATAAAGCTATCATGTATAGTTTATAAGATGTTTCTTTCTTTAACATTGTTTATGGAAGTTCCTGTGAACTTGGTCAGCAAAGATATGCATTGAGAGATGGGTTAAATAAGCTGTTAAATATCAATCTGACGTCTTTACATCCTTACCTGGCTATTTAAATTGTTGTAGCGATTGTCTAATTTGTGTGTTCTTTTTGTTCGTAACTCTATGTCTTCATTGATAGCCTTAGTTAACAACTTTGGAACGTTGTTGCTAGGCTTATTTAATATTTTGTGAAAATGTCTATTATTAAGTGGGAAATATAAATAAGTAATTTTGTTTTTCTTTTATGCTCTGTAGGTCAAAGATGTGTACTTAAGATGGATCACCATTGTGTTTGGGTGGTGAACTGTGTTGGTGCACGCAACTACAAGTTTTTTCTTCTTTTCTTGGTAATGCCATATTCCTTTTTCTTATTAATTTATTTGCAGTCACGAAATAAGAACTTTTTGTAGATTTCCTTCCCCACCAAATTTTTTGCTCAAAGGCTGGCAAGCCCACAGTATCTAGGACTGGGAACTGGAGATGTTTGAGTTGTCTTTGACGTGTGTGTGCGTTGGGGGAAGTGGTTGTGGTAGAGAGAGATGGGAAATGCCAATTGATTGCAAAATGAATACCTTCTGGTGTGCAAAGAAACTTTAAATTGGGAGTAATTGGCTATTTTACTCTCCTTTTGTTTTTGCTCACCCTTTCCATTTTCTGCATGTGCCTTAAAAGCTTTATACATTTCTGGAGACGACGATGGATACCTTAGTTTTGCTGCCAAATTTTATCGATTTTTTCTCTGAAGCCAAGGATCATTCCGAATCTCCTGGCAATCTTGCAGTCATTTTTTTGACTTTTGGTAATATTCTACCTAGCCGATTATTTTCATGTCCACATATTGGTTCCGCTTTCATTGTTTAATTGTTTCTTACATATTGTGTACCTTGTTGCAGTGCTTAATTTAGCCTTTGCACTGAGCCTTCTTTGTTTCGTGGTTATGCATGCGTCCCTTTTGTCTAGCAACACTACTACAATAGAGGTAATACACTCACCTGCTACCTTCTTTCTACTTATTTTGAGATTTATGAATATTTTTGCAGTTTGCACTTATTATTTGATACCTGAATTTACGTCATACATCGTGCAGTTGGCTGTTACCTTCTGCTTGAGTTTCTATTCTAATTTATGAATTGTGAATTAAGATTTGGCTATAGTTACCTAAAGTTATCCAAATATCAGAGATTTATGCCGCACATTTAAGAGTACTGAAAAGGATACCCTTGTTATTGGTTGTCAAGGCATCAATGTAAATTTTTGTCGTAGAATTGTATATATATATCTATTTGAAACAATGTTTCAGGTTCATGAGAAGAGAGGATCAATCAGATGGAAGTATGACTTGGGCAGGAAGAAGAATTTTGAGCAGGTATTACTCTCTCTCTCTCTCTCTCTCTCTCATTTCAGACATTTGACAACTTTTTCATTCTTTTCCCCATCCTGTAGGTTTTTGGCACAAAGAAGGCACTATGGCTCTTACCACTGTTCTCAAAAGAGGATTTAGACAACGTACCTGCTCTTCGGGGCCTGGAATTTCCAACACTTTCAGATACTGAGGCTTGATACTTGGTGAACTCCCATACTTTTACCTCCCACCAGCCATTGACATATTTTTACGGACTCATACATACTGGTTACATTGGGTCTAAAAAGGTGTGTTACCCCGTGTCCAATTTAGTCCACTTAGTCTTTAGTTAGGAGAGGATCTAAATTTGAGTCGTGGTGTTTGTTTTTTATTTTTATAAATTGAAGAAAAATTGGCTTCAGAAGGATCATCCTAACAGGAAAACTCAGTTAGCTACCCATCAGTTGTTATACAGATTGTTTTTCTGCTCCATTTCTGGTCCCTCGTCCAAACTACGTGTACCCCAATTTCTTGGATACGGGAAAGAAGCTGTGTTTGAAGTAGTTGCGTCGAGGATTTTATACTGAAATGTTTGTAAATCTATATTGATGTGTAGCTAAGTTTGCTCCACTTCCTCAAACTATTTGTTGCCGGAGATTGTGATTGGCAGTAACTCATTCACATTGTATGGGATGTTCATGTACACTTGGGGTGATAATTTGGATGTCCAGTTGGCTGAAAATTGGGTTTGATGTTGTAAATCACCGTGATCATAAATCAAGTCGCATGTGTGTTCCATTAGATAAAGGTTGTTCTGATTAACTTCCTCTCTTCTTTCTTTCAATTTTTACCAGTTAATCTTCAGTAAAAAAATCCAGGTAGCGTGTGACTTAGTGGTAAAAAGATGGATCATTGGAGCGAGCCACTTGAATGTCAGTTCCAACATTTAAGTTTACCTGATATGCACAGATTTTCGGAAAAATCTTGAGTGGTACGTACCATTCAATGGTACGACTATTGAATGATTCAGATTAATTTGCAGTGGGCCCCAAATGAATCTTAGTTATTTAACAGTACGTACTATTTAATGGTACGTACCACTGAAGTTGGACCCCAGATTTTCGAGTGATTACACGGATTTAAAGTTTCACTTGAGAAGTCTTTTACTCGACGAAAGAGGAGATTACCGGGAAGATTTTATATATATGAGTATCAATATTATTTGGAACCATGCAATACTAGGGAAGGCAACATTCTTAACCTCCCTATATTATATCATAAAATTGATTCAAACAGCTCTCTGCCCTTTTATATTATTTAACAATGATAAGATTACAACCACACAAACCTGTGCCCTATCCCACCTAATCCTTTTGTTTGTTATTTTTTAATTGATTACAGATGCTGTTAAATAGTTTTTAGAGTGAAAATTTTGTTTGATAACCATTTTTGTTTTAATTTTTTTTGGATAAATTATATTTTGCACTCTCAAGTTTGGATGCAATTGCAATCTCATGCATCATCTTTAAAACATTGCAATGTCATACACAAACTTGTATTTTAGTTGCAATTTCATACATCCGTTAGTCAAACCGTCAATTTGACCGTTAAATGATGGTGTGGCAATTACGAATTCCACTATTTTGCTGATGTGGCTATCACAAATATACCATATAGAAAAAAAATTAAAAATATAATTCTTTTACAAATGTTAACTTAAGAAAAAAAAACTTTTTAATTCTAATTTTCTTTTGTCAGTAGTTGCCATATCATTATTTAATGGTCAAATTGACAGATTGACTAACGGATGTATGAAATTGCAACTAAAACACAAATTGGTGTATGACATTGCAATATTTTAAAAATGATGTATGAAGTTACAATTAGAACCAAACTTGAGAGTGCAAAATATAATTTACCTTTAAAAAAAAAATTAGAAACGAAGTGGTAATCAAACCTCATAAACTTTACACAGCAACAGTACCAAAACTAAAGCATACTAATAATGTAATTATATATCAAGATAATATATGAATCTTAATCAATTGCGTGGAATGTTAACAAATAGTAGGTAGGCAATATATATATTTATATATTATAAAATCTATACATGATCCACATGGTTACTCCATTGCTCATCTTTCTTGGCCGGAACCACCAAGTCATTGAGCGGGTGAATGGGTTGACTCGCTCTTGTGACATGATAGTCGTTCGGATTACAGAAATCGGAGGCCACAACTGAGAACCAGACGATGGCTGGGGTAGCAAATAGGATGAGACCAAAGGGCACCATCCACAACTGCCTATTTGCAGGATGATACTGATACTCCCACCACCCTAACATGAGTCCTCCTGCCACACTCACCAGAACTGACCAAAAGCAAGCTGTGCTTGTGATGTCCACAATTCTTTGATCTTCCAAGTAACTTATTGCATCTTTGTCTTCCTTGTTTGATCCCATCAAACTACGACCAATAAGTAAAATCCCGGCTCCACCCCTGAAATCATACTGGTTAAAAAAATGAAAAGGAAAAAAGATCATCAAAGTATCAAGTTCATAATTTGTAGAGTAACGTTGTCATGGTAAGTAGTCAGACAGTATGATAAGAGAACATTGCTCCTAAATCATGCATTTTACGGTACCAACAGACAGTCTGACAAGAAAACATTTTCCCTCTATATACGCATGTACAAGTTTCGTAAAACAAAACAACAAAGCATAAAGAAACATACCTTGGTGTTATATATTGATGATGAAGAAGAACAAAGATTGAGAGGTGTGGAAATTAAGTTAGGTGTTGGGGGGGTGAAGATATAGAGAGAGGTGTTAGAGGAGGGACAAAAACCCTAAGAGAGAATTGGAGAGTGTTGGGAGCTTGGAGGGCAAGAGTCCCATGAATCTGGTGGATTAATGGAGAGTGAGGTTCTGAGGAGGAGGGTTTTGGATTTTGCAATGTCACACAAGAGCAACCAAAAGAGTCTGATTGGGCTAAACATCCGACGTGCCTTTCTATCGAAGTTGTTATTTGTTAAAGAGAATAAATATAAAGGAGAAAAATGATTACGTATAAAGATAACACAACGCATTTGCCAAGCTATCTGGGGTAGATTTTATATGAATCTATTTTTGTAATGCATATTATATATATATAGGTCATTGACTTGGTACGATTGACAAGTGGCTTGTTTTAGTCGATAAAACTAGAGGTGGAACTGAGGATTTTTTTTTTCAGTAACAGAAACGGAGGATTTTTCCTTATGTTATTGAATTACAGAAATTTGGGTTCAACTCCATGAAAGTGAGAAATGTGAGGTGATTCCTAGTGGCGGAGCCACTTGAGGACCAGGAGAGGTCCGGGTTTATCTTGAGGTTTCTTCACTTTGTAGTTTTTGTTTGTGTCTTTTTAATTAGATATTTTGCATTCTTCGACTTATGTGTTTTTGCTCCCAGCTAGCTTTATTATTTCCTCCAATTGACCAAAAAAAAGTGTTTTACGGTAGTATTGTTATGAAACCAAAGCTTTATATCAACCAGCCTTCCTTAGTTAGTTCACCATTTTCTATCATAGACTGTTGGTTTTATAGTGAAACCACACATATATAGAATAGAGGAAGAATTTATCTTGAAAGGAAATTTTTATAGCTGCAGTTTTGAGCCATGATTATTAAATTTGTTCAACTTCAATGTAGGAACTTATAAAGAAGGTGCTTATGATATAATTATCTTAGTGTTATTTTTTTTTTCCGTGACTCCATTATTCTCGTTTGATTAAAAATTTTCATTCCACTACAAAAAATGAACCTCCAATTTTTCTCCCATTAATTATATTTTGTTCAATTTCTAGCTCCGTCATTGATTCCTTTTCTTTGCATAATCCAAAAAAAACTTATCCATTCTAATTCATACGGTAATAAAATGATTGAAGGAGAGAAGTTTCCTTCATGTTTATTTGAGGAACACTACCTCCCTTCTCCTCGTCTTGTAATGTGGACTCCACTATCACTTCAAACAATGTATTTAATGTTTTTAAAAACAATATATTTATATATATATATAAGTGTCTTCATTTATATCATATGAATATTTTATTATTAGGGTATTATTATATGTTTCTTTAAAAGCAGCTAAGTATGAATAGAAAACTCAGCAATTTTGCATATTTAGAAGGTCAACGTACGTGATAGATAAACAGATTGTGCATCTTTAACCTTCTAATTGTATATGTAGAGTTTTATGTTGGGATGTTTTGCTCTTGGGAAGGATCCTTCTAGCTCTTGCTGCCATCAGCTGCTTATATAATACATCTTGGACTTTATTCTTTTGCCCATTTTTCTTCTCTAAATATTTGAAAGGTATTTTGTTGCAACCCTAAAGCAGGAGTTGTGGAGTACTACACACCCTGTCATCCATATATATAACTTGGGTTGCTTTGTTCGACATTCTGCAAATGCCAACAACGTACATAAAGTTACTTTTCTTATTATTTAGTTTGATTTGTGTAGTTGTAGACTTGTAGTTGTCATAGAGGTTTTTTTCTAAAAATCCTTAGTGTTACACATCGTCAGGTACTATGAGATGATGAACGGTTAAGATTGATTCATATTTAATCTAACGATTAACATTAATTAAAAAATAATAAAAAATAAATATATTCAATAATACGTATTACTAAAACAATATCTAAATTTCTCCTTCGATCTAAACCTTTAAAACTCTAAAACAACATAAGCATAAAGTAGAATACAATAAAAGATACAATAAATTTGCTTTTCTTTTAGAGTTTACTTATATAAAAACCCCTTTTTAGGGCATCTTCTATTATGATGCCTTTTCAATTAAATTGTGCAAATTTTGACCCAAAAAAACATATTGTGCAAATTGATAAGAGTTATTCTCCAACAAGAATTGGGCTATAGTTCAAGCCCAATATGATTATTTTGATTCTTGTCAGCGGAAGTGGATTGAGAAGCCTACATGATCTAGTGAATTTACAACAGTGTAGAGCCTGTTTGCTATAGGGCTCATTTCTCATTGATTTCATTAGTTGAAATTCCTAACCATTGCATAAATGACTAATGAAGAAAAGTTTATTGTGATTAGTTTATCTAGTTGAGGGTTTTGCATGGCACAAATGAACTCTTCGTTATGCTCATTCATCGTTGAATTTGATATACAAGGTGTATATTAAATTAATGTGTTTTTAATGTTTCAATCTCAACTTTTAATATCAAATCTAATAGTGAGTGACAATGTAATATTGATCCTTAAGTCGCTAAGAGAACGTAATCGTTGCTTATATATAGAGAAAGAGGAAGGAGTTTCTACATAGTGTTACAAAGATGACATGTTATCCTAACTTAATTATAAACTTTTATTTCTTCTACGCATTGTCGTTTTTCAATTGAGCAGCTTTTGTACGTGATGTTTTCACTATTACGTTACATGGTTTTATTAATCTACATAATATGCATATTATAATTTGAGTGGACCACACCACATGGTTGTGGAACATAGTTCCACGTCAGTGAAAGTTACAGGATAAGATACATGAGGTATGGAATCGATAAAAGATATGCAGTTAAACAAAAAGGCACCCAGCCAACTTCGGAGCTTCTTACAATTGCCAGCCCTTTTTGGCTTAGAGCGAGACGTCCCTCAATTATTGCATGAGACCTCACGTTTGTGGTTATCTATATCGTTTGTCTCTCCTACATAATTAGCAGTCTGATTACACTCACAATTACGCTATTGCCCTCATTTGGTTTTCTTTATTAGTTATACTAATTATTCTCATTATATTAGTTACAAAAATGTTTTACAATCTTATATGATATGTCTGAGATTCTTATGTACAATCGAGTTATATTTTGATACACATTTCACATGTGTTTCTCCTATAAGAGATACAAATACTAAGAGATATATATACTCCCCATTACTCAATATAATCTCTCCTATAGAAGGAGGAAAAAATCAATTAAAAGACACTAATACCACAATCAACGAATAGTGTAAAAATATAACAAAGATCATACATAGGTCAAATTTCAAAACAGAGCCGACCTCACTCGAGGCAAACAAAGTCCAAGTCTTGGGACACTCTTTACATTAAAAGACTCAATTTTTAGTAAGTCATTATATTATATAGCATGTAAAAAATAGAAAACAAAAACTCAATTCAAACAAAATTCAACATGCAGTTGTGCAATATTAAGAGGTAAACTTCACGTGAATGCGGCTTTTTTTGGCCTAAAAAATAAGGAAATTATATAATTATATAAATTTAAATATTTTTTTTAAAACATTTAAATATTGAATTATGAAAGTATGTTAAGATTACTTTGTAAATCTTGTCTTAGACCATACTTTAAATTGAGTCGACTATACTTCATAATATCCTTAGTTATTTTGATTTTTAAGAAAATTATAAAAGTGAGCATATATTTCTCATAGAAAAAATATATGCGCACCTCTCTGAGAGTGTTTGGATTGAGCGCGAATAACTCTACCACCACTAAAACAAGCTCTAAATAACGAAGGTCCCCAAAAATCCACCATAATTCTAGCCTTTTGAGAAAAAGGGTGTTTTGGGAAACAACTAAAAAAAGGAAAAAAGAAGAGATAATTATCGACGAAATTATGACATAATATCACGTGATTAAGGATGATGATGCAGGACAGCCATGGAACTTGTGAGAGAATATCAGGAGGAGCATGTGCCTGATTCGGTAGAGTCGTGTGATAGCTTTGCATCATCATTTCCCCTTCGGGCCCCACACGCTCTCGACACGAAAGACATCACCACCTTAATCCCTCGCTCCCTCTTCTTCTTCGTCCATCATCTGCCACTCTCTCTCTCTCTCTCATCGAACCCAACCCAGAAGCTGCGACAAACACTGAGTTATAATTTTTAGATCCTTTGCGCGGGACCCAGCTGGAAATTTCGGACCGTGGGATCTTGATCGTGCGGTAAGGAAGGGGAGCAAGATGAGCGCGAAGGGACCGAGGATGAGGACCCGGGTGGGAAAGTACGAGCTGGGGAAGACGCTGGGAGAGGGAACGTTTGCGAAGGTGAAGTTCGCCAAGAACATGGAGACCGGGCAGTGCGTCGCCATCAAAATCGTCGACCGCGAGCAAGTCCTCAAACACAAGATGGTCGAACACGTATGTATATACACACATACATACATATTATATTCCTTAATCATTTCAGGATGGCAGTGGGACCCACATGGGTAGTTTTTGGGTCTACCACTCTAATTCTTCACGGTTGGTTTGGAGTTGGCGATCAATGATGAACATTGTATTCATGTATATTGGGTGTTTAGAAATGTTGATATTGTGGGAATTTGGGAAGAAGTGAATAATGTTTCTTGGTGCTTGTATTGGCAGATAAAAAGAGAGATATCAACAATGAAGCTGATCAAACACCCAAACGTTACACAAATGTTCGAGGTACCAAACGCAGTAATGCAATCCCTTCGACTTTATTTTATATTTTGAAGAAAAAAATTAAAGGTGTTTTCATATGAACATTCGTACATAGCTTGTTCAGCGGATATGGAAATACGCTATGAATATATTGTGTGTACTTCCCCAATGCCGTATGCACATACAGATTTCTTCGCACATTTCTGAATCGACAGCTTTTTGTGCTTATGAATAGGTCATGGCAAGCAAAACTAAGATCTACATTGTTCTTGAGTTTGTTGATGGGGGTGAGCTCTTTGACGAAATAGTAAGCGATTGTTGTTTCAACTTGCATTATCCCCCGTTGCACAATATTCTTTTCACTGAAATACTTTGTCTTGTTACTTTGGACACAAGTCTTTTGTTTACTTTAGAAAACAATCCCTTATCAGCTCTATGTTTCCTTAGGCCAAAAATGGGAGACTCAGAGAGGACGATGCCAGGAGATACTTCCAGCAGCTCATTAATGCTGTGGATTACTGCCATAGCAGAGGCGTCTACCATCGAGATTTGAAGGTTTAACAGACTTTATAGCTTTATCCTAGGTTCATTGGTTACATACTGTGTGCGATAGGAATGAAATTTTGGGTTTCTTAATTTGAGTATTCATCACTGATATCATTCTACATCTTTTGTAGCCCGAGAATCTTCTTCTGGATTCATATGGTGTCCTCAAGATTTCAGATTTTGGACTGAGTACATTTCAACAGCAAGTGCGGGTAAGTATACTGTCGCAAAATTTAAGTAGATTTAAATGCTTGTATTGAAGTTGACCAGAAGTGAATCCTCTTGCTATGAGGAGTCTTTAGATCTTGTTGGTGGTGGGAAATTGGAATTTTCAGTTTGATCATGATTCGTGCTTCTCTTGTGTTATAACTTTGTTGTATGACATACTGAAGTAGACAATGTACACATGTTTGCAGGAAGATGGGCTGCTTCATACTGCCTGTGGGACTCCGAATTATGTTGCTCCTGAGGTATTCACTTCCGACTTTATGAAAACAGGTTATTGCATTGCTGTTTGATTATGTTTATTTGCTTCTAACATTTGGTATTTTTGTATCAGGTGCTAAACAATAAAGGTTATGATGGCACATCTGCTGATATTTGGTCTTGCGGGGTCATTCTCTTTGTACTCGTGGCTGGTTACCTGCCTTTTGACGAACCAAGTCTTATAGCGCTGTACAAAAAAGTACGTAACCAAGTTTGGTTCCTCTGTTTAAATGATGGGAATCTCTGGATAACTTATTAGTGTATGGCTATTGTTAATTTCAGATCTGCAAAGCTGAATTTTCATGTCCAGCATGGTTTTCATCCGGCGCAAAGAAAATAATACAGCGCATACTTGATCCAAACCCTGTAACGGTGAGCTCCAGAACCCTTTTCTTTGTTCCAAAACTCAATAAGTACTGACTATTTCTTCCCATATGCTCTTGAAAATTATTATTTGAGACCATTTTTATATGAGCATGGGCATATAAATTTATTATACGAGGAATGCAGACGATCTTTTGTTATATAGCCTGACCAGGTTCTATTTTCTTGTTCTTTCCTGTGGCAGCGGATAACAATTCCTGAGATCTTAGAAAATGAATGGTTTAAGAAAGGCTACAAGCCAGCACAGTTTAAAGAGGAAGAGGGTGTAAATCTAGATGATGTAGATGCTGTTTTCGGCAACTCAAAGGTATGAAAATTAGTCAGAAGTTAATTTATTTCTCACAACCATGAATTTTTCTAGGTATCTTTAGTCGGAAGAATCTGTAAATTTTTGTGTGCTCGATCAAATATTGTCTTGAGTTTGTACACATTCTAAAATAGTCTTTTTTCTTTTGGCTTGTTGCAGGAAAAACTTGTAACAGAAAGGAAAGAAAAACCTGTATCAATGAATGCTTTTGAGCTTATTTCTAGGTCAAAGAGTTTCAATCTGGAAAATTTATTTGAGAAGCAAATGGTATGTAGCATACCATTTTCCTAATTCCTTCTTGTGAATGTTTCGGTGTGGCGCTCTATAGTAGGATTGTATTGATACTTGCAAAATACATGTTTTGTTCCGATTGTTAGTCGGGCAGAAACTAAAGAGCCTAGTAGGTTTAGGAAGATCAGAAATCAAGGATTTGCGGTAATAGTGTTTGGGACTTCTAGGTTTTGTTGAATCAAGAGCATGCTTAGTTTCAGAACCCATAGTGGCCTTCTAATTCTTTATAGTTGTCAAAGTTATTCTGCAAGTTCTCTGCCTTCTGATCATTTGGAATTCCATACTATAGGGTCTTGTGAAACGAGAAACCCGATTTACTTCTCAACGCCCTGCAAATGAAATCATGGACAAAATTGAGGAAGCTGCAAAGCCATTGGGCTTTAATGTTCACAAGAGAGACTACAAGGTAATGAGTTTCACTCTACTCTTTCTCATTCTACACTTTATGTGACTTGACTTAATATGCAAGTCATCTTATTGAAACAATCTTCTTGTTACGTTTATAAATTCCAAATAGATCTTCTGCTAATTCCAAGCAATTGCAGATGAAGTTGCAAGGAGACAAACATGGAAGGAAGGGCCACCTCTCCGTAGCTACCGAGGTATTGTCTTTGGCATGTGTATATATGTTTAGTGTTCGATACAGATATTTGGAAAAACAAGTCACAACTTTACAAAATCTAAAGAAGATGTTACTTTCGATTAACTTGTTGTTTAAGGTGTTTGAGGTAGCTCCCTCTGTGCACATGGTAGAGCTCCGGAAAACTGGCGGTGACACACTAGAGTTTCACAAGGCAAGCGAACATTTTATTTTTGAACATTTTAGTTTCGAACATTTTCCATACTCATTTTCAAGGGCCAACTTGCTGTTGACTGATTCTGCCCTCTAAATGTCTGCTACTACAGTTCTACAAAACTTTCTCATCGGGTTTACAAGATATAGTGTGGAAATCTGAAGAAACTACTGAAGAATCGAGGTGATCATCTCTCTCTCTGCACGCTCGCTCAAGTGTACGTGTGAGTACACTGTTACTTAGAGTATGCTTGTCGACAGATGTTTTAAAAAACTCTTCTTTTGGGTCCATCTCTTCATTGATTCTTCTGATCTGTTTTGGCCTGTGATGCATTTAGGTCTGAGCCCTATACAAATGCATAATGGTACATGGATGCAAGGGAAATTGGAGCATGTATCGGTCAGTGTAGCCTGAAGTAGTCTGCTGTAACGAGACATGAATCCCTCGGAACTGAGGTGGTCTGGATTCTCTTCCTTTTTGTTCTATGAATTGAATCCATCGACGATTTTGAAGAAACAATAACAGTTCGTTAGAGTGAAGTGAGAAATTCTTCTTTCCCTTCCGTAAAGGAAGATTGAACAATGAACATTCTTGATTGTACTTTTCAATTTTTAGACAGTCATGTGATACTTAATTTTTTTTAATGTGATTTTATTTGAACTTCTGCTATTTTTTTTTTTCTGATTTGGCAACTCTGACGTATGCTGTCATTAATCTTTTGTGGACGTTGATAAGGAGGACTTACATGCAACGAGTTTACCGCCACCATGTTGTCCGGTTATAAGTCTTGTTGATAAGAGCCTTCCATTTAGCAGCACCTTGTTATGGATTGGAACCAACGGATATTTTGATTGAAAGTTTAAGGCATCGATGTAATGGAACAACGATAGAACATCCCGAACAATCAACCCGTTTGGCAAGAAAAGTCTCACCAAAGCTCCTCTCTTTAATGGAACCTTAAGAACCCTCTTCAATGGAACCCTAAGAAAAAGAGTTAATTACGTTTACAGCTCTCTAGTTTATGGTATGGGATAGTTTGGTCGCTCTCTTTCGAAAAGTAGTAAAATGACTTTTAAAGTTTCAATTTGTTACACCATTACATCCTTCAAACTGTCAAGTTATGTGATGGTTGTTCATATCTGGTGGCTCTCCTCCGGTGTGGTAGTTTTGGTGGCGAAATTTGGTTGGAGATATTTCTTTGTTGCAGGTTGAAAAGTTTTGAAGATAATTTTCTTGTAAAATGATTCTGAATAAATATTTCATTTTATATATTCAATAAATTATAGTCACTTATGTATATGTTTTTATTATTATACAATAAGTTTAATTAAAACTAAAAAGCCCACTTAGGCCCATAGGCGCTAGACCTCTGCCGGCATTGCCCAAACATTAAAAAACAGTTTATTGAATTCTCTAGAATGTTTCAAATGAAGTAAACTTGTATCTTGGAAAATCAAACCAACGTTTTTTGGTTTTTTTCTATTTCGAAGTCTTCATTTTCGTACTTTTAAAATCGATTAAATCACAACAAACAAAATTTGGTCGGCCAATAAGTTGGTTCGGTCTCTTTTTTTTTTCTTGCCCCTTCTTTTCTAACCAAATGGAAGAAGCAATACAATATGAGATAAAATTTTTTCATGTATTCTAAACACAAGTCGTTGCACCACATGTCATAATATAAGTTGATAAATTATTATTTTTTTTCAAATGCCCCTTCATTTTTATTATGACATATGATGTACTCCGATAACACAGCCCATGGCCCACTGCCACCTAAGCTATATTTATGTAGCAATTAATTTGGAAAAGGCACAGTTGGCAACAGACAGGCCTTTCCCAATGTGCCACTTGGTCATTGATTGGATTTATAGTTTCTAGTTAGCAGCTCCACATGCAAAAATTAGTCATGTCTCACGCTTCTGTGGTGACAATAAATTGCGTCAAAATTACCAAACAAGACCAACTTGTAGATTCTCAAGCTTGATTGGCTGTGAAATGTGAATGCATTTGAACCAAAAAAATCAGTGAATTCAACTTACCACGAGTATTGCATTTTTGTAAACATGTGATAAGCATTTAATGGATGACGTCACTCAATGGTGGATTTATGAAGAATTCTTGAGGGGGGAAGGTTAATAAAGAAATAGCACGTGTAGTGCGCAAAATTTTTTGAACATAAACAATACCTAAATTTTCAGTGTGCCATAACATGTACTAAAGAACCTTGTTAAGAGCATTTCCACCCGTTGGTGGAGGGCAAGGGCAAGGGCAGTGATTGTCCTCCGTGAACAGTGCTTGCCTTTGGACAACTCCACCCGTTCGTGGAGGGCAAGGGCAAGGGCAAGGATTTTTTTTTTTTTTTTGGCCTAAATATCCCACCGACAATTTCCATCGACACACTCCACCGACAAAAAAAATTTTTTTTTTTGTATTTTGGAGTATGCTTGACAATGTCCCATAAGTTGTGCCTTGTGAATGATCTGTTGTTGTTAGCTTGATTGAACCACATTTGTGCTTGTAGTTCCTGAAAACATTGTACGTGAAAAGATATAATAAATTAAATATTCAAATGCTTATTTTTAATTAGCTTAAAGAATTGTTAAACAACATAATAAATTTTTTTCCTACCTCATTGGCTCGATTATCGCCACTTCGATATAGGGTTTCCGCTCTTGTGATGGCTTCTTTCCAAGATTTCAATTCTTTATGTAGATGTCGGTACCTACTGGACATTGATTGCTTGGTCCGGGGCGTGCCTTGCATCTTCTCCACGAAAAATGCATGAATCTTCTTCCACATTTTGTCGACCCTCATCTCATTTCCGTTGATCGGGTCATGAGTCACAAGCACCCAAGCCTCCAGTAATGCAACATCTTCGGCGATCGACCAATTTGCCTTCTCACTCATAACTTTTTTTTTTGGTAAAACAAGGATTTGGAAGAGAGAAAGCAAAAATAATTGATGTAGGAAAAAAAATAATTGAGTTGTAGTGAAGAATGAAGAAGAGAATTAAGGGTATATATAAAAAAAAAAAAAAATTTTGAACTCGGATTAATCCTGGCCGTAGGATCAAAAAAAAATTTTGATCCAACGCACCCCGTTGTGCCATGTGGCCAACGGTCAGATTTATTTATTTTTTTTTACCGTTGGAAATCCAATGGTCCAGATTAAATAGCCGTTGGAGATCCAACGGCCAGAAATGCGCCACGTCATAGAGCCGTTGGCTCTGGCTGGCGTCAGCGACAGTAGGTGGGGCCCACCGACTATATTCTGTCGGCCACTCTCCCCCACGTGCGCGTGACGTGCACGCGTCTGATAAAAAAAAATAAAACAGTTTGCTGACGTCAGCATGACGTCAGCAAGCCTTCGGGCTCCTGCTCGGGCAAAAATCGCTCGGGCTTGAGGTTGGGCATGGTTGGGCCCACCAATTGCCCTTGCAATTCAGGCCCGCTGGACACCAATTTTTTGCTTGGTAGGGCAATTGGCCCCAATTGCCCTTGCAATTGGGTAACCAATGGACTTGCTCTTAGTGGTTCCACTTTTGGTGGCCAAGCTTTTGTTGGTCCATCTATTTGGGTCCACCTTTTAGTGGTTCCTCTTTTCATGATCAATCTTTTAGTGGTGTTTTGAGCTAACTAGAATTTTTTCTCTTGAGGCCAACCCGATTACATGAGTCTGGCATGGCTAACTTGCGAGACCAACTCAGAAATGACATAGTTTTAGTCACTCAGTTTATTTGGGCTGAGGACAACCTTGGATAATGAAGACTCAACCTTCATTGGAGCTGAGCTCGTTTCAGCAAGGAAGAGTACCCAACCTTGTTCAAAGACCAAGATTGGTAGCACACAACATGATTTCCTACCCAAAATAGACCAAGGCTTACATGTCCAAGTTCAATGCATGGAAAGCGAAACTAGGGTCACGTGATGAATTCGTATAAGGAAAGGATCAAAAGTCAGCCTTCTCAACCCAAAAGAGGATGGAATCATAATCAAGTCATAAATTATATCATTCCAATCCCATAAATCAGGGAAGCCCAATAAGGAAGTTTTTGATGCAGCAGAGTGAAGGGCAAATGGGGGTCGTGGAATGCCCTATAAATTCCTCAATACAAGAAGAAGAAAAGGACGAGAAAAAACACACAAGACTTCTTTATATTACTCTGCACTTTTTCATTCTCTAGCATAGGTTTTAAAGTTCTAGCAATTCACTTTCTGTTCATCTTTCATTCGAGCACTTTTAATTGTAAGTTTATTTTCAGTCATTTCGATTCAAGTACTTTTCAATTAAGTTATTATTTTGATTCTAGTTTAATCAAAGTTATTTTTGTTTTAATCATTTTCATTAGTTTAATTTTGTTCTTCGTCCTTATTTCACTTATCTTTAATTATTCGTCATTTACTTTCTCGCACTTTTAATTATCTTGCATATTTACATTAAGCTTAATTGCTATCTTGCACTTTCATTTATCATATCATATAAACCCTAAAAACTCAAAAATAAAGATCCAAAGCCTAACCAGCCTTGAATCCAAGGTAGTGATCGGACCAGGACCAAGAAAAGGTTCCTTGCTTGGTCGCTCAGTCACTTGGTTAGAAGTCAGACTCGAGCGCAACATCTCAATTCATTTCCATCCCCGCCAATTCTTGGCTTGGTTGGTGGCACGCCTCGCACCGGATCAGAAGAAGGACCAAAAAATCCTTCTCTAGGCCCGACCCGACCGAAAAGAGGGAAACAGCCTACTTAGGAATTCGTTCAAATTTGTCTTTTTATAGTTTAAATAAGTTTTAAATATAATTTTGTGAAAGTCTTCTGTTGATATGTTCAAAATTCACTATTAACCAAGATAAATAAGACATGTGCCTTGAGTTACATATTGAAAAAAAAGGCCTCAATTTTAGAGCAGAGTACACCAAGTTGCGGAGAATTTTGAAAACCATAACTTAATCTAGGCACATTGCCACAATACATTTTTACCGTACAAAAAATGTTCTTAAGTAGATGCCTATTGATAAGGTATCTTTGTTTACGTAGTCAAGAAGTTTTATTTGTATCTTTTATACTATGTTTCTAGAACTTGCTTTAATAGGTAAATTGCATTTTTCAGTTTTTAATTTTAATAGTGCACAATCAAACATATAGGATTCGTAATTCAAATTTAAGAAGAAAAATGAAGCATAAAATTAGAAAATTTATTTATTTTCTCCTTTTTTTGAGGAAAAATAGATATAAAATAAGAAATTAAACATATAAATCTAAATTAAAAGTCATTAGGTTGTTGACGTGATAAGTGAGTTTTTTTCTACATTTTGTGTAATGATCAGTCTAAATCAAAAACACTCCAATTGTGAATCATTTAACAAACGCCGAAAAGAAAGATGAACAAGCTCACTCTATTGGACGAGTATTTTCAGAACATTAGTTGACTATAATTTGGGAATTGAAGTTTTCAAGTCATACTGCGACTTGAACGTGCAACGACAACTTAGGTTATTAGAATATTACATTATAAATTTTTGTATTCACTTCTAGTGTGGGAAGTCAAAATTTTAGTCTTAAAAAGTTCTAATTGTTCATCGAAAGGGTTGCTATGATTTCTACTATTTTTCTTGTTTTGGCTACAAGTATGACTTCTCACTTCAGTTTGGCTGTATTCACTATGATGCGAAAGTATTTTATTATTTATTTAAAATATCAATTTGTGTTAAAAATATTTATTTAAAGTATTTTAGTATTTTAATTAGTAAACACTCGATTTTTTTGTTTAATGAGGATTTTGTAGTTCTACATCATGTCACATTAACAATCTAATAAAAAATTTAACTAATTGGATGGCAGCCGACTAAAATTGATGACTTAGATCAATTCTCTTCGGGACGTAAATTGATCATTTTTTAATTGAAAGACCAAAATAATGAGTTAGGTCAATTTCCCAAAGACCATTTGTGATAAAAATCCATTATAAACACTCTTTTGATTCGTACTTCCAATTTAAATACGAGTAAAGTGACTTTTTTCATACTGAAGAAACAGGATTTGCGCTAAATTCTAATGAAGTTGGTGGTATGTAGTCTACTCTTTACAAAAATTACTAACAAGGACGATTTTTAAGAAGCAAAATACCTTAAATTATTTGAAAGTTAAAAGAGTGTATAATAGAACAAATGGAAGGGCTGTCAACCATTAAGGAAAAAATTTCGAAGTGCGTCTAGCCGTGACACCTCACTTTTATTGTTCGCATAAAAACAAACACAGTGGTTCGTTAAGTAGTTTGTTTCTCAATTTTTATAGGCTTCACCACTTCTGGCCTTCAAAGAGGTTTAGTGATTGATTTGTTGTTTGTAATAGTATGCCACCATTGAATTTTGCTAACAAAAAGATGTATATGTTTAGAATAGATTATATGTGTATGTACATTGCGCCACAAATAAATAAAACTTTGATCAAATGATTGTGCCAATATTTGGCTCAAGTTTGATTCTTTAATGTCTTGCCTGGTTAAGAAACAATATGTTTAGAAACTAGAAACTACTAAGATGGGGTGTGGAGCAAAAATAATCTAGAATATTATTAAGCCGACACGAGGATTTTCATTCGATATTGATGAGAATACCCTTCTAACCTGTAAAGGCCCATATTTATTGAAATCCTAGCCCAAAGAGTACATGAACGACTAGTGAGTCGTATTTAATGTGATCCATGTGAGGGTCGCATTGTTCAACCGACGAAATCATGAGCTAACACTACAATTTTTTTCAACCTTGGGACGCCTACTAAGAAGGGAGATAAGACAAGGGAATTAAAGTAAAATTAATAACTAATTCCTACCTTTAAGCTTTTTCTTATTGAACACTAATTCCTTCAAGCAATGAATCATAATCAAATCCAACCAAGGATTCTCCAAAGATAATTTTTTGATATTAGTAATTTAATTAATAACATTCTAGATTATTCTCAAGCATCTTAAGGATTCTTTCCATCTCCATCCAATGGATGATACACATTGGCCAACCGGATGTCGACACATGGCGCGAGATCCCTCACCTCATGGCCCGCCAAATCTTTTATAAATCCTCACCAAGCTGCTATACACTCACTCTTTTCAGGGATACCTACTCTAGGCACCTGAGATCCATTGGCCAAATCCCACCCCCCTCTTTGAGGCCCTTGGCTTGGTCTTTGATCTTAGGTGTTTATTTGTTTTTTTACGCTAAAGTAATAGCTTTAGAAGAAAAGTAATTCTCGATTCCAAATATCCGGGTGGTGAAATTTAGAGGGTTCTTTTTTTTTTTGGTAGTTATACGACTAATTTATTTGATACAATGTTATTTTACATTAAGGAGAGATTTTGGATAAGATACACAATAAGCATGTCATAATAATTTGACATCAAACTCACCATCCACGGAAGTCAAATTTACGACCTCATACTTTCAAGTGAAGAAAATATATGTGGTGCTAGTTACAGGCATATAATTATAACCCAAAAGAGAATGAACCTTTAGAGTTTTCATGAGACATTAGTATTGAGAAAATTGTACCCTATAAGCATAAAATTAATTGTTAAAACATATCGTGGCAACCGACTATACAAACCTTATTTCATAACAAAATTAGTTTTCAACACAATTGCTCTTGCATGCAGTTTGAATACATGTGGTGTTTTAACAATTTTGTAAAACAACATGTTATATGCTATGGTGGAGCTGCAGAAGGGGCCTAGGCCTATCTCTAGCCTTCCACGTGGCTCCGCCACCGCCTCTTCACTCACCTCTCTCCACTCAGAAGTGATAGTCGACTCATATGAATGACTAGTTCAAGAATCAAGCTAGAATACTTACAAATATTTTATGTTTATACGAATCTAACTATTAATAATTAAATTTTTAAATAATAATTAAATTTGTATAAACATCAAATATTTGTAAATTTTATAACCTTCCTTAATTCATTACGTAATTAGAACATTTCCACCGGACTCATTTTGGTCAAGGCAAAATGGGCAAAAAGACAAAAGGAGAGAGAACCCAATCCCATTGGTCCAAACTGCCAAATCGAAGCCCTCATTATATGGGGAGAATGACGTCATCCACGATTTTATCCATGTTGCGCTGTGGGCGCATGGCCTTCACGCGCCAGTGTTAGACGCGTTTTTCAGCCACTAGAGCCCAAATTCGACTTTCCTAGGCCGCGTGGCAAAATCATGGCCTTCCGTCTCCAACGACTAATAATCCAACAGTTATGATTTTTTTTGCAAAATAAGAATAAATTAATAAAATCCCAATCATAAAAACAATCATTCAAAATTTAAAATCCTGAAAAAAGAAATTAAAACTTGTTTTAGAAAATCTCAACCATCTTAGCCACCTCCCACACCACAAAACTCCATACAAATTCATTTCATGATATTTTTGGCTGAAAATAAATAATTAGTAGAGTATTGGCCTTAGCAATTAGGTGGAAAGATTTAGTAACTACGGTAACTACTCAAGCCCCCTTTGCCCTTTGTCAAGGTAAAATGGGTGGAAGTACTCTGTGCCAACCCCTCGGATTCATTGTATCCAAAACTTATGGGGATGTTTTAGGAATATGTTAGCATGTGTAAAGTTTAATTCTAAATTTGGGTGTTGTGATCAATTTCATATATATCTATATATGTAGGAGCAAATCGCTTTGATAAAACATTCATAATATCAAATTTGTCTCTCTTATATAACTATTGGAAAAATTAATTTATCTATATATATAAAGGGAGCACTAATTTGGTAAAACATTCATAATATCAAATTTGCCCCTCCTACATATAACTATTGAAAAATACAATTAATTATAAAGGAATAAAAAATAAAAGACACATCCCGACCTCGGATGTACAAGTGGACACCCAAAAGTCGGATGTGTCACGAATAACACTGTGCTGGTGAAGGTGACGAAAGTCAATTTGAATGAAATAAGAAATAAATTGAACAATTGAATAAGGAGTGTACACAATTGCACAGCGAAGAAATTAATACAATAACAAGTATCAAGTACCTAATACGTGAGTTTTTTCAATTACCAAGAACTTAAAAGCTTGTCATACCACCGCCGATCCAGACAACCTGTACCACTTAACCCGGAGGGGCTAAATGTATGGGTGAGTGGGCCATAGATAGTTATTTTTGTAAAAACCTTTCCTTTTAGAAAAATAGTAACCCTCGGGCCGTGAAATGTATACTAAGTTTCGAAAACTGCTCTGAAAAACGTACTATAATAGTAGGTAGAAAGTCAAGGTAAGTACGTGAAATATACTTATCAGTCCGAAACGGCAGAAGCCACGCTCGGGCATGAAAATACTTTATCCAAAAGTTCGTGAAAAATAAGATTATACTGGAAACCCGTGAAATCGAATAGAAGTTATCCGGGTATCAAGAAAACAGAGATAAGTCACAATCCAACTATAAGATAAACGCCGCTTAGGTGTAAGTGCATACACAGAAGTTCATACAAATATATTCGTCATGAACAAGCCGGGTGTATAAATAATGGTACGGGCGTAATACATGACGCAGTCAGCATAAGCGCATTACAACGAGTTCGAGTCGCCCATGAGACCTAGAACAAGCCTGCACCTACTATGGATCCATAGTACGATTTGCGTGTGAACAATCATGTGAAGACTGTCCTCGCCCTCGGACAATACGATCAACACCCGTGTAAGCCCCAAAGCCGAGCGTGTGAAAAACATGCCACTGAGTATCTTTAAATAAACAAAGTGAGGTAATTTCCTTTTGGGATAACCTTAAACAAATAATATATAAGGTATCCTCGAGTGTCAGACTTTAATACTGCTTTACAACCATAACACACACACGTGAAATATCAAGAACACGCCACATGGGTACCAATGTATAGAAATGCCAACTTAATGGTAAACTAGGTGAACCTTAAAATACGGTAGAAAATTACCATTTTCAAGGTTCACCCGAATACAAACCCCTAAGGTCACGATAGGTATGCTAAAACCCATAATCACAAATAGGCACAATAACAATTAATTCTAAAACCCCTTAAAATAGGGTCGGTTCTGGACATAAGCAATACGCGCACAAAACACACACACGGAAATCACCAATTTAATGGTGTAATTCCCAAATGGAAATGTAGGCCAAAGCCCACTAATCTCCATGGCCTAACGAAATACCGATACGATCTAGTAAACCAAGAATTGCCATGAAATACAAGGTCTACCAACATACAAGATGAATACTAACTTTAAGTCATAATAATAGTGTAGGCATAAAATTAAGGTTTGCTAACAAAGCATAGTGTGCACTGTAAACAATTTAAAAGCATAGGCAAAACCCAAATTAATATTTAAAACATGTAAACACTTAGTTTAGGCAATAGAAAGGCCCAATGGGCCAGCTACTCAAGCTGGAAGTTCAAACGCACGCCCTTCGAACGCCACTTGCCAAAACCGTGACGCTTTAAAACCCACAATAGTAAAGTACTCAAATTAGCTAGCACCACGTTGCAGAAACCGAACGGAGTTTCTGGCCTTAAAACCCCAAACCGTCGTGCGCCTTTCGCACGCCACACAATATCACGGCTGCTTGGCCTCACGCTTCCACGCCGTGAGGTCACACGCTTCACGCTGGCCGCCACGCGTCGCGGTGGTTCACCACGCATGCCACGGCGCTAAGCCGCGCCGGTGACTGATACGCTCTTAGTAAGCGCATAATTTAACCCTGAAAATGTCATCATTAGTATATGGTAAATAGGGATTGTTCTAATCCGGGGATTGAGGGTACACCTATCAATAAAAATACAAAGTATATTACTTACAAAAATAAAATTAAGTATAAACATATTTTACAAAATAAATGGGGTTTTCTGTTTTAGATTTTCAAAAATTAAAAGAAACAAAGAAAATAAAATATATAAACACAAGTATAAGAATGAAATGAAAGAAACAAAGATCAAAACCAATTCCATGATCAAATTCGATTCAACCCTACAATTGTTCATCTAAGCCATGAGAAAGAAGTTGATCATGTAAAACATTCATAGCAAATGATTTTCCCATATTTTACTTTCCTTAATTAATTAATCTAAATGAAAGCACCTAGATTAATTCTATTAAACATGCAATCAAAGTCTAGAAAGCTAGCTAATCAAAACATGTTTAACGCAATACACATAGAGAAAGGCTATCAACTTAAGTGCACAACCTAGTATGAATAAGTTCATCTATTTGCAATCCTTTTCAATTGAATTCGACCTTTGTCCAAAGCCTTTACTACTTGTGATTTAGGTTCACAAAACTATTAGGTGAATCGTTTACCTAAATCTAGCACCAATTACATGCATATATCCTAAGTTGGCCACCAAAGAACATAAACAAATAAAAGTTTTCTGTAAAGCAAATTCAATTGAACAATCTCACATAAGCAACTCAGAATCAAAATTATAAGAATCAAACTTTATTCAATCATAAGAATTCGAATTTAAACTTTGTTCTAACATCAATGTCAACTAGAAACAATTCCAACATAAATCAAACAAGGTTACAAAGAAATAGAATGAATTACACCGTGGATGGAAGATGGAGATGGAGGCTTGACGGTTGGATTCTTGAAGCTTGAAAGCAAGTCTTCAATGGTGGATGATGGATGAATTGCTCACGACTCCTTCTCTTCTTCTTCCTTGCTTGAAATATGTGGAATTGCCTTAGAGGATGGATAGAGGGAGAGAGAATATATTTTTTTCTTAGAAATCTGTGTGTCTCTATAGAATGGTCTCTGAATTCCCTTTTTCTAACCTTGAATCATCCCCACTAATAGCTATTTTATTGATGACATTAAGTGAAAGAAAAATGGTTACACAAGTGTAACTCTTTTGGGTGGCCTTTATGCCAATTACTCCCACTTACTCCTCATCTTTAATTCCATTTCTTCAAATATTTGAATAAGTGTTTGCTGGCTTGTTCTTGGCTGCATCTGTTTTGGCTGTCAGATTTATTGGATTTATTGCTTTCGTTGCAGTTACAAACTGCTCAGCATCTTCTGAACCTTTCAGTGTTAAAACGGCCATAACTTCTTCTAGAAAATTGATATGGACAATCCGTGAAATGCTCCAAAAAATAGACATCTGTAGCTTTCCAAGCATATAAGTCACGTTTTTTAATTCATTCTGAGCTGTTCACAACTTGCTTCCAAAGTCAGCTGATCTGCACAGGCAGTTTTGACGAATCTGTTACTTAAAATCCACTTTGTGCTATTTTTCTTTTCTTTGCTTGACAGATCCTATAAAACACAAAAACAAAGTAAATAGCTCAAAAATATAAGGAACTAACTAAGAAAAGACAAGTACATTTGATGTAAAATAATATAAATATGAACTTGTCATAACCTAATTTCGAGCCAAAACTTCCCAACACTCTTAAATCGACTAAATGACTCAGAAAAGCAAGGATAAGGGCTAAACAATGCTTAGAATGAAGTATAAACATATTAAAATCGTAGCACAAAGTGCTCCTATCAGTGACTGACACCGTTACTGTGCCGGAATCCTGCAAATTGTCCTAAAACATTCAAATCTCAACCATTTTCCACGATTCAAAAGGCAAATTGAAGCTGGGAGTGAGAGGATTACAAATTTACCCATTTGGAGGCCCAAAACTGGCCGGAATTGCCAGAATTTGAAGGAGACACCCTCGGGTCCAAATGGCCGATTTCCAGACCCTCGATTCCAGTCCAAAATCGAGCATGCATAGCTTGAAATTGAGACTAGGAGTCACCAGAAGGTGGATGGTGTTGATTTCGAAGGACATCGTTGTCGAAATCGTCGTGAACTCGCCGGGAAAGGCTCGGGTCTCATCGGGAGATTGAGAACTCGGGTTCCTGGGTTCCAGCAGAGATGCTGGGTTCGATTTGAGTGTAATGGAGGTGACAGTGATGAAGGTTTGTGTAGGAATGGTGGCTGGCCACCATGGTTTGTTCTCGGTGAGAGAGAGGTGGGTGGCTTAAGAAATTTGCAGGGAAAAGAGGAGAGTGACAGAGAGACAGGACACGGGGAGAGGAAGAAGGTTAGGGACCAAATGGGCTGGGCCTAACACAAATTACTGGGCCCAAGGCCCAAGTCACCAAACACAACTAAATTAACGTCCGTAGAACGCTCATCCGAACTCCGAATGACATTCCGCTCGCGTCTACGCGTTCGTAGTGACGAGTACGTCAAGAAAATACAAGTGGAAGCGTCGTGCGAGTTACAACGCAAAAGTCAACCGCAAGGTCAACCAAGGGCAAAATTGTCATTTTGCACCTCCGGGAATAAAATAGTATTATTTCCTGGTACGGGTGTAACAAAAAGTATACATGTGATTTAAAACCACCCTACGTTGGGTAGTTACTAACTTTATTTTTAATTTTTAATTTTTAAATTACATAAATATAAATTATTTATTTTTTAAAGAGCCAATTGCACGTGTGGCAAGAGGCTAGTGGATGTATAAAAGCCCTTAAATTGTACTTCCAATTATTTAGAAAGATCAATGACACTTAACTGGCACATTTGTAAGATCAAATTGCAAGTTGACATTTCTCTTCACTCGTAAGTGAGAGGTCTTAGGATTGAATCTAGTAGCTAGTAAGGCCCCGTTTGGTATTTTTTTTTTCACCAAAAGCTGCTTCATTTTAAAGTGAAACAATAAAAAAGTGTTTGGTAAAAATAGAATATTCTGCTTGTTTTAAAAGCAATGGCCTCCAAACAGTAGTTTTTAAAAGCAGCATGTGCGTTCCTTTTAAAAACTGCTTTTATAAATAGCAAAGTTGAGCCTTTAATGAATATTTTCAATTCTTGTATACCCTCAATAGTTTTTGAAAATGACATTATTTATTCTTTTACACACATTTTATTCCTCAAAAAACAAAGTGACCACCACCATCTACCATTACAAACACCAACTTTACACCACCACCACCATTACTACTACCATTGTTGCCACCACCACCACCACAACCGCCATCACCATCATTAGGGCCACCGTCACCGCCACCACCGATGTTGCCACCTCCCCTATCACCATTGTTACCACTGCACCCTACTATTGGCACCACCACCATATCCCCACCATTAATTGCCTCTACCATCACCACTGCTCACGCTACCATCGTCGTTGTCAACACCCCCATTACCATGTCCTTTTTTGTGATTATATACAATTATATCACTTTTACATAAAAAATTACCAAACTCTTTTGCACTGTTTTTCTTACTCACATCACTTTTAAAAATACAATTTGTCAAACGCTCAACTGCTTTATTTTATAGCTGATTATTCTTAAAACACAACATAAACAAATTTTTTTTAAAATACAACAATTCTAAACTGACCTAAAATTCGATACTAATTTATTCTTCAACCAATAATGTAAATACTAAATATGCCTTTGTATTAAAAATATCAAATTGCAAGTTAACTCTGAGTATTATTTAGCTACGTGATTAAAGAATTGATTAAAACAAACAATACACGTGGCGCAGTTTTGGACGGTTTGTTTGTTTGGTCAGTTGGTTCCTCTTCTTCGTAGACCGTTTAGCGGCTACATGAACTGGTTTGACTCTTACCTCCATTTATTGTTTCTTTGATGACTTTTGTCAGTCAACTACACCTACAGCTACCATGCACCACCACCACCACCCTTCTCTTACACAAATTTCCCAAAATATCCCTTTCCTTTATTTGCTTCCTTCCTTCCCCCACAGCCCCTTTATATATAAAAAAAATATATAATTAACAGTAGTACTATTTACACACATTTTTTTATCTTTCATATACTTCTATCAATTTTTAACTCTCGAATTAAATGAATTGAAGATGGTCAAATAATAAAAATTAACAAAATGTGTGAAAAATAAAAAATTATATGTGAATAACACCCCCCATAGTTTATTGCTTACTCTCCAAAGTCCAAATATTATTGAACGTAACAACCTTCCTCCCAAAAGGCTAAAAGCTGCAGTACAAGTGGTCCCCAGCTTTTACAGTTGCATACGCGGAAATGTCAAGAACGTGCAACTGTTCAACAAGAAGGGGAAAGAGAGCAACATTTGCTACATTTGGACGGGACTTATTTTTGAATTTGATATTGATAATTGAGAGTAAAAATTAAAAACCCATCTACTTATTTTTTTATTTTTTGATATCAAATTTAAAAATATATAATTATAAATATTTAATCACTAAGTGCTCGAGAGAATAAATCTCCTCGAGTCCTAGCTTGCTTGAAAGAAACCTCACTCTGTCTCTCTCTATTATCTGAACTGGCCAATATAGTCAAATGCCACTATCAACCCACACACACTCATATCATAATGTTTATATAACAAACATTTCCAAAACCAGAAGTTGGACCCAAACATAACCCAAACATTAATTTAGTCCATAAACCCTAATGGTAGTTGAGCTATCTGCCTATCCAATCCTCCCCTTCTAGGAACCACTCACCATTAATTCAACACCATCATTCCAGCTTTCTTGCACTTCCACCTTATTTCTATGCCCTCCCTTTCCCCATGTGGAACAACACCAACATCTCTTCTTATAAGCTTCCCCATTTCTTCTTCCTCACAAGTTCACATCTCTCTCTCTCTCTCTCTCTCTCTCTAGACGTGTTCGACTTTGCTTGTGACTCCTGCTCGATTTGATTCAAGCATTCGCTCATTTTCTCCATCTGGGTATTTATATATACTCATCATTTCAGAATTTGTTTAATTTGTAAGCACCCAGAGAGAAAGAGATCAAAATTCAATTCAGTTTATCATCAATGGATGCTGCTTCTGTTCGTACTACCAGTAGTAGTAGTAATAATACTAGTAGTATAAACATGGACAAGGAGAGATTGACGGCGGAGATGGCGTTCAAGGACTCGTCCTCCGCCGTCATCAAAATCCGGCGGCGCCTGCCGGACTTCTTACAGTCCGTCAAGCTCAAGTACGTCAAGCTCGGCTATGGCTACACCGTTAACGCAGCCACCATTATTTTGTTCCTCCTCATTTTACCGCTCTTCGTCTCCGTAATAATCCAGCTCACCGGTCTGGAGCTGGAACGGATCACCGAGCTATGGACCAACCAGGCCCTCCGGCTCGAGAGCATCGATGCCGCCACCAGGCTCGCTGGTTCAGGGGTCCTCCTCTTCTTCTTCGGCCTCTACTGGGCTAAGCGTTCTAGACCGATTTACCTCGTCGACTTCTCATGCTACAAACCGGAAGATGAACGCAAAATGTCCGTCGAGTCGTTTCTAAAAATGACGGAAGACAGCGGCGCATTTGCTCCGGACACGGTTAGCTTCCAGACCCGCATTTCGAACCGGTCCGGTCTAGGCGACGAGACGTACTTGCCGCGCGGAATCACCTCCAACCCGCCACAGCTGTCCATGGAGCAAGCCCGGTCCGAGGCCGAGTCGGTCATGTTCGGCGCCCTCGACTCACTCTTCAAGAAAACCGGAATCAAACCGAGCCAAATCGACATCCTCATCGTGAACTGCAGCCTGTTCAACCCGACGCCGTCGCTGTCCTCCATGATCGTCAACCACTACAAGCTCAAAACCGACATTAAATCCTACAACCTCGGCGGAATGGGCTGCAGCGCCGGTCTGATCTCCATCGACCTAGCCAAGGACCTCCTCATAGCAAACCCCAACTCCTACGCCGTCGTCGTCAGCACCGAAAACATAACCTTAAACTGGTACTTCGGAAACGACAAATCAATGCTCCTCTGCAACTGTATTTTCCGAATGGGCGGCGCCGCCGTTCTCTTATCGAACAAGAACCGCGACCGCGCCCGGTCCAAGTACGAGCTCGTACACACTGTCCGGACCCATAAGGGCGCCGACGACAGGAACTACAATTGCGTTTACCAGCGGGAAGACGACAAAGGAACCGTCGGCGTTTCACTGGCGCGTGAGCTCATGGCCGTGGCGGGCGACGCGTTGAAAACGAACATAACGACGCTGGGCCCACTCGTCCTGCCGTTTACCGAACAAGTGTTATTTTTCATAACGCTGATCCGGAAGAAGGTTTTCAAAGCGAAGGTCAAGCCGTACATTCCGGACTTCAAGCTCGCGTTCGAGCACTTCTGCATACACGCGGGCGGACGCGCCGTCCTGGACGAGTTGGAGAAGAATCTTCAACTCACTGAGTGGCACATGGAGCCGTCTCGGATGACGTTGCACCGGTTCGGCAACACGTCGAGCAGTTCGCTGTGGTACGAGCTGTCGTACGCGGAGGCCAAGGGTCGGGTAGGGAGGGGTGACCGGGTTTGGCAGATTGCGTTCGGGTCGGGTTTTAAGTGTAACAGCGCGGTTTGGCGGGCCCTCCGGGGGATTTCTGTCGGGGACGGGTTGGGTAATCCGTGGATGGACTCTATTGATCGGTACCCGGTGAAAGTTCCAATGGCGTAGACTGGATTATCCACGTGGCGTTGTTTCAGTGGAGGAGGATCTCCACCCGTACTCTCGCACGTGGAATTAATACTGGCTAAGATTATTTTCCTGTTTATTACTGAATTTCCTATACCAACTTGTAGAATGAATTATTTTAAAAAATAATTGAACATTAAGGTCTTTCGAAATACACATTGTATTTCTTTTTCTTTTGAAAATCATGCTTAATGTTTTGCTAATTTTTTTTTAAATTAGTATTGGTCCTAGCTAGATTAGATTTAATGAAAATTTTCTTTCTTCCAATTGCAATTGGAAGGGGACAAGGAATTTAAAAATCTCAGTACATAAATGGCATTGATATGTATCTTCTGTGTTGTACAATTATATTCAAGAGAATGGCTAGAGTGTTTATATGCATTCAATGCTTACACTTTTGAATTTTTTAAAAAAAAGAGTACAAAATGGTATAGGTTAAAGGTCAAAACCCTTGAGAATGGGTCTCACCCCTACACTCATCTTCTTCCTCCTTTTTTCTCCTCTATCTCAAAACTTGGAGAGATTTTTATTGTCGATTGTTGTTTACATTTACGCTCCATGCTTCTCACTGAATTTCATTTTTTCAAACTTTCTTTTTTTCAAACTTGATCTTTTAGTGGATGCAGAAAGATGAACGGTTTGGATTGTTGATATCACGTTCAGATTTTTACGGTTAGTGAAAATATAGCTCGGATTTTATAAAGTTCTAGAAACTATATAGCATCAACTCATATTTCAGTTAACCGTAAATATCGAAACATGATATCAATGATCCAAACCGTTCATCTTTCTGCATCCAGTAAAAGATCATATTTTCAAAAAAGAAAAATATGAAAAAATGAAATCCGATGAGAAGCATGTAGCGTAAAGGTAAACAACAATCGACAGTTAAATATAAATTTAGGGTTCATGGATTATGGTGTCGAATTTCAGAGTTGACCCTTTCGCGAAAGTTATAAAGCTTGTCATTACAAGCATTTGTGTATATATATATATATATATACATTTTTCACACTTATACATTAATTATTATGAATTATTATTATTTTTAAACTTAATAAAACACTATTCATTATTGAAAGGTTTTTTTCTCGATTTTAGTGCGTTTGTTTTTGCATATATATTGTACCATTTAGTTTCACATGGGTACGTTTGATTTTATAGATATCGTTGGTTGGTAGAATTACTTTCGCTTTTGGTACGTTTGATTTTCAACACATTATTTATTAGTACGCTTATTTTCGATTTTGGTACATTTGATTTCATACACATTTTTTTATTGGTACGTTTGTATATTGTTCTCAATGTTATTTTCTTATATATATTACTCTTAAATGGTATTTCCATTTATTCATAAAAAAAAATAAAAAATAAAAAATAAAAATATGACGACCCGTCCCTAATTTAATTGTATTTTATTTCCCCGAAGTTGTAAATTGACGAAAATGCCCCTGAACGGGTTAAGTGGAAGTCTTATGTGGACGTTTGAGTTTTTTTTTTTAATTTTTACTTGTTACTTACCGTATTCTTGTAGCACTCGTCGCTACAAACGCGTGAGCGCGAACAGAACGTAATTCCGTTGTGTAACAAAAAAAGTTTCGTTTGTTTAAATATTTAATTCCTGCTTTGGGGGTGTTGAGTTGCGTGTCACCAGGGACCCCCTCTCCCCTGCTAACTTTGGAAACCCAGGCTCTTTTCTCTCTTTGTTTTCTTCAAATTTTTCCTTCTCTCTCTCCCTTATTTTTCTTCTTCTTCCTTCCTGTAGAAAAGCACACCTACAGTCAAATAGTGACCACGTCATTTTCTTCGAATCAAGCCTAACCATCACCACCATCTTGTTCGTCGTAACTCACTGAGTTCAACGGTGCAAACCAATTTTTCAAACTCCCCACTGTTTGACGGAAATCGCACACGAAAGAACCAAACTTTTCTAGCGAGTTTCTTGAAAATACTGACCAAGGTGAGGTTTCTAACCATCACCATTAGCTTCCTCTCGTTGAGTAGATGAATTTCCATACTAAATTCGTGCGATTTGGTTGTGTCTTGGAGTAGATCGGACCTCGGGTGGTAGGCTGAGACTTTCGGGCCAATTTTCGGCCATTTCCGACCACTTTTTGAACTCCAAATACGTATAATTTTGCTCTCCTTCTCTCTAGCTTCATTTTGACATGTGGATTGTGTAAAATGGTTGAGAAATGAAGAAGTTACAAATTTTTGAAAATTTTCCAGAAACTGGCGAGTTCAGACGGCGGCGGACGGCGGCTCCGGCGATCAGCCGGAGTTGCAGTGGCAACTGGTCCAGATCGGCCTGAACCAGGTCCAAACCCTGTCCAGACCTAGAATATTCTCAAGTATATTTCTTTAACGTTGTTAGGAATATTCTGTTAGATTTAACGGAGATACCGAAATCTTCAGTTAAATCTAACAGCGTCAACTAACGCCGTTAGTTTGACCGGCTTGGGTTGACCGTGCGTGTGGTGCGCGTGGGGGCACGTGGGACCACTTTTTCGACTTCCGTCGACGCGAGGCGACTCGTGACGACGCGTACTACCTCGGGGCAGTACGTATGGTATTTTTTGGGGTGTTTCGAACCTCCGATTTGAGCGAACCAAGAATAAGTGTTATTTAATAGTTTAATTAGTAACCTTTATGATTTTAATCATTACTATAATGATATCTCATATAGGTGAGACTTACTGCGAGGAGTACAGGGGTCAGGCAAGGCGAGACGACTACGACCCAACTACGTATCTGTGAGTGGGCTTTGTTTTGAAAAAATAATATTATTTCTATGATTTCCCACTATGATTTTATGAATTATTTTCTTTCATACCATGCTTTTACTTACGAATTAAGTATAAAATATATTATGTTGAAATTTGAGAAATTGTGATGGCATGATCATGTGTATTTTTATTTGCTCATCATACATGCATTCACCAGTGTCTAGTACTCGTCCGGACCAGGACCAACCTTCACATGTATGTTCACATCCGCACTGTTATGCTCACTTTGGATCCATTGTAGGTGCCAACCTGTATTAGCTTGCATTAGGCAGCTATGACTCGTATGTGACGTGCTTAGCGCCAACTTCACGTGATCGTGGTATTGAGCATATATTTATTACACCCAGCCTATTCCATGTAGCTACTTTCTACATGGGCTTGTGTGTCTGCATATGTTAATGAGCATATTATATATGTCGTTGAGCATACTTTATGTTGTTGAGATATTGGTATTTACTCATACTTTTGGCATGGATGCCTTTATACTGTTTTGTCGATGAGCATACGATATAGTTGTTGAGGTGTTGGTATTACTCATATTTTTGGCAACGGTGCCTTATTAACGTTTTGACGATGAATATTATATATTATGAGATAAAGGTGTTTAGCCCTATCTTTGAAAATTTTCATACTATATGTAGTATGATTTTGGGAAATTATACAGGTTTTTCAGAGAAGGGTTATTTATGTTATGAAAAACAAAGGTTTTTGCCCACTCACATTTTTTGTTTTGCACCCCTCCAGGTTTTAGGGCGGATCTGGTGGCAAGTGAAGTTTTCACTGGTGGTTCTGACACCCTCTACAGCTACTGTATAGAAGTATGTCTCTACTAGTTGTATTATGTCTATCCTTACCAGGATGGAATTATTCTTACGTTACTGCGCTTTAGCTATGCTTTAAGACTAATTACTTTGTATTATGGGTCCTCCACTTCGCACACTATCTTGAAATGAATTTCAAAGTAGACTTTAGTTTTAATTTATTTGCACTTTTACACAACACTTACATTATGGCTTTTGTCATCCCTTCTGGGATGTCGGCAAACATATCTCGACCCGATATTGACACGTGGATATCCGAGTAGGAGTGTGTCAAAAAAAACATTAAAACAATAGGTATTTTAATTCCTAATAAATTGTATATAATCACGTTTTTTTGTATAATTATCTCTAAAAGGGATCAAAAGAGCTAGATTGTAGGAAATTTGTTTCAAAATCTCTACATTTTTTTTTTGATGTGAAGATTTTAGGAATGGTAGTGGTAAGTCCTGTAATTTTGGTACAAAAAAAAATGTGTTATGATAGAGGAGTCCCTAAAATTGTAGGAAAAAGTTTAATTAAACGTCTAAAAACAATAGATGTTTGGTCCAAAAAATTCAAAACTCAAGTGCTTATATCAAAACGCCTTTAAAAAAAAAAAAAAAAACTCTTTTTCTTAGGTTTAATCCATCAAATATTAATAATAAATTCACTAGATGTTGGGAAAATATTCCTAAAGTTGCTGCGAAGTCGTTGCGATGTTGCGTTCATCTCTACATCCTTAAATCCTGACTTTTGATTTGCAAAGTTGCACAAAAGTGTTCTCTAAACACAAAAATTATTTAATTTAAATTGATTTTATCTTCAAATATTCCTAATAAATTAATTATAAGTCCGAAAATTATTTCAAAACATGCTACAGACTCGTTGGGACGTTGTCGTCATACATACACGTGAATGGGACATCTGTTTGTCGACATGTGTCAACATGTGAATGGAACAACTGTTTGTGGGTCTGGCTACAAGCCACTTATTTTCTGTCAAGTGTCATTTGATTTTATTTCTTTATTATGACTTATTTTTTTTGTGTCTTTAAAATTGAAAAAATAAAACTTTATAAATAAAAAATTATTTCCATTAAAACAAAAATAAAAAAAATAAAAAAATCATCTCATTTTCCACTTTCTCTCTCCCGTGCTTTTCTCTCATTCATTTGACTTTTTTCTCTATCTCTCTCCTTATAGTAAAAAAGTGGAATGAGCCCAGCAAGCTCAAACCTCCACATAGCCAAACATGGCTTCCAAAAGCAGGTGTGAGAGATGAAAAAAATTCTCCCAGCCTCCAATCTAGTCACACCCAAAAAATTGAAAACCCCAACCATCCCAACATCTTCGTCCCCAAATTCCGATCTAGTCACACCCCTCACCGACAGTCCCTGGATCTTCTGTTTCTTCCAACTTCGAAATTAATCAATCTCATCGTCTCAGAAGCCGTCAATCTCATCGGACTTGAAACTCATCACCGACAGTCCCTGGATCTTCCGTTTCTTCCAAATTCTGATCCAGCCATCGCCGTTGACGCCTCCAGTTCGAGTTCGAGACGTTCTCGGTCACTGAGGTCCCTGATGCAAAGGTTTCGTAAGGAGAGAACACTAACTAATTCCACCTCTGTTTGGAGGTCACCGGTTCCTCTATCAAATCCTCTTATTAATTATCCTGACCATTGGATGAATCACCCATCAGTGAGCATGCCAACTCCTATATTCAATGCACATAAAAGGATCTCAACCACACGAAAATGGAAATTTAATGTGGGCATGGAACTATCAAATTCCATCAAATTTTATCGTTTTGTTTTTTATTTAAAATAGAAAAGTTGATTTTAGCCCAAATGTGGTAGCATATTTTAGGGAAAACTCAAGAATTGTACATCTTCAAATTAAAGCCTTTGACCAGCATTCCACAAAAGTGAACTTTCTTTTTTTCAAGGTGATGAGTCAAATTAGGGTTCAATCAGAATTCAAGTGAATTTTTCATACCTTTTTACCCTCCTAAGCATGGTTAATGCCTCAAATTTATTTATAGTAGAGAACACCTTGATTGTAGCTTTTGTTTCAATATAATTTATGCCAAAAGAATGTACATATGAAAATTGGCATTTATTTTTTGGATAATGTTAGGGAGACCAAATATTTTAAACTAAATTTGTAAATCAAATGACGTGGCAATAAAGTAAGACTTCATTACCAACCTCATTCAATAGGTATCTATTTGTTGTTCGTTACCAACCTACACAATAGATTTTTATTTGGGATATCGGTTGCATGTGATCATTTTTCTCCTATTATGTGCTCTTCTTATTCTCTCTCTCTCTCTCTTTTTCTTACCTCTTAATTAAGTAACCAGAAAGGAGTTGTTTATGAGGGCATTGTTACATGTTTACTGAAGTAGATTCATATTGTCAATATTTGCATCTTAATTTGTATACAGTGGCGAAGCCAGGATTTCTCGGGGGGAGGGGCGAACTTAAAAGAATGCAAGGTTAAAAAAAAATGGTAACAACTAAATTTTTTTATATGGTAATGTATTCCATAATAATTAATACAAACAAATTACAATCGTGTGGAATACGGACCAACCACTAAACCATTCCATGGTGGTTTCAAGTTTGAGGGCATACAAAAAAAATGAGCCAAAAAAACAAAGTTTGAACTATTCTCTTGTCACCAAAAAAAAAAAAAACAAAAGGATTTTAAGTACAAGGCATGCCGTTTGGAGATAGATATACATGATACAACAAACATATAAAACAAACACGACGTCGTTCCATTTTGGATTTTGACGACAGCACCAGCACGTAGAGAGTTTCAGAGATGTGGGTTCAACCGCTTCTAGTGGTCATGGCAGTGAAGCCGTGAAGCTCTTCTCACTGAGGCAGCCGCTCAGGCACAGCCGCCCGCCCGCCCGAGCTGCGCGGCTCGCCACACCGTCGTTCCTTCCTTTCCAGTTGCCGGTCAAACCAGGGGGGTTCAAGGCGTCGCTCTACCCTTGTTTTCCGAAGAACGGAGGGGCGGCCGCGTGGGTTCGCTCCTACGTAGCTTCGCCCATGTTTGTATACATTGCCACAATACATTTTCTACCATACAAAAATATTCTTAAGTAGATGCCTATTGATAAGGTATCTTTTGTTTACGTAGCTTCAAGAAGTTTTATTTGTGTATTTATTATATTATATTTCTAGAATTTGTTTTAAAGGTAAATTGCATTTTTCAGTTTTTGATTTTAATAGGTGCATAATATAGGATTCAAAATTCAAATTTAAGAGAAAAAGGAAGCATAAAATTAGGAATTTAATTTTTTTTTCTCTTTTTGTTATGAAGGGCAAAATAGACATAAAATAAGAAATTAAACATATAAATCGAAATTAAAAGTCATTAGGTTGTTGACGTGGATAAGTGAGCTTTTTCTACATTTTATATGGTTGACCGGGTCTAAATCAAAACACCCATCTTTTCCAACAAAATGAAAATAAGTCTAAATATTACATAGGATGTGTATGTCAAACATGAGTCCCATAGCAAACCTCACTCAAGAAAAACCACATAGGAAATCCATGAAGAAGCTAGCAAGAGGCTACACATCCCAAAGGACACACAACTCTACAATTACAAATTCATCATAAATATAATGAAGATAACATGCACAAGGACTAAATCTTGGAATCCGATGAACTACCGTCAAAGCACTATGACCGAACCACCCCTTGATGATCTTGCAATGGATTGCAAAAGAAGTTATGACTCACCTCCAACACAAATCAAGCTTCCTCCTCATAATACTTTGTCCAGTGCACAAATCACAAGAATCATAAAAACCACAATCTCATATCTAAACAAAATTCAATATTGAGTAGTGACTCTCCGTGATAGAGTGAGATCCATACCTGTGGAGGTTCTTTTCGACAAAGTGAAAGCGCGACTACAACTAGGAGATGGAGGTAATTAGAAGACATGAGAAACATGGAAGAGACGAGAGATTTTCAATGACACCAAGGCGCAAGGCATGAGTCGAAGGCAGTGTAATTTTCTCTCTAGTGGCTAAAATTGTTTTTTCAATCCAACTTCGTGCCCCCTATTGGTTTAGGATCCCTTTGTTGGGAATAGTTTTTTTACAAAAGCCTTTCTCGTGTCATCGAGGTTCCTCAAATCAAATGAACCCAAACTCGAAGATAGGGTAACTCTAACATAGCTAGCCCCCCCGACCTCAGCAGAGAAAAATCGTGTGGCTAGGATTGGAAGACGCAATTAAGTCACTCTTTCTGCATATTTGTTTTAATCTTTCTTCCCGGCCTTTTTTTGGTATGAAAATAACTTAGCTGCTGACAATTCAGCAACCACTCCTGCTGAATACCCAATTTCGTGTAGACACGTGTTCAAGTTTTAATTAAAAAAATTAAAACATGGACACGTGTTCACACGAGAGTGGATATTAACAAGAGTGGCTGCTGAATTGCCAGCGATCAAACCTTGTTCTTTTGGTATGGATGGAGCACACATGTAAATTTTTTTTTATGTTATGGATATGCAAATTTGGTTGAGAATTTTTCTTTTGCCTTTTATTGGTCAACAAATTTGATTAGGACATGTAACAGAGGTTGGGATTATCCATAAATTAATGATATTTTTCAGTCAAATCAAATTAATTTGTCATTTACATTTTACATTTATTAGGTTTTGTAAGTTGTAACGGCTTCCTAACATCTACTCGACGGCGACTTGCAAGAATTAGGAGGGACTATTCTAGCCAGGACTAAACAAGGGGAGGATATCTCATTCCGATCTACATTCAATACTTTGTTTGGTATGTATCCCATTCCCACTGTACAGTACATAATTCATTGGGTTTGTTTAGGTTAATTTGTATTTGGATAATGCTTGTGTTCACCCCATGGCTTCTATGGGAGGAACTTACTTGTCCCTCCACTTACGATTAACGAATATTTACCGTTCGAACATCATACTTGTTACCGTTCATTCTTTTTATCATCATCTAAATATTATATATACAAAAAATTATTCAATTTGGAGATCTTTTAGCTTTTTATATATATAAAATAAATGGATGGTTCATCATGAGGATGCTACTTGTTACCAAAACCATTGATTGGTTTGACACATATGGATGACTAAACGATATCCAAATTGAATAATTTTTTTGCAGATATAATCTTTAGATGATAATAAAGAGAATGAATGACTCTGATTATGATGTTCGGATGATAAATATTGATTAATTGTAAGTGGAGGAATAAATAAGTTTCTCATGGATAACACAAGCATTATGCTTTGTATTCCCACATTGCATTGTATCAATGATTTGAGCGAGGTGATTGAATATTCAAATTTGCACTTGTCCCTTCCCTAACAATGGCATTTATTATGATACATTTAATCCGTTCACTTTTTGTTCGTTGAAAAAAAAGGCTCATCTTTGTTCACACTGCATCGTCTTTCATGCCAACTTGTTCGTATCGTTCTTTTACACTAGCACTTTGATATGTATAGGTTTAGAGTTAAACTAATTGGTAATTGCCTAGTAGGGCTTAAAAACTTTTTTTTTTACCTAGAAAGACTCATTAATTAAGAGTCTTTATTGCATACCCCGGAGTACGGGGTACTCTGAATTTTTTAATCGTTGGATTTTTATTTTAAAATATAAAAATTAAAATCCAAAAGTTAAAAAATCCGGAATACCCAAAAATTTTTGCATTAACTAATTTAACTCTAGAAGGACAAAAATATAATATGCTTACACTAGCCTTGCGCGCCAACAAATAAAAACTTGCAGATTGGTTTGCACGCACTGCTATGAAGAACACTTCTCTTTTTTGTTCAGTAAAAGCTAACAACAGACCTTCCACTAATCACATATCCATTCTTTACTACAAAAATAAAAAAGGGATTAACTACATTTTACACTTTCAAGGTTTGAGGTGATTTTTAAAATGGATCATGAGGTTTCAATTTTCTCACATTGCCCCCTAAGGTTTTGAAATTGTATCAATTTACACATTTTGTCTAATAAATTATTTGAATTTTCATTAAATTGATGACATAGTGAACATGAAATCCATAATTGGGTTGACATGTAAGTCACATTTGCACCGTATAGCCTAAAAAACTTATCAATTTAATAAATAATTAGACATTCAAATATACAAAATGTGTAAATTAATACAATTTCAAAACCTTAGAAGGCAATGTGAGATAATTAAAACCTTATAGCCCAATTTAAAAATCACCCTAAAAAATAATTAGTTTCTTTTGTTTTATCATGTTAATTTTTCAAACAATCATTGCTTCTTTATTTTGCAATCACATCTCGCCTCTATCTCTCTCGGTATTAGCCCTATTTTTTCTTCTCTAAATCACTCATCAGTCCTCACCATTATCTTTTTTTTTGAAATCAGTTATCACCATTATCGATCTCAATATCACCCCAACTCAAATATCATTAACGTAAAAAAAAAAAAATCAATAGTACAAACAAAAATTGAAAAGAAAATGACTTGTATTCAAATTAGAATTTTACGATGTAAAAAAAATTGTCAATCAATTTCTTGGTACCAGGTGCAACACCAATGATAATAATTTAAACAATAACTTGCAAAAACATTATCGATAGTACGCGCAAAAATAGTTTTCGACAGACTATGTAGAAACAGTAGTCGGTAACTAATGAAAAATAATTGTCGATAACCCATGTAAAAACAGTAATTAGTATACTGTAACATCTCGTAAAAAGTTTGTTATAAAATAATTTTCGGAGGATATTTTGGACACGTGCGTGATTATTTTATAAACGGGACCGTGTAATTTTACTGTTTTGGTGGGTGCACAATACCCCAAAACCCAAAATATCTCAATTACAGGCCATTTTTCAAGCTTGTACGGCCAAACCAAAGGTATATCGTCATTCTACTCTGTTGATACACAAAATCGAGTGGACTTTGGAACAACATAAAGTGTCAAGGTGAGATGACCTTCGCTAGATTGTTCAGGTCATCAAGTGAAGATAATGTATGATGTGATAGAGATGGGAAGCAAACACGAGATGTACGTGGTTCACCCTAAGTTGGGTTACGTCCACGAAGGTAGAGGAGTTCTCATTAATAATGTAGAGTTTACATAATACATGGGATTAAGCATAATCATCATTAGTGAGTTCTAATAAGGGATTAGAGGGTTTAAGATTATGAGAGCTTAATTGTGGGAGAATGATCTTCTTTTATAATTGAGAAGAGTCCCCTGTTTTCGTCTGCGGTCGATGTGGGACTCTAGGAGCTTTCTCTGGTGTTGACACGTGTCATGTCGTGATTGGCCTCTTGGTTGGAGGGAAACTTATGTGCTTCGGCAGGGGCGCCTCAGCACGAACCCTTCAGTAGGTCTCTGAAGGTACGAAGTTGACCGGTGTTTGGTAGTTTCGGGATTGGTAAAGTATGGTACAAACATACTCCTCTCTAGCTTCATTTTGGTATAAAGAACGTGAAATTTGGCCAAGAAATGAAGAAGTTATCGAGATTTGAACCGGGAATATTCCTTTAACGCCATTAGAAATTTTTCGTTAGATTTAACGGAGATGCTAAATATTTCGTTACATCTAACGGCGTCAACTGACACCGTTAGTTGACCGGCGCGTTGACTCAGCGCATGAGCCGCGCGTGGAGCCGCACATGAGCCGCGCCTGTACCGTGCATGAGGGCGCGTGAGACACTATTTTTCAATTCCGTCGACGCGAGGCGACTCATGACGACGTGTACTACCTAGGGGCAGTACGTATGGTATTTTTCGGAGTGTTTCAGACCTCCGTGTTGAGCAAACAAGGGATAGATTTAATTAATTAATTTAATTAGTAACCTTTATGAGTTTAATCATTACTATAGTGATATCTCACATAGGTGAGACTTATTTAGAGGACTACCGGGGCTACCCAGGACAGAGGGAGCTACAACCCGGCTACTTACAGGTGAGTGAGTGGGTCTTTGTTTTGATAAACGTATTATTACGTATGGTTTTTCAATGCTTTCTTTAATTTGTTAGCATGACTCATATCATATGCGATTGTTGGAAGTAGAACATTCGTATTATATTTGCCATACATGTTTCTATACTGTTGCTCATCAGTAGATGTATAACACCCCAGGTATCAGTACTCAGTCTTGTGGCCAGGACTAGCCTTGACGTTTGGAGATGTCACTCCCAGTATCGCTACGCAACTTTGGATCCATTGTAGGTACTAGCCTGTTCTAGGTTGCATTAGGCAACTCGAACTTGTGTGACGCACTTTGTGCACAACGATTAGCGTTAGACTCGCGTCATTGTAGTACTCAGCGTATTACTCATATACCTAGCCTGTTCCTCGTAGCTTATCTACTTGGGCTTGTGTGTTTACATATGGATGAGCAGTCATTCTGATTTTCGGGGAGTACCCATGTTATGAGTAATCAGTCTGATTTTCGAGAAGTACTCGTATTTTGAGTAGTCAGTCTGATTTTTGGGGAGTACCCGTGTTTTGAGCAGTCAGTATGATTTTCGGGGAGTACTCGTGTTTTGAGCAGTCAGTATGATTTTCGGGGAGTACCCGTGTTTTGAGCAGTCAGTTTGATGAACGGGGAGTATCCGTATTACTATTATAGTATTTTGAGGATCATACCAGGGAGTATGACGTATTTTCAAAAACTATACATGTTTTCCAGCGTGGGGATAGTATGCTCTTGAAAACAAAGGTTTTATCAAACTTTGCTTTTTGACCCACTCACCTTTTTATGTTTTGCGCCCCTCCAAAACTTAGTGGCGGATTCATTTTCCGGTGAGACGTGGCCTTGCTTCGGCTGTGGTTGGTGGTTCTGACACTTTCTCCGGATTATGTAGGATTCACTTATACTTTTAGGTAATTTCTACTTATCCATTCTCAAGATGATGTGAATGTTTTTATTCTATGCACTATATACTATGCTCTGATTGTTATGCACCTGTAATAATGGATTTTACCCACCATCGCACTCTTACTTCCGCTTCCAACTCTAAATCTACTCACTTTTTCACTTGTACATGAATAATTGGCTTTCGTCACTTAACACGTGTCGGTCAGCACTTTCCGACACCTTGTTTGTCAAGATCGGGATGTGTCATATACCATGTAAAAACAGTTTTCGATAACCCATGTAAAAATAGTTGTCAGTATACCATGTAGAAACAGTTGGTTGTAACCCATGTAAAAATAGTTGTCGGTATACCATGTAGAAACAATTATCGGTAACTCATATAAAAACAATTATCGGTAACTCATATAAAAACAATTATCAATAATCATTCTTTTTGTTTCTAAAATAGTTTTCCGCCATTGTGTGTGTAAAAATTTGAGGAGAGAGAATGGTGTTGTCAATATAAATGTGTTTGGGAATTAGAGGAGAGAGAGGAGAAATATAGCATGAGAGATAGAGGACAGTGTGCTACAGTGTGCTGCCATGCATTAGTTCTACAAGGTTGTGTGCGTGTAATCACATGCGCGTCAGTCAATGACATCCATATGAACTATTTAGAATGCTTGCCTTTTCCTGTTTTGTCCTAATAGCCAAGGATTATAAACTTGTGGTCGGGATTTTTAAAAGTTATCGTATCCTTATAAGTTATGATCCCTAAAACTAGGCTCGCTAACCATATGATTCACTCTCCCGTATTGGGAATGGAAGTGTTCCTAAGTGTAATTTTTTTGGATGGTTGTAGTAGGAAATGAGAGTTATTTTATGAATTTAGAATTTTTTATACAAAGTAGTAATTGAGTTAGAACTTAAAGATGGATTTACTTCAAATTTGAAAATGAATTGAAACCTTAGTAGATGCTAGTATAACTTTTTTAAACATGTAGAAGTTTTGTGTAAATCTATAAACTTTAAGAGTTGTTAGTGCAATTAGCATGATATGATAGCGATAATAAATTGAAAATATTTTCGTCAAAGAGCGCTAAAAAAAAATTACATTTTCAGAACAAGTCTATTTTTGGTTGGCGAGTTTGTAAAAGAACTACCAAAGCCAATTTCCCGTGGATTAAAAAAAAAAAAATCATAATTCGCTTGCGTTTTGTGTCATATAATTTCTTCTCCAACTTCACCCGTGGATATGAAAGTCCAACTCCAACTTGCCGATAACCCAACCCATATTAGTAAGGCCAACATAAAAACCAAAAGCCAACCTATCTACAAACACAACCCGAATACCAAAGCCACACCATGTGGGCAGTGTCCTACACGCCCCTACCACCACCATGTCAACCTCACATCCCCAAACCACCTTCGATGGGCCCCGTCCGCCTCTCTGTCGCCGCCAAGTCTCAGCCGCCATTCCAAGACCTCGGAGGCTTAGGCCGATCGATCCTTACAAAACTTAAATCCAATCCCAACCCAAAATTACAGGGAAAGCAAAAGCAAGATGACGAGGGTAAGAAGGTAATTAGTGGGTCGGATGTGCTTTTCGCTATGCAGAGAGCAGCGGCGAAGAAAAACAGAGTGAGCGGTAAGAAAAAGAAGAAGGTATCGTCGTCGTCGTCGTCGTCGTCGTCATCCTATGCGGGCAGTCACAGGGAACAGGAAGGTGTGGACGAGTATGGTAACGTGAGGCCCTTGAGTGTGAAAAGTGAGTGGGGTAGTAGGTTGGATGAGTTGGGAAAACGCCTTGAGGAGCTTTCTTCCAAGGCCGTTTGAGGCTGGATTTTGCCCATCTATGTATTCCTAATTTTCCAAGTGTGAATAATAATATTTGTTTGATAAATGGACCTTTTGTGACAGTCTTTGCATTTTTAGTTGTTAACCTTTATTTATTTTCATGCACAAAATTGGAGTGTGCGTGGTTCGGTCCGGTCTGGTTTGGTTTAGATTTCAACGACACTCTGGAATCAATGTAACGTGACTAACGTAATGTCGTGATTTGGATTAATTTGGTTTGATTTGGTTTAGACTTTAACGACACTCTAGAATCAATATGTAACGTCGTGGTTTGAATTAGTTTGGTTTCATAAGTTCATACTTTCATTGAGATAATTCCACCGTCGTAGATGCCAGGATAAAAGTAATATGGTGGAGGAAGGGCCGTATTCAATTGTTTGGCCTCTTGTTTAGGCATCCTAGTCTTCCTTTGATGATTTAGATTAATTGGTGTAGTAAACCTTTTTTTGCGTCGCAATTAAGCTTGTTTCTTATTTCTTGTCTTTGGAAAGTTGAATATGGACTCCTTTATCACACTCATTCCCCAATAGTTTATTTTTGTTGCGTTTCTTAATCCTTTTCTTTTTTTTTCTATTTAAAAAGTGCACCGGCTGGTGAGCAAGCGACGGTAGTTCACTCTTTCTGAAATCGAAAAAACTCACAAAGATACTCTAGCCTTCTCTAACCACCAGAATCGAACCCAAAACAAATCATAGGTTTGTTAATCTTTAACTTTGCCTATGTACTCCACAGATAAATAGATCTAATAGACCTCGCCATCTCGTGACGGACCTACGTGATTAAATTAAAGTAAATAGCGGTGCAATTTTTCTTATATCGAGCAGAGTCTAGAAAAAGGAGGCCCCAACACTTGGCTCCTAATATTTTGGGGGTATGAAACAAAGTGTAATGGAAATGATGTGATGCTCCATTCTCAAAATTGTCTAATGTTGGAAATGTCAAATTTTTTAAATTAAATTTGTAAATTAAATGATGTGGCAATAAAATAAAATTTTATAATTTAATGACTTTAAAAAAGAAGACCAACCGTCAACTGCCACATTATTTAATTTAAAATTTTAATTTAAAAAATTTGATCTTCTTAACATTATCTTTCTTTAAACTTGTTATTGTACTTTCTTATATAGCACTCAAATTTATATGGAATGTGCAAACATAATCTGGATTACTTGATTCTGTGGGACATCTATGATTTGGTTTCTTGTAAGAAAGTTTCTTGTATGTCCAATAAAATTATGTATGCATGGATGACCTTTTCTTGAATTGTACTTAAGATTGACTGCAATGTGAAAGGAGCATCAGTTTACTTTGTTTTGTTTGCATGAATATCTCTGTGTCCAATATATGGGATTCTAACAAGATATTAATTTAAATGTCAGCTTCATGCAATAGCGTAAGAATACCTAACTAAGAACTCATCTTTTTTTACTGACAAATTACAGTTTTACAAGTGTGCAGTGTACACCTAATATATATTAAAGAATGCAAGTAGTGAATTGCTTTGATGAATAGTATTTTCCTTGTCAACATACCACATACGTCTCAATTCAAACTCTCCTCCCTCATTTTACCATAGCTTAGTGTAGTAATATCATGTGTAATGAAAAAATAAACAGAAGCAAGAAGAATATACTATATACAATGCATCGTATATAATAGGGTCCGTTTAGAGTAATTGAGTGAATCATCCATAAATTGGGACAATCCGAAAACCACTTTGAGTTTTTGGATTTTGATCCACAAACTGACTTGTCCACAGACATTAGCAGGTCTCCTTAGTATGAGATTTGTCATAGATATTACAGTACTGCTATTCATGTCAATGATAGAGGAGAACCTTCGCGTGTAAATCGTTTTTGTGATATTCAGTTTCATTCATATAATGTTACGTATAGAGTTCGCATGATGCTATATCATTGACATGAATAGCAGTGTAGCCCTTCTATTCAAGTTTCATGCATGTCTTACGAAAGACCTTTTTATTTGTTTAGTCAAACTAGGGGAGGGGTATGAGAGATTAAGAAAATGAAAGGGATAAAAATAATATTAAATAAAAACTAAGTTAATATCATCCATTTCAAATTGACCCCACAAAAAAAAAACATTTTTTTTTATCACATTATAATTCCCCCATTGTTTTTAGAGGGTGTTATCCACACATCTCTTTTTATCTTTCCCACATACCTTTCAATTAACGTCAATCAAATTGAATAAATTGAAAAAATTAAATAATAGAAATTAACAGGAATGTCTGGATAACACTACTCTATTTTTATTGTCATGCTACATTTGTTAGACTACATAATCAACTAAAATAGTCTAAAAGCCCGTTTGGAAATACTTTGACACGCTCATACATGTTTTTGTTAGATGCACGACAAAACTTTCCACCAAGCCTTGCCAAAAACGCTTTTTTAGCCATCCTAAAACCAGTGCCAAACGAGCCTTGATTATTAATACAAAATATGACAGAAGGAAAAAAATCAATGTTGTCAAAATTCGGATAGATTTGAACTGGCAATAAAATCAAACTTTGATTTTTGCTAGGTGTCAATTAAAAAATGCCAACAAATGCATTACATTAATACATAAGAGACAATTCCTAGACTGTCAATAATCTTGAGCATTTTTAGTAGGCATACATTAACAGCATTGAGACACCAACATTCAGTTATAAAAACCTCAATTTTTCCTAAATCCTAAGACCCTTTTTTGGTTTTTCTTTTCCTTTTTTCTACCCCATCTTTTCCATTGAAAAGAGAAAAAAAGGAAATAGGGGAAGGTGGTTCTGTTATTTTTTTTTGTTTGTTTTTTTTTTTCAAGTAATTCGTCTTTCAACCAATCACACGTTCCTTGTTTAATCCGAAAAACAGCCTCAATCCTCTGCCGGCTAGTAAGGCCGGTACCTCCTGCCACCACGGTGGCCTTCGTCACTGCCGCCACCTCCTCGTCCAGGATGACTGCCTGGACCATTGCTCCGATCTGCTCTCCGAGGCCGAGGAGTTGGCATCTGTACACCAGGCTGCTGACTGCACAATACCAATCTCTATGAGACATTGTTCTATACATTTTTCATTTTTCATTCTAAAGGAACTCCCCCAGAGAACAAATGACAACTTACAGAACATAGCCAATTCGACCATCCGGTAAAACCATAGGCACCATGTGCATTCCTGCAGGCATTGGCCCTCTGCCATATATCATTGGCTGTTCATGTATAAAACCCGTTAGAAGAAATTAAACTGATAGATAACCAATGCCAAGACACAAGAGGACCAATGTAAATTAAGTGACGTACCTGCTGAAAGCCTGCAGCAACACCATATCCACCCCCTACAGAGCCATATGGATTTCCGCCAAAACCACCACCATACCCTGGGTGTGCAAGGTGGTTTGCATGAGGCCCGGCATTGTATGGATAAGCCCCATCAGGTTTCTTCTCAGTCTGAGGCTTCGCAAGGACAACTTCCAGCGGATGACCTGTAAACAAATTGCTTCTTATATTAATTTTGGAGACACTATGAACTCAACAAAGAAATAAAGAGGACGTTTCAGACCTGTGTCTATAGACCAACTCATGATACTTTATACAAAAATCAAATAAACATATATTTAACAGAAAGAAGCATTTCAACTAAGATCAGCTCTCTATTGATTATTGATTAATATTCACATTAAGTAGCTTTGCACAAACAGATGAAGCATTTAAAAACTCGGGCCTTTTTCATTTTTAAGATAACCGTGTTATGTACAGGCCTACAAGCTGTTATTTCCAATCAAAGAGTTCCAAATGGAAGCCATAAACCCAAATCATATGTTCTTTTTTTCCACCCTATCTTTTCCTATGTCTAAAACCAAATCATATAGCATTGCATTCCACATCATGAATCTTGACAAAAAACACCAACTTAACATTATGAACCCGCCTCCTATGTTATTTTATTAGTTCACATATTTACAGGGAAGATAGTTGTGCGGCAGATTGGCTTGCCCACTTTGGGAGATCTTCGGGTCTGTGGTTGTAGCATTATGAATGCACCCCCTACGGGCATGAGTGCTATCCTTTTTTAAGGCATTATTCGTGTCCACAGGCCCAGGGCTGTTTGTGCCTCTTGCAGTTATTTTCTGCGTCTTTGGGCCTCAGGCCTCTAATCTCTACCCAACAAAAAACAATCTTAAAACAAAAACACCCTTCCACACACTTGACTTTGGAAGCAAAACCAACTGATAGAATTTCCACAATAATTTTAACTTGATTTATGAATTTCTTTAGTTAAGGATTTCCAAATCATCAACTGTATACACTTAACTTAGTGCAAGCTGCATGTAAGTTCAAAGATGAATCAATCGCACTGCATCAAACTAAAAACTACTAAGAACAGCTTCTAGAATAGAGGTTTGCTCGATTTTAAATTCTTCAAAAGCCCCTGAAGTGGTGCAAAATACGTACCATCAATTTCATATTTCTCAGTGTCTTTGACAGCCTTCAGTGCACTTGCCCTTTCAGCAAAATGGACGAAGCCAAAATCTCGTTTTCCTTGACCACCTTTTCCAGGTGGCATAACCACTTTTGTCACTTCACCATGGTGCTGGAATAGTTCCTTCAGCTTCTCAGTGCCAGTGTTCTCAGGTATGTTTTTCACATAAAGAGCCTTCACCTGGGACTTGTAAAAGATACAACATACCAGCCAGAAAATGTCAATTCGTAGGCAGTAACATAATCTGAAAATTTTAAATACAAAGTAAAAGGTAACACTTAAACTTCAAGCAAATGAGCAACTGACTTTTAAATTCTCCATCAAAGTTTTCAAACAAAATTAACGAAGTTCATATCAAGTCAACTGTGACTCGTGTGAATTTATCGATTTGAAAATATAACTAGAAAATATATATGTACTAATATGAAATGCCAACAGGCAACAACCTATTTGGGCTCTTCACTTTTTAATTTCTGAAAAAAAATGGTATCCCTCACTAAACTTACAAAAATGTGCAAACAAAATACACTTCCAATAAAGAAAAACTTCAAAAAGAATTTATTCCAGTCCACCCCACTCTTCCCACAAACTAGTACATTTCTTTTGCAGTTACCGAATCTTATAAAAAGCCAACAGTTCATCATTAGTAATGAAGAATTTTCAGAAGGGCTTATGTGATACTTAAAATGCATTTTAGGCGTGATTTTAAAGGCAGGGAAATTGTAATGCCCCCAAGCTTGTCTCAAAAGCCTGTGCTATTGAGTGACAGCTTGAGGAGTGAACCACATTGCTGGTGGTCTTCCTGGACTCGCTGACAACCAAGGTGCATGTGGGAAGATACAGTCCAGTTAAATTGACCAACAACCAAGGTACGCTTGCATCCACGGGGATGCGACTTAATAAACCATGGTGGAACATAGAATCCTAACTTGGTCACAAACTCTGCCCTAGTATGGTATATGAGCTTGAGTTGACTCTTTCCAATAGCCTAGACTTTTGAGTTTTGAGACAAATTTTGGGGCACTACAGTCATACTCATATTGCACAGAATCTTATAAACTACTCGTTTGCATCGATATGCTATTCAAACATAATAAGGTTAATCTTCGGAACTACTTTCTTTTTTTAATTTTAAAAACAAAAACTGAGAACTGTCGATTAATCCCCTGAACCTGGAACCTCATTCAATTAGAAATTGGAGTATACCTGAGCAGCAGCAGAATGATCAGAAGTACTTTTTGGATCAGCCCAGGTAACAGTTGGGGTATTTCCATCCAGCTTAAAATTTGAATTCGACATTTTCTGTCTTGAATAATCAGCGCAGGCATTATTATAATACAAAACAAAAGCAAAACCACGATTTCTGCTTGCATTTTGAGGATCCTGCAATTAGAAAAAGATAATTCCGTAAGAATATTAATCCAAGCAGCATTAATCTATAAATGAACATGACTAAAGATGGATTAACAAATCTAACCTTTATTAGCTCAATGTGCTCAACCCCAGGACCAACCTCATCAATGACTTTTCGAAACTCATCCTCAGTCCAGATTTTTGGAACATTACCAATGAACAATCTATGTTTGGTTTCAGAAAGTGAACATCTTAAGGTTTTACCCTGCAGAGATGAAACACAATATAGGTGACAATCACGCTGGACCTATCTTAAAAAGGAATAACGATGATGGTACACAACACTGCAAAAGAAAAACATCACTACCTTGAATACTTTACTATGTAACTCTTCAATGGCTTTTTGTGCAACCTCTTTAGTCTTAAATCCTATAAATGCATAACCCTTGCTTTCACCAGTTTCCCTGTCTTGCATTAATCTTATCTGCAAAATAATTAAAGAATGAAACCCTCACAGAAATGCAACTCCAACTCCGGGGACCCCAAAAATAAGGCTAAAATGTCACAAGCACAAGAGCTCAAAGTTCTGACCTCAATAATTTCGCCTATTTCATCACATAGATCCCTCAGATCTTCTTCCGAAGTGTCTTTAGGAAGTCCACCAATGAAAACTTCAGACCCATAGGGGGGAAGGGCAAGAAGTTGCGCATGCTTCTCTTTCTCCTCTTCATTGACAGGAGCAGAAGGTTTCTCTCCATCTTCCACAAATTCACCAGCATTGTGGCTTTCATCTGATTCGGGTGGGTGATCTGTGTCGCTAGCCTTAGTAGCAGGATCTTCATGTGCTTCTTCAACATGCTCCTCCACATTTTCATCACTGCCTCCATCTTCATCTATTTGCTCTTCTACATCATCATCCATCTCTTCCATGTAGTTGTCCTCGTCAAGATCCACCCGCTCCTCAACTTCTGCTCCTTCTGCCATGCCTGGTTCACGCACCAAATTTTGTCATCCAATAATTAACCAAATTGTCAGCTGAATAAGCTGCAGGCTCACACAATTATTATGAAAATTGCACCGACCCCATGAGAATTTGCATGAAAGGCATACATATACTCTTGTGAACAACACCTAATAGTTGTTTCTATGCAGGGGGAAATTGCAAAATTAGTAGCAAGGGAGACTTAAAAGCTGTTGTGCGAAATGCAACAAGAGTGTTAAAACTGGACAACTTTCCTCCGCACCTCACGGTTTAAGAGAAACAACCCACTCCAACTATAGACCATTTATCAAATCCAAGTTTTATTTCCTTTTGTCACGAATCCGTCAAGAAAATTAAGCACAAGAAGCTACAAGTAAACTATGTTTAAAGGGTTATGCAGAATTAATCTCCAAAAGTTTTTGCATTTAAGGATTCCCAACCCTAAGAAACAAATTAGATTAGAAAGCAAACCAAATGCTTTCTATCCAATATATAGATTACAGAGAGTTGGGCAACCCATCTCTGGCAATTGGCAAAGCAATATACTCAGTTCAAAGGGGGTAAAAAAAATTCATCTGAGTAAAACCCAAGAGCCCAATTGATGAAACTGTTCCAGGTAAAAACCCCAATAAAGTTTCAATCTACTTAACCAAGAAAAACCCTCTATCTGTCTGAAAACTCCAATAGGGCAATCAATTCTATGCCTATCAAGGACCTACAATGGAGAATCAATTAGCACAGAGACAGGTGAACAAAACCCACAAAAAAAAAACATAGATTTTAAGGTTGTCAGAGTCATGAGAATGCTCAAAAGCGAATCAGAAATACAAAGGTAAGGCAACTCCGGTACAACAAAGTTATCAGAAAATTGAAAAAAGAGTGAGACTTTGCGGCGTACCAGTGTGGTGTGATTCTGGGAGCAAAGATTTGGGTGTTGGGGATTTTGACGTTTGGCTTTGTTTCTCGTACCGGGTCGAAGAAGAAGAGGGGCAGAAACTCGAGGGCTGTGTGTGTGTCTGCGTTTTGTGTTTTATGTTGTTATCCGACGACCCCCGAATGGGGTTTTCATTTCCCGAATTTCCCCTATTTGGGAAAAAGAAAGTGAGAGAGATTAATGCAAAATGTATGCGTTGTCATCATATTCTTGTGAGACTGTTTTATGTTGACCAATGAAAATGCACCACGATGGTGACACGTCATATTTTTGTTTTTCTAGCTGGACTTTATTTTAAAAAATATGCTAAGCATGGTCGTGCACGCGTGGAAATTGCGTACCATATGGCGCGAGTCTTACACCATCAACGACCATCATTTATGCATCAACGACCACTATTTCTACATAAGCGCGGATCGCATCACTAAATGGCGCGAATTTTACACTAATCAACGATTACTATTTATGCATCAACGGCTATTATTTCTGCATACATGTCGATTGTGTCACTAAATGGCGCGAGCCTTACACCAATCAACGGCTACTATTTCTGCATCAACGACTTCTTATTTTGCATATACATGGACACGTAACGTATTCTCCTTATTATGAAATGACAATATCACCCTTGATCTGCATATGGTCTTTTTGTTCGTGTGACAGGAGAGATTCGAAAGCTAGATCTCTTTGTAAACTAAGAAGAGAGATATTACTAAAAAGCTAGTTGATTCAAAAAATATGAATGTTAGTGATGTGAAACTAAGCATGGGAGCACATGTGCAACTCTTTCTAAGTTATTTTGGCATCACCAAATAAGTTTCTTCTATTCAGAAATACTCACGAAGACAAAGTGTTCAACCAAGACCTCAATAATCTCTAATTGACGGAATTTGAATTCTCTTAGGTTAAAATGGTCGTATAAACAAATTAATATAAATTGAACAAAAATTACTATAAAAAATTAACAAAAACCTTTGAAGTTAAAACAATTGTTTGACAATTAATATTGATGAATTTTAGCACTTTTTTGGAGGAAAAAAAAATCTGTTTGGAAGGCTAAAATTTGATTAAGATCACAAAATTTAACATTTAGTATTTTTGGATTGGAGATGCTCTAATAAGCTTTTATTAGATGGAAAGATTTGAAAAGAATGGATTTGCATTCTCATATTTATAAGGTTACCTTAGTTGAAAGAACCACAGAAATAATAGATTCAATGTACTTAAATATTTTGGGGTTATTTAGAGATAGGCTCTTGCAACTCCTATTTCTTAAACAAAAATCCACCTACTTTTATAAAAATTCAAATAAAACTCAAATTTCAAATAAATTGTCATGTAAGCAAATAAGTGACCTATTATTACAATATATTTACAACTATACCACAACACCCTAATTAATTATGTCAATAAATGTTGTCATTACTCACCCTTATAATGATGAGTAATGAGCCCCCCAGTGTTCCACGAATATAACATATATACTACTAATATGAATTTGGATATAATACTTACATGTATATATTTAACACAATCACTATTTCGACGGTTAGATTTTGGTTGTATTAAATACATATACTCACATGAATATATTTGACCGCCAGATGATGATTGTATTAATTACATGTAAGTATTGTAGCCAATCCCTTACTAATATATTATACTAATTAATTTACCTATATTTGTAGATTCACTAATTTAAATGATAAGTATATTTTATATGACAAATATTAATAATATGCTCTAATGGAGGTTCGGGATCCATATTAAACATGTATTGTCACATTCCGGACCGGCTCCGCCGTAGCACGATATTGTCCGCTTTGGGCTACACCCTCACGGTTTTGTTTCTGAGAACTCACGAGCAACTTCTCAGTGGGTCACCCATCTTGGGATTGCTCTAGCCCAAACTCGCTTAACTTCAGAGTTCCGATGGAATCCGAAGCCAATGAGCTCCCAAAAGGTCTCGTGCTAAATGGAGGTGGGCATGTACATATAAGGCACATCACTCCTTCTCCGTTGGTCGATGTGGGATGTCACAATTCACCCCACTTAAGGGGAACCCGGCGTCCTCGCTGGCACATCCGTACCGAACGGCAGAGTGGCTCTGATACCATTCTATCACATCCCGGACCGGCTCCGCTGTAACACAATATTGTCCCCTTTGGGCCACGCCAACCACAGCCGAAGTAAGTCCTCGTCTCACTGGTAATCAAATCAGCCATTAGTTCCTGGAGGGGCGCAAAACATAAAAGGGTGTTCGGGGGATAAGCGACATGATAATCTTTCTTTGGTAGAGTTTGCCTACAACAACAATTTTCATTCGAGTATTAGCATGTCTCCATTCGAGGCGTTGTATGGTAAGCCTTGCCGAACCCCCTTGTGTTGGTCGGAAGTCGGTGAGCGAGCTTTTGTTGGTCCTGAGATCGTAGAGGAGACGACTCAGAACATCCAAGTAGTACTAAAATGTACCATACTATCCGACATTTCTACTACTGGCGTAGAATGAAAAAAGAAATTGCAGAGTACGTGAGTCGTTGTCTAATTTGCCAACAGGTCAAGGCTGAAAGGAAGAAACCGTTTGGATTACTATAGTAACCTTCCCTTCCTGAGTGAAAGTGGGAGAATATCACCATGGACTTTGTGTACAAGCTACCCCTAGCACGTGGAGGTTATGATGGTATTTGGGTGATTGTTGATCGACTTACCAAGCCAACTCACTTCCCGCCAGTTTGTGAGAATTATCCTCTTGACCGTTTGGCTAAGCTTTTCATTGACGGAGTTGTCAAATACCACGGTGTTCTTGTCAGTATTATCTCCAATCATGGCCCAAAGCGGACAATATCGTGGTACGGCAGATCAGGTCCGGGATGTGATATGTATGGAATATTATATTAATTTACCTATATATAAATTAATTTACTTATGTTTCGTAGATCCACTAATTTAATAATAGGTCGGTACACTATTTTTCCAAAATGATGAAATATTATTACTAAGTAGGTACGCTAATATTTTCCAAAACAAGGTAGGTACACTAATATTCGAAAAATAAAATAATAGACAGATTTATTATTGAATGTAATTCATAAAACGAAAATACTAAACACATTGTTTTTTTACCTTTTTTTTTTGTTTTTATTAAATCAAGAGAGTATTGGATCTAAAAAATTATTGTTGAGACAAAACCTTTCCATTTTAATTCCTACATCAATATAAAATGCTATAATGGCTTAATTGAGGGTAATTCAGTGAACCCGAAAATATTAAATATGACATACAATCTTAATTAGGTAATTTGCTTAGGTGGAGCCTAGTCATCAGATTTTTATTGAAAAAATATACAATGGTGGATTTTATATAAAGAAAAGTGAGTTTGAAGGGGTAAGGTCATATTTTTATATTGAAAGTACTTCGACTAATTTAACTAGGGCACTTCTTAAGAGAGGTCTGCAGTGCAAATTATGCAGAAAGCATAGACGGATCAATCGACAAATACATGGTGAAATGATGAATGGATCTGTGTTTTTGTACATTTCGCACTTAAAAGTCAATTCACACTGAACTCTTGCCTTGAAGTTTCAACTTGATTACTAATCAATGATTAGCCTTCATGTTTGGCAACATTCAAACCAACTCACATAAGAACCAAAAAACGTATTTGATCTTCTATTTTGCTGGAATTTGTTGATTATATACTTTATTGAAAAACTATTGTATACTTCTTTCACTATTCTTGCGAGTTTAGAGAAACAAGAAAAATGACTTTAGGCTCTCTTTTTCTTCTCTGCACACTCTATTTACATCACTTTATTCTTTTTTATATATTTAATTTTATTCTTTTTTATATATTTAATTTTAATTTAAACTATTCTTGCTAGTTTAAAAACCGTACTTGTCAGTTTTAAATGAGAGATTATTTTGTAGTTGAGTGTTTGTAGATTAACTATTTTGCCCCGAAGCAAACTTTCAGTTTACCCCAAACACCAAATCTTGATATAAGCAAGGAAGCATTATGCTATATATGCATTATGCATGCAAATACTGCAGTACTGCTGATCATGTTCTTTAGTTCACAAGAGTACAAACCCTAGCATCTTCAAAGACTTTGCCAGGCCTACAGAAATAGCCCTTGCTTGGGGCACAATGAATTTCTTGTGAGCAAATGCACAACCCTTCTAGTGCACACCCTTCTTTCACTATACTCACCCCACCCTTAAGTCCAAAAACTTGATCTGTCCATTCACTAGAGAAGAGCCCCATCGGATCATAAACATCTTTGACCCTCAAAAACTCTTTGGCACCCTTGTACTTGTTGATCACTCCATCAAAGGCTACATTCCGATTTTTTCCCCAATGGGGCAACGCTCCGTATTTGAGCATCGCGATTTGCTCGACTTCTTCGAGTATGCCTTCGTAAAGCCTAGGAGTCATGGGGTCTTTGCTTCGATAATATGTAATATCGAAGTCGATTGCATTTTCTTGCTTGCCAAGGTAAGCACTTGAGGCAGTGACATAGCGCATTAGGATTCCATTGTATATTTCTACTCCACACATGGCTTTGGGCTCAATCTCAACTAGCTTTTGCACATCTTGGATAAAGTTTTTAGCCACAGACAGGCTGATGCTGAAAGATGTTTGGTAAAAAAACTGACCCTTGATTTTGGGATCCCATCCACATGCTGTATTAGTATCAAGACTATCTAGGCAAGTCCCGGATGATTGAAGTCGGTGCTCATATCCAATAACAGGATAGCCAGTAAAGCTCAAACCTATTTTGCAAATTAAATTACAAAATTCAGTAATATTTTAATTCTTAATTTCTACTTTAAAAATGAAACTTGAGAGTGATTTGTCAAGAATAGCATACCGAAAAGAGTGTATAGATATACCATTGTTTGTTAAACCATAAGCATTGTGTATGAGAAGAGATGTAAACAACTTTGCAGTAAGACATTTCCCATAAGCATCCTTCGTGGATTCCTGAATCTCCTCTATCGTAATAACAAGAAAACGATTAAACCTTAGCTATGTTGCATGCCCCATGCAATATGTGAATAGTTGCACTTGTACCCTAAAATCCTATTTAATGGAAAATAAAATTAAAATAAAAGTCATGTTGGTTTTGGATTAAAAAAAACCATGTTCTTTAATCCTAGAATCTTTAAGCCTTCCACAGTAGGTCGAAAAAAGTGAGTGTAATACCAATATATATTGAGCTCATACAAGAATCACACTCTTACAGTGGGCCGAAAAATTTGAGTGTGATACCAATATATTGAACTCATGAGTTCAATATATTAAACTCATGAGTGTGATACTTATAAACTAGTGGGTTCTAAAGTATGATTCTCACAGTTATTGAACTCACACTAGTGTAGCATTAATCTTGTAAGTATATATCAAATTCTGGTTGCCTGATTTTTATATATAAGTATCACACTCACTCAAACTACTGTTGAAGGCCTTAAAGAAATGAAGCAAATCAGTATATAGGGGTGTAAAATCAATGAAATAAATGCTAATTCATTTTAAATTTTAAATCAAATATGGAAATAGCTTAAATAAGGAATACTAACTAGCAGTACGGTTTAGTGGTATTCCCTCCATGATTGTAAGTGAGAGGTCTCAGTTTTGACTTACAAGAATGATGAACACAATTTATATGTCCAAAAAAAAAAAAAACGCAAAATTACATATTGAATATGTATGTAGTCACAAATGGATATGGAGTAAAAGAACCAAAGTTGATATTTGATTTTAAATGAGATAATTAATCTAAATTTAAACTTATCTAATGATTAAATCGTGTATAAAAACTAAAACGTTTTTTACGAGACTCGTGTTATTTACTAGCTATTCAGATTTAAAATGATGCTTTAACTGATGTTTGGAAGTGCTTTTAAAATGACTGAAATTGCTTTTAAAACCAATTCTTAGTAAAAATGCAAGTGATTCCAAGGAAATCACTAGTAATATGCTTTTTGCAGGAAGCACTTCAAGTGATTTTGGAACCCAAAAACAATATCACCAAAAGCGCTTTCAATTATTTTAAAAGCACTTCCAAACGAAGTAGTTAACTATTTCTAAAGCAAACCTGTGGTTCTGATAATTGCGAGCGTAAGTGAAGATGTGGCCCGGAAAATAATGGAGTCATATAAGCCATTGCCAGACGTATTTGAGGAAACACGATCATCCATCCGATAGACTACCTTGTGCTGGCTGGGGTACCAGATCATGTCTGCAAACTCATGCTGCTTGCCAAACACAAGCACTTGATCTCCTAAGTCAGAATCGTTCTTGCTCAAATATGTGGTGGATCGCTTAAACATGGGTTGTAATTTTAGAGTAACCTACACAAGAAAGCGATCGAGAAATTAATTAATGTGCATTTTTTCTAAATATATATCCATTTTTGAGTATGATCATCACTCTCAAAAATTTCTCGTGTGAGCTTGCTAAAGACCGTCGAAATTAAACATTGTACCTGTGAAATTACTCCAAGGACTCCAAGGGAGACTTTGGCTGCATTAAGATCTTGATCACTATTATTAAGCCTCCTAACCTTGACATAACCATCTTCAGGACCTCCTGGACTCACTATTGTAAGTCCTACCACGTAATCATGAACCGAGCTTCCATTGCCCCATAATGTGCTGCCATGCGCCCCAGTCCCCAGTAAGCCTCCAATGGTTAAACCCCACCAATATGGTACATAAGGCAAGGCCAGCTCTGCCTTGGCAGCCTCACTGATGAGCTGCCTAAGAGTCACACCACTCTCCAATGTCATGGTCATTGCTTCGGCATCAATCTCCACCACACGATTGAGGTGCTTGGTGCTTATGATCAACCCATCTTCCCCACTTGGACATACCAGCTTTGGAATGCTATGAGAGAAACGAGTTGCAACCTTCATTTTTGTCTTGGTCTTTGTTGCATTGGCCACTATTGAAATAAGTTCTTCCTGGTTAGAAGGGTATGCCACCCTGCCTGCTCGACACACCGCTCGATCGGGGAAGGCGCCATAGGAGTTTGTGATGGTGCAATTTGAGTTGTTTGATAATGAGCACTCAATGGGGTCCTCTGGAGGAAGAGAAAAACCTAGCCAGAATGACAAGAGAAACAGACAATCTAATCGGAGAAGGAGCCCCAAGATACCCGATTTTGTGTGTAACAAAGACATGATTGACGGTTCTTAATTCTCTTGGTTTTGAAGCATTTACCTGAAGCCTTAGGTTTGTACATTTGATATATGCATTGTGGTTCAACGTGTATATATAGTTCATTTGTTGTCTGATATGGTTTGGTTTTTTTTCTCTATGATTTAGTTCAAATCGAACTAAATCGCATCGCTTAATTGATGGTTTGTTTAGTCACAGTTTAGCGGTAAGATTATCTATGTATTGTTGTCAATATTATTGGATATCACTTTCCTAATTAGATAACTCTATATAAGGGAAAACACTCCTATTTAAGGACTTGGATTCTGTTTAAATGAAATATTGGATTCTGAATTACCAAAAACAGAGAGAAAATTGGAAATGAACTATTGAAAGGTTATTAATAAAAATGTCACAAATGTTTAGTCAAACAGTTGTTGTTGGTGTCAAAACTCGGACGGAGCTTGGACTGGATTTTTACACATATTTGCCTCGAGTGTTACTTTTGGTCTTGGCACCGCGGAATGGCTTGAGAGAAATATAGAATAGGTGTGTCATTGTTGGAGGCTGCCAACATACATTGTTTGTGTTCGAATGTGTATGAAAGTTGCGCCTAAATTTGACTTCTTAACCAAATGATTATGCACCGAGTGGGACGCTGGTTCAGTTAAATTCTTTTTTGTGTCTCGAGTGAACGAGGACTTAAAATTTAGTATAACTTCGTGTATACTTGCCTAAAAAGTAAATGAAAACAAAATAAAAACTAAAGTGAAAAACAGAATGTATTCATTTCATGATGAAGTCAAGATTACAAGCGTTTACAAAAGTAAAATATGGGCCGATGGGCTGAACTACATGACTTGAAATGTAAATTGACTGGAAATGTAAAGAAAACAGTAAAACTCCAGCAAGATTCAGGCCATGAAGGACAAGATAATGCTAAAGGAGTCCACTAAGATCATTGGTGTCAGATTCGACTTAGTACCAAATATATGCCTCAGAGAGGAAATCGGGGTGGTATATATGCATGTGCTTCCAAGCTTGCTACCTTTATTTATAGCTAGGTTGTCTAATTTATTCAGTTACTAAAACAGCCAACAGAAGGCAATTTTGCAAACAACTAGTACTGCAAGCGAAACCCTCTCAATCAAATTACATTATTGACGACGGGACATTAATTAACTAGTTAATTAGCGTGGTTCGTAATCACAAGGGTACAAATCCTTGCATCATTAAAGACTTTGCCAGGCCTACAGAAATAGCCTTTGCTTGGGGCACAATGAATGTCTTTTGAGCAGATGCACAACCCTTCTAGTGCACACCCTTCCTTTACTATTGTCACCCCATCCTTAAGTCCAAGAACTTGATCTGTCCACTCACTAGAGAGTAGCCCCATCGGATCGTAAACATTTTTTACCCTCAAGAACTCTTTAGCACCCTTGTACTTGTTGATCACTCCATCAAACGCTATGTTCCGATTTTTTCCCCAATGAGGCAATGCTCCATACTTAACAAGAGCAAGTTGCTCTAGTTCTTCAAGTATTCCTTCATGAAGTCTAGGAGTCATGGGGTCTTTACTTCGATAATATGTGATATCAAAGTCGATTGCATCTTCTTGCTTGCCAAGGTAAGCGCTTGAGGTAGTAACATAGCGCATTAGGATTCCGTTGTAGATTTCTACTCCACATAGCGCTTTTGGTTCAATCTCAACCAGCTTTTGCACATCTTGAATGAAGTTCTTAGCCAGAGACAAGTTGATGCTAAACGTAGTTTGATGAAAAAACTCACCCTTGATTTTGGGGTCCCATGCGCATGCTGTGATTCTTGAATCCTCAAGGCTATCTAGGCAAGTCCCGGATGATTGAAGCCGGTGCTGATATCCAATAACAGGATAGCCAGTAAAAATCACACCTGTTTAAGATTAATATAAATTTGGAAGTACTGTTTTTTCCTTTAGAAGTGATGTTCTGAATGATTAGGCAAGAAAAGCAGGCAATTCCAGAAATGATGCATACCATTGTTTGTTAAACCATAAGCACTTTTTAGGAGAGTAGATGTAACCAACTTTGCACCAGTGCATTTCCCATCAGCATCACTCTTGGATTCTTGATTCTCCTCTATCATAATAACAACATAAAGACGCATATGGATAAATAAAATAAAAAAATTGAAACTTTTTTCTATTACAATGGACATATCCGAAATGTGCACAATATATAAATAAAAGGTGTCTACAATTTGATATATATGTTATATATGTTGTCACACTCCGATTAGATACAGCTAATAATTTGAAATCATTTATGAATATGTAAGTCTGATTCAAAGTGTAACATAATAAGATGTCAAAGTGTCTAACAAGACATCTCATGTCTCCGACAAACTAATTCACAATTTTTTGTTATGTATAGGAGTAGAAAAAATGAATAATGAGTGTATATATATATATATATATATATATAGTAAAATCTTGAAATGCATGGTTGTAACACTAATTAAGTGGTTAACTATATATGTATATATATATATAGTATGCAAACCTGTGGTTCTGATAACTGCAAGAGCAAGTGAAGGTGTGGCTCGAAAAGGAATGAAGTCATACAAGCCATTGCCAGAGGTATTTGTGGAGACACGATCATCCATCCGGTAGACTGCCTTGTGCTGGCTAGGATACCATATGATGTCTGCAAACTCATGTTCCTTGCCAAACCTAACTGCTTGGTCTCCCAAATCAGAATCGCTCTTGCTCAAATATGTGATGGATCGCTTAAACATGGGTTGCAAATTTAGAGTAACCTACCAAAAAGAGAGAGGTCAAATTTGTAGTCTCTCTCCATCAAAAAAACATGTTGCTTATAATTTATTGAGAGGTTAATTTGTTACTAGCAACCAGCATATTTTCATCACTTGAGATTTTTTGTTTTGTTACATTTTGTGTCCCTTTAGTTCAGTTTTATTTCCATCAAGTCCTTATTATAGTTTATAAAGTTGCAATTGTACCGTTGAAGTTATTAACCATAAGTCACTAAGTGCCATGTCAGCACTTAAATACTAAGTATTGTTGTAAGAGGGTATATAAGACCCTTATCCGATTGTTTTAGTAATTCATTCGGTTGTAATAACAAAGATAGTTATCAAATATACAAGGGCTTTCTTCCTCTCTAAGTTTTTCTGTCATTCTTCCTGTGATTCTTCTTCTTCTCTGTTATGTATTGAGAAGTTTGGTTTAGTTTGCAATTAAAGACAAAAAATGAACTCCATCTAGTATTTTGATGGAGTGGTGACAGGCCAACACACTATCATTTTGGTCCCCTATATATAGTTTGGCCTGATTTCCACCGAGTCCTTTTCGCTGAGTTGAGGTTTTTTTTTTTTGTATTTGGCTGCAAACTAAATGAAACATAACAAGGTAACGATTGCAACTCAAATTATTAGAAACTTAAGTGACAATCGATTTAATCTGTAGACCAAAAATATAAACTGGCCTTTTTCTTTTTTTGCTCCGGTGATAATGGTCACGATCGCTACTGTCATGGCTGGTGTTTGCAAAGTAATTTCACTCGACAGTAAATTATTATTTAAAAAGTTTCTTGGAAGGGATCAAATATATATAATATATATGTGACCTATCCTAATCCTAATGATACATTTCCCCACTCAATCTCACGTTGGACTAACCCCAGTAGCCAACTGATCAAATTAACACACAGGGAAGTAAAATAAGCAATTTTTATGGAACAAGTTTTTGTTCCGGTTATATGACGTAGATCAAATGGTGGAATGAATCGAAGGAGTAAATTTGGCAACAAAAAGAAACCTATGCAGATTTTGGCTCTAGTATCCGATAATATGACGATAATATGACCTACTATTTCGAAGCGAACAACATCACTGTTGAGAATGAATACTACATTGATGAGAGAAGGGAACTTGCATGTGCTTATAAGTAAGTTGGGCTACACTCCATATTATCAATTTTGTTTTATGGTGGAACCTCAAATTTCTCCATGGTATTAGAGCAAGTTGTCCCACGTGTGAAGCCCAATGGTCACACGTGCTCCAAGTCACCCTGTTTGTGTTGTCCACGCGTTTATTTTGAAAATTTGCCACACTTGAGGAGGCGTGTTAAAAATGAATCCAACATTGATGAGAGAGGGGACGTTGCATATGTTTATTAGTAAGTTTGGCTACTCCCCATATTACTAATTGGTTTTATAGTGGAACCTCACTCAACTTTCTTCAGAATCCAACACATCGCTTTGACGTGACTAATGGTTTTCGGCTGAATTCTATAGTTTACAATATTTTATTAGCATTCTAAGTTTTTAGGATGTTTTTTGGTATTTTGTTATTTGTTGAATTCTTTTACTATTTACTCCTAGTCCTAGAAAGGCTAGGACTATATAACCACCTTTAAAGGAGTAGGCTACGGTGCTCATAAGCATTGGATGCTCACACCGATCTCACCGTTAAAAGGAGGGAGGAGGGAGGAGAGAGGGGGGAAGGAGGGTGAGATCGGGGTGAGCATTTAATGCTTGCGAGCACTGTAGCCAGTCCCACCTTTAAAATGTTGTGGTTTGTTTTCTTTCATACTTTCAAGAGAAATGTTAGGGAAACTACATTTTACATTTTTGTACCACATGGTGTGTCAAATGAGACATATAATTAACTTTCAATGAGATAAACTTAATAATTAACATGACATGTACACATCACGTGTCACATTCGAAATTTGATCCAAAATTATGGTCTTCCAAGAATATTCCTACTTTTCAATCAATAAACTTTAAAATTTTATTATACTTTCTGGCGGATTATAATTTTCTTGTTTTTTAAAGTACTTTTTTTATGTGGTAAGTGATGCACAACTAACATTTAATGAGATATATTAATTAATTAACGTGACATGTACACATTATTCATTAAGTTCAGTGTAACAGCCAAAGCCTAAAGGCCTAGGGCGTGCCCCTGGAACCATGCATATTAAAATACGAAGTTGAGCTTCCATGGTGGTCCAGGAGATGGGCATTGGTGCTTCTTCATAAATGTGAATCGGATTTTTCAGAATATGTATGCATTTTGTGCACATAATACTTCCGAAGTTCTTTAAGAATGCCAAAAACAGTAATAAACAAATAGAAAACTTTATTCTAATACTTGAAAAAAATGACTTTTAAACTAAAACTATGTGTAAGATTAAAATCTAATTTTAGTCCCTTGATATATTTAATCACCTCATTTATTAATTATATTTTAATGTTTTATTTGTCTTTTCCTTCCTAATTTAATTATATTTAGTCTTAATTTTCATTTCATTCATCGTAATATATTTTGTTCACATTTAAGTAAACTAATTTCTTTTTATATAATATATTCCGATACACTTTGTGTTCTTTATTTAGATACATTAATTCATTTAATATAATTGGTATATACATTTTGGTACAGACATTTAAATATATTAGTTCAATATAATACATTTCGGTACATACATTTTGGTACATACATTTCGGTACTGACATTTAGGTATATTAATTCAATATAATACATTTCGGTACATACATTTTAGTACATACATTTCAGTACAAACATTTAGGTATATTAATTTATTATAATATATTTTGGTACAAAATTTATGTACATCATATTCATTTTAATATATTTTCGGTACACCTATGTATTATATACTTTTCTTACATATCACTATTTTTTTTTTAATGTTTTCTCATTTAGGTATATTTATAAGGATATAATTAGAGAAAGTTAAAAAAAATTAATAAATTAAAATGTATATATTAATAAATTCAAAATACACATGAAATATTAACACAAAAATATAATATGAATTTGAATTAAAATATACATCAAAGGACTATAATCAATATGTAATCTAACACCAGATTTTTATTAAATTTCAATTATTAAAGTTCAAAAACCCCATATAAAAATACCTGGGAAATTACTCCTAAGACTCCAAGTGAAACTTTAGCTGCATTAAGATCCTTATCACCATCATTGAGCCTTCGAACCTTGACATAACCATCTCCAGGCCCTCCTGGACTCACAATTGTAAGTCCCACAACGTAATCGTGAACCGAGCTTCCCTTGCCCCACAATGTACTGCCATGTGCCCCAGTCCCTAATAAACCTCCAATGGTTAAACCCCACCAATATGGTGTATAAGGCAAGGCCATCCCTGCCTTTGCAGCCTCACTGATGAGCTGCCTAAGAGTCACACCAGTCTCCAATGTCATGGTCTTTGCTTCAGCATCACTTTCCACCACACGATTGAGGTACTTGGTGCTTATGATCAACCCATCTTCCCCACTTGGACAAACCAGCTTTGGAATGCTATGAGAGTAACGAGTTGCCACCTTCATTTTGGTCTTGTTCTTTGTTGCATTGGCCACTACTGAAATTAGTTCCTCCTCGTTCGAAGGATACGCTACGCTGCCTGCTCGACACACGGATCGATCTGGGAAGATGCCGTAGGAGTTTGTGATGGTGCAGTTTGTGTTGCTTGATGACGAACACTTTATGTGGTCCTCTGGAGGGGTTGAAATGCACACCGAGAATGACGAGATGAATAGACAAATTAGTCGGAGAAGGAGCCCCAACTTAACTGATTTTGTGAATACCAAAGACATGATTGATGCGGGTTCTTCAAATTTCTTGGTCTTGAAGCATATATTTATATATATATATATATATATATATATTTGTTTGACTTATAAACTTGTATATATATACATAGCACGAAATCTAAAAACTTTTGAAGTTTGGAATGCTTCGAAGAGAATACATTAATGATACACTTAAGTTAATGTTATTGGTTTATCATACTTGTAAGTTATAACCTAATATATATAGCTAGTGACTAAGTAAGTAGTTAGGTAGCATAAGTTTTTGTGGCAGAGCTCAGACAGAATTGGTGATCGATTTTTTTATTTTATTTTATTGGATTTCAATACTAGTTGGTACTTGGGAGTGATTAACCAGATATTATAACTATAAGGCAAAGATCATACTCTCTTTTTTTCCATATTTGATATTGTCCTTTTGGCATCGTGGCATGCAGACAGGTGTGGTCATTGAGGCAGCTGAATTGTTTTCTTTAGCTTGAAATCACAGATTGTTTTGTTGCTTTGCAAGTAGTGCATGGTACCTTCCAAATGAATGAACTGTTGAAGTACATAGACAGATAAAGAGTGGAGGAAGCGAAGATAGGTGTTGTTCAATTTGGAAACCACTGCATTATAATTTATATGATGAGTGAAGTGCATGCGAACCATGTGTCGAAGATAGGCAGTTCTCCAATCGTGGAAGTATCCATTACAAATTTATCAAAAGATACGTTGTAACTATTGTTCGTATCACCTCAAACTGAAAAGGAAAAAAAATTAATGCTCGAGAAATTGAAAAATTACCTTCATTATTTTAAGCTGCATAGCTTGTGATAAATAAAACAAAGAAGAAAAGGTATTTTTGGTATTTGGTTCGCGATTTTTTGGGTCGGGTTCGTTATTTCGGTACAAAAATTTCAGCCCTAGATGTGGAGCACGTGCAGCCGTTGGACTTCACACGTGGGCTAACTTGCTCTAATACCATGAAGAAGTTAGAATTCCACCATAAAACCAATTGGCAATATAAAGAGTAGCCTAGCATCTTATAAGCCCTTGCAAAGTTTCTTCTTTCACTGATATAAGACACTTTTACCTTTACATCCTCACACTTTAAGGTCTAAGTTTTCGTGTCCTTGTGGGTTAATGTTTGGCTTTATTTTATCTTTCTTGTATTCTAGGTTTTCGTTTGAATTTACTTTCTAATATATTGCTATTTTGTACTCTTACCTCATTATGGGGAAGAATAAAGCATTTAGAGTATTATGAGCTTAATTATTAGATAATTCAGAAATTTAACCCCTAAAACCTTTATTTTTAACTCTATATAGCTACAAATTAATTATGTCTTCCATAACCGCACAAAGTACATTTTTATATATACAACGACATAGGGTTTGTTTGGAAGTGCCTTTAAAACGATATCATTTTAAAAGCAGCTTTTAAAAGCAATCTCTATGCTGCTTTTAAAAGTTGATGTTTTAATGCTATAACTTTTAAAATAAGCAGTATATTTCATTTTTACAAAACATTTTTTATCTGCTTAACTTTAAAGTGAAGCAGTTTTTAGTGAAAAAAAGCAATATCAAACGGGGCCTAAAAATGGTTGAAATTTAATCTCATTTTAATTAATCTTAATCGTTCACTCGTTAAAAAAAAACGTACAAGCGAGAATTTCGGATTATACTAAACTCTAGCTAATCTTTCAAAACTAATACTGAGTGCTCCACAAGACTAGTTGTCTCTGTAGTGTGGCAACACACTAGTGGTTGTTGTTCTTTGTGGAATTTGTGGTGGCTTAAGTGGTTCAGGTCATCATACTTTTCCATCAATTTAATATATATATATATATATATATATATAAATGTATATGTGTATTAATATGTTAATAGTTTCATTATTAAATTATAGGGTTCCAGAATGGGTTTAATATAATACAAGAAGAAGATAAAATGATGTGATGAGGTACTCACCATCTCTAATAATGATGGGACGATGCCGACTTTTATCAAGTCATAGATGGAAGCTATTTAAGACAACTACCCCTATTTTTCATGCTGCCGTGATGAAGTCGTCACCTTTTCAAATGATGATACATGCCGATTTTCATCAACTCGTAGAAGAACTTAGAGAAAAATTCATGAGCAATAATCCCATTTGGGGCTGCGCATATGAGAGAAAAATTCATTCCTTGCTCCACTGCAGAATGGGTTGGGATTTCAACCACTTAGAGAAAAACTCATTCCTTGCTTCACTACCTAGATAGTGCATTGTAATTTTGTTTTGCAGTTTTATCGATACATACTATGCGTTGCAGTTTCTATTTATTATTAGTTACATCTAATATTAAATTTTAGTGTATTATTGGTTTCAAACTCATTTTTAATTTATTTATTTTCGCATTTTAGACTTGAAAATATTTTATATGGTTTATCGCTTATGACTCAAGATTTAGCTTCCGTGGGTTTTGGGCTTCATCCAAACCCGAGATTGAACCTTAAGTCATAAACTTCACCACAATCCAAAAAAATTTACATTCTAAAATTGGTGACAACGCCAACAACAGTCATAGGTGTCCTTTTTCGTAACTGCACCGCGATAATACCCTATTGTCACTAATATAGGTGACCTGGGGGCCATAGTCACTATTTAGGCAGCGTGACCTTTGCCCATATTTCTTGTAGTGATTGAACCCATAGTACGTATTCAAAAACCCTAAATCCCAAAAGTATTCCGGCCGTCACAAACTAACATTATAAAATATCAAAATAACCAACCCGAAACCTAAAAGCATAAATAAACATGTAATAAAATTCAAAATATTGATGATCAAGGTACACCCAATTTCAAGACAGTTTATTTAAAAAAAAAAACTAATATTCCACAATTATCATATTAAAATTCAATATTAAATGTGACTATAATTTGTCTATAACAAAAAAAAAAAATGCAACATAGAGCAGCAGTTTTCGTTCTTAGCTTTAAGGACGTACGAAATTAATTTTAAGTCTTCTTTTATGAAATTTCACTATATCCTGACTCAGATGAATTTTCACGAGTCATTCTAAACATAACCTGCAAGATTAAAACTTCTGGAAAAGAAGGTAGAGACTCAACAAAAGAGTCAATCTAAAAGGCTTCTATGGAAGTACTACAATTCATGCCCAAATTCCTGCGTAGCTAGGTAAACTATGAAGGACACAGTAGAAACTATGGAATTCAAATGAATCTCGTACTAAGACCAACGTTGAAAATAAAGATTTGCAAAGAATAACAGTCCATGACAATAAACAGTTGAAAATCAGGATACGCAACAACAAACGGAGTATAAAAGTAATAAAAAACTAATAAACTAACCCAATCCTAATAGACAAGAAATCGAATTCCTTAACCTACAAGAAAACCCTAAGAGGAAAATGCCAAAAATAACCTTACATACTAATAAACTAAATAGCTAAATAATTAATTTTTCCAACACAAACAATCTGGAATCCAATTCCATTCTCAAATATCCAAAAGCAAAAACCCTTTAAAAGATGGTTGGGTATGGGTTGTTTGGGGTTTAGAGTTGCCGCTCTAACTGGTGGTTAGGGTGGTGATCATCGGGGAAGAGGGCATGGGGATGTTAAGCGGGAGGTGGCTCGAGGATGGTAACATCGCCGTCTTTTTTGATTGGCTTGATCCACGAGGTTAGAGAAAGGTGGGAGAGGATTTTCTTCTTAATAAGAGCTTCAAAGATGGACCGGAAGATACATGTTTACTGCCCAGAAAAATATCTCTTGGGTTAGAATGGAGTCATGGGCAAATGGGCTAAACATGAGAGGCAAGGCCAGTGATCCGATGGAGCGAGGGATAAAGGGGGTGTGCACCCTTTGAAACAACTCACGTGCCTGCACACACCCCACTAGAGCATTGATACAAGGATCTCTGTAGTATTGGGAAAGCAAATCGGATCTTGAACGGCATAGTCTCTAAATGACGGTTTTGAGTGAGGCGGCAGCCTTGAGTCACATAGGGCACCCAGAGTTGTCCATATGAGCTTTGGGCCATGACTTAAAATTTACTTGATAGGTTGGGCCCTGAAAGAAAGGCCCAACCTAGGCTAGTGAGCAGCTTGGAAAGAAGTCGAGACAACATTTAATGTAAAACCTTGGGCAAATTGGAGGGAACCGGACTACGGAATAAGAACCTTTTCTCGGTGGGAGTAGAGACGTCCAAGAAAGGCGTTACTGTGCTTTCAGTTAAGCCCTTATCACACTAAGTCTTTAAAGACGGGGAAGTGGCGGCGATGACATGGGCTCCTGCTAGTCTATAAGCGAGGAGGGATTCGGAAAGAAGGACACCTAGACCAACTAAAAACGAGACTCTACGAAGGTTCGAGAAAGAAACCTATGAGGGAAACCCCTCAAAGCCTTTCCCAGATACGGAACTTCGTCTTCCCCATCTGCTTGTTTTCTCATTCGCACTACTTAATGTAAACTAGCGATTTCGCGAAACCAAAAGACCCGGCAACCTAGGATCATATATCCTAACTACTACGAGTAGTGAATTTGCTCGCTATCCGGCCAAGCTTAGGTGATAGTATCGATTGAGAATCGTAGGCCGAGAGAGTCTTTGATCATCTCCCTTAAGGAACTAGCCTTAAAACCATCCAGATAGAATGAAAACTATCCCAGATGGAACAAAAACCAACTTAGATGGACGTTTGTTCGGTCGTGATGAGCTTAAAATATGACAACATTGATCTTTTTACTTAAAGTCTTTCGTTATCGACTCTTACTTATCGCTCTTTGCTAAGTTTTTACTTTCAAACACTTCAATTACCGGCCTTTACATTAAGGTCTTTAATTATGCGTCTTTACCTTTATGTATGCGCGAGTGTGGGGCATTTTATTATAACCAGTTTATAACAAAATCTATCTCAAGCAATCTACGGGTAATCGAGAGAGAATAAAGTCCTTAACAAGTAAGGCAATAAAAGACCTAGCACTTATCTAGTAAGTCGCCCAATCCGATGAACGGAAGTTATATTACTTGTGGCGCAAGTACTTAACACATATTACATCTTTCTATTGGCGGCTTGATAATTGGCACGTAACAATAACCACACAACGAAGGTCTCACGAACATTCCTTCGAAGGGATAGGAGTGAAGCATGTTGAGCGGCCGCCAATAGAAGGCTCGGATCGGCGGACGGGCCGACCCGTGTCTCCCTGCCTACTCCCTGCTTGAAAGGGTCGCGAACAATACCGGTTCTCGCAATAGAGAAAATGCCAAGAAAAATGCCTTGATTTTGCATATGAAAATAAGGGATTCCCTTATTAAGCGAAAGGGATTACGCATAAAAGCTTAAAAGGTTGTTTTAGTTAGCCAACCTTGAGCGCCCTCTGCAAATTAACTCCCATTGCAATCTCAAAAACAACTAATAACAAGATAATTATTTTGTTATAAATAAAAGCAGTTGTCACTTGTATTATTTCCAACGAAAGTGAGGAGTTTAAAGTGGAATCTTGTAGATAATGAGTTTGATACAAAAAATTATTAGGGCAATTAGTTGGAATGATCGATTTTTGACATTTAGTTGTATAAATGATCGGTTTATAGTAATGATGACATATTGATCATATATCGAGTAAACAACAATGACATAATGACCACACAACGATGATATAATGACGACACGGTAAGCGATCATTATGCAACCAAATGTCTAAAGCGATCATTCCGACTAATTACTTAAAGTATTTTGTAAGTCCATTACGTAGCTTAGTTCAAAAACCCCCATACCGTTTAATGTAAATATATCATTGCATAAAAAAATGAAGGATAATATTTGCATTTCCCCCTTTTGAAGGATGAGCTCATTCCCCATTGCAAATAATGTATCTTGGCGCTTACAAATTTCATAATTGGAACCGTTCGGTTTCTTAATCTTCATTTGAGAATCAACCCACAAAAACTCATTTTAATCGGAGATCATTTAGTCATTCAAATGAATAGAACAAATCGGCGATGTAGGTACCAAGTAACATATTCATGATAAACCGTTCATTTTGTTTGATGTGTTTGGATGATTAAACGATCTCCAATTCGAATGGTTTTTTGTAGGAGTGATCTTCAAATGAAGATTAATCAATTGAACGGTTCCGATCATTGATTTTATTCGGTCAATATACGGTATTTGCAAATTAGAGGATATGTGCGTTCCCCACGCAAGGGATGCAAGTATATTATCCGAAAATTAAACAGTTTGAGATATACTAAGCATCTCCACCATATCATTTGCATATATTAATCTTCTTCCTTACAAAAAAAAAAGAAAGGAAAAAAAAACAATTGTTTGAAGTTGGAAAGACAGTTTCATCAATTTCCAAAGAGTGTTCAGCAATCAGCACATCGAGGATGCTTACATTTGCAGAGATAATCATACAGTAGGAAAAAGCAAGAGGGCCACTTTTTAGAGGCAGGACTTGGTTGCTGTACTAAGATGCACATGGAGTTTTCAGTGCCACTGTTTCCCTATGAATTTGGTCCATGATTTTTTCTGAAGTTTGAAGAAAATAATCGATCGGACAGATACATACTCATAAAAAGGCTGCACCTTTAATGGGTTAAAAAGGATAGGTAAAAGGTATTAACTTTCAACTTTAATGATTCATTGGTCTTAACCATTTTTAATGCAAGCAACAGTTGGGAGGGAAGAATTGAACATATGGCCTCAAATGCAGGAGTGATCGTTCTTAATCACTTGAACTACTAGCCCTGCATTGTTCTTAAATTTTAAACGCGGCTTATTTAAATTTGGAGATGTATTAAGGAACTTAAGTAAAAGGCTGAAAACATGAAAGAATTATTGTGAAGAATTGGAAGAACTAGAAGAATTGTAGCGTGGGAGTGCAACATTGATATAACCAATACACGTGTTATAATATAGATGAACGTCTAATTTACACTTTGGATCCGGATCATCTAGGTTATAGAAGTAATAAATAAATAAACACGTGTTAAAACATAGGTGGAAAGAAGAATAATTTCTAAAGAGTGAGAACTTGCAGAATTCTGGTTTCATTTCAGAGCAAAGAGAGAGAGAGAGAAAATTGTAGGAAAGTAAGAGTGAGAAAATTGTAATAAACTCAGTTACAAAGATTGTTAATAATGACACACTTGAAGCCAATCATTAGAAAGGAAAAAACAACCTTCAATCAGCTGATTCATTCTACTTCCTCCCAAGATTTTTCCCAAATACTCACTGCTCTCTAAAATTACATCCCAATTGCCTTTAGAACATTATTTAATGGTCAAAACTACATCTTAATCACAACTCAAATCAAACTAAAAGATTGTGACAAGTTATAGCTCGCAATCCCCCCATCAATTTCAGCCATTAATCACCTCAACCACCTCCTAAGGTCACTAGTTGAAGAAGGGGAAACCTCACCACCATGACTCTCAGTGCAACAAGAAGAATAGTTAGACTGTTGCTCCACGCCGAAATGCGATGCACTCACACTCTTAAAGCTTGGACTCCTCAAGCTGTGTCCATAACCTCCATACCCCATTGCCACGCCGTAAGGATCAGGAGCTGGAAACGAGAGCCTTTTCTTCGCTGATCCAGCTGCTCGTTCCCGGTCAGGTGTAGATGGCCTTTGCCGGGGTGCGCTCTGAGAGCGTATCCGAGCCTTGGCAGACTCAGTTGCCGCCATGTAATTAGGCAATGCAGCACCAGAATTGGCAATGCTACTATTGCTTGTACTACCAGCCCTGCTGTTATGTTGTTGGTGCACAGCACCAGTGTAGAAATAGTTGGACCTGAGGCTTGGAGTTTGAGATGCATTGGAGCTTCTATCTTCTCTAATGCAACGAGGGCTCGCGGACCGCACTTGGACAGGCCTGGTTTTCGATGGGGAGGGTGTGATAGGGGAGTGATGATGAAAGGGTTGGCTTTGGTAGGCTCGATCTCTATGGAGTGGTGAGCTGGGTCTTTGGTTTGGTGAACTGGGTCTTTGTTGTTGGTGTTGGTATTGGCTTGCACTTGATCTTCTGTAGTTTGGTGCTAAATTTGAATAAGGCTGAGAGGTGTCGATTTCGACTGTTTTAACGGGGTCTCTCTGGTCAGTTGAAGCTCTTCCTCTGCTCTCCCATGGCTTTGGCACCATCCATCTGTCTAGCCATTTCGGTCTCTCTTCAAGCTCATCCTCATTTCCCATAGATGGGGTCCTGCCGTTCCTCCATATCTTCGATCACGCAGAAAATTGAGACCAATTAGCTCATGAATGAAATAAAACCATTGAGAAAAGGAAAAAAAACAGAGCTATAACAGATTCAAGTGGATGATAGACCTGTTGAGAAAAGGCTTGGGACAATGATTTCTCACGCTTCATTGCAGCTTCTTTCCGGTGCTGCAACATGGCTTTTACTTCCTCAATGGTGTGAGGACGTTCGTCCCAATCATCTGCTACGCTACTTCCCTCTCTAGACTGCTACACACAACAACACAAATTCAATTCTCTTGGAACTACTGCTTGTTTCTTTCTTTCTTTCTTGTAAGTGAAAGCAAGAGAGGGCAAGAAAACTACTTTCACTAACACTAATCATAACAAAGAAGCTATCTTTGAGTAACATTGGGCACAAATCTTGGTTGGTAAGAGAATATTGTAAACTACTCTAATATGTAGGGAGCGAGATTCGAACTAGGGCACAAATTTTCTCTTTCTTTCTTTCTTTCTTAAATAGTTTCGATTTTATTTTTGGTTTTCAATCTGTTCGCCTTTCCTCATACATTTCTTCCACAACCCTCTTACCATCCTTCCTTGGCATATCCCATTTATATCTATATCTACCACAAAAACTAAAACTTAAAACTAAAACGAAATAGTTATCAAACCTACGAAATGGTTATTCCGGTCTTCTATATCTCTCATTTCCTTCTTTTGACTTTGCAATTTTCAATTTCAACAGCATGAAAAAACACTCAATCATCGAACATTAACATTTAAAAATTAAACATTGTTACTATTTGGGAATGAATCTAACTCACCATGGACTTCCTATCCGAAATGTCTTGAAGATACCGCGATTCCCAAACGCTACTAGTGGTGTCACTAAACGCAGACTTTCTGCTGCCTTCATGAGACAGCCTGGTGCGCTGATCGAGCACCCGAGCCTGCACCCGAACCAGAGCCTGCATGCACTTGAGCGTCATCTTTGCTTGCTTCCTCACATTGTGGCCTCTCACCAATGCCTGCAACTTCACAAGCCCTTTAAGCGCACGAAGCGCCCTCCTTGCCTAAACCACAAACAAAATCACACAACATTCAAAACCCAGTTTCCCATTTTCTTATTAAACTTTCCCAGCAACCAAACAGAAGTTTAGATCTAGCCATATTAAATGCTGTAAACCTACCAAGTATCCTCTGAAAGCTGTCTGGATAACAATGGCGTAGTAGTGTTCTCTGGCGTGATTGGAAGGCCTAGTCAGCCGAGCCACTTCAGCGGCTGCGTGGGCGGTGGCCATTGCCGCCTCCGCCGTGGCCACCGCCACAGCAAGCACGTGCTTTTGCTCTGCAGCTGCTGAAACATGCTTTTGCTCCGCAGCTGCTTCTTGGGTCAAGGTTTCTTGTTGGTTTAAATTTGTGGGTTTTCTGAAAATCCACCTTCGCTTCTCTCGTTTCTGCACAAACCCCAGAAAAACAAAGGTAAATTACCATTTTCTGGATTTGCTGCCCAGTAACAAAAACAGAAATACAAAAAACAAAGAAAGTGAAAAGATTTTGGGTTTTTAAGAAGAAGAAGAATGAACCTTTTGATCTTCGTCGTCTTTAGTGGGAGATCTGAAAGCTCTTTTGACAGCAGTCAACCAGGAAGTGCCGCCCTTCTTCCTCATGAGATAATACAGTAAAACTAAAACCCAGCTGCATTTACAGCAGCAAAGTAGGAGGCTGAGAGGGAGAGAGAGAGAACACAAAGTGACAGATAATGATGGTGGGGGTGACCGTGGCTTGTACGAAAGTGCCACCTCTTTTAACTCTAAAGATTGATAAAGAAAGTTTGAGAGAGAAACCCAAGAATGTGACTTGTTCAGCTAAGCTTAAGATTCATTCAATCAATTTGGGGACTGGCTACAGTGCTCGCAAGCATTGAATGCTCACACCGATCTCACCCTCTTTTCTCCCCTTTCTCCTCTCTCTTCCCTCATTTTAATGGTGAGATCGGTGTAAACATTCAATGCTTGCGAGCATTGTAGCCTACTCCATCAATTTGATGGAAAAAGGAAAAACAATAAAAAGATTCATTCAATAAAGTATTATATGGAAGTCTGTTTCGAGTGTATGCCGTTACGTGAAATCTTGGTCTATTAACACAATAACACGTATATTTTATATGATGTTGTGTTAAAGAATTGGAATGTCACTGCAGCAGTGCACAGTTTATGCAGTTCATCTATAAGAGTGATTAACTGATGATGTTCTCTCTCAGCTTACAAATTACTAAAATTTATCACAAAAACTTCTATACAAATACTGATAAATCGATGGCTTTTTTTTCTTCTGAAATGTTAAAACTTAGGTTTTTTGGGGGGCATTGAAGGACAGTAACGGGTGGTGTCAGAGAGGACCTCAACAAAACTTTATATTGATTTACAATAAGAAACCAAAACTTAATAGAAATAAAAATGTAAATAGAGGACGTGACAAAATATTTAGAAAAAATGGTGTTTTGTGAGTGATATCGAGGATGTTGAAGACCGAGAGAGAGGAGAAAGCAGAAAGCAGAATGAGAGAGCACGTTGAGGGGGCACGGGAACCAACAGTAGTGCTCTGTTGTAAGCCAATATATATATTTTTTTCTTTTTCTCTCATCTTCTTCTTTTCTGGATAGAAAAGGCTGACTCTGTGCGGGAGGTGGTGTGTTGCGGCCTTTTTCTCTTTAAAAAATAAACAACCAGGGCATCAACCTCTCATGCTGTCACGTGGTTGTATCAGCAGCAAGCAGGTAGGGTTAATTATCATGTGGTTGATGCACCGCGATGGTCCGCCACAACAACCTATCTACAAGGCTAGCTACGACCGTTTTAATTCATTTTATTTCTCTCATTACCTAATTCTGTTTGCTAATAACTTGTAATCGACCGTCAAAACTGTTTTTTGTATCTATTTAAACAAATGAGTAACACGTGATAAAAGAGATATAGAGAATTGTTCAATAATAACTTATCGTCAACCGGTTGCAAAATTTGTTTCTCAAAGTTATATTTATAGAAAACTTGTTTCTAATCAACAGTTCATTATTAATCAACATCGATATTGTTCTTAACTTAAATACTTGTACAATTCATAGAGTGAAATTACACAAAATGTCTTGATGTAATTAATAGTGTTATGTCTTGCTTAATCAAGTTTATGATACGAAACTTTTACATACTTTAACATCATTAATGAGAGGGATAAAAAAAAAGCATGTATGCAACGCGTTAGGCTATCTCTAATAATAATAATAATTGAAAAACTTAAAATCAAAAATTATATTTGACACAAAATTTGATTCAATTATTCTTCAATGCACTTAAAAAGTTAAAGTCATATATGGTTTTAGAGTTATATCTAAAGTTACACTTGACTTTGGAGCATTTCCAACAATACTAGCTAAATTTTTGTTAAAAATGTTAGCCAAATGACACAAATGATAATTTGGCTAGCCACCACTTCCAACAATACTAGCTATTTTAACTTAAGTTAAAATATTGTATTATAATTTTTTCCTAAACTTAACAACCCAAGCCCTTTTTCTTGGATATTGCTTTAGTACTACATAGTGTTTAACACTACGTAATACTGAAGTTTTTTTGTTTTTTCTTATCTTGAAGCCTACAAACAATGCAATTTTATAGTTTTTAATGTTTAGCAAAAATTTAACTTTCTCTCTCTTCCTAGCTAAATCTAGCTAGTTACTGTTCACAAAGTTAAGATAGCTAGCCTGTTGAAGCTTACTTTTTTTGCATTTTTTGTTAAAATAGCCAAAAAGTCTCATTTAGCTAATTTGTTGAAAATGTTCTCTAGCGTTAAAAGTAAAATCCTTAACTTAAAATATATAAATGTGATATTTCCAAATTTCACCGTCCCTTCTTAATGCACGAGAGATAAAAATTAACAATCAAATCTGACTTCGTATGATTAGAGATGGTATAACTTGTGCCGCCACACTTACAATCAAATTAAAAATAATATAACTTACACCACCACATTTAGATTGAAAATCGGCTTACATGTAAGTTTCTCTTGCGGTTCCCACTTCCCACTATACACTTGCATTGTATAACTACTTTGCCTTTTGAGTTAGGCGTCGCAGCATCTTCTGATTCAGCGAGCAAAGTCTGGTGGTCCATAAAAATTAAAACATTTTTTGGGTCTCTTTGTAAAGACTCTTGGTAATGACGCACATGGTCCTCACAGAGTCTTCAGCTTTTGGAAGCTTGGTCAAACTGCCTGATTCCCCCTGTTCTTGTTTTTATTAACTTGGTGATCTTTTACTCCACAAACCCAGATTTTATGGCATTTTAGATATACTGATACATTGTCCTGCACTGTACTTCATATTATATTTTACATTGAGGATAAAAATTATTGCAATTATAAATATAGGATTTGGTACAGAATGGTTCGCTTTTGTAACCATTGCACAATATATTTTAAGATCATCTCCAATGGTTGGGATAAAGCTTAAAATTTAAGCTTTAAATCCCCCAAAGTATTTTCAATGGTTGGGCTAGTTTAAGCCATGGGGAGAAATTTTAACCAAAAAACGAATTGGGCCAAATTCTGCCCAAGAATTTAAGCCAGATAAATGCTGGTGGGTCCCCCGTGTGCGTAGATGCGCCAAGAAGGAAAACCAGACGCGGAAGCCACGCGCGATTTCTTCCTTCACGAGTCCAAATATGAGCCCAGCAGTGTGAAACCGACAAGAAGAAAGGGATGTGTCAACCACCAAAAGGGATGTGTCGGCCACCAAAACTTGAGCCCAACCGCTCTTTGGCAATCCAACGGTTGGGACGATGTGACCGTTCCAACGGTCACGATTCAAAAAAAAATTTTAAATGAAATTTATAAATATATTAAATCCAACTGCTGAGATCGATTGTGAGCTAATCTAACGGTAAAAAAAAAAGATCTGACGGTCCAAAATTAAATCCAACGGCTAAAACAATTAAAAAATTTTATTTAAATCAAAATTCACCCAAAAACTCTATAAATACTTATGTATTTGTTCAAACATCCACACACAATTCACTTTCCTCATACAATTCTTCCATTTTTTCTTTCTACCCACTTCCAACACTATTTCTTCCATTTTTCAAGATGCCAAAAGATCATGTTAGAGGACGTAATTGGTCAAATGATGAAGATGTTGCTTTGTGCTTGGCATGGATTTCTATTAGCGAAGATGGTGCTGTTGGCACAAACCAAAGAAAATCGGAATTGTGGGCTAAAATCCTTGAGAAGTTCAATTCCAACTCCAACTGCAACACCAACCGAACCCACGAAGGTATTTACGATCGGTGGAAGGCTATCAACAAAGCATGCACCTTGTGGAAGGGAAGCCTGGAAAGAGCCGTGGTTGGTGCCGCTAGTGGAAGGAGTCAAGAAGAAACGGTGAGTGCATATCTCTCTCATAATTTATTTTTTTCATATACACAATCTTATTTTGCAATTAATTGATCTTTATGTATTATTTCCATAGACTGAGCAAGCAATAGCGATCTACAAGACAAGGTCTCAACCCAAAAACTCCTCTTTTAGGTTGTTTCATGCTTGGGACTTGGGACATCCTCAAGGATTGTCCAAGGTGGCGAACCAATGCGGATGAACAATGGGCAAAATTAGTTGGTCATGAAGGCTCAAGCGTTAATGTTGGCGATGATGTTGATGAATCAGCGTCCATGGTTCGAATGCGCTTACTCATGGAGAAGCAAATGGAAAAGGATGATGCAAGAGACCGTTTAGAGCAAGAAAGGTTCGACTTTGATGTAATGAGGGAGGACCCCAACAAATACACTCCAAAGAGGAAGAAGTTCTTTCGTGAAAAGCAAGCGGAAATTATAAGAAGGAATACGGCAAGGAATGTCTTTGAGGATGATGCCCCATCTAATGTCTATATCCCAAGTCCACCACCAAGTCAAGGACCAAATCAACCAAATTCCTACGAATATTATTAGTATTAGTAGTTATTGTAATTTTTATTTAGTGTTTTAATTATCGTTTATTAATTTTTATTCAGTGTTTTAATTAAATTTTAAATCTTTATCTTTATAAAAAATGAACATATTTAATATGAAAGCATAACACACAAACACACATAATTTTATTACAATTACATAGGGTAGGTTATGTGATTTTTCATTAATTATCGGAATTTAAATATTTTTAGGTTAAAATGTTCATAAAAATAAATTAGGATAATCTAAATCAATTTTATTTTTTAAAAAGTTACCAAAAAAAAAAAGACTACAATCATTATTTAATAATCTCGACATAAAATTTTAAGTCAGAACCATTGGAGAAGAAAAACTGTTTCTGGGTTAAAGCTTAAAATTTTTTAGGCTAAAATTTTAAGCTTTATCCCAAACCATTGGAGATGGTCTAATCTAATGAATAATAATTTTATAAGATTGTTGTGAATCTGCGATTATGTTTGCAAAAGAGGAATAGTACTTTGGAGCTCATATATATTATATATGTAGGGGAAAAAAGGGGTGTTTTTCTTTAGTTTTAGAATCTGATCAAGTACATTTTCTTTTTTAATAAATAAGATTAAGTAGTTTTGATTTTGTTGATGAGGATCTATGAGTGATGAGTGTGGTCAAGAAATAAAGGTCCACCCATTAATTTAGCTTCCAAGTTCTCTGATGATATTAACTTGTTAATGAAGGAGGAGTTCACTTACCCTAGATCGGTTCTTATTCTCAGACTTTTTTTTGCTTTTACTAACACAAGTATTAAAATGACTCTGATTCTTTGTTTCTCGTGCATCTGCTAACTTGTAAAAAATCTACAGGTACGTCGGTCACATGTTAGGCTATCTCCAATCCAAGGATTTCAAATCCTAAAATTTAGCTTCGTATTTTCAATTATTCATCTATACGTATGAGGTTTGTTAGTTTTTTCCTCCAATCCAAAAAGACCTATAATTCCCACCCCCAACTTTATAATTTGTTAAACTTTTGTATTTCTTTGATATATTTTTTTTGGTAACAATCTTGGAATTAGTTTTTGTATAATCTATGTTGTTTTATTTTTACAAATGTTTCGATATAAAAAAAATTCAAATTCCAAAAAAAAATTTGTTGAGATATTTTTGAGTTCGATATCACAATTATTTCCGACATACTGAGAACTATCTCTTTGGATGTCCTACATACTGAAAATCTAATCTTTTAAGATTTGTTCTCTTACTTTTTTGATTTCTTATCTTCTCCTATCTTATCTTCTCTAATTTTCTACACAATTGTTATCTTCAAATCCTTTTTATAAGCAGAAGGAGTTCTAGGCAAACACACACCTCCTTTTTAAATATGATACTTTTGCAAAACACTTTCATTTTTCAATGGATTCAGGTCATGACAAGCGAATTCAGATGCTAGAATTCGATGAGGTCGAAGACAACCATCAACACGCCATCGTTGTTGCTACAGCTCGTCACGAGGCATTGGTGGAGGCTCATGGTAGGCGTTCGAAACATGGAGGTTCGGTTGTTGGTCATGAAGTTATTGATCGTGGAAGAGAAAAATGGCATGAAAACCTCATGAAGGACTACTTCATCCCTCGTCCTACTTTTGGAGCTTCTAAATTACGTAGGCGATATCGAATGAAGCGAGAACTTTTCGGCACCATCATGCAAGCTGTTGTCACACACAACCGATACTTTGTCTAAAAATGGGATGTTGTAAGCCTTCTCGGTCTATCATAGGAACCTAAGCTTACGTGTGTCTTTCGACAGCTTGCATACGGCTTCCCAGCTAATTCTACAGATGAATATACTAGGTGACACGCCCCGCCCTCGATATCCACGTGGACACTGAGTTTAGAATGTGCTAGCCGACACTTGGAGGTGACGTAACCATTTTATGCATGACAACACTTAAATTGCACAATTTAATCTTTAAAAGGTCTGATGTAATTTAAGAAATGAAATGCCAAATGTTTGCATATCTTAATATAAATATGCATAAGGTTGAGAGCGTTACTAATGTAAGGCAACATAAATAAATAGTAGAGACAAGCTCCTAAAATTTCTTTCCACAACATGGATGGATATTATTATAGGTACTGAACAAAAGATAAACTCCCTATATTTTCAGGAGGGAAATAGAGCTGGCACGCTACGCCTTGACGTTACTGAGATGCACTGCTACTAGGCCCTGAAGGGGGCGAAAAAATAGAAAAGTGTGAGTGGAAAAGAAAGTTTACTAAAAACCCTTAAATCTTTTCAAATATAATAACCCTCTGTTTGGAAACATATATATATATATATATATATATATATATATATATATATATATATATATATGAAACCATACTACATATATAGTAATCATGTAAAACTCAACGGGTGGAAAATACAAGTCCAAAATATCTCCTTGTAAAAAGATAAATCATTCACAAAACCCAACATATCGCAAGATAATTCATTTATCAAGATATCTCAATATATAAGTCACAAGGTATATAAGCAATCACCCATATACATGCTGAGGGACCTCTCCCACACATGTACAAGCTCTTTACGTTATAATCATATAGTACTTCTAGTACCACACACATGTAAACTGTTGCACGATAAGCGCGTCACACTCAAGTCCTTACGTTGAGGGACCTCCCCCAATAATAAACACAAATGTAAAGACAAGCTTACACTAAGGTATTTACAAAACAATACCTTTGGAGTATAGTGCATGTGGCCCAAACATGTGAGACTTGTCCTACGATTGTGAGACGGTACTCAAACGTAGTGAATGCATACCAGGTGTGTGTAAAGATATATAAATCCATCAGTGTAAAATGCATGGTCATGCCCAAGTAAGAAATACGTATCTCAAATATAAAACATATGTAGGCATGATCAAATCAACGCTTCAAAACCATTCATAATTATATATAATTGTTCTTTTCAACTTTGGAGCTATCCTGTACAATTGAAGTTGAAGATTAATAAATTAATGTGAGTTTGCTTCTTTATTTTATGCCTATATTATCATTTCTTATTGTCGTCTATACTTATCCTTTATTCTATCTCAGTCTATTTCAATTTCTAATTACTGTGTTATTATCTTTATATATATACTCACTGCTAGTTTATCAAGCTAATAATAAATTAAAGCAAGATTAGCCATTTTTATTTTTTGTAACGTCACTGGGCCATTTTGGTATCAGAGCCTGTACTTGCTAGTTATAGGACTCTTATTGATGTTTCTAATTAACCTTTATCATTAGACCAAGATACTCTCCAAGAACTTTTCACTAAGGTGGGGGAAAGTCGTCAGCGGGCCGGATCACCGTGTGAAGCCGTAGTGAGGCGTAGGTAGTAAGTCTGTCGATACATCACCTAGGGAACAAAGAAGTAGTGAAACTCTCTTCTAATGGCTGGTTTACTTAGACCCTTGAGTAAGAGAATTGTAGGTAGCAGTAGCGTTTCTAGTAGCAGTAATAGCTCGAGACTAATGAGGGTTAAAAATGTCGAAGAAGTAACCATCTTAAATATAGAAAAGGATTTATAAAATTGGAATATTCCCAAAGTCCCAACTTGTGATATTTACCAGAAGGGAACATTCGAATTTAGGTCAAATTATTCTATAAAAACGGTTGAAAAAACAATTTTTGTCACTAATGCTAGTGCAAACTTCCAACTACTCTCCCAACACCAAATAGATCAGCATATGCAAGGTCACAACTATTTGCATATAGGTCTAATAAAGGTTGCGGTGAAACCGTTAACCATAACAGGATTAGATACATCAATTCTACTCAGTTTAAAGGATAAACGTCATATAAACTTTATTAATTTCATGCTGGGATTAATAGTCTTATTTAAGTGAGGGGCCAATTTACTTTAATTGTTACCTGAACTTTTCAGTGTCGTTATCCGACCCCGAAGTCTTAAAGACCTTTACCTTAAGTGTAGATACCCAAGGATATGACATGGACACTGGATCACAGAATCTCGCTGTGATTTATTGAATCCCTTATAAGGTTATGAATACCATTGTACCCCGAGCCAAAGTCATGGATAGTAAGGGACAAACTATTTTGTTCCAAGCCAATTTAGGAAAGGCACATACGGTGGTACCCGAAATGATTAGGTGGAATGAAGCTGCTCTACCTGAAAGATGGATATTGCCGAATGCAATTCCTCCTCAACCCATCCAAAACCGAGAACCTAGCCGTATTAACCAATATGATGACGGAGATGTAGAAATACATTTTAATAATGACAGGTTAACTAGGCTAAGTTTAGGTCCTTGAAGAAGTGTTGATTCCATTAGGCAAAACTTTTGCAAAACAAATTCCTTTAGAAAATCAACACTCGAAGCAAGTTCGTATGAGCAAGACCATGAAAAGACCATCCTAGAAGGCCTTAGAAAGACCCACGAATAGGTTCATTATCCTTTCTATAAGGTTGAGAATACTGGAGCCACAACTCCCTCTAAAAATTCTAGGAATCTACCCATACAAAACTAGAATTTACATGGGATGATGTTGAATCCAACATCTGTGTAATAACAAAATTTGAGCCAGATAGAGACTTCATTGAAAATGATTATCTTAGTGAAGAGAATGCTCTAAAAAGAGAATGGCTAGAAAAGGTCTGCAGCCCAGAAAAAAGGGCTTTCTTGAAGAAACTTCACTATACTTTTATGATAGAAAAGAGGATTAATACAAGATTTTTCCATTGGTATGAATGGTGTGCCAAGAAATACAACTTTCCTGAATACACTCAAGGTATAAGCACTTTAGAAAATCCATTTAAGACTTATACAACAAGAGAGGGAAAAGAAGAAAGGGCAATACATCCACCAGAAAAATCCATCCAGATAAATTCCAAAGGCACAATTGCCTCTCCTTATAGGGAAGTTCTTGATGGAGGACATGAAGCATCTATAAAAAATGGAGCTTCTGCAGTGATACAACAAAACAACTATACTAATCTGCTCCTTCAATCTTTAGGACAACAAGCCTCTAGGATAGAGAATTCATTAAAAACCAATGATTCTCTTAGATAAAAAATTTGGAATCCTAGAGAACCTGTAACATCGTCAAGTTCATCTGAAGGAAAGAAGAAGACAGATCAACCAATGTTTAAACCAACTCCCGAGCTTAAAGACTACAAGCTAGGACATGATGAGAGTTTTATTGATGCCTCGGCAAAAAGGTTAAAATCAATGTAATTATCGAAACCCAAAATCCCAGTCATCACTGAAAATCAAATTGTTGATTTACAAAAGCAATTTTAAGAGTCAACCATAGACCCATAAGTAAATAGGATAAGACAAGGACACAAGGTTACATGAACACATATCCTGAAGAATTATTATCCTAGGCCAACTCCTGTAGATCTTCAATTTGAAGATAATGAAATGGGTGAAATGGTTCAGTATGATGGATGATCAATTGTTGAATGGAACATTGATGGACAAACAGAATACCAAAATTTCAATACTATGAGACATATGATGATGTTCTCTTCCACTAGTAGATTACAAGGAAATTCTAATAGCGCTATTACACATGCCATAATAACAGGATTTATAGGTCAATTGCGTGGATGGTGGGACTTCCACTTAAGCGAAGAGGCAAAAAGACAAATCCTTGCTGCCACAAGAATAGGAGAAATTAATGGACAGATAATAGCTCAAGAAGATGCAGTGAATATCCTAATCTACACCATTACTTTACATTTTGTTGGATCGATTGAGCTACAACAAGATAGGTCTAGGGAACTCTTAATGAACTTGAAATGCTCGACTTTGTCTCATTTTAGGTGGTATAAAGATGTCTTTTATGCCAAAGTCTTTCTTAGGTCTAACTGTAATGCTGATTTCTGGAAAGAAAGGTTTCTTTCTGGATTACCTTCTCTATTCGCTGAAAAGGTGCGCAATAGGTTAAGAGCAAAATTTGGAGGAGTTATACCTTATGATAGTTATACTTATGGAGAACTGACCTCTGAAATATGTGCTGAAGGATTAGCACTATGTAATGATAGCAAGTTAAAAAGACAACTTGATAAGCAAAGAACTTTAGGAACAAAGGAAATGGGAGATTTTTGTGAACAATTTGGCTTTGAACCAAAAAGTCAATCTTATTCAAAGAAACCTTTTAGGAAGACCAAAAAGTTTCTCCGAAAATACTCGGAAGAAAATCCCCATAAAACAAAACCTTATAGGACTTTTCGCAAGCACAAAATTTCATCTCGCAAACAAAAAAGGGAGAGAGAATGATTCAATAAAAAACCTCTTGTTTGCTATAAATGTGGAAAAGTTGGACATATGAGACCTCAGTGTCGAATGAAAGCAAAAATAAACAATCTCAATCTAGACGAGGGCCTGAAAATGCAATTATGCTAACTACTAATCAATTCATCTGACTCTGAAGAACGCGAGAATGAAGTCGCAGTACTTGAAGATGAAGAGCTGTTTACAACATCAATAGATCAAAATAGCACAGAATCAGAAGAAGAATGTGATTGTAAGTTATATCTTTGTGTAATTACCAAAGAAGAAAGTCTGATTTTAGACTTAATAGTTAGGCTAGAAGATCTGCTAGAGAAAAGAGAAATTCTAGAAAGATATTTGGATCTAGCAAAAGATAAGAAGAAGCCTGAACAAAGTGAAAAATAGCCAGTTGAAGCTTATAGCTTCAAAACAATTGTTGATAGAATAGATGAACAAACGGCTAAAAAAGAACCAACATTAGCCGATATACAACATGAGATTAATACTACAAAAGAAGAAATTAAGGGATTAAAGCAAAGAGTTCAAGTCCTCGAGCTCTATCAGTTTTCTTTTGAAGAAGAAGATCGGAGTAAAGGCAATAGGACTGAAACTGAAAGTTAGAACACCTAATGGATGACTTCACAAGAAAGAAGAAAGACATAGAGGAACCATTATTGTAGCCTGCTGATCAGGATAGCAGTATCTCAACATTAAAGTATGCTAGTAGCATCGACAAGGTAATCTCACAAAAATTGTATTCTATAATTACCTTTGTTATTAACAAAACTTTCAGGTTTTCAATTGAAACACACATCGATTTAGGAGCCGACCTAAATTGTATAAATGAAGGAGTGGTACCCACAAAGTACTTCTAAAAAACATCTCAGGGTCTGCGAAGCGCAACTGATCAACCTATGAAGATTCAATATAAGGTGTCAGATGCCGCGGTTATTCAAGATGAGGTTTGCTTTGAAACCCCTTTTGTTATGGTAAAAGGACTAAGTCATACTGTGATTTTAGGTACTCCCTTTATCAATATGCTTTACCCATTCAAAGTTTCAAAAGAAGGAATTGAGACTGAAATTGAAAGAACAAAAGTAAGGTTCACATTTTCTAGGGAACCTTAAATGTAGTATGTAAATACCATACAAAAGAATATTCAAAACAAAGAAAAAATTCTTTGTTCTCTAAAAGAGGAAATGCATTTCAAGAGGATTGAAGAGCAACTCACTATGAAGACAGTGAGAGAAAAGATTGAGTCCATACAAAAAGAATTTGAAAAACAGGTATGTGCAGAAATTTTAAATGCCTTCTGGGATCGAAAAAGACATATTGTTGAACTACCATATGAGCCTGATTTTGATGAAAAGAAAATCCCAACCAAGGCTCGACCCATACAGATGAATAGCAGACTTATGGAGATCTGCAAAAGAGAAATTAATGAGCTTCTTGAAAAGAAGTTAATCAGAAAGAGCAACTCTCCTTGGAGTTGTTCAACATTTTATGTTGAAAATGCCGCTGAACTTGAGCGAGGAGCACCCAGGTTAGTGATAAACTACAAACTTCTGAATAAAGCTCTTAGATGGATTAGGTATCCTATTCCAAATAAGAAGAATTTGTTAGATAGGCTAAATCAAGCGGTAATATTTTCAAAATTTGATATGAAATCTGGATACTAGCAAATTTAAATTGCTGAGAAAGACAGGTATAAAACTGCATTCAATGTCCCATTTGGACACTACGAATGGAACGTGATGCCATTTGGGTTAAAGAATACTCCTTCAGAGTTTCAAAACATAATGAATGACATCTTTAATCCTTATTCCACTTTTACTACTGTTAATATTGATGATGTTTTGGTTTATTCTAACTCATTAGAACAATATTTTAAAAATTTAAATATTTTCTTGAAAGTGGTAAAGAATGCAGGTCTAGTTGTCTCAGCTCGAAAGACGGAAACTCTTTCAAACTAAAGTTCGATTTTTAGACCTAACACAGGTAAGTTAGGTCCAAGTTCAAGTACTTCTAACCCTATTCCACCGAATGTTCCTTTCCCTCGCAGATTTATGCAATCTAAGTAAGAAGAGAGTGAAAAAGACATTCTGGAGACGTTTAGGAAGGTGCAAGTCAATATTCCGCTCCTTGATGCAATCAAACAAGTTTCAAAATACGCCAAATTTTTTAAAGAACTTTGCACAATAAGGAAGAGGATTTCGAACAAAGAAGTGGTACGAGTAAGTGAGAACGTTTTAGCAGTTTTACAAAGAAAACTGCCCCCTAAATGCAAGGATCCAGGTAGTTTCACAATCCCTTGTGTTATTGGCAATACTAAATTCGAGCATGCTATGTTAGACTTAGGTGCATCCATTAATGTCATGCCCTACTCTATTTATTCATCTATGAACCTAAGAGAGCTGAAAAATGATGGAGTTATTATTCAATTAGCCAATCGTTGTAATGTATATCCAAGAGGAGTTTTGGAAGATGTTTTGGTGCAGGTTGATAGTTTGCTCTTTCCCGCTGATTTCTACATGCTTGAGATGGAAGATTCAATCCATGACCCACCATTGCCAGTCATACTTGGCCGACCATTCATGAAAATGGCCTGGACCAAGATTGATGTATACAAGGGAACTTTGACGATGGTGTTTGATGGCGAAGTTATTGATTTTAATATTCCCAAAGTTACTAAGTCTCCTATGGATGATCATTCTTGTTTCTTTATTGAAACTTCAGTGCAAGGAGGTTTAGAAGGATGTACTTGAGACGACCATTGCCAAAAAAGTTGAATTTGATGACACGGGACAAGGCATAACCCAAAAACTCACCATGGCTGAGAGCAAGTCCCCTGGGTTTTTTGAAAATGTTGATGCCTTTAAGTCTTTGTCATGGTATATAGTACAAAAGAAATCAAAAGTCAAGAGAGTTTGCATTGACTTCTGGAAGCTCAACACCACAACTCGGAAAGATCATTATCACATTTCATTCAAAGATTAAATGCATGAATGTTTTGAGGAGCATGTTGTGGAGGATGTACCCCTCCATGCCGCAACCCCTACTAAGGATTAATTGACGGTACCGTCCGGCTGGAAGACGTTAAAGCAAGCGCTTCTTGGGAGGCAACCCATGCGTTTAAATAAAGAAGACCTAGAACTCTCCGGCTTCAAAACCAGATTTGCGTTCCTCAACCCTACTCTTTATTGCTTTTACTTTGCCATAATTGTCATGTTTGTTAGTTGTGTTGTTTGATTGTTTGCGTGTGAGTCTATGTTTGAAACATTGAGGACAATGTTTGGTTTAAGTGTGGGGGGGAGGGGGGTAAACAAAGTGTTTTTCATGAATGTTCGTTGGATTTCACCACCTAGCACTTCTAGAGTTGTTACTCACTATTTTTAAGTGTTTTATTGTGTTTTGAAGTGTTTTAATGTGTTTTGAAAGAAAAATTCGAAAATTAAAAAAATAAAATAAAAAAAGTTGTGAAAAACCCAAAAAGAGTCGTTTTTAGAGTATTTTTGTGTGTTTGTGTCTTAGGGTACCTTCCAACACAATGATGAGGATTTAGTTTTTAATTGCATGACTGTTAAAGAAGGTTGCAAACATGGATGGAAGTTTGATATGCTCTTTAGTTTATGCTTAGTTGTAGTTGTCGTTTACAAATTCACATGTAATCACAAAAGGAAAAATAAGTTTTTGTAACATGCTTGAAGGAAGAAACTCGAACTAATGTTACAACCCTGTGAGACTTGAGCCTATTCCTTGTATGGAGAGTTATTAGTTTGTGAATTCTTGTTTTCTAAAGCCGTTGCATGATCTCATTATTTCTTTGCTTGGTTGCTACTTAGAATGCTTTTTCATCATTTTAGTTCCAAATACTAGAACTCATGCCATTTTCATTCAAAGCGTTAAAATTGGTTGCATAACAATATAACAAGATGAAGGTGTCTAGATAACCACCATAGCCAAATGACATTTTTCCCTTCTACATATATTGTAGGTTTAACCCCTTTGAGCCTTATAGCCTATTTTCTTTGTTAACCCGCATTATCCCTACCTAGCCTAGTATAGGACTATCCATACCCATTTTCTTAAAGAGTAGTTGAGCATAACTTATCGGGAATTTGTTTTAACCTATGGTTAGTGAAGAACAAGTGCGGGGGAGAGGTTGTTGGTTCTATTTTATTTTTTCTTGTATTTTGTTAAATTTATGTATTTAGTTCCATAAAAATCGAAAAAAAAAAAACAAAAAAAAAAAAAGTTCGAAAAAATAAAAAAAAAGAGAAAAAGAAAAAGAAAAGAAAATAGGTTATTCAGTCTTGTTTTTCTTTTATAGTTGAGTTATGTAGTTTTGAGTGTTGAAGAAGGGTCCATAACGTGAAACTTGGCCCTATAGTTTGCTTCTCTCTTCTACGTTTCATTAGTTGGGTATTGAGGTCATATGTTGGATTCAACGTCTTAACTTCATCATATCGCTCTACTACCTCTTTAAGAACTTTGTTTATCCTTATCCTTTATTTGTTAGCCCTTATCTTACTCTTTACTCCTCAACTTAAAACATGCACAACTTCTTCGTTAAAACTCCAAATTCTAATCCGCTTGCGCTCATACGTTCGTAATGAAAAGTAATACAAGAATATACTAAATTACCAGGTCATACGTGTCATGACAAAAAAGGTCAACCAAAGTCAACACTTACCCTTTTAGAGCATTTTGATAATTTCACAAGGAAAATTGGGGATGGGTTGTAACACTAGGTGTGGAGAATCCACAGTTGTTGAGGCTTTCATGAAGTTTTGTAAGGTCATTTTAGAGATCTATGGACAATGGTTCCTTCGACGTCTAAATCAAGCTGACATTGAAAGGCTATTGAGTAAGGGCGAGAGCCAGGGATTTCCACACATGCTTGGGAGTTTTGCTTGCCTGCATTGGGGGTGGAGGAATCGCCTTTCCGATCGGGGTGGGCAATTTACTAAGCACCATGGTAGTCCAACTATGATTCTTGAGGCTGTGGCATCTTACGACACTTAGATATGGCATGTGTTTTTTGGATTACCTGGATCACTCAACGACATCAATGTGTTGGCTAGATCTCCTTTATTTGATGAGGTTATCAATGGTGTTGCACCACAGGTAAACTATATGGTTAATGGTATAACTTACAATTTGGGTTATTACTTGGCAGATGATATATACCCAAGGTGGGCTACACTTGTGAAAACTATTCCTACACCTGGTACCTGTATGAAAAAGTTATTTGCCAAAAAACAAGAATGGTATAGGAAAGACGTGGAGAGAGCCTTCGGGATACTACAAGCTCGATGGGCAATTGTTAGAGGGCCTTGCCGCGCTGTGGGCACTAGTTGACCTACAATCAATCATGACGGCATGCATAATATTGTACAATATGACTGTTGAGAATGAGTATGAGGAAGCAGAAGATGAGAGTGAGTATGTGTATGTACAAGAACATAAAGTTGAGTATGCTTATAGACACGATAGGCATACATTGATGGATTATATGAATCAACATAATAGGATTCGAAATGCAGATACTCACCACACTTTTCAAAATGATTTGATTAAACACATTTGGAATCACAGAGGAGATGTTGAATCGGACGGTGAAGCGGATGATAATGAGTAAAACCAAGTGGTTCTATTTACTTGTTTGTTTGTTTTTTTTTCAACTAATGTACACTACTACAATTGTAAGCATTAGTGGCATGTTATTTCGCCCCTAAAAAGCACTTTTAGTGGCAAATTTATTGCAAAAGCGCCCCTAATGAGTATGTGTGGCGGATCACGAAACCGCCCCTTAAAATCGCGTCACAAATGTTATTTAGGGGCGGAAATTTCCTTAATATGCCTCTGCCAAATATTAATCCACGCTGGTAATGCAAATTAGTAGAGGCCGATACTTCCGCCTCTAATACTTGTATTATAATTATAAAAAAAATCCATGAAAATAAATCAAAAGTCACTTTTATTTTGTTGCTTAAAATTCAAATGATGAAAATATAACAAGATAATTCAAACTTATATCTCCAACAAAATAGTGAAAACAATTATTTTTCCTTAAATCTCTCTGTAAACTCCACATCCACTGAACTCTTAAGTTTTGCAGAAGGAACGTTTAAGCATGTCTTCTCCTCTGGATTGTCATCGGAGTACACGAACTTTTTCAATACTTCATTCTCAATCACAATCTGTCAATTACAAGAATAGCACCAATTGCTGGACAAACATTAACCAAAATTACAAAAACAAAAACAAAAACCAAACATAATTGTGTAATTTGTATGAACAACAAGCCCTACAAAACCTAGTGCAATTAGTTTATCGCAACTTCCATAATTCAAGATGGGGAAAACTCGAGAACTGGTAGCTTGTCAAAAACTCATTGCTTTTATGGATTCTTTTGAATTTCACTGCAAATATTATGAAATTGAATAAGGCACGATTTTGATGATCAAAATTTAAGATTTTCTTTTTTGATACAAAACATTGAATTGGGGATACACATATCGAAGAGGAACAGTTCCATGGCCGTAATCGCGAAGCTTCTTGACTCTTCCTGTAGTTATGGTGTTGATTCATAGCCTGCTCTACAAAATTAAAACAACAAAAAAGATTTAGATCCAAAAAATTTGATGAAAGAAACAAAAGGTAACAGGAGAAGGGAGGAAGAAGGAGAAGAAGAGGAAAAGAGAAAGATAGACAAGGTTAGTGCGGCGCTGTAGAATTTAGAGGAAGTTGGAGAGCAGTAGGGTTTCAATTAATGCCTTATTGGAAATTACAAAATAAAAGAAAATTTTTTTTGGTCAATAAATAAAAGAAATTAAGAAAAAGAAAATAGTGGTACTGGTGGGATGTTGATACGGGGAAACGTGTAGAGTAGATTATGTGAAATTAAATTCTAAAAATAAATAGAAAAATATCATTAGGGGCGCATATTTCTGCCCTTATTAATTACCGCTTATTAGGGACGCTTACTAGCGCCTTAAATAAGATTAATAGTGACTAATAACTTGTCTGCCCTTATTGAGTATTATTAAAGGCACTTCCTTTTTTCCGCCCCTAGTTATCTGCCCCTAATACTTCTTATTTTGGTAGTGGTAATGGTGTGATTTTATTAATGTAAGGTTGTGGTTTCATTAATGACACATCCCGACCCGGATATCCACGTGTCAATATCAAGTCGAGATATGCTGGCGGACATCCCAGGAAGGATGACGAAAGCCACAATGTACGTGTAATGTAAAAGTACAAATAAATTAAAACTAAAATCTACTTTGAAATTAAATTAAAAATAGAATGCGCAGTGCAGGGCTCAAAGTACAAAGTAACCGGTCTCAGAGCATAGCTAAAATGTAGTAACGTAAGAATAATTTCATCCTGGTAAGGATAAGTATAATGCAACTAGCAGGAAAATATATTCGTATATAAGCTGCAGAGGATATCAAAACCACCAGTTAAATCTTCACTTGCCACAAGTTCAGCCCCTAAATCCTGGAGGGGCGCAAAACATAAAATGTGAGTGGGCAAAAATTACCATTTCTAAAACCTTTGTTTTTTGTAACATAAGTAACCCTTCTCTGAAAAACTTGTATAGTTTTCCAAAAACATACTACGTATAGTATGAAAACTGTCAAAACAATATAAAGGCACAACTGCTAAAGATACATGTAAACACAATTATCTCAACATAATATAATATACTCATCAACGTATGCCCATGCAGAAAGTAGCTACATGGAACAGGCTGAGTGTAATAGATATATGCTCAGTACTACGATCACGTGAAGTTGGCGTTAATCGCGTCACAAATGAGTCTTAGCTGCCTAATACATACTAGTACAAGTTGTCACCTATAATAGATCCAAGATAAGCATAACGGTGCGGATGTGAACATACACGTGAAGGCTGGTCTTGGCTCGGACGAATACTAGACACAGGGTGAATGCATGTATGATGAGCAAATAAAAATACACATGATCATGCCATCACAATTTCACAAATCTCAACATAACATACTTTATACTTAAACTCATAAGTTAAAGCATGGCATGATAAAAAATAGTTCACAAAATCATAGTGGAAACTAATATAAATAATATAAGTTTCATAAAACAAAGCCCACTCACTGATACGTAGTTGGGTCGTAGCTGCCTCGCCTTGCCTGATCCCTATACTCCTCGTGGTAAGTCTCACTTATATGAGATATCACTATAGTAATGATTAAACACATAAAGGTTACTAATTAAACTAATAAACGACACTTATCCCTTGTTTGGTCGATTCGAAGGTCCGAAACACTTCAAAAAATACCATACGTACTGCCCCTAGGTAGTACCTGTCATCATGAGTCGCCTTGTGTCGACGGAAGTTGAAAAAAGTGTCCCACGCGCGCCGCACGCGCGGTCAACCCAAGTTGGTCAAACTAACGACGTTAGTTGACACCGTTAGATTTAACAGAAGATTCCGGTATCTCCGTTAAATCTAACGAAATATTCCTAACGGCATTAAAGGAATATACCTAAGAATATTCTCTGTTTAGACCGGTCTGAAACAACTTGTTGACGTAACGACCTGATTTAGACCGAGTTTAGGCCAGTTTGAACCGGTCGCCATTGCAACTCGAGCCGATCATCGGTGCCGCCATCCGCTGCAGTCTGAAACTCTCCGATTTCAGGAAAATTTTCAAAGCTTCGTAACTTGTGCATTTCTCAACCATTTTACACGATCTACATGTCAAAATGAAGCTAGAGAGAAGGAGAACAAGATTGTACCTATTTGAGGTTTGAAAAGTGGTTAGAAATGACCTGAAATTGGCCAGAAAGTCTCGGTCTAAAACACGACCAAAACACATGAATTTAGTATGAAAATTCTACTCAACAAGAGGAAGCTAATGACGGTGGTTAGAAGTCTCACCTTGGTTGGAATTGGCGAGAAACTCGTCGGAAAAGCTAGGTTCTTCTGTGTGCGATTTTTTTCGATCGGTGGGGAGTTTGGGCAATCGGTTTGTACCATTGAGTTCAAGGTGTTGAGGAACAAGGTGGTGGTGGTGGTTCGGCTCAATTCGAAGAAAGTGGCGTGGCCATTGTTTATCTGTGGGTGTGTTTCTACGGGAAGAAGAAGAAAAATGAGGCAGAGAGAGATAGAGAAGTCTAAAGGAAAAGAGAGCTTTGGGTTTCCAAATTAAGCAGGGGAAAGGGAGTCCCTTGTGGCACACAACACAACACCCCCAAAATAGAAAATTAATATAAATGTACGTAACTTTTTCGTTACACATCGGAATTATGTCCCGTTCACGCTCACGCATTCGTAGTGACAGGTACTACAAGAATACGATAAGAATTCAAAATTCAAAAAGAGTTCAAACGTCCACGTAGGACTTCCACTTAGCCTGTTTAGGGGCATTTTGGTCAATTCACACGTTCGAGAAATAAAATACAATAAAATTAGGGACTAGTCGTCACAATTAATGTAAGGTGTGCTTCAAAATAATATGACGGTGTGCTTTTATGCACTTGTTTGTTTGTTTGTTTTAATAATGTATGGTGTACTTTTATTAATGTAAGTTGTGCTTCAAAAATAATATGATGGTGAACACAAATAAAATTGACATTACATAAAATTACTAACATTATACGAATAACAAAAGGATTACACAAAAATACTTAAAACACATGAGTAAAACAAAGCATTAGAAGCTAGACATAACATTGACGTTACATCAATAAAATTACTAAAAATGATAATCAAAGAATTGCATTAGAAGCTAGGATGATAGGATTTGGTGTCTGAATCCAGGTCCGGATTTCATGTAAGAATTGCATCTTGTTTAGCTTGCCAATATCTCCTCTTTCTTGGAGTATATTCCTGTAGATTCTTCTCCATAATTTTCTCCTTTTTTTTCTTCTTTAAGCAATTGCATTCTTGCTCTTCTATCCTCCTTCATTTCTTCTTCTTGTTGAAGTAATTGACGCAAATATTCACTAGACTGTTCAATAGAAGAAGACTCATCAATTTTATCCTTTTTCTTTGCTTCCTTTTGTTTATCACGTCCATTTGGACATGAGAGGGGCGTTACATTCGTCTCGCCGTCTTCCCCCAAATCCTCAGCATTTGTGAAACTATGAGAAGATCTTCTGCTCGTTGTTGCGTATTGTTCGACCCATTTTGGAGAATTTTTAACAATCTCCCAAGCATGTTGCAACTTGAATCTTGCATGGTTGCATGCAACATTTCCGAATTCAAATATTCGGTGTGTTTTCCACTCCTACGCATATAGTAAAGGAAAATTATTTAGATGAAAAATATTAATACAACTAAAATTGTAACATTTAAAGATGTGAACTTACCATATCTTCTACATTGGTACCACTTGGTAAATTACGATATGTAGCACATGAAGATGAACTCCATAGTTGACATTGTTGGTGGATATGCTTGAAGCGAGACTTAATTCCTCCAATTAATCGAATTTTTTCCCTTGCAGTGCCCAGATTGTTGGCGAGAAACTTTTTGTAAATACGCACCCACATCTTATCTAGAGATTGAAAGCGACCAACAGAACCATCTTTATAGATCGACACCCAAGCTGAGCATAAGGCGACATCTTCGCTGGGAAGCCAATTGTCATTTCTATTGCTCTCTTTGTCTGCCATTTGAGCAAACCTTGGAAGGAGAATGGAATGATTGAACAAATTTTGGTTGTGAAATATGAGAATTAATTTTTTTTATGGATTAGTTAACAAATGGGTGCGTATTTATAGAGTTTTGGAGGATTTTTAGAGTTGGATCTGATTTGGATTATTAAATAATATTATTTTAACCGTTGAATTTAAATTTCAGCCGTTGGATCTTTTTTATTACCGTTAAGATTGATTAAAAAGATATAGGCTGTTGGATTTTATAATGTTACCATTGAAAAAAAAAAATCAAAACTGATTGTTGGATTACAACGGTCAGTAAATCTGGGCCACAAAACTTGTTACTGTTGGAGGAGTGTACAGCTGGGCACGCTACACTGGATCATAACCCAGGAGCGCACGACAGCCACTCAATCTCAGCGGATCACTAATTTCTACCGTTGAAGATGGGCTTACACTGCACCTGCCTGCACTTGATCATTTGTTGTCTGTCTTCTGATGCACTGAGACTCACTTTTTTGCCCTTTCACGTGCTGCTGCTTGCTTGTCTATGGGGCCCAATGCCCACTCCACCCTTATCCACCTAGTTCCAAACCAAATTCCTATTTTTCCCACCCCCAAAGTACATCTCTTGGAGTTGATTTAGACCCAAAATGTGTTATATAATTCAACATAAGAAAAATCATGAATTAGATTAGCGAGGGGTAATTGATCTCATGTCCATTCATTATCTTCCCCAGATTCCCAATTCGTGGACTTCACCAATACAAGTGTAGTGAAGAAGTTAGCGAACAACATAAAAGGCTTGAAGTGAAAGGCATCGGTGTTAACTTTTCCTAAAGTAAAAAGTAAAAAGAGACCCCAGGGAGATACATATATATATATATATATATATATATATATATATGTATGTATGTATATATGTATATATGCAGATAGCAGCTCCTTGATGTTACAGGTACTGTTGCAAAGCCAATATGACATGGTATTATTGGGTGTGTCAGATTGGTGATTGATTATGATCAACTCTACACCTCAGAACCCCACTGGTCGAACCGTGAAGCTGAGAGGAGAAGGTGAGTTAATTAAGCATGTACGAGTTAAAGTTTAAAGTAAAACAGTAAGATTCACTCAGAAAATGCAGTAAAACGATATAAGAAAAGAAATTAGGAAATATACAGACCCAGTACAGTATGAGATATATTTGGAATGAGTTTTTCTTCTTGAAGATCGCCAACAAAAATGTGAGTTCCCTGCAAGGAGACGACACATGCATGGTGGCTTTCCCACAGCATGGACCAGCTGACATGATAATTTTATGAAGATGGTGTAACTTGCATAATAGGGAAGCTAGATTGCTTGCAGGCAAAGGCATCTGGCTGGCAATATATAAAAAATGAGGTATTAGCCGATTTTCTCTTTGAACTTGTAAGGTTTGGCCAATTTCCCTTCTAAATTTTAGTTTTAACTAATTATTCTCATGAACTCTTATAATTAGTCAAAGTTCTCCATACTTTTTGTTTTAGCCAATTTCTCCATTGAAAGCATCAAGCATCAGAGAGGAAGAAGAGAAAAGGTTATAAATGGAAAGAGCAGGAGGACAAAAAGGTGGTTTATTGCATCTGACAAATGAAAAAGAATTGCAGTTGTTCTTTTTCACACGATCTACATGAATGGCTAGGATTAAAGGGTTCGCAGGTCCGCATAAAATCAGTAGGGAATGGGTTCTGATGCGGGATAAAATGACTTGTTTGCCCTTAGAAATTTGTACCGTGGACAACATGTGACCAAGTTGGACGAATTATTGGATGAAAAATTGAAAAATCTAACGCCATGAGGCAATTTGGCTAATTATAAGAGTTCATAGAAATAATTTGCTAAAATTAAAATTTATGAAAAAAATTAACCAAACTCTACAAGTTCAGGGAATAAATTAGCTAATACTTCTATAAAAAATTTGATAGCATAACGTTCTTTATAAAATTCGGTGAAACTGCAACTATTTCATCTTGTTATGTTTAAAAAGTTTCTCTTAAAACACAAGGTATTGGTTACTTCTTTATATATGCCTCATCACTGCACCAAATGAGTTATAACTGATGATTGGAATACCAAAATAGGTAAAACGATTTCCTTCTTCAGCATATTGAATTATTGGGTAAATGAGTCCACCAAGCCCTCTTTCTGTAACCTGATTAAGTTTTTGGGAAAATTATTAAAGACCTCCTAAAAGATTAAAGCTTCGTTTTTCTCTGTGTCAGTTGCATTGCGTCTAATAACCAAACCTCCTATAAAGAAAAGAAATTAGTTAAAATGATCAGAAATCAAATTCAAATTGTTGAAATAATCAAAATTAAATATTGATCACATATAATTTAAATATCGACAATGTGACGAATAACAATTAGCAGTAGAACAATCAGATATCGACGACCAACTGAAAAACTGATTATTTCCGCAATTGAAGTTTGAAAAATCATCTTCATTCATTTCCATAAAAAAAAAAACCCAATTTGGCTAATACAAATTTCTCCAGCTTTTGGGCCACGGGCCACTTGTCCCCTACGATCGCCAAAATAATTCAAACAAGATCAAACCAACAAAGTAGTCTGCTAAAAAAACTTAGCCCAACCATTTGAAACCCAAGAAATATGAAGGCCAAATAAATATATGTTCCCCACAGGGCCACAGCCATCAAATAGTCTTCTGAGTCTTGTGCATGGATTCCTCTTTGAATTTAAGAATTTGTGTCCCCCTGTGACCCTACTAAAATCCAAGCTAAATTCCCATGTGCATTGTTACACGGGACTGGCTACAGTGCTCGCAAGCATTGGATGCTCACACCGATCTCACCTTCCTTCACCCCCTCTCTCCTCCCTCCTCCCTCCTTTTAACGGTGAGATCAGTGTGAGCATCCAATGCTTGCGAGCACCGTAGCCTACTCCTTGTTACACACTACATAGATTGATATACAGCTAATAAAACAACAATTAATAAAACACAACACCAAACATTCTTTTGTGTTTATCTGTTTGTAGTTTTTCCTTGTATTGTGATATCCGTATCCTTTTGCTTAGCAAATTAACACCAATTATTAGCAACTTGTTAAAAACCTATCTATGCATGCATGCAGATAAAACCTTAAAAATATCCAAGACTAAAAAGTACGAATAAAAAGATGCGCTTTAATAAAATTGCATAATAAATTGTTACATAGAAGCACAAGTCGTTCATCATCTCTTGATAGAGTTTTTATCTTTAACTCACTACATCTTGAGTTCAAATCATTCTCTTTTCTCCTAGTATAGCTTAGAATATAAAATAAAAGATAATTAAAGGTGCAAAAGAAAAATAAAATTTACAAAAGCTCTTTAAGCAGGGGCTTGTGAATACTGCAAATTAATAATTATATATTGCGAAAGAAATGAAGTCGTCTCACTTTTGATTACTGGCCGATAATATATATCTGAACTTCTCCAACAACATATTGATCAGTTCGTCATAAAATTCGAAGGGAATCTCTTACAAATCACGTGTAGAGTGTAGGGTATAGATGCATGTCTACCTTTTCAACTAAACCTCATGTTTTCTTGTGGTCGTGTAGTTAGTGAAAGGAGAATATATGTCCCTAAAATTAAGATAATAATTAAGGAAATTTCAAAAAAAAAAAAAAAAGATAACTTGAATTGAAAAGAAATTCATATGATTAATCCAAGAAAAAGAAATTCATTGAAAAGGTTTAAGCTTCAATTTCCCACCTTAAAATCCCATCAAATTGATACGTACATCCATCACTCCGCGATTTGATTCTCTTGTGGCCTTGTTTTTCAAAAAAGGGGATTAGCTTTCTAGAGCACGACCTCTCAAATTCTCAATCCATGATTTCATCAACAAATTATATTTATTGTATGTGCTGCTATTTCGATCCAGACGTAACACCTTGCCTCCGTTGGACTGCCCCACTTCACCAACCAGTAAATTTTGTTGGTGTTTGACATTACATTTTAGTTGTCCCATTTCATTGTGATGATGAATTTGGAAAAATCATGGCTGAGATCGACAGCAATGGAGGCTCACTGATCCAAAGTCATGGCCAACAACCATTTTATACCTGGAGAGCATGATGGTATATATATCAACTGTAAATATAGCCAAGCCAGTTGTTGTGTGGGGTATGTCGGCGAATCCCTCAACGCATTTAGCCTGCACCTTGATTTTGGCCCTTCCGGGCCAATGTGGTAATTAATTGTTGATGAATGTAACCTCACATCGAAAATTTAACAGAATAAATTATAATTTATATTGACTGGCTTTACTCTTATTTGCACCGAGATTTAACATCTGTGGAGATGCGCATGTGGTTAAGTTGCGACAATATTTGTATGATTAGTAGTGGACTGCTAGCTCGACTCTGAAGTCTTGACATAGTACCAAAACGGATTCCCTTGAACAAGACCCTGACTCCTACCGTTCCAATTGTGAATAAGACCCTAACCTAACTTCACTTGATGACATGTGTGACCGACTCTAAAATCTTGACATTAATTGATTAATTAATTTCTTTGCCATGAACAAATGTGGTTTGTGAATAATCTTAAGTCTTAATTAATTAATAAATAAAATCATTTCTACTGTCTCCATTTATCATTGCGTACCAAAGCCACTCAGTACACTTAGTACTACAATTTGGTGGTATTCATCTTTATTTGTAAGTGAGAGGTCTTATGTTCAAATTTATTCCCCCACTCCTTAGAGTAAATATATTACTTGTCTACCAAATAGTGTTTAGTCTCCACATGGCTAGAGTACGTTCTAGTTCAATACCTATTTGCTGTGAGTTTGATACTTGTATTTGTGATAATATACACATATTAAGCCTAATGTCCCCGCTTCCAATTTCTTCGTATTTGGTCTTTCACACTGGTGAGGGAGGATGATATATTAAATTAGGATCCTAAAATGTTTAGGATGATATAACAAAAAAAAATGGTGGCCAAAGTTTTTAGTTTGGTGATAAGTTTCCAGTGCATGCATATTTAGTCTTCAGAAAAAACGAGAGAGAGAGGGAGCGGGCTATAGTCACACCATGCATACATATGATTCAAAAAGAAATTTAGCGAATGAAATTATTAGTAGCTTGTGTATGGATTGGCCTATGGATGAGATGTCCTAGGTAAAAAGGTATATAGGCCTTTTGTTGGCATGTCTTCTTGAAAAAGTTGATGGAAAAATACCACCTGCAATCTCACTGTCAAGAGATCAAGATAAACATGGAGAGAGAATTAATATTATCAGATGCAGCGAAGTGAAACGAATTTATATTTCAGATGCAAGAATCTTCTAAAGGAGTTTCAGAATTTGACTTTTCAATCTTCTTTTCTAGTATAAATGTTGCTTGATAACTACAGGTAAACAAGAACTGGAAAGGGTAATGTCAATTGTGACTAGAATTCTGATTAATTTTGCACAAACTAGTAACTTAACTCAATATACCTGGATGCATGCACAAACTAAATTTACATAATTATTGCCTTATCCAGTTAAGTGAGGTATATATATATATATATATATATCACATCTACCTAAGATATTTTTCTAGAAAATGAGTTATATATACATATCTCTTCTTGTCATGGTTCATGGATATGTTTTTGCGTATATTTATTTTTCCAAAATTCTTGAGAATTTAAGGAAAAAAAAACAAGGATAATACTTGGGTACTCATCAGAGAGTACCCAATTTGCTGGCTTTTTGAGGTGGACCAATAATATTGAAACAACTGTCATTTTAATTTTCTCACAAAACTTTGCTATCTTTGTATCCAAACATCCAATTTTTCCTTTGAACCAACGACCAAACAAAAACCTTTTTCCTCAATCTCCCTTTGAACTTGTGAGTCATGACCAATAACACCTTCTTCCTCCATCTCCTATGATATCTAGCTTGGCTTCTTCTTTAGCCCCACCCACCCTCCTCCAAGTTCTCTCCTCCATCGACACCATTCCTAATCCCTCCTCCAATCGTAGACTCTACATTGTGGTGAGATTGACAGCGATCTGCGGCGGCCACTTTTAAACACGAATTCGTATACTTGACTTTTACGGCTTGGCGAGTGAGGTCGTGCTGGACGTAGGTGCGGAGGACGAGTATGATATAGCCTTAGGCTTAGAGCTAGCAGATGATGGTTGATCTGGCGAGTCCACGGTGGTCGGTGGACACGTATAGATGGGGTGTCTTCTTGTCTTCTTACTAAGAGAGACGATGAGTGTTTGGATATTGATGAAGAGGAAATTCGGGGTGTGTGGTTAATTATGAAGAATGTTTAAAGTGGCTAGTTGTTTCAATATTATTGGTCCACCTCAAATGTCAGCAAATTGGGTACTCCCCGATGAGTACCCAAATATTGTAAAAAAAAAAAAAGATATAAAGAGACAAGTCTCGAAATGCCAAACTATTTAACATAGTAAGGTATGATCGATCAATTTCTTCATCATTTTGTCCTTAAAGATTTTTTTTAGTTAATACTCTTTTGCTTAAAAAAATCTAATTAATGCTCAACCGTTAAATCGGATATGAATGATTCAGATGCACAATAAATTATTGAAAATATGGGAGATGCACAAAATTTGTTCTTAAATCATTTAACGAAATCATGCATGCATGACTAAAAAAATTAAATCCAACACAGTCCCATTTGATTTATGCACATGTTGGTATATCTTAGCTGTTTCTAACATTCAAATAATTAATCACTCCTTTTATCAAGTTTCCTGATTCAACTAATGAAATTCTTTAATTTCAGAATACACCTTTCTTTTTTGTTGATATAGACCTCCGAGTTTAAAACGAAATTACCCCGGATTCTTTAGATCCATCTATCTTTAAATATTCAAATAAAATCCAAAATTCAAAATTGTTGACATGTGGGAAAATAAGTAACCTATTATTACAAATTATTTACAACTTATTCTTTCAATAGTAGGTGCACTATTTAGGTGCACTATTTGTGGGAGTGAAAAACTGTATTCTTTCAAGTGTTGACTTCACAATTATAAATTTATAATATGCAAATAATTTACCTATACTTTTTATCTAAAATATAGTTAAATTTATTTATTAATTAAATAACATGTCTCTATTTTTGTACTAATTAATTTAGCTATATATAAATTTATTTTTGTAGGTAAATTATTTTTCATTTATTATTATTTTATATACAAATAATTGACCTATATTTTTATGTAAAATACAGGTAAATTAATTTTGAATCAAATAACATTTTTTTATTTTGTAGGTAAATTATTTTGCATGAATTTTTATATATATTAGGCATGTTTTTTTTAATTATATATACGTGTGTGTAAAATAATTTACCTACATTTATATGTAAAATATAATTTTCGTGACATTAATTAAGCATGTATTATTACATATATTAGGCCTGTTTTATTGTTATTATATACTAGCCTCTTGCATTGCATACGCGTGTGGCAATTGACTCTTTTTATTTTATTTGATATTTTAATTTTATTTCAAAAAAATTAATATACAATTTATGATTTTAAAAAAGTTCAAAAAATGATTTAAATTGTTTTTTTTTAAATTGTAAAAGGGAGGGACATTTTTGGTATTATGAATGTTTTACCAAATTTGCCTTCTCCCTTTATATATATAGATAAGGCAATGAATTTATAGCATTAATCTTTTTTTCTTTTTGTAAAGTCATTAATTCTCCCTTACAATCAAACATTTAAATATGGGTATTTTAGGCATCCAAAAAATTTAAAATGTTTAAAGTCAAAGATAATTAATGAATTTACTTATGGGGAGTCTAGTCAATGAGTTATATTCGAGTAAAAAACTTATGTCGGGTTTTATATAGAAAAAAATAAATTTCAAGGGCTAAAGTCATATATATTTTCAGTGGTTTAAACCTAGCTAGTTCGTTTTTTGGTAAAGAAATAATATTCCTAGCTATTTCATAAACAACACAGTACACAGGCTTAATAAATAACGTCCCACAGTGAAGGTACAAGGTTCTCTAGGCATTATTATTACGATAATGAAGGTTGGATGATATAGATTGACATTATTGATGACGAGTAACGCCATGTTCTTTGTCCCCCTATCAATTCTTCCTTTTTTGTTGTACCTGCTCTGTGCCGGACTACTGGTGAGTCCCCATTAACACTATATTTCATGTTCTTTGAATCTTTGTCATAGTTGATTGGCTCACCTTTTAGGTTTTAAACTGGACAATGGAAGAGACAAGGGAAACTAAATATTAATTTAAGTAGCAGTTGAGAACTTGAGATACGAATATTTGAGAGATCATAAGCGTCTTAACCAGCATATAGATTTTGGACTCGGAAGATATCTAGTACTTAGTTGTGCCCTAATCATATTCTGTGGGGGATTTATTTGTCCCATTGTCCCACCCTTTCAGCTGAGCTGGGACTAATTAATAGTCCAGGACCATCAGAAAAAAAAGAAGAAGGAAATATTCATTATTCAGGATCAGGAAAGCATGAGGTCGAACATGGTGAACTTGTTGCAATACTATTCTAACAGTTAGGATCATTAGTCAATCATTAGCAACATACTTTGGGCTTTGCTAGGGTTTTTGTTGAGAGTAAATTCCGCACTCAGGAAATTAAAGGACTTTGTATGTGTTTAAGGTGTTGAGCTACTCTTTGTATAGTCAATTGGTTTTAAGGTGGAATGTCAACTTTCTTTATGGTTATCAGAGTAGGTTGGCCCACGCGTGAAAGCTCAATGACGCACGTGCTCCAGGTCACCTAATATGTGTTGTCCATGTGTTAGGCTTAAATGGCCTCACACATGAGGAGGCGTGTTCAGAGTCTAAATCACACATCAAAAGATTAAGGGACTTTGCATTTGCTCATAAGGTGTGGACCGATATTCCCCATATTATCAATTGATTTTATAATGAAAGCTCAACTTTCTTCAGTGTCCTACATTCAAATTTAGAATTTGGTACGAGAACAATACGTTATATTTAAATCATACATAATGTAAATATCAAATATAAGGTATGGGTATCATTTCCGTCCTTGATATAGGGAAGTAGAGAATCAAGGAACTTGAGAATAGGGAAGTAAGAAATGCGATTTGGATTATTACTCCACGTAGTTGATCACATTTCGTTTCGATGGAATGTTTACTTATTAGAAATGAGAATACAAGGTATGGGTCATTTCCATTCTTGATATACTCTTCGTTTACTGACACAAAAGAAATAAATAAAAAATAAGTGAGTCCCATGTTGAAAAATATCTCTCATTCTCAATTTCAACAAAGTATATATCATTATTAAGGAGTATACACTAGTAGAAAAAACAGCTTGGGCGACGAATAATTTTTCGTCGCCCAAAATCACTTTGAGCGACGAAATCCATCTTTCGTTGCCTAAAGTTGTGTTTTGGCGACGAAACTTTAGTCGACGCCATATTTTGTCGCCTAAAAGCACGTAAGGCGACGCCCTCTTTCGTGGCCTAAACACAACTTTAGGCGACGAAACTTTAGGCGACCAAATAATTCGTCACTTAAAATTTCAATGGGCGACGAATAAATTTATTTGTCGCCCAAAAAATTGGCGGCAAATAGAGAATGTGGCTCCAAACTTTTGCGCGACAAAAAAATTCGTCGCCCAAAGCTACTTTAGGCGACGAAAGATTATTCGTCGCCTAACCCGGTTGTGGGCGACGAATAATAATTTCGTTGCCCAAAGACACTTTAGGCGACGAATAATTTGTTCGTCGCCCAAAGACACTTTAGGCGACGAAATTATTATTTGTCGCCTAAAGTGTCTTTGGGGCGACGAATAATAATTTCGTCGCCCAAATTAAGAGTTGTAAGAAAAATTAATAATAAGTAATTGAGAAGGGGGAAAAATTTGTAAAAAATATATAAACGCTCGTAACGAGAAGGCCAACAACTTTCGTTTAGGGGTCATCTCCAAAATCGAACACTAGAAACCATGAAGCCTATATTATTTTTTAACCGCCAATTAACGTTTATGTTTACGCTAGGTTATTATATCAGTAATTTGTTTTTTTCATCCCAGTTCTTTTTTGAAAACATGATCTTTTACTAAATGCGATAAGATGAACGGTTCGGATCGTTGTTAGAATGTTCCCATAGTTACAGTTTAGCGAAATTTGTGTATGTCATTATAAAGTTTATAGAAACTATATAACATCTTCACAATTTTCAGTAAACTATAACTATGGGGACATTCTAACAACGATCCAAAACGTTCATCTTATTGAATTTAGTAAAAGATCATGTTTTCAAAAAAGAATCGGCATGAAAAAAACAAATTACGGATATAATAACCGAGGGTAAACGTAAACGTTAATCGACGGTTAAAAAATAATATAGGCTTCATGGTTTCTAGTGTTCGATTTTGGAGATGACCCCTAAACGAAAGTTGTAGGCCTTCTCGTTACGAGCGTTTATATATTTTTTACAAATTTTTCTCCCTTCTCAATTACTTATTATGAATTTTTCGTACAACTCTTAATTTGGGCGACGAAATTATTATTCGTCGCCTAAAGTGTCTTTGGGCGACGAAATTATTATTCGTCGCCTAAAATGTCTTTGGGCGACGAAATTTTATTTCGTCGCCTAAAGTGTCTTTGGGCGACGAAATAAAAAATTCGTCGCCCCAAACCTAAAATTTGCCCCTAACAACCGCAAAAAATTTTGGGCTGATTTTGAAATTTTTAATAAAATTTTGGGCGACGAATTGATGACTTTGAGCGACGAAAATAGTTCGTCGCCCAAAGGCCTTTGGGTTTATTTTTCAACCCGTGCCTTTTCTCTTCTTTCTTCTTGCTCTATCTGCAGATTGCAGACTGCTCTCTATCTGCAGCCACTGTTCTTCGATTATCAATTCAAAATTCAAATCTCACGATACACTACTCCAAACTTCATTCCGTTTTCAACCCTTCGTCAAGTCCAGGCTTCCGCAAACCCAAAACCCCAATAAACGGTGCCGTTATGGCTGAGATCGGCGGCGATCTATTTATGGAGGAAGACAGTGGTTCTCTGGTGCAGAGCCTGATCGACACGGTCAACAAAATAGCTTCGATCTCCGACTACAAGTGTCCGGTCAAGAAGTAGTACTGCAATTTGGCGTGGAGGTTGAAGTTGCTGACCCCAATGTTCGAGGAGATTAGGGACAGCAAGGAGGAGGTTTCTCAGGAGACTTTGAAAGCTTTCCTTTCGTTCATGGAAGCTCTGGAATCGGCCAAGGAGCTGCTCAGATTCGGAACCGAAAGCAGCAAGATTTACCTGGTGTGTGCGTATCTTTCGATTCTGTACTTCTTTAGTCTTTGCATTTTGTGTTTAATTGTTGGTGTGGATGATTGTTTTGGTTTTTGTTTTGATTTTGATTTTCTGTTTGGTTGCTGAGAAAATGTGGGAAATGGAAGGAAAATGGAGGAAAAGATTGTTCATTTTGAATTTGGCAAGTGCTATATTTGTAGCTTCTACTGGGTTATGGAGTATATAGTTTCTTACTTGCTTTTTACTACTGTGGAAGCAACCAAAGCAATAACATTTCCAAAGCAATAACATTTCTAAATTAAAATCTTAGATCTAAGCTAAGATTAGCAAAACAGTTGCTAGATTGGATTTTATTTTTAAATGAATAAAGCTGAGGATTATAATTTTGATTTCTTATCCATTGCCGCATTATTCTCAGCAATCGAATGGACTTCTGATAGCTACCAAATGGTTCCAATATTGAAATTCATTTGCTTCTTTTCAGTGCTTAGTTTATCTTCAAAAACATGATTCCGTTATTTTTTGTGTGGAAATTTTGTAATGATTTGAATTATGGCAGTCTTTAGTATTTAGGTTATTTGATAAGAAATAATCCTATACCTGCTCACCTTTTTGAGATTCGACAGAAAGTTGCCAAAAAGATTCCTTTAAAAAAAATAATTCTTGTCTTTTATTTTGGGTGTAGTTGCATCCTTGTTTCAGAAATGATTTCACTAGATCTTGGGGATTTTACATATCTTAGCAGCAAACGAAAGCAGGATGTCATGTTTACAAATCTCAATTTATATAAATTTCCCTTTGTATGAATAGAATGTCTTTGCATTGGGTTTTTAGAGTGTCACTTTCATGACTGATTGCATAGTAGGATATTCTTGGTTGCTTGATATCAAGCACTCAGTAGCAGGTTTCTTGCATTACTGAGAGTGGTGGCACTGTTGATGTCATCTCATTTTCGGATTTTCCATATAGTAGCTAATTTGATTGTTTGGTGTTGGGATTCTGCCACAAAATTTTGGAAAAGTGTTGCTACTTTTATTTTGGGCAGAAAAGATTGAAGCATGCTGCAGCTTCCGTGAACTGAGGGTTAAGCTACCTTCTGGTTTAATTTTTTTGAAAGCTGTATTATAACAAGATGGCAAAGAGTTCTGATGTTTTCAACATGTTCTTCTAGGATGATAAATTAAAGTTAATAACATAGTGAAAAATGGCCACCAACTGTTGAAAAGGGTCACATACTGTTTATGGAGCTCCGAGAATGAAATTGACACATTTTTAGGAATACTACCGGATGCTACAGGGGTGATTCCCTAGACATGGTGTATGATAAATCTGAAACACCATCTCTCCTTTGGGGTTTCTAAATGGCTCGTCTCAGTATCTCTCTTACTCCCTCCCCCGTTTTCTGGTCATTCTTATTTTCTCTGTTATTCAAAAATAAGTAAGAAAAAGTGATAAGCATCCTGATTCTAAAATTTTCCAGCAATGGTGGAATATAGGGCATTTGGGTTTGAGGAGTAATATTATTTTATAGTTCGATTCAAACAGGAAGGGAATAAGATGGCTAAAAATATATGCTCAGAAACAAAATTTAGATGAGTTGGCTAAAACAAACAGTGAGTGTTCCCTATTTTGGTGATATTTGGTTGTATGATGTATTTACTGTGTTTTACTGTAATTTAATTGGTGTTTGAATATGTGCGGGATCTTATAGCAGAATTTGAAGAACTTTTGAATTATGGAATTTGGTTGCTTTGATTACTAAAAATTGTAGTTAAGCTAATGCAGATTAAATGAAAGTCTTAAGCTAATGTTAAGACTTATGAATCATGGCATCTCTAACCAATAATGCGTTGCTATGTTGGAACGTGAAAATACATGACATCCTGTTGATCATTTGAAATGTCACCGATGAGTGTAAGTAAGTCATTATGGAGGTTAGAGCCTCCACTAATTGCTAGGGGCTAGAGGCTTTAAGCCTTTAAGGTCACGTAAAAATTCCTAATAAAGAAGGTGGTCGTATGGCTTCAAATGATCTTGGGTCTCCACCCATTGCCTATTGGTTTTGGGTTGGATACTCATGTTGATAGTCTCTAATTGTAACCACATGCACGACATGAGATATATTTATTGTTCGATTTGCGCATAACTGATTCTGTGAATGGTTCTACTGCAAAACTAATTCCTATTTTTCATTTCAGGCTTCTTTCATGCCAGTTCTTATGCTGGCTGCTAGAATATGCCCAAAGGGAGTGGAAGCAACACTTTTCACAACCCTCATGTCCGTATCAAATGCAGGGAGTCTTCTTGGGGGGCTGATGGGTGCTGGTCTTACCCAACTCTTGGGTGTAACAAAGGACCAATATGGTTTTTAATTTGACATATATGTAATCGTTTGAAGAAGTCTAAGTCTCATGTTAGTAAGTTGTATTTATAGGTGTTATGAAATACGTAGTTTATCATAAAATTTTGTAACATGTTACTATTATCAATTGAATATAATTTATTTATTTTTCAATTGAATATTTTGTACGTATATTTTTTTATATAATATAATTTATTTTTCTACATTGTTTATTATATTTTATTATCTTTTAAATACCAATTAATTTATTAAAAAAATTTAAAATTTTAAAAATTTAATATTTTGGGCTACGAAATAAATTTCGTCGCCTAAACCTTTGGGTGACGATATATTTCGTCGCTTCAAGTGTAAAAAAATTAAAACATTAAAAAATTAAATATTTTGGGCGACGAATGTATTTCCTTCATCGCCCAAAGGCAACCTTTGGGCGACGAAGTATTTTCGTGGCCTAAAGGTTGCTTTTGGGCGACGAAGGAAATACATTCGTCGCCCAAAGGTTTGGTCGACGGACTTCCAGCGACGAATTTTGGGCGCCCAAAAGTTTAGGCGACGAAATATGACTTTGGGTGACGAAATTTTTTTTGTCGCCCAAGTACCTTTTTGTACTAGTGATATTTATCCCTTAATTAATATTGGGATATATATTACAACGATATTACTATTTTAAGTTATACCAAGGGGAGTGGAGCGGGGCACAATAGATTGAAGAGAAATTACCTAATCATCAGAACAGTTCACCACTTGTAGAAAAATGTATAATATTGAAAGACTAGTTAAAATTTTTTGAGTGTGATCATACCATCAATATATAGTATTATCAATTCACTAATTATGTCATAGTAGCACAATTAATTACATCACTTGAGATCTTGATCTTACGAACTTACAAACAAAAATATTGTGATGATAGGTTACAAACAAAAATATTTGGTGGCTATAGGGTTTGGGAAGCGTGGTAAGCTTACTAGGTATTACCTTAGTACTTCGTTAAATTAATTAATTTCAATTGTTAAATTAAATACGAATCAATCTCAGTTATCCATCATCTCGTACTAAGAATAAAGAAAGACGTAAAATGAGTCACATGTCAATAGAAAGTAAAGTTTGTAGTTTGTACGTGGAAGGTCATTATCGTTTAATATGTAGAGTGCATAAAGCTACTCAGAATGTACCGATGGTTGGTGGCATGGCCTAGAAAGCCGCTACCTGTGCCCGCGTCCTCATATCTAACTTATTCTTATCTTTTGCTTTTGCCCCTTTTACATCACATGTATCACACCGCTCATACGTGTGTCTGCATCATTGGACGTGCATGTATTTGTATGATGAACCACTCAGAGTAAAAGGAAATTTGTTGTTTTTGGTGTATGAAGAAATACTGGTCAGTCTCACTTTGGTCCAATGTCAATACATTTAATTGAAGGAAAATTTTCATCTTGGAAAAATTCTCTCAAAACAAAACAATGCTTGATTGGTTTGGCATTAAATTAAGTTGTACTATTACTCTACCATGCCAAGTTTTGGTAAACTTAAAACTAAGTTTGGTAATCGAGTTGCATCATGCCGTATTTGAATTTATGATTAAGTTCATCTTACATCCACATCAAACCTACTACTCTTAAAGTAAAAATCAACATTGGTCCCAATAATAACAAAGGTATATAATACTAGTCAAGTAGGTTTGTTCCGATCAAATCAGGTTATTTGTATTTGACGTTAGTTTGTTTAAGATATTATATGGCTTCATGTCAAATAATGATTTAGCCTTGCTAACTTTCTATTAGGTTTGAGTATTTGCCAAAAAAACTTTATTACTACACCACGTAGTACTAAGGCAATACCTGAGTATCCACCCAGGACTTCATAAACACCTAAGCTTTCATACCATATCTTTCAAAGCTAGGCTAAATCCAAGAGCATAAGATAAGAAATAGGACCTAATTAACGTCGTATATATAAACAAAAAGCACAAAAAGTTAACTTGAGAGACGCACGATTTTATGGCCAACTGAAAAAAAAAAAACCTTTCATGCATGGCACTGATCGCTTGAATACGACAATGCTCCAAGACAAAACCACAATGGTGTCATTCAACAAAGGATCGGAAAGAGTCAACATACAATCTTCCCACAAGTCGGCATGCAATTATACCTACCAGTACTAATACGCAACTCCCTCTCCGTCAACCTGTTTTCATTACAACTTTTATTTTCCTCCTCTCTGATGACGAGAGAAAGATGCAAAGCTTACGTTTCTCTCTATACGATTCCATTCCCTTTTGACTTCTTAAAAGTAGGGCAACGCTCTTTCTCTCTCTCTCTCTGGCGAGCTAGCTATAGTGAGTTGTGATCATCTACATGAATCCTTGAGTTATAGTGATGAGAGGATTGATTGGTTGAGCCATGGGGCTCGATATCCACAAACAAACAGACAAGCCACGTGACACAAAGATTAATTGATGATGATGATTATATGGTCCATCACCAACTTGAATATCATCTCAGAAGATTAAAAAGAAGTTGGAATTATTATTGCATTTGGAAAGAGGTAATAATCAGTACTAAGACTAGTAGTAGTACTCCACTAACAGTCACCCTTTACAATATATATATATATATATGATTCTAGACATGAACAGTGAAAAAATTTAATAGTAGACATCTTGATTAAGCGAAGATAATGGTACTTTGACAATGCCACCCCATCTAAAACTCCCAAACGAACTTTATTTATCTAACATACATGTTTATACTAATGTGCTTGTAATTATATATTTCTCTGACTTGGACGGACTAGATAACATTCTTATATTATATTACATGATATTGGGTTGTTCCGTTATATAGGACCGTTCGACACGTGGCACAGCGTGTCGGAGGATGACAACGATGATGATTGTCGATCGAAATTCCACAGGTCGATCTCGCTGTTGTTGTAGTCGTGTGTGGCATGGTAGGATTTGTTGGATGAAGACAATGATCCTCGTAGGGTACTTGGTAATTGGAGTTCATGATCATGATCATCGTTGCCATAAGCAATAGTGTTGTGGGGGTCCGTGATGAAACAAGCTAATTGCCTGGAGGTCTCGGTTTGTCCATTGAGTTGTGAAGCCACGAGGCGGTCGAGAGCTGCCCAGTTGTTGAGTCCTGTGTCCATGTGGTGTGCATGGTAATCCATGTTTTGGTGATGATCAGTGAAAGGACTCACCTGGTTCTTATTAGTCTCTGTGACCATCATCTCCTTGTGAATGTTTGGTTGGTAACAATCCTGGCTGCTTGTGGAGTTTGGGCTGTCTAGGGTTGGAAGTTTCAAGAACCTCTCATGGAAGCCATTGTGAGTACTAGTATTACTAATGCCTGTGTTGATTGGTTGGAGGTTAAATCTTGTGCTAATATTGTTAATGTAGGCTTCATTTTCTTCTTCCTTGCATGTCCTTCCCATGTATTGAAGTATTTGCTCCAAAGCTCCCTCGGGACACGAATCAAACAGTGATTGGCCACTTCTTGTTTCTGTTGTGATGGATGAAGTAGTAGTACTCAACATTGGGCTGCTCAAACTTTTGTGGAGGTTTTTCTTCTTGAAGATTCGGCAAACCACCCATCCCTCCTCTTGTGCTGCATCTCCCACAACTGTGGGTACCTGATCATTTGAATAAAACATACATAAGCATCTTTTAATGTCAGATAGATGTTTAGATTTCCAATTTTTGAACCACACATTCCATCACTCGTAGCAGTCTAGAAAAATCTCTTAAATGTAGAACATAATTAAGAAGAACAATGATTTCTGCACATTACGTTTCTTCTTCTATACACTCATGTTTAAAATTGTCTGTTGATTTTATTCGATCTAAAGGTCAGAACTAAACACGAAAGTGCATAGAGAGAAAATGGGTATGTGAAAATCATTTTCAATAAGAATGATGTTATTATTGTAGGGTACTCAAAATGGCTTACATTAGTGATATTGCAATTGCTAGTACTATTGTCGTCGAGTCTATATTCATGCATGATCCAATCAGACTTTTGGCCATGGGGAGCTCGGCCTTTGTAGAACACAAGAGTCTTCCTCATACCGATCCGCCTACAGTTGCTACATATCACTTTATCACGGCCAGTTGCCTTCCAGAATCCGGCAGCAGTTGCACGATTTGTTCGTGTTCCAGTCGGGTACTTCTTGTCCTTATGGCTGAAGAAATACCAATCATTCTGTGGTGTAGTTCCTATCTTACACTTCTCTGCAAAAATCCCATTACTATAAAAACTTTGGTTCATATGAATAATTAATTAGTTCCAAATATAAAATAGTTACATAGATGTATACGTTTATATATATATATATATATATATGTACCTTGTATATCCCATGGCTCAAGTTTATTGAGATCAACATCACGAATGACATCGAGATCAATCCTCTGATTTGAAACCTTCTTCTTCAAGTAGTACTGCAAGAGTTCCTCTTCGGTTGGATGAAACCTGAAACCAGGAGGGACTTGAGATTGCCCATTTACAGATATGCTCATGTTTTCAGGCGCCATTTTGATTAACAAATATTAAAGGTTTCTGAATTCGTCTTCTGAAGAATCCAAAAGAATGTAAAGTAGTTAAAACGATGAGATGGAGTAGTACTGAAGAACGAGAGAAGAACGAGAGAGAGAGAGAAAGGAGGAGGTAATAACAACTAAGTTGGTGTACGCAAAGAATTATGCAGGGGTGGACTATATATATATACGTTGTTGGACGATGACGGGAAGAATATACATGAAAAAATTCAAGCTTTTGGTTCTCATGGGACACATGTGTACGTACATAAGATTTTTTTAAAGTGTAGGGTTTGTTTCACTATGTTATGAGAAGAGCCACTCACCTTACATTACATAGAAGTGGAAAGACGTGGGGTCCATGGATGTGGGAATCAACAAGGGGTCCCACAGATAAACCAGCGTGGGAAACTAGCTAGTAGCGTAAGGGCGCAAGCTCACATCCACAACTGAGACCCTCGACCATAAAATCTCCTTAGAAAACCACCTCTTAAACAACCATGGTGGACCTCTCTCTCTCTCTCTTTTGTGCAACCACCGCGACAAAATAACAGACAGTAGGGATTGCTCTTTCATGGCCCGTTAGATGAGAAAGATAAAAATGTGACATAAAGAAATGACATTGGCCGAGAAAGCCCTTTGATTTCTAAATCTCATATTGTATGAGTGCATGAGGCAAACCCTTAGCTCATAGCTGCTTTAGTTTTCATAAACGGTCTATGGCCGTTCTTAGTAAGGGTGGGAAGTGCGACCGTACATATTATAGCCCAAACTAACTAAGCAAAAATAAATCTAGGCCTGGACATCCAAAGCTGATCCTCGTGAACAAAATTATTCGAAGAAGGAGAATTATCAAAATAATGATTTTCTAGGTCTAGAAAGACTATAATTTGCCAATTGGTTAAAATATGTGTTTCGATAAAAAATCAATCACATTGAAGATCATTTCATTAGTCATGCATAAATATTAAATAAATGGAAGGTTCATATATAAGGATCTTAATTGTTATCAAAGCGTTCGATTTGTTCGATACATGAGAATAGATAAACGATCTCCAAGTGGTTTGATTTTTTGTATAAATATTTTTTTAAGTGAGAATTAAGAAAATGAACATTCTGCTTATGACATGTGTGCAGTTAAAATTCCTTAAGCACAACTAGGTAGATACTTAGGTGTACCCTTAAGGCAGATGTAAGTATTGTGTGATAATATGTAGTTGTGATAGAGATCATATATATATATATATGTATGTATGTATGGGTCAAGATCAAGGGACAAATTTTTTTGACAAATATTTTTACACTTGTTTTGAACCGTTAGATTTCATAACATTCAATGGTTATAAATAAAGATGACGTGTAAGTTTTTTTTTTTATCATTAGATGATGTGGTGAAAATCAATAAGGAATAAAATTGAAATAAAATAAAAACTGGAAGAGAAACATCAGAAAAACTATTGGTAATCGAAAGGGGGGGGGAAACACATCCAGCCCTCATCACCTGCAACCTATCACAAAATCAAACCAGGTTTTTAAAAACAATACCCAATTGAGAATGTGAATTAACAAAGCGACAATTTCATGATGATCTAATTATCAATTTTCTTAGGCTAAGGGCATCGGCAAGAGTGAGGTATTGAAAAGAACAAGAATGGGGCAAGAACCCATAAGTTAATCACATCCTTCTTTTCTTATAATAAAAAGAAAAAACCAATGAAAGGTACGAGAGAAACATCCACCATGGACTACCATGCTCTTGTTAGGATTTCAGTTTTCAAGTTTTTGTTTTATTGGCATGCAAGACTATAGGTAGCAGTATATGGAGGAGGAGAGGAAGAAGGAGGCCGGAGGTGTTTATGTTTTAAACTTTTCTCAAAATATTTTTTTTAGTTGAAATTTATTTTTATTTCCATGTATGACCATATCATTTAATAATGAGTTAGGATGAGTCATCTTGATTTCTATTTATGACCATTGGATGTGAATAGATTTAAAGGCTAAAAATAAGTGTAAAAAAATTTGTCAAAAACTTTGTCCCTTGATCTTAACCCTATATGTATATATATGGGGGCGGATTCGTTGCTTCATAAAAAAAAACAAGTTTTGAAACGATTTCTATGCTATAAGATTAACCTGTTTTCAATGGCTACAATTTGATTTGTCAATTTAATTCTTTTAAATTAAACAATTATGCATTTGAAGAAAATCCTTAATTAAGAATTTTATTTTCTTACTTCTCTCATTAATAATTTTGTTTCATTAATTCTCTTGTTTTATTAATTGTCTTTCCTTCTTCCTACTCTCCATTTCTCCTTTCTTTCCCTCGGTCCTCTCCTCGTCTCTGCTACATCTTTTTTCTGTTTCTGTTTGTTTTTTTCAAATTTGATTTTCCAAATTTCTTCTCCATTTGAGTTTGTTGACAGTTTTTTTTTTTTGCTGTATTTGGTATCATGGGACGGTGGTTACGTTGATTCAAATGAATTATATATTAATACTATATTTTGTATTGAGTCAAAGATTAGATTGAATGAATGGTAGACGGTTGTGTTTATTATTTGTTCTTTTCAACTAGGTTTGTTAATAGAGAATCATTAGTGTAAATGAGGACATTGATACCCAAACTATTTGCAATGTCCGAAAAAAGATGATGACGTTCCTAGCGTTTACTAGGAAAATACAAATCTACAGTAAACACAAAAAAAGTATACTACATATATATTTTCTAGAGGATTGCTAAATTCTCATCTTGCAATTTAAAATTCAAATAGTTGAGATTTAATTAAGGTGATCTATGAGTGATATGCATATATAAATTTGAATGAGTAATGTAAGAATAATATTTATAATACAATATATCAAGTAATTCATAAAACAGAATGGACAAATCAATGATTTAAGAAAATCCCAGATTCCAATAAGAAAAGAAATTGTACATGAAGAATTCTCATTTCTTCTTGTAGTGTACATAGAAATTGAAATAAATATTAATACAGATTAACAATATTAGATTTGGTTGATACTTTGTACAATGGACTAATATGAGACAACAGGGAAGACGAACGAAGAAGAAAAAAGAGCAAAAATGATGCACAAGGACTAGTAGGGAGAGAATTGGAGAAGAAAGAGTGGAATGAGAAATTAAGGGAGGTCGAAATTAATATAAAACAATTAATGACAGAGGAGAGAATAAAATCTTAATTAAGAAATTTTTTAAAATCTATAATTATTTTATTTTAATGAAGAAAATAAAAATGACTAATCAGATTATATCTCAACTATTAAAAGTGTATAGATCTAATGATCTAAAATTTGTGTCTTTTTTATGGTACCACGGATCTGCCTTATATATGGAAAATGATCTTTCATACTACATTTTAGACATAACTTTAAACACAAATTTTCGATTGAAGCAATATTAATGGCTAAGATTAAACCTCAATACTAATTACTAACCTATGTATACATTAATGTATACACTGCTATATTAATGTATACACTGTTTAAAACTTGTGGTTATATATATATATATATAACCAGTGTATACATACACAGAATTTTCTTCAAGAGTAGAAGAGTTTTTTTTTTAAGAAAGAAGTTAAGAGTCTTAAGACTACATTATTGCCTTGTCATAAGCCGCATCAAAATTTCAGTTTTACCTGTTAGGTTGTTATTTGTTTGTTAGCCTTCTAATTAGTTGGTTAAACCAGTGAGCATGTGCTATAAATTATGTAATGTTATTCATTGCTTCTATCCATATTAGATAATAGAAGTGTTAAATCTCTTCACTTATTGCCAATTAGTTTTGAGTTGGATGCTCATTTTAATATTGTATCAGTAGATTGTCGATGTGTCCCGCTTGTTTGTTTCTTCATTTACTCAAACATGGTAGCATAGGTATGAGAGTCTTGAGATGTACAGAAACCAGCTCATAATTAAAATAGTTAAACTGTTCTTTCAATTTGAGCTTGAACATCAAATTTTCAAGATTCATAGTTCAAGCTCCCAACTAAATAGACATCATGTACGAACTAACCAACTACAGAAACATTACATTTGTAGTTCACTGTTAAGAGGTACCGCATTAATGAGACCCAAAGAACACCGGTAAACCGATTGGTGGGATCACTGTACCTTCACGATTTACCCATGGGACTCTTAGATCTTCAAAGATAACGCAATCATCAAACAAATGACCGAATAAAATCATGTTGGTATATTTAATTGTAAGGATAATATTCTATACGTATCAATCGTGTAGTTGAAAGTTGTCAGACAGTTGCATATATAGTTAATTTCTTCTACACCTGCTCTGTTTGTTTTTTTTTTCCATTTTTTTTTGTTTGTTAAATCATGTGCCGTATTCTCTTGTCTCTTCCGACGATTACTGATATATTCTTCCCATATTATTTGAGCTTCCCGGAACACATGCATAATTAAACATCCACTGTGGTATACCTACGTATTAATCTATTCTCTAATAACAAATGTGCTAAGTTATTGCTAATAGACAATACCAAACATATTATAGATATAAATTTATAAACACGCGATTCTTGCTATGCAGATATGACAACCAATAAAGTTGGAAACATTGCTCATATATATTACAAGTTTTACTAACCTATGAGTTAAATTTACATGAGTTCATATTGTTTCACATAATGGGGTTTACAAATAAGTCATGGATTTATTCAAGTTCGCATCATTTAGTTGCCAAAGAGTAGTCAGCTCAAATTTAACGTTTAATCTGGTTTCCATGGGAAGACTGTTTTTAACCCAAAAAATTATTTAAACCTAAATCCCTAAATGGTCACTACAACTTTAAAACATTATTCAATTTCTTTATCTCCCGTTCTTATAGCATGATAGTTATAAGTAATTGATTTTCAATCTTGAAAGTAATTGAATTAAATGTGTGCATTGTATTCCAGTGTTTTATTTAATTCAAAAGAAAAAAAAGTTTAACTTTGAAATTAAGTTAATTAACAGTAGTTACAAGCTGTAATTTGAATATATCTTATTAATTAACAGAAGTTTTTTTTTTGAGTAGTTTGGTAACGAATATATAGTAACCCGTACATTCTCTAAAATTGGTCATACATGTGCAAAAACTTGGATTCCCCCTGTGGCTGGGCCAACCAAGATTTCGTGGGAAGGTTTGTATTACATGATATCCTACATTTTATTATGCTCATTGTACAATCAGATCAGATATTGATGGATATTTCCCATCGTCTTTCTCTTTTTATCGCCTCTGTCATTTAACACGAACATGCTCTTCTCCATTCAAACCCAAGTGGAGCTTGAATTTTTTCAAAATTTTAGTATTGTTGTGGCCTATTTTACTGAAGGGTTAAGAACGGGGAGATTTTAAGTTGGCGGCACAGAGAAGAAATAGAGAGGCATGGTTGAGGGAAATTATGATAATGCTAGTGCCTTTATTTATAGTGAAATAAGTACAATCATAATAGAACAATGACTTTAGGATGATGAGAATATCCCAATCCATATCTACCTAGGATTTACACAATCACATTTATCACATGTCAATATTATTTACAACACTCCTCCTTGAGTGTGCAAATACTCAAGTAGACATCAGATCTTCAAGATGATGTAGAAATAATTGATGAAGTCGTCTCGTAGGCACGATAGAGAACACGCTAGTCTCAAATACGGAACTTCCATAAAGAAGTAAACCTCACAAAACCTGGCTATGGTAAAATCCAAGGCGGGACAAAACCTATAGCCTAAGGAGAAAAGTGAGTTAATGCAATGTTAATACTAAACATCTACCAGATGTCAATAGGACATACACAAGGGTATGACCAACCCAAAATGGGTGCCTCATCAAAACCTCGTAAGGCAACAAAAACCCAATGCGAAAAATGATCTTGATCGTAGGGAAAAGAGTACATCAAGGTCAAGTGAGTATACTTTAGGATACTCCCCATGAGTTTGACAAAATTCCAAATGAGAAACTAACAATGTTGCAAATCAAACAATTTACGCATACTAATTCTTTGAACAAGCTTCTGAAAGGAAAACTTCGATAGTGACTTGGTGAAGAGGTCGGAAAGGTTGTCTTGGGAACGGATTTGCTTGACTTCAATCTTCTGATGCTCTTGCTGCTGATGCGAGAAGAAGAACTTCAGTGCAATATGCTTGGTGTTGTCTCATTTGATATATCATTTCTTGATCTGGTCAATACAGGACACATTAACACCATTCCACTGTTTGCGTGTAGGTGCATTGCTATATCTTGCAAGAAGATTAACAGAGAAGGAGATATCCAGTCTAGTGCACTAAGCTAAGTACAATAAAGCGCCAATTGCACTCAGATATGGAACTTCAGGCTCCAAAACCTCTTCCTCGTCGTCTTTAGGACGAAAATGGTCTCGTTTTGCATCTAGCGCTCAGACGATCATTGGAGTACTGAAGGTTTCGCTTTATCCTCATTAAAACAATGTAACACTTTCTAGGTGTAATTCGATTGGTGGACCAGAATACTATCTGGACGATGCTCAAGCTCTAGGCTGAGGCAATATCAAGTTTTCCCAAGATCTTTCATCTCAATTTTCGACTTCAGGTGCGAGGCAATTTTCTCAAGCTCTTCGGGAGTCCCAATGAGATTCATGTCATCGACATAGACTGCAAGATTACATAGACTGCAAGTATCGCAAATTCGGAATGTGACTTCTTAATAAACATACATGGGCATAATTCATTATTCACATATTCTTGACTAATCAAATACTCACTCAAATGGTTATACCACATTCGTCCGAATTGCTTCAATCCGTATAGTGAACGCCTTAATCTAATTGAGAGGGTGTTCCGTGGTCTAGAACTATTTGATCCAGTCAATATAAGTCATTCGAGAACTTTCATGTAGATTTTTGTATCAAGATCCCTATAAAGATACATGGTTACCACGTTCATAAGCTGCATATTCAGTTTTCGGAAACTACCAAACTGATAAGGTAGCGGAACGTTATAACGTCCATTACAGGGGAATAAGTCTCCTCGTAATCAATCCCAGGGCGTTGAGAGAAACCTTGGGCCACAAGGCATGCCTTGTATCGCACTATTTCATTTTTCTCATTACGCTTCCTTACGAAAACCCAACTGTAGCCAACAGGCTTCACATGTGGAGGTGTAGGAACTACAGGCCTAAACACTTTACGCTTCGCAAGTGAATCAAGTTCGACTTGGATTGGTTTTTTCCAGTTTGACCAATCGGTTCTTCGTCAACATTCATCAACGGAGCGTGGTTCAATGTCATCGCTTAACATGATATCAGTAGCTACTACATCGTCGACTATCATCTCATTCCTATTCCAAAGTACATCCAAGCTAGCATAATGGACCGAAATCTCACGATTCTCGGGAGGCGGATTGGTCTCTTCAAGGACACTACCGTAATCTAGAATAACCTCATGCGTTGGAAAGGATGAGTTGGCGATGGTAGGATTTGAACTAGGCTCACTAGATGGTGTCGTGGGTTTCCTTTTCCGGGGTTGTGAATCATTTGAACCAACAAGTCTGCCACGCTTCAAGGTAGGCGTAGATGATTGGCTAGCCATCAAGGTACCGGGCCTCGCATCAAGTGTGGCCACACGTCTTTCGGGGGCGTTTCGTCTTTCAAGGGCGATGGTTTGACATACGTTTGGTACATCTATCTTTGCAGGCACGTTTGCAGCTGGTTTGTGTGATCTTGTCACTTTCGCTAGATCTGTAAAAGCATCCGGCATGCTTTGAGCAACGCTCTGTAAATCTAAAATATGTCACACCTCAGTTTTAGACTGAGCTGTGCGAGGATCTAAATAAGACATAGTGGGATTAAACGACAATTCACAGTGTTCTTTAGGAACACCTATGTTCTTATCTCCCCCTAACGTCGGGAAGACTGTCTCATTAAACTGACAATCTGCAAAGCGAGTGGTAAAGAGATCGCCTGTCAAAAGTTCTAAGTAACGAATGATCGAAGGAGAATCATAATCGACATAGATTCCTAATCTTTACTGAGGACCCATTTTGGTACGTAAGGGCGGTGCAATGAGCACATAGATCGCACAACCAAAAATGAGCAAATGCGAGATGTTAGGCTTGTATCCAGTTACTAACTATAGCGCAGAATAAGGTTGGGTCATGACCGGTCTCAAGGGAACCAACATTGTTGCGTGAAGTATTGCAGAGCCCCAAGCTGATATCGAAAATTTGGTTCGCATTACCAAAGTCCGAGGGATCAATTGAAAGAGCTTAATGAACGCTTCTGCTAGGCCGTTTTGGGTGTGAGCATAGGGTACATGATGTTCAACATCCATCCTAATAGACATGCAATAGTCATCGAAAGTTTTCGATGTAAATTCTCCAGCATTATCCACTCGAATCGACTTCATTGGATAATCAGGGAGGTGAGCCCTTAGCTTAATAATTTGAGCTAGGACTTTGGAGAATTCAGCTTTATGAGTGGACAGAAGACACACGTGTGACCAACGTGTGGAAGCATCAACCAATACCATAAAGTATTTAAATGGTCCATAAGATGGTTGAATAGGTCCACAAATGTCCCCCTGAATCCTCTGAAGAAATTTGGGAGGATTCGTTTGGATCTTGTGCATGGATGGGCGAGTCATTAGCTTGCCCAGGGAGCATGCTTGGCATGAAAAAGTGCGAAGAACAAAGTCCTTGGTGCAGGTAAGGGGATGCCCGTGTGAAGTACTGAGGACACGGCGCATCATAATTCGTCCAGGGTGTCCCAAACGGTCACGCCAAAGTAAATTTTTCATTGCAAGCCCACTACTAAGGTCGGCCACATGGTGGACCTCAACGGAGCGAATGGTTGTAATATACAAGCCATTTGGAAGACGCTCCATCTTCTCATGAATACTCTTCTGGCCATATTCGTAGGAAGTGATGCAAAGAAATTCAACTTCATTTTCTTCAGAAGTTTCAGTGTGGTAATTATTATCTCGAATATCTTTAAAGCTCAACAACGTTCTTCCAGAACGGGGTGAGTAAAGTGGCTCTTTAATGGTTAACTTAGTACTATTGGACAACATTAAGTGGGCAATCCCATACCCCTCAATCAGGTTGGATGAGCCTGAAAGTGTTGTCAGAAGTGATATTTTAGGTATGAAGTTAGTCACATAGATGCGTTCACGCAAAATGGTGTGTGTGGTTGCACTATCTACCAGACAACTAACTTCCTCACAAGACATACCTAGAAATAAATTAATTGAATTGGTCACATGTATAAGGAAATTAAAAGATCATTCATTCAATTAATCATTCAAGAAATAAGATTCGTAAATTAATATCCAAAAACTTAAAACAAATACCAAACAAATTATCCAAAACATAAGGAAAAGTTGTTCAAAACTTAAACCAAAAGATAGGGGGTTCGGCCACTTAGTGATTTTTGGCCACTAGTGGTGAATTTCGGCCAACATATAGGCTCATGTCTAAAATATAATCTTCCATCAGAGTAGATGCTTCTTGAAAATTAGAGATCTCTGTGGTAGTATCTTCAGGATTCACCACTTGAGCAAGATTAGTCTCTACGGCTTTACGACATGAATGATACTCAGTAACAGAGTTAGCTGAAGCTCGGCAAGTGCGGGACCAATGGTCCTGGGAATTACAACGGTAACACAGACTCACCACTTTGGTTGCCTTGCCCTTAGTCTTGAAGTTTGAGGCTTTGGGAGCTAAATTAGTGCGCGTTCGGGCTTTATTTCCTCCTTTGGATGGGCCTACACTCTGTTGACCTTGGGCTTGTGGCTTAGGGTTAGAACCCTTGCCTTTCCCACCACGCCTCTGGCGTCAGTTTTGGCCTTGATTCGAGTTAGAATGTGCTTCAGGCACATCGATCGAGCCAGTAGTTCTAGCTTAATGATTTTTCATCAACAGCTGTATTTGCTTTTCAGCAAGTAGTAAGGCAGAACTTAAATCCGAGAATTTGGTATATTTTTGTTGCAGGAAAATACTGGTGGCATGGAAAGTTGAATAGGTCTTCTCCAGGAGATCTTGTTCAGTCAAGTCTTCTTTACAAAACTTGAGAAGTGATCAAATTTGACAAACTTCAGAGTTGTACTCATTTACAGACTTAAAGTCTTGGAAGCGTAAATGTTGCTAGTCGTGTCTTGCTTCAGGTAAGAAGATATCTCTTTGATGATCAAAACGCTATTCCAGAACGAGCCATAAAGCTCTTGGATCCTCTTGAGCGAGGTACTCGGTTTGCAGTGCGTCGTGCATATGTCTTCAGATGAAGATCATGGCGGTTACTTTGTCAGCTTCACCAACTGGGTTATCCGTCTCAGCTTCAATGGTAGCCCTAAGACTCTTTGGAAGTTTCTTCCAAAGACTTCCAGAGCGGTAAAGTCAAGTTTGTTCAAATTCAACATATCGCTGTAACAAAAGGAACAAGATTGTGGTCAGTACTATGAAAAACGGTTCCTAGACATGGAGTAGAACATTCAGGTTCTATTAGACATGTTTTGGTTTAAATTTTCATGAAAACAACGGGTTTCATGGGTATTTATTTTTTATTTTTATGAAAACTTTAGGTTTCATAGCACTTATTCGAAACTTTGGGTTTGAATCTATATACTTCAAGTTCATGAATACTTGCAAGCAAACGCAATATATAGAACAAAAATAAACATATAGATGAATATACGTTTACAGGGCCTACGAAGTGTGAAAATCACGGCCCAAATAATTTGGGTGGACTAAGTTTGGAGCTGCAGGCCAGCAATTAGGTGTGGGCTGCATGCCCAAAGCCCATCAGAGGCTGGTGTTTGAGGTGTCAGTGGGCTAAGCTCACTTATAGGATGCCAGAAGGAAAAAAAAAAGGGCCCAGTATGGGCTGGTCAGCGTGCGGGCCGAGGAGCAAAGGAAGGAGGCCCAAAGCCATTGGGTGTCCTGGTGCAGTGGATGGGCAAAGCCCAAGGACAAAGGCCCAGAGGTCTGGGTGGCCTGCTAGAACTCCAGCCCGAGTTGGGTGTGTTGGTTCGCCTGGAAAAGAGTAGTAGCACTGCTGCAGGCGGGATGTGGTTCCTGGAAGAGGCACGACAGTCGTGGTTCGTGGCGGCGAACTGAATTCCAGCAAAGAACTCGAAGTTCTCAACGTTAGGGTATGAAACTGAGGAGGAATCGACGATTCCAGTCGATATTCCATCGAGAATTTCCAAGGTCACGGTCGGGACGGCGGGGGATGATCAGTTCGAGATCAGCAATCTTCAGGTGAGGTTCTTTTTAGAGATCAGCTTGGTTCGAGCTGTGGCTCGGCTCTGCTGGAGCGGCAACTTGACTCTTCTGCAGCTGTGACTCGGCGTAGGGTTTTTTTTTTTTTTTTTCAAATACGAATATAAAAAAAAAGAAAAAAAAAACTCTAATTTTTCCTTCGTTCACACAATTATCAATTCACTTAATATATAGAAGATATGTTAAATTTAATGCGAACACAATATTTAGCAGAAGATTATAATTCTTTTAAAAGCATAAAAATTGGATTCATGCATCATGGTGAAGATTCATGCAATCAAGGCTGAAAAAATATCGACATTGAGACTGTGTTTTAGAAGTACTTAGATTGCTGATGATGATGGTGGAACAAATTGTAGTAGAAAACACCCTTCAGATTCCGTAGTGCAGCGTCAGAAGCGTGTTGATAACGTGTTGTGGCCTATTTTACTGAAGGGTTAAGAACGGAGAGATTGTAGGTTGGCGCACAGAGAAGAAATAGAGAGAAAAATGGTTGAGGAAAATTGTGGTGAATAATTTCTCTCATACTAGTGCCTTTATTTATAGTGAAATAAGTATAATCATAATAGAACAATAACTTTAGGATGATGAGAATATCTCAATCCGTATTTACCGAGGATTTACACAATCACATTTATTACATATCAATATTATTTACAACAAGTATTACGATATTAATTATTTAATAATAAATTAGAGTCGAATCTTTATTGTTAAAGCAGACCAATCTCCCTTCCCCCAGCACCACCACTTGCCACCCTCCATTCTCCCGACCGCTATCACTGACACACCCCGACCCAAATATCCAGGTGGACACCGGATATCGAGGCATGCTGACCGTCATCCTGGAGGAGTGACGAAGTCATGAAGAAATAATAGAGAAATTAAATTGAATTTTGAGATAATTTGAGTAAAACAGTGCGGAAGTGCGTAGTGTGGGATAAGACCCATTATTACACATAATATCAGAGCTAGGATGCAGTAAAATTAAAAGAATATTCTCATCCCGTAGGATGGATATGTAACACAACTGAAGGGAAATAAACATACTTCCACATAGGGGTAAATTGGTAATATCAGCAACAGCCACCGAAACTCGTCTGCCAACTAAATTCTAGGACTTGGAGGGGCAAAAAACAAAGGTGAGTGGGCCAAGTACTGTTTTGTAAAACCTTTTCAAAAGTTTGGGATGTAACCCCTCGCTGTAAAACCCGTAGTTTGCCAAAAGTATAAGTTACTAACAATAATACTCAAATCTCAACAATTGGGACTGCGCCCACAAGGATACGGATATAAAAGATATCAACAGCAGTATAAAACATCACATTACTTATCACATAATCAAAGCACACAAGTCATGCAGAAAGTAGCTACATGACAAGCTGGGTGTTTACAATTTACGCTCTAGCACTACATGCACGTGAAGCTGGCGCTAAGCGCATCACAACTAGTTCGAGTTGCCAAGGCAACCTAGAACAAGCTGGCACCTACGATGGATCCAAAGTGAGCGTGTCGGTGCGTGTGAACATACACGTGAAGCTGGTTTTGGCCCGAACAGTGCTAACACCGTGCAATATGCGTGATAAGTAATAAATCTCTAAAACGTATAGACATGCCAACATTTGTTCAAATAAGCCAAAAGGATGATTAACACATCATAATATGTCAAGTAAAACATTTACCAAATTTAATAAAACATGGCATGCTACACAAGTCATAAAAATCACATTTGAAACACATACTAAAATAATAATATTTTAATAAAGAAAGGGCCCACTCACTGGTATGTCGTCGGGTCGTAGCCGCCGTACCTAGCCTGAGCTCGTAACTCCTCAAGATAGGCCTCACCTATATGGGAAATCACTATACTAATCATTAAACAAGTCTATTCCAAATTCAATAAGGAAAAGACTCGAAATCTCCTTTGTTTGCTCGAATTGGAGGTCCAAAACACCTCGAAAATTACCATACCTACCACCCCTAGGTAGTACGCGTCGTCACAAGTCGCCTCGCGAAGACGGAATTGGAAAAAGATGCCTCACGCGCAGCTCAAACGCGGCTAAGCCGCAGCCCCACGCGCGGCTCATGAGCGCCGGTCAACGGTCAACGCTGACGTCAGCGCCGGTCTGAACTGGTTTGCTGACGTCATCGCTGACGTCAGCAAGGCCGGTCTGAACCGGTTTGCTAACGTCATCGCCGGTCATCCCTATCATTACTCCGGTCGCCGGCGCCGCCACCGGCCACCGCGCCGGTCGACGGAATCTGGAAAATTTGGCCGGAAAACTGGAATGTTTTCAAAACTTCAAAACTTCTTCATTTCTAGGCCAATTTCTACGATCTATATATCAAAATGAAGCTAGGAACGAGTAGAGTTCGAATTTGCTTACCAACACCTCAAAAGGTGTTCGGAAGTGGCCGGAAAATGGCTCGAAAGAACCGGCCAAAAGTCGACGTCGCCGTTCTCGATGTTTTCTTCCCTTGCAGGCCTTGGGTTGGGTTCCCAAGGTTCCCAGAAGACATTTGATGATGAATTTGGGTCGAAACGAGGCCCAAATTGGTGAGCTCTTCATCGGGAAAAATGTCGAAAGTCGACGGAAATTCTCCCAAGCTTCTGGGTTCGGTTGTGGTTGGTTTCTGGGCACCAAGGCCTGGATTTTGGTCATAAGAATGGAGGTGATGAGTTTGGGAGTGAGCTTGGTGGAAAGAAGGCCGAGAGAGAGAGAGTGAAAAGCAACGGGTGGCTTGAGTGAAATGAGTGTGTGTGTGTGTGATTTTCTGCAAAGACAAGATGCAGAAATCACGGCTTCAATTGGGGAAAAGCAGAGAGACAAAAAAATCAATGCAGATTTGAGTGATAGCTGGAGTGTGATGAAAAATCACACCGAAGTTGCTCAATTTAACATAGCAAAAATTCAAAAGATGAACATGCAGTCACGTAGTCAGAAGAATAGTAGAGGTGCAGAGCACCTTGGTTTGGGTGAAAACCACGGGCGTACAGCCCACAGAAAAGAAATGTCGCACAGGAAAATTTTGCCCAAAAATCGTAACTTGTCCGTTACAAGTCCGAAAATTATCCCATTCGCGCCTACGGGTTCGTGGTGAAGAGTACTACTCAAAAAGTACGATAAAAGTACGAGATTAAATCAATAGGAAATAATTATCTACGTAGGACATACGTGGCCACTTAGGGCATTTTCGTCAATTTACAAAGTCAGGAAATAAAATACAATATTTTTAGGGACAGGATGTAACAATCACCCCCTCCCGGCCACCAGCCACCACCCTCTCTTCTCATAGGTTCTAAAAGCACTTTGTGCTTTTCCATGAAGCATTTACCTAAAAAACTATAAAAGCTGATGAAATGGTTGAATTGTGTTATTTTCCTAAAAAGTCTTTGTTTCTTAATATTGGTGATGTTAGAGAGATCATCTATTTAAATTATTTAATTCATATTATTTCGTAGATCACATGATGTAGTGTTGATAGTTTGATTCCTTTTTAATTAATTTAAATAAAAAATAAAACTATCAACTATCACATTATGTGATCTACAATATATAATTCAAATAGATAATCTCTCTAACATTTTTTTAAAAATAGATTTCACTTTCTCTCTGTCCACAACAATGGTTGAACATATAAATTGGTTAGGGAAACTTTTAGAGGTCTCTCTACTAATCATTGAAGCTTCTCTGAATTCATAGACTCTCAAATCATTATATTTTGTTCATGATAAATGACAGAGCAACCAATTTATACTTTAGTTACTAACCGGCATTTATTTTTATTGAGGTTTTGATAACCATATCTTTTTCTTCCTTTTCAAAATTTGCTATTGCGGTTGCTGTTGGGAGAAAGTAATTTGTTGAACAAAAATAGTATATTAAAAGAACGTTCTTTGTCGGTAGTGCAGGGAGAAAGTAATTTGTTGAACAAAAAAAGCGTATTAAAGAACGTTCTTTGTCGGTAGTGCACATATATAATCATAAGGTGGAACGCATTCAGGTTTAGGTTTTGAGAAATAAGGTGATGTAATTAATTAAATAATGATTCTGCGCGTCTTTCAATTTTGATTACTTGGTTAGACTAATTAATTGAACAACATGATCGACTTATTCACCATCTTGTTAATTTTTAGCGTGGAACGGTTTGAAGCATGTTTTACCTTATCTAAACAGCAATAGTTATTGATTGTCGGTGATAGAAGGACAGTGTCCTTGTGATTTGATTAGTGGTTGGATGAACTTATTATTAATCCTTCTTATCTCCGGTTATTTCTTCGACGACTGTTCCTTAGATTTTAAATGTTATTCACTCTCGGACCTGTTCTTTAATCGATTAATTTGTGAATTTATTTCCGTCAGTAGTATGACAAGATGATATGGGAGCCATCTTCTACCGATCAAGTTTCATTTTTTTCTAGTTTTGATATTCTTTAAAGTAAACATACCGATTATACTTTGGCTAAGGCTTTATGACAACATTTCATCCCCACCCGCCACTCCCCGCCCAACTTTCTATTTCGATTTGGCGGCATTAAAAAACTTCTCACTTAAGCTGCACATCAGCAGCGGGGTATTTGTTATTTATTGTTTACGTTATGATTCTGAAGAAAATATTTGATTCTTGCGGGCTTTTTTATTGTTGCTACTATTTGGAAAGCACGCAATAAGTTTATTTTTGATACGACGATATATTTACACTAAGAGATAGAGAAAAGCATTGGTTTCGAACTCGTCATTTTAAAAATTCGAACCTAAAAACTTTTACTTACAACTGAAGAGAAATTCCATAAAATCATAGTAATAAGTCTAAGTGACAACTTACTCGTTTGTTTAGTATTACAAAATCATGCAAGTGTATAGATCAAAATAACCCAGTATCTATATACATGACCCATAAAAACTCGAGCTCAGTGAAGCTTGCGAGTTCCAAATTGTTACCTACAATTTCACGATTCCCTTGTTTTAATGCGCCGCTTCAAAGGCTCAAAATAAACATTAACAGTCTTGTGCAGAAATGTTGGCGTGAGTCAACATGCAAGTCCAAATAGGATTGTGATATATTCTTCTTAGAAGATTTCCTATCGTGCATCGATTAGCAGTTATTCTCAATTGTAAATAGATTAGGATTTTATTTTTTTTACTTTAAGCGTTGTATCTATTTGGGGACAAACTCCTAATATTCTTGAGAGGCAAAAAACCAACCAAACCAAACTGTTTAGGCTAGTTTGGCTAGGTCATTTTTTGGCTTGCAGGTCCAATTTTTACAAACCCTCCGATTAACTGAATCAAACTGCATATAATAAAATATATATAATATTATATAGTTTACTTTTATTACTTGTGTTACCCTGCACCTTATACCTTACCGAATTTTTGTTGTTGCTGTTTTGATGGTACTTTATATTTGTTGAAACTTTTAATGATATTTTAGAATTTTTAAGTTATGAGATTGAAAATTTGTGACTTTGAGTTATGAAATTAAGTATTATGTTTGGAGATTACAAATTGGGTCATGAAATTGACTATTTGATGATAAATGTTTTATGAAACGATATGTTAGTACTTCTTTTGACATAGTTATCAAAATTTAATTTTATCCTAAGTGCATGCATGTTAAACTGCAACCGAACCAACCAAACCGCAATAATTGGTGAACCGATCTAATCAGTTCTAATCCATTGTCTTTTGGTTGTGATTTGGATTATTGTCAAACCAAAATGTGCGGTTTGGTGCGATTTGGGTTCAAAACCAAACCAACCAAAATAAGTCAAATCATGGCCAACCCTAGTTTTTGTTGTGGTGAAAATGATTTGGAAATTCTTCTAGAATTCTAGAACATCCATAGGCATAAGCTTAAAAAAAAAATGTATTCTCAATAATAGTAAATAGGAACCTCCAATTCTAATTGTTGGAACTAAATCTTGATGGATCAGTTAAAGCTGCTATATGCTTTATTATTTGTGACTCTAATGGTAATGCTAAAATTGTTGGTTCCAACTTATTGTTTTGTCTCAGTACTCTGAGGGTGAACCAGCTAGACTTAATTAGTTGAGTAATGCTAAGTAGACTAATTTTTTAGATCACATTTGCAAATCATGTGATGTGTTATAAATAGAAAATAAACACGTTAATCAACATTTAAGTAATAATCCAATAATTAATAACCATATCATATGCTTTACAGAATATGATTTAAATAGATAGTCTTCCTATCATTATCTAAAAAATAAATACTATGTTAAGATGCTCGAATTTAAAACTTCTAATAGTGAAAGGGAAAATAATGAGAAATGCTAGTTATCTTTTCCTCTTACCTTTCTCTTTGTACCTTTCCCGCTCATTGTTGCCACGTGGACTTTGTCTTCACTTAAAATTGAGTATTAAATGTGTTTAAAATTTCACAATTTTCTTTCCACTTGTACCCCTAATAAATCAAATCTAACCTATTTACTCTTTCTCATTTATTGTTATTATTTCCTTTGATTTGAAAAATTAAAACAAAATTGTTGGTAATTGAAAAAAAAATTGCTGAACCGTTCATCTTCCTTTTATCTTCCAGAGTGAACTGTTCATCTTCCACTCTTTCTATGTTGAGATTCAACCTCGAACACCATCGTCGTGTCTCCATCCATACGCTCCGATAACCACCTTTACTCGAGGAGAAGCCATATCCCCATTAATCCCAACCGTTATCTCAATCGTCATGTTATCCCAGCCGTCACAAACACAATCGCCCTTCGTCAATGATGCATATGCGTTTGTCTGATTTCAACATAGAATTACCAGGTTGGGGTAGCCATGGCAGAGAGGTATTGGTCTGGATGAGGGAGATGTGGAAGAAGAAGTCTGCCATAATTTATTCCTTGTTCAGTTCCAAGAATTTTCTCTTAGGCTTTGAAATAAAATAATAATAGTAATAATAATATTAATAATAAATGAAAAAGAGTAATAAACGGGTTGGATTTTATATATAAGGATACAAGTGGAAAGACAGTTTTCAGTCTTTAAACACATTTAATACTCAGTTTTAAATGAAAACAAAGTCCACGTTGCATTCATCTGAAATAATTCCACCAAAAGCTATATCATCCCACTTCTTACTTGGCATCTTGCACTTTGAATGAGTATTTCATGAATTTTGGTGTTATAATTAAGGAGAAACTTATATTATTGGGTAGTTTTGAATTCTAGCGACAGGTCAAACTCTGCATGACGATGTACGTAAGACTTCCTCTTCGTGCTGCTGGTATCTAATCTAATCTTCTGTGACTCAATGTTGACATTTCAACTCATCTAAAGACCAAGCCAACAATATGCACGGCCACCTACGTTTGCTTCTCTAGCAAACTTACGGGATAATTTTTTTAATTTTGATCTAATTTGTAGATGATGTCATATATGTATGTATCTTGGAAATAGAAAAAGAGCACATGACTTAAGGTCAAATTGGAGTTGCTGTGCTTTTAAAAAAAATGTTTATAAAAACAGTTTTTAAAAACAGCATCTATATTGCTTTTAAAAATTGGTGTTTTAATGCCGTAATTTTTAAAATAAGCAGTATATTTCATTTTTACCAAACACTTTTTATATGATTAACTTTAAAGTGAAGCATTTTTTAGTAAAAAAAAATCAATACCAAACGGGGCCTTAATCACTTATAATCATAATGTTTTTTAATAAAATATTTTATTTCAGCAATTAGAGGTCACAAGAATGAAATAATATTATAAAATTAATTACCATCAAGATCTTTTTTTTGAACATTGATGTGGGTTTTTAGATAGCAAACTAATATTCTTCTCTTTTTTTTTTCTTTAAACAAAATTAGAGAGTTATAACGAGGATCCCGGCCCCTTGAATCCCTAGGTGCCTCATCAATCTTACAAGCCACAACAGAAAATTGAGAAACCAAATAGAAGCCTTAGGCTTCATGTGACCCACGAGTAGCTAATTCATCACTATACTGGCTTTACAAAAGTCATGATTGACCCCAGCAGATTAATGGCAAGAGGTTGAATATCTTAAATCAACGATGACAAACGCCAAGGAGGACTTGTATGATCCTTGAGAAGACGCATCAAAACTTGAGAGCCCCATTCAACATAAAACTACTTTGCCTAATCTTTGTGTTCATACTAAACCAAACTAATTAGGGTAATGTTAGGAAGACCAAATTTTTTAAACTAAATTTGTAAACCAAATGATATGGCAATAAAGTAAGACTTCATGATTTAATGACTTTAAAAAAGAAGACCAACTGTCAACTGCCACATCATTTGGTTTACAAATTTGGTTTAAAAATTTTGGTCTCTCTAGCATTACCCATATTTTTTATACAATGATATTTAGGGTGGGGTTTGGGCTAAGCCATATAATGAGTCATTAATAATTTGGTATTAAAATCCTTATTTATGTGACACACCCTAACCCGAATATCCAAACGGACATCGAAATCGAGGCATGCTGGCCGACACCCGAAAGAGTGACGAAAGCCATAACATGCAAGTGATGTGTAAAAAGTGCGAAAAAAAAATTAAAATTGAAGTCTAGAGCTAAACTAAACTAAGAGTAAGAGCGCATAGAAGTGTGGGAAGAACCTTTATTACAAATGCATGCAGTGCTAGAACATAGTTAAAAGTGCAGTAAAAATAAGAATATTCTCATCCTCTATAGGATGCAGTAAAAGTAAGAATATTTCCATCCTAGGTAGGATGAATACTACACGAACTAACAAGAAATAAATTTCCTACATTAGCTGAAGTGGATGTCAGAACCACTAGTGATCCCTCGCTCGCCACTAATTCCAGCTACTAGGTTCTAGAGGGGCGCAAACTTAAAGTGTGAGTGGAAAAAAATAAGAATTTCTAAACCCTTTTCTTTTCATAAAATAATAACCCTTCGATGTTAAACCCGTATAGTTTCCAAAGTCATACTACGTATAGTATGAAATCAACAATAACAGTATAAAGGCAGTTATGCCAAGGATACAGATAAATTACAAGTATCTTAATAGCTATAATACAATATGCTTATCAAAATATGTAGACACACAAGTCCATGCAGAAAGTGGCTACATAGAATAGGCTGGGTTTAATAAATCTACGCTCGAGTACCACAATCACATGAAGTTGGCACTAAGTGTGTCACACACAAGTCCTAGATTTCTAATGCAAACTAGTACAGGCTGACACCTATAATAAATCCAAGGTGAGCATAACGAAGCAGTGTGAACATACACGTGAAGTTGGTCCTAGCCTGGAACAAATACTAGACACAGGGTGTAAGCATGTATGACGAGCAAATAAAATAAGTATTGATCCTACCATCATAATTTCATAAATCTCAACAACAAATAATACTTATACTTATACTCATAGTAAGAGCATGTCATGATGTAAAAACACTTCATCGAAGCAGTTATGGAAACTATATAAATATAGTATAGGTTGAAAACAAAGCTTCTTTGCCTATCCTGGCCTCTGTACTCCTCAGGATAAGTCTCTCTTATATGTGAACCCACTATACTAATTATTACACTACTCAAAGCTCGTAAATACTAAGAAAAAGACTCAAAATATCCTTTGTTTGCTCAAAACGAGGTTTGAAAATATTTAAAAACGGACTCATGCACCGCCATACACTGCCACGTGCCGTCAAAGTTAACTGAAGTTAAAGGAATATACCTCAATTTTAACATAATATGCTGACGCCGTTAGGGACTATTCGTCACTGTTACAAAATATTTCTTGTTTATTCTGTCAATGTTACGAAATATTCCTTGTCTTCTTCCTCTCGCCAGTCCACCGTCGACTGTCGTACGCCGGCTGGAGTTTCGCCGAAATCTGGGTTTTTCACTGAAATATTGATAGAGACGGATCAAGCTCAAATCTCAACCAATTTTCATGTATTTTATGTCAAAATGAATCTAAAGAGATGAGGAACCCGAATTTACCTAATCGGAGTTCAAAAGACGGTTAGAAATGGCCTAAAATCGGTCGAGAAGTCTCTGTTCAAAAACTCAAGTTTTGGATTCCTTCGAACCATGTAGATTCAAGCATGTATGGTTCAAATACGAGTTTGGAAATGATGATGGATCGATTGTTGATGATGATCTTTTCCAACTCGAAGAGATTGAGTAAAAAAAAGCTCGCCGGAGTTCTCTGCAAAAGCGTTGAAACTACAGGCTAAGAAACTCTTCGATTTGCAACAAATCTTTAACAATCAACACAAACAACTCACGAATCTTACACTAGACTTCACAAGGAACCTTTCCAAGGTGTTTACGCGGCTTACCTTCGCCGGAGACGTCAAGAATCTCGCCGTAAAAGTCAACCCGCGTAGAAGCTCTGCAAAATCCGCAGTTTTGCTTTGTTATTGAGAAAACTAAGGTTTGATTGAAATCGTGATGACGCGATGATGGTGATGGTGGTCTTGGTTCGACGAAAAATGGTGGGTTTGCCACAGTTGTTCTCTGTGTTTTAGTTAAGAGGGAGTGAGTCGGGGAAAGAGAGTGAAAGAGTGAGCTGAGTGAGAGAGAGAGAAGGAGTGTTGGTGGAGGAGAGAAAAGAGAGAGGGTTTCTAAAAATAGAAAGGGACGGGTCCTAGTGGCACGCAAACCAACAAAAGAGAACAATAAAACAATTGCTCCCGTGTAGTCGGGATGGTTCCAAAAATATCCATAGGTGCAAAATTACCATTTTGCCATCGGCTTTAAACACCCTTAACTTTTTCGTTACAAGTCCGATTTATGTTCCGTTTGCGCCCACGTGTTCGTAGTGAGAAGAAAGGAGACAAAATTCCAAATGAGCTCAAATGTCTACAAAAGATTTCTACTTAGCCTTTCAAGGGCATTTTGGTCAATTTACAACTTCGTAAAAAAAGTACAATAAAATTAGGGACGGGTCATCACATTATGAGCGTCGAACCTAATAATTAAGATATCACACTTATAAGTGTAGAGGAATATCACGTAGTGATATAATATTTATGAGTTATGTGGCTTTATTTTTTGAGACAAGTAGGGTGCAGCCATCCCACCTTACATTTTTTTTTTTAAAATACAACAATATTGAAGAATGGAGGGTTTGAGCTAAGCCACACACTGGAGCAGCCATAATTAGGTATCGAATTCTCCATTTATAAGAGTCGAACCCAAGACCTTCAATTTTCAAGTTGATAAGAATATCACCATATCGCAGTGTTCGGGGCTCGAACTGAAATCCCAATCCCTAATCCCGATCCCGAAATGCTAGGCCCATTATAATAAATTTTGATCCCGAACCAAAATTTTCGGGATCCCGAAATTCGAGTATACCTAAATGGGTTTCGGTTTTGGATCAGGTCGGGAATACAATTTTATTTTTTGGTCGAATTTTTGGGCCAATTTTGAAGGCCCAAATTTGGATTTAGGGTTTAGGAAGCTATTTTTGTACCCAGATTTGAACCAAAATTTATATTTTGGTCAATTTGAAGTGAATGAAGCATATTTCAAAGAAAATCAAGCCTATTTTAAATTCAAAGCATTAGTGTTACTTCAAAAACTTCAATCCAAAACAAACCAACTTAATAGGTTTACATCCCACAACCTAAGGAAACAAATTTAAATTAATACGAATTAGTTTCATATATTTTTCGTCTCCCACTCAAGTCTCAAATTGTTGTTGTTGAAGAAGGAAGAGATGCAGTCTTTCGGTCCCTTTGACCCCTTTCCCTTGTGGATGCTTGACCCCTTGGAGAACGTCCTCCTCTACCCGTTGTAGTACTTCTTCCACTTGAAGATGAATGTGGTGGAGGTGGAGGAGGAGGTGGAGATGGACAATCTTCACTCGACGAACGAGGTGGTGGAGAAGGTGGCATTTCACCTTGAGTTGAACTTCCACCAAATATATGGTAATACCATCCCAATCCCGTACCGAAATTTCGGTATTTTTTCGGTATCCGTTACTAAACCGTTCAGGGGTTTTTTTATTTTGGAGATTTCAATATTCGGTTTGGTTTCGGTATTTTGGTACAAAAATTCCAGCTCGGATCATGTTCAATCCAAATTCTAGGGTTTTTTCCTCTCTCATAAATTTCAATCATCTTCAATCCGTTCTTTTTTTGTTTTTGCTATCTTATGAAATGATGGTGCTTCGGAGCAGTCGAGGTTGGATATTAGGATTTGGGGGTGTGACTTCTGGTGAGGTTTCTGGCGGTGAGGTTTTTGGTGCGGATGGGTGACCCCTCTCTCTCTAGAGATGATGGATGATATTACCGTTTTACCCTTATTCGTGGAGCATGTGTTTGGCACGTGATAAATTCTAACTGAAAATTGGAGGAAAATTGGAAAATAGAATGGCAGGGTGGTAATCGGATATTAATAAAAGTTTAGGGGGTAATTGGCCAAATTAAAAGTCCAAGGGATAAATTGGCAACAAGCTACAAGTATTAAATGTGGCACAATATAATTGCTAATGAACATAACTAACTCGGAAAATGTATGTTAGGGAGAACATATTTTGTAAATTACCTGATATAGCGGTTAATAGTTGGATTCTTTTTTTAATAGTTTAAGGAGACTCATGATTTAAAGAAGGAATCCAGCATCAACCGCCACATCATGTGGTCTACAAAATATATGTGATTTAAATAGATGATCTCTCTAGCATCACCCTAATTGACTCAACTCCTTCATTGAATTCAAGAACAGTGATAAGTTGTAATAAAAACAATAGAAAACTTAGATCTAATCCTTAAATAATTTTAACTTTAGATAAATGTCTGGTGTGAGAATAAATATTGATTTTAGTCCTTTGACCCTATATTTATGGTTGCATTCATATTATACATCAAGCTTATTATTATTATCTTTTTCCTATAATGCCTTTGTGTTAGACGAAATGTTTCTTACTGTCACATCCCAGACCGGCTCTACCGTAGCACGATATTGTCCGTTTTGGGCCATGCCCTCACGGTTTTGCTTCTGGGAACTCACGAGCAACTTCCCAGTGGGTCACCCATCCTGGAATTGCTCTAGCCCAAACTCGCTTAACTTCGAAGTTCCGATGGAATCCGAAGCCAGTGAGCTCCCAAAAGGCCTCGTGCTAAATGAGGTGGTTATGTACATATAAGGCACATCACCCCCTCTTCGTTGATCGATGTGGGATGTCAGACTTACTGTTTTAATTGGTTTGTTACCGTTTTTCTTAATTAGTTTGTTGCTAATTACTTTTCATTCTCATTTGAAATTGAACTAACATATTTGAGCATCAATTGTACGTGTCTTCCATAAATTGAACTAACCTTAATATACTTAGATTAAGGGAATGTACCTAAACTAATGTACCTAAAGCACTAATATACTTAGATTAAGGGACCTAAACTAATGTACCTAAGCAAAATATTTGCACCTAAATTAACGGACTTAAGCAAAAGTTGTGCAATATTAAACTTTGCCACACTCACAATCACTTTAAACAAAAATGGTATTATTGTCATAAATATACATTAACATACTTTAGCAATTATTTTTTTAATGAGAATTGTTATTGGCACTTCAAAAATTTATTTTGTATTTTTCACAAGTGCATTTTTTTTTTAAATATAGAAAGTTTAGAGTGCAAAATGAAAATTTGGAGTGCTAACAACAATTCTCTTTTTAATTTAGAAATTAACTATAGCATTGACGTGATAAATTATATTTTCTATGTTTGGGATATAATTGCATTCCTCTATAAATTTAGCATTAATGACACTAGGGCCTCGTTTGGCAGCTCGGACTGGACTGACTATTTCAGTCTGATAGGATAATCTGTCATCGGACAGTACTGACTAAATTAGTCGGGCGTTTGGTGTAGTATCGGACTAATATCGATTATTTATACTGGTTGGCCGACCCTAGGTGCTCATGCAAAAAAGATTCTACAAAGGTATAGGATGCTACAACTTACTAATGTGATTTTGAGTTGTGTCTTGGTTCACAACATTTAGGCTTCAAAAGTCATGAGCAAGGCTTTGTTTTTAGTAACAATATGCTAACTAAGAGCCTTTAATTTGTTAATAATATGTTTAAGTGTTGCTCAAATGAACTTAAATTCAAATATTTTCCTTCAAACCCCAGACCAAGAGAGCAGGTGACTAACCCTAATTAATTATACAGAGGTTTTTAAGCGATAATTAGTCGGGTATGAGGGGTACCAAATGGTGGGGCTCGCTTAAATAGTCGCTTGACTATTTTAGTACGAAGCACACCAAACAATCTTGAGAATGATTATTAGTACTATCCGGTGCGCTATAATGGCACACCAAACGGCAGGCTCAGATTGCATGCTTGTAAATAATATAAAATTTTTATGGGTATTATTGTAGATGATAAAAAAGTTCACTCGATTTTAAAAGAATGATCAAATTTAAAAAATTATAAAACGTGCAGGTTATATTCAAATAGTCATCTTATTTAAGCCCTAATATTCAAAAAACTTCTAAAATAAAAAACACAGTGATAAGTTATATGAAATAGCTGCTAAGTCATTCCCAATTAACACAATATCATCGTCATAGAGTAAAAGTATGAGAAGTTTAGAACTTGAATGCTTGTGAACAAATAGAGAAGCATCTAAACTTTGATTGCTTAAAACCCAAAACACAGTGATAAGTTATATGAAATAGTTGCTAAGTCATTCCCCCAATTAACACAATATCAATGTCATAGAGTAAAAGTATGAGAAGTTTAGAACTTGAATGCTGAACAAATAGAGAAGCATCTAAACTTTGATTGCTTAAACCCAATGTTTAGTGAATATTGTGGGAGTAGGCTACGGTGCTCGCAAGCATTGGATGCTCACACCGATCTCACAGTTAAAAGGAGGGAGGAGGGAGGAGAGATGGGAGGAATGATGGTGAGATCGGTGTAAGCATCCAATGCTTGTGAGCACTGTAGCCAGTCCCAATATTGTGATGTAAACTTTGAATGCTTGCTAGCATCAAATACTTGAATCTATAAAAAAAACAATATTTTAGCAAATTAAGGAGGGCGTATTGTATTAACATTTATATGGACTTTGTTGAGTTTTTAAGGGGGTGTATTTGGTGGCAGGCGATAATAGTAGAGGTGGTGATTATGGTGGCGAGGTGGTGGAGTAGGGATAGGGACGGTGGTAGAGCTGGCGGCCATGGTTGTGGTGGCATCGATGGTAGTTGTAGTAGGGGTGGCAATAATCCTCATGGTAGTGACGGTGGCGGCGGTGAGGGTAACAGTGGTGGCGGTGGGGGTGGAGGAGATGGTTATGGTAAGGTGGTGATGGTGGCGACATGGTGGTGCAAGTGGTGGTAATGATACGCATTGCATTATGGTGGATGGTGGAGTTATCATAAAAGAATTGAGAAAAATAAAATCCATCAAAATCTTCGAATGAGAGGTTGGATTTGCAATGACAAAAAACTTACAATAAAAGTAGGGTTGTCTTCGATTCGGTAATCGAATCGAAACCTCGTTACCGAATCCCGAACTGAAATTATTGGAAAAAAGAAAAAAAAAAAGAATTTTTCCAAGTACGGGAAACCGAAATCCCTTGATCATCAAATTGCTTGAAATTGCAGGAGGATTCAACCATCATCAAACAGTAGCAAGCAGCACCAGCAGTTCAATAGCTTAGTTATGCAATTATGAAAAACCCCATTATTATAATTAAATAATCGACTTATAAATTTGATGAATTGATTAATTTAATAACAGATGGAGGGATTTATCCCCTCAATCAGATTCAAAACCCAGATAGAAAACTCAAAGAATTTCAAAACCCTAATTTCAAAAACCAAAAATCAAATGAAATTATAGACGAATTACATGAATCTTGGTATCTTACCTTGTAGTAGGGCTGGGGTGGCATCAATGGACTCAATTTCCACTTCAGATCAAAGAAGCTTCGAACTTGGTTTTTGAATTTGAAAGTGGTGGTGGGAGATGGAGGTGGAAATCTAGAAGATGAACGAGATAGAGGTGTGGTGGTGGTCGACGTTGAGATGAATTGATGGTGGTCGACGTGTTGACAGAAGGCGAGGAGGACGAGAGGAGAGAGTGCAGAGACTCGAGAAAGACTGAGATGTGTGTGTGTGAGTCAGGTCGTGAGAGAGAGAGAGAGAATTTTGAGTTTAAGAACGTTTGAGATCAAATCTCAACCAAATCCAACGGCTAAGATTATTAGAATTATATATATTATCTAATAAAAATTAAATATATATATATTTATTTATTTATTTATTTTCTGTTCGGTTCAGTATTACCGAATATATGGTAATACCTTCTCAAACCCTATACCGAAATTTCGGTATTTTTTCGGTATCGGTTACCGAATTGTTCGAATCGGGTTTTTTTCGATGTGGTTTCAATATTTTGGTACAAAAATTCCAGCCTTATATAAAAGCAATCAAAGTCCATCAAAATCCATGACTTTTTAAAATCCTTTAAAATAAATGAAATTTTGAATACACATGAATTTTTATAGACTCACGAAAAATCATAATTGAATACCACAAAATTTTCGTAACTTTTTTGAAATCATAAAAAGTATTTATTCAATACAGGGTGACTTTTGTTGACTCCTTAAAGTCTATATTGAATACACTTGAAATTGAGGGTCAAGCAAAGTTCATCAGACTCTATATACAATACACCCCCTAAATCTACTGTTTAGGTAGAATAAAATATTTCTTATACAAACAAAATCAAACACAATGAACACATAAAATCTTAGTACGGATATTCAATTGATATCTAAACACATCTATATGATATCATAAAACTCGGAACTAGAATATCTTGCTAGTAGATAAAACATGTATATCCATGAGCAGGACCAATAGAAAAAAAATGGAGATCTGGCAAGGAGTATACAAATTAAGACTAACAAATTTGTTTAAAAAAGAAAAAGACTAACAATAGTAATAATCATAATTATAATCAGCCCCTTTTTTATTACCTATTTAAAAGGTAAACTTGAAGAACATATGAAATCAATACCCAAAGCAAAAGGATGGTGCAGAGATGGGATACATACCTATTGTGTAGGTTGGTAGAGAACATTGGCTACCCCATGACTTATCTCTGCTGCTAAGGGCAGCGGAGCTTAGAGAAATCATAGCGAGCAGTTCAGGGCATCTTAAAGGTTGAGCAACGCGTGGAGAGAAGTGTGGACTTCGCCATTTAATGAGGGTATCTTCATCAATCTTGAGTAATTGTCCACGTGTCAGCTCCACAAATTTCTGTATTATTTTTGGCTCCACACACATAAAAGTTAAATTGAGATGGCGAAGTAGCGGTATGATTTGAACTTGCAATCTCATGTGACTTAACCGAACATATTCAGAAAATGACAACTAATAACGATAATTTACAGTAATAAATACATATATTTAATCCCTTTTTTTCTTTCTCGTTGATGTATTTTTTTTTTACGGGTTTTGGCTTCATCTCCCGGTATGTATTTATTTTTTATTTAAAAAATTTACTGAGATAGGGGACAAAAAATAAATAAATAAAATACAGATATTTTAAAAATATTTTGCGTGCAAATGTTATGTGTGCGTTAAAAATTTAGAACATTATTTTAAACGAATTTTCAAAATAGAAAATGGATTATGCAAGTGTGTGACTTGAACTATTGATTGGACCTTGCATATATATGACACATCCCGACCCGGATGTACACGTGGACACCCAAAAGTCGAGTGTGCTGGCCGACACCACGTAGGGTGACGAAAGCCAAATTGAAAGAAATAAGAATGTATGAACAAATTGAGATCAATGTGTACACAAATGTACGGGCGGAAGAATTAATACAACAGTTATCGTACAAGGTACGGAATACAGAGTATAAACAATACCAAGGAATTTGAACCTTCGTCATACCACCGCCTCGAACGCCGACCGCTTCAGCCACTAAACCTGGAGGGGCGCAAAACAAAAGGGTGAGTGGGCCAATAGTAGTCATTTTTGTTAAAACCTTTGTTTTCTGAAAAATAGTAACCCCTCGCCGTCAAAATCAAGTAATTGGTTGGAAAACCGTTTCAGAAAACGTACTATAATAGTAGGTAGAAAACGAGGTAAGTACGGAAATATACTTACCGTCCGAAACGGGCAGAAAGCTACCGTTCGGCACACAGTACTTTATTAAAAGGTTCATAAAATAAGGATCTACGGAAAACCCGTAAACCAAGTGAATACCCCCGTGGCATCAGTGAAAATCGGTGAAAACACCACAACATAAAACTATAAAATAAACGCTCATATACACAATCACGTGAAGCTGGCGCATTTGCGCATCACAACAAGTTCGAGTCGTCCATACGACCTAGAACAGGCTGGCACCTACTATGGATTCATAGTGAGCGTTGGTGCGTGTGAACAATCACGTGAAAGTGGTCCTGGCCCCACAATCCAAGACTACAAGATAGATGCTCGTTTAGGTATTGCAAACACACAAGTTCATACAGATATATTCTGTCATGAACAGGCTGGGTGTATAAGTAACAGTACGCTCGTGTACACAATCACGTGAAGCTGGCGCGTAAGCGCATCACAACGAGTTCGAGTCGCCCAGGCGACCTAGAACAGGCTGGCACCTGCTATGGGTCCATAGCGAGCGTATAGGTGCGTGTGAACAATCACGTGAAGCTGGTCCTGGCCCCGGACGGTACACTAAACACCGTGTAAGCAACCTAGTTGAGCGTATGAAAACATACTACTGAATACTCTACATAAAACCAGGTGGGGTAATTTCCCTATAAGGGATGCCCTCAAACTAATCAATATATATTTGGTATTCTCGGGGCCGTACCCGAAATACCAGCATATAGCTACAATACGTGAAATACCAAGCGTACGCCACATGGGTACCAAGGTATAGAAATACCAACTTAATGGCAAGCTAGGTGAACCCAAAATACGATAGAACTTTACCGTATCCAAGGTTCACCCAAATACGGCTCAAGGCCGTCAGATAGGTATAAAACCCATAATCGCAAATAGGTACAAGTAGGGAATTAAAATACTTAATTCCCTAAATTCCCTAAAATATGGCCGAATCGATACTAACAATACGCGTACAAATAATACGGAAATCACCAATTTAATGGTATAATTCCCAAATGGAAATGTAGGCCCAAAGCCCACTAATTTCCATGGCCTACCGAAATATCGAGCAGAAACTAGTAGACCGAGTAATAACCTAATATACCAGGTCTACCAAGCATTCAGATATAAATATCCATTTAAAACCACAATTTAATGTAGGCATAAACCAAATATATTTTCCCAAACATAAAACACTTTTAAATAATATAGGGAAAGGGCCCACTCACAAATACCGAAGTCGGGAAATCCAAACGTACGTCCTCCGAGCGCCAAGGGTCGCCAAACCTAATTTGGAGCACCCAAGATTAATAATGTAATTGAAAATACAAAGAAAACGGCGTTCGGAAACCCGAAAACGGAGTTTCGGGGTCGGAAACCCCAAAACCGCCGCCGTGGGCCGCCGTGTGCCGTAGCACACGCCGCCACACGCTGCCATTAGGCCTAACCTATATGAGATATCACCGGTACAGTGATTAAACTCATAAAGGTAACGAATTAACTAATTAAATAACCCTATCCCTTGCTTTCTCAATTTGGAGGTCCAAAACACCTAGAAAATTAACATGCATACTACCCCGAGGTAGTACACGTCGTCACGAGTCGCCCCGTGAAAACAGAATTGAAATTGGACCTCCCACGCGCCCTCACGCGCGGCTCAAACGCGCCAAGCCGCGGCTCCACGCGCGGCTCACGCGCGGCTCCAGCGGCTGTCTCACGCGCGCTCACGCGCGGCTCACGCGCGGCTCCACTCGCGGCTCAGCCGAGCCGGTCAGCGCCGGTCTGAGCCGGTTCGCTGACGTCAGCAAGGCCGGTTCGACCCGGTTTGCTGACGTCATCGCTGACGTCAGCGCCGGTCCTCTGGTCTTTTTCCGGTCGCCGGCGCCGCCGCCGGCCGCCGTGCCGGCCGCCGGAAACTGGAAAAATGGCCGGGAAGCTTCTAAAGCTTGTAACTCACTCATTTCTCAACCAAATTCAATGATTCAAAAGCCAAAATAAAGCTGGAGTCAAGGGGATTCGAGTTTTACCAGTTTGGGGTCCAAACTCGGTCGGAGTTGGCCGGAAATGGGCTCCAAAGTTCTCGGCCAAACCGAATGTCGATGAACTCGACGTTCTAGTCACAAGCAGGGCCTGGGTTCGATTCCCAGGGCTCCAAGGAGTTCCAATCAGTCATCCTCGAGTCGAATCGAGGTCGGGACGATCGAGTTTGGCCGAGGAAAGCCTCGTCGGAAAACTTGGGTGCCTTGATCAAATTCCCAGAAATTTCTGGGTTGGGTTTTGTCTGTGGTTGCTGGGTTTGGAAGCAACGAAGATGATGGTGATGATGGCTGGTGAGGCAAGGGTGGCTAAGCCACCATGGCAGCTCGGGGGAGCTCAGGTGTCCAAAGAGAAATTGGGAGCTTTTGCTCCTTGATGCAGAGAAGGGAGGAGAAGAAGAGGGAAGGGACACGGGTCCAATCCCAGACCAAATCCCCCAATTTCAGGGATAGGCCACATGGCCTGCTGCCAAATGGGCCCCAGCCCAAATAATTCCAAACTTGCCCAAACTGAAATACGGGAATCGTCGGAAACCAACGCCCGTAAAATATTCGTTCGGAGTCCGAACGACGTACGGCTCGCGTCTACGCATTCGTATCGACGAGCATGTCAAGAAAATACAAGTGAATGCGTCGTACGAGTTACGATGCAAAAAGTCAACCGTAAGGTCAACCAAGGGCAAAATCGTCATTTCGCACCTTCGGGAATAAAATAATATTATTCCCAGGACGGGATGTAACAATATACCCTTATATGTCTGTCACATTTGAATTCACAACAAAAAAATGTGACTTGGTTCCAACCACCACTTAAGCTCCAGGCCGGATCATTTGAAAAGAATCTTTTTTAGAGTTTTAATATAAATTATTATTTTGAAGTGATATGAAATATATTATAAAGATTATATAATATTTAAAATTATAGAGATTTATGTTGGAAGAGAGCCAAAACCCCTAGCAACAGAGAGTCTTTCTTGCATATCCCGGGGTACGGGGTACTTCGGATTTTTTAATCGTTAGATTTTTATTTAAAAATATAAAAATTAAGATCCAACAGTTAAAAAATCCGGAGTACCCCGTACTCCGGAGCACTCAAAAATTTTTGAGCAAGAGAAAAAAGAAAACCTAACCGCATTTATGGCGGGGACCGAGCTGGATCTCCTCCATCCAGTGGCCTTTCACGGTCAATGCTCCACCATCTCTTTCGTCCCAGTGAGATCTTTATCCTCTTGATGTTGGTTTGTTTTGATTTCTTGCCTTCCAAAAAGATCGACGACTTCTCTACTTCGGATTATACAAGCGTTTGAGGGTCTCGAGTCATTAGTAGTTTGCACTTAATATAATGTGCTAGTCCTCACCTCGACCCGTGCATTATCAAATCAAATTTGGATCTAATCAATGCGAGGAAGATGATTTGGCCCCACTTTGATTGGAGTTGACACGCCAGTCATCATGAGAGGATCTTGTTGATCTAGAAACTTAGTGTGGGTTGTCTGGTCTTGCCATGAGAAAATTTGGCAACGCTTTAGGCTAGTTTGTTAGTCTCGCTATAAGTGAGTTTGTTAGTCTCGCTATAGGCGAGTTTGGTCGTTGTGTGGTTGATCAGTTAGTTCACCAGAATATCAGAGGCGAGTTTGGTCGTTGTGTGGTTGCATGGTCGTTGTGTGGTTAAGTTTTTTGGATGTACTGTTAAATGGTGCTTTAGGGTGATTTGGAGCCGCGATCTCCTTTTTTGCACAGTCCAAATAGAAGCATGGCGTTTTCGTATCCTACAATTGGTTTGAGATGCATTGGTTTTATGTATCTCGTATCTTTTAGTTTCTTGTTGTATATATGGAATTATTGTTTTGTAATTTTAGTTCTTTGTTTGCAAGTCCTATTAGAGTCAGCTGGTTCTTTCTTTTGCATTGAATCTTGTATTTGCCCATTTCACACATTTTGACACACATTTTATAAGGCTCATACCGTAATTTTTTTCAAAGATCTGAACCTTCTATATTTCAATTTATCATTCATAAATCATCCTTGTAATAAATTAGACAAAACAAAAACCATTAAAGCCTTCATGTGTAGGCATAATATTTGAGAGAAGAGCTAAAATGACTATCATTTAAAATAAGAATGAACTAGCTAGTACATATACATATACTGTACCAGCTTATTTAAGTCCAATACAACACGTTTTCCCATTATAACATATTGTAATGGTTCCAACTAATGCTACTATCATGTATAAGTATAACGTCAGATGCAAGGTGCTTAATTGTCACACTTTTGATATAAATGGTAATGAACTGAATTAATTTCAAATAAATTACAATCGACAAGCTTCCAAATTTACAATTTTGTCATATAATATATTGGTTGTCTCATAACTAACAAGATACTTGATCGAGTATATTTTTTCTCTAACTTGATTAGAAATTGCCTCATCACTAACAAGCATAACTGCTAGTGACAGAATCGTGATTCGCATGTTGGAATGAGTTTTCATGATGGCTTAGTCAAACAACGGCCAAAATACGTCACCATGCATGGACAAATTATATAAGTAAATTGTGATTATGGTGTGGCTACTTTTTTTTTTTTTTTCTTTTTTAACATTAGTGGGGCAGACAGTTAATTATTAAGGGAGAAAGGAGTCGGTGGCAATTGAATCAGCACCAAAATACATACTATCATTTTTTCTGAAGAATTAATTTTGGCCGGTCACTTTTAGTGTAGAATGGACATATATAACGATTCCGACAAAAATAAAAAGAAGACATATTAGAAAGTTGATGTATTATTAATAAACCTATATTACGTGAAAACAACCATGCAACCTTTTATATTTAAAAGAAGATTTTGTGGGGTGAGGAATCCTGTTTAATTCTTGAAATTCCATCATGCAGCTTCCTGCAGATTAGGACTCTCTGTGAACGTTAATTTTAATCACTAGAAACTAAGGATCCTCACCTAATCCTTTGGTTGCATACTACTTTCTTTGCGTGCAGACTATGATTATCCGAATCGTTTACTAGAAACACTAGCTAACCAGCAAACTAGGCAAGGCAGCATCTAATTAGAGAAAGGCTGTTATAGATGAAATGTGTTTATTTATCGTAGGGCATGTGAAACATTCTTAGTACGTAGTCTAATATAACTTAGTCTGATGTATAATGATTAGAATTGGAGCATTGAACTGAAAAATAATTAAGCTATAAGTGAACAGGTTCAAGATAAGTAGGAAATATCTGTTTACACTACTCAAATTTGTCATGTTTCCACTTATTTGGGTCTAAAGCCAAATTATGACATTATGTGGGGGTTATTGTGAAATTAGGCCAAACTTACACCAAGATATTTTGGGTATCTACAAGTTGACATATTTTGGACAGCAAGGTTGACACTTTTTCTTGTAGGTTGAAGGTGTGTTTGCAAGTGGATAGTTAATTAATGTTATCTCTTTCTGCAAGTGGAATTAGGATGGTGTGTGTGCATCAAGTTGGCTTGCTTTCACATTAGTTTTGTTCTCTATATATTAGAAGCAAAGGCATGAAGCAAGAGACACTCAAACAAACAAAAATCAGAACATACATGTTCTAAGGAAAGCCAACCTTTCAAACAAGAAAGAGAAAAACCTCTCTCTTGAAAGCCAAGAAGTGGCATCCATCAGTTTTATTCAACCCAACAACAAGCTTTCACAAGCTTTCATAAGCCTACACAAAGGCTTTAGCAACCATTCACAAAGCTTCAACAACTTGTGTTAAAGTTTTTAGATTAGGAAACCCCCGATCTTAGAATTAGCTCTGCCACTTCTCTCTGTGGTATCGATTTAAGCCTGAGAAAGAATCTCTTTTAGGCTACTCTCTTTTTCTCAAAGAGATAAACTTGTAGAGAAACCAATCTGATGGCCTTGTCTCCAATCCGATGAGCATAAAAGCCAATCCGATGGCCTTATATGCAATCCGACCATACTTTGGTTGATGTTTACAGCTTTATTTACTTACTATATTTACTTATTTGTAAACTTTCAATTCAGTTTATATATGTTTACTTTGGTGCAAGCTGTATTTTCTTTATTTACTGCTTATTGTCTTTACTATTGAAGCATTCCAATTGAATATAACCAGTTTATATTCAATCAATATTCCAACCATCTTGGTTTTGTTATATATATCTACATAACAATTAAAGTCCTTAACAGGCAAGGCAAATAAAGAACTTAAGTTGAGCCTCTCACACTTAAAGGCACAATCTTTTGGTTAGAAGTTAAATAGCGCAATCTCAATCACACACACACCGTCTACTAGCGGTACCTAGTAGTGGCAAGCTCGCAAGCTCCTAATTCGTGTTCATATAAATTTACAAGCCTACAACTAAATGCCATGTGAATTTATTTGATCCAACAATATCTTATCCTATATATTCAAGACTAACGAATTTGGAGGAGTGAAATGCGTTTAGGGTAAGTGATATATATAGCTAGATCCCCTTGTAACTTTTCTTTCGGTGAGCATCCCCCATATAAAATTGAGTGACCCCTGAGTTCTGACTAATAAGATTTCTTTCTTCAAGAAGCATGCTATATATTAAACTGTGATAGAAACTCACAACCAGCAGATATGATTAATGTTAATTATACATCTCTTTCCTTGGGGTGGTGGGGTGGGCATGAGAAAATACAAAAGCTTTTTCTTGCATGCACTTCAGTTCATTCAGCAAATTTTTTTTAGTCTGCAGGATTCCTCAATACGCTACATTGTGCATGGATGGTTGTGTTTCTGTCTTGTTCTTACAAAACTGTACTTCAAAGTATATTAAAAGTTATTATTATAATTATCATTACAAAAAATATTAATACTTTGTTAAACATGTGAAAGACCCTTTTATATGTACTGTCTAGCTGCTGTTTGCATACACATACTATAAAAAGTGTTTGTTAATCTACTGCTTAACTCACAACCTAATCATTTTGTTAATTAATTAACAAGTTGTCAAGTATATGCTAGTTGTGAGGAATACAGGGCGACAGGTTAAAGGCAGTGCAGCTTTTTTAGTTTGCAAATAATAAAACATTGTGACACGACAATTTTCTTTTGTTTATTAATTATTAGTTCAATTGTGTATTTAAAAGACATTATTGTAACTATAAAACGTCCACATGAGGATTGAATTGAGGATACAATTAATTAATAAAACCACTGAAACTACCTAATTGCAGATCTTCTGCTAGCGCTAGTTAGCTAGCTCTAAAAACGTGAACAGTTTATTTGCCATGAAAGAACGTAGTGCAACTAGACAATCAAAATTCTTGACAAAAAAAAAAGTTTAGCATACGGTAAAAAAAGGTACTGATATCTTTTAATCGAATTGTATTTTAGTAATGTAATGATGTACACGCATAACATTCTATTTTAACAGTGTAATATGATGTACACAACATAAAAACTGAAATTGTTACAATAATAACAATATCATTAGTGCATTATTAAATGTAACTTTATCATTATTATATGATCTTGGACTGCAAATTTTGACGATTAGAGTGTAACTTTACATTTCTTGTAAGTCAGATGTTAAATGTTAAAGTCTTGTTGTATTTGTAACATCATCAAACGTTAAAGTAGAGAACACAAAAGTGAATAACAATAACAGTTAATTTCATGACGTACACTAATAATAACTTACACATTTCTTGTAACAAGACGTTTGTGGTGTAACAATCAACGTTGATAGTGTAATAAAACAATATCATTCTAAACCTTACCATTATTATGTAATGGTGGACAATAAACTTTGACCATTATAATGTAAGTTTATTAATTATTAAAAAAAGGGGTAACATATAAATTCCAAAATATATATGTTGTATATTATAATTATATATATATATATATATGTTGTGAATATTTTGGATATTATGTGATTGTATAAATCCATAGTATATTATGTATAGGAATTCTACGAGATATAGAAGATATTTCCTTGTACAACTTGTATTACTTAGAGAGCAAGTATTCACTACTAACTTAGGAAGCATTAGTGGCAATTAGATTTGCCCCTAAAAATATAATTAGGGGCGGAAAAATAGGCTAAACTGTCTCTAATACTATGAGTGGCGGAATAGACTTGCACCGCAATAAATGGTGTCACTAAAAGTCACTGGGGACGGAAAACACTTTAAACTGCCCCTATTAGTTTTAAATCCACATAGGCATTTAATATATTAAAGGCTAAACCATCCGCCTCTATTGTATTATTAAAAATATATATAAATAATTGCATTTGCATAAATCATTAGTGTACTTTTAGGAACTGTTTCAATTAATTGATTTTCTATCCACCCTAATTAAGTAATTAATTGATTTTCAATCCACCATAAATAATTTAAAATGTATTTTTACCTTTTGATGACAAATATATTTATTTTTTAAGAATTAATACTAACATGAGCCTAGATGAAACAATCAAATATAAAAAATGACACATCCGAACCGGAAAAGCTAGGTGTCGTGAAGTGCTAGCCAATACGTGTTAAGTGACGAAAGCCAAATTATACAAGTCATTGCGAAAAAGTGAGTAAATTTGAAATTCGAAGCTGAAACTAAATTAAAATTGGAAGTAAAGTGCGCAGTGATGGGTAAACCCATTATTGAAGATGCATAATTGTCAGAGCATAGTAAATAGTACAGAAAATACAAATATTCGCACCCTCGTGAGGATGGATATTACATAAAATAAAGATAGGAAATGAATCCTACTTATTCTGGAAAAGTCGTATGAACTACCAACTATCCAAAAAGTGCGCACGTCTCATTAGTACTCAAGCCCACTACTAAGTCATGGAGGGGCTCAAAACACAAAATGTGAATGGGTCAAAAGTACAGTTTGGTAAAACTTTGTTTTTAAAATAGTAATAACCCCTCGCTGTAAAACACATATAGTTTCTGCAAATATGTCATACTCCCCGGGATGATCCTTAAAAATACTATACTAGTAGTATGGGTACTCTTTGAAACCTTTAAAAATACTATACCATTAGTATGGGTTCTCCTCGAAAAATAGTGGTAAAACAAGATTGAATTGCTCATCCATATGTGAACACTTGAGCCCAAGTAGATAATCTACGAGGACATGCTAGGTATAATAGCTTACGCTAAGTACTTCAGTGATGCCAGTCATAACGCTAATCAATTTGCTCAAAGAGCATCACACTCGAGTCCTAGTTGCCTAATGCAACCTAGAACAGGCTAGTACCTACAATGGATCCAAAGTTGCGTAGCGGTACGGTGTGAACCTCCAACCGTCAAAGCTAGTCATGGCCCTAGGACTGAGTACTAATACCTGGGTCTTCTACATCTACTGATGAGCAACAGTAAAAGAAAGGTATGGCAAATATAATATAGTTATTCTACTTCTAACAGTCACATATTATACAAGTCATGCTAACAATTTAATAAAAGCAGTGAAAAACCATACATATCAATATATATACCAAAACAAATACCCAATCACTCACATATATGAGGTATCACTATAGTAATGATTAAACTCATAAAGGTTGTAATTTAAACTAATAAACGTTACTTATCCCTTGTTTGCTCAAGTCGAAGGTTAGAAACGCTCCGAAAAATACCACATGTACTGCCACTAGGTAGTACGTGTCGTCATGAGTCGCATCGTGTCGACGAAAATCGAAAATGAGGCCTCAGTTAATGCCGTCAGAGTTAACGAAATATTCCAAGCATCAACGTTAAAGTTAATAGAATATTCCTCAAAATAATTCCTGTCCCTTAGCACGTGCTCGCCGGAGATTCGCCGCCGGACGCAGTCCACTGCCATCTGCAACTGACCGGAATTTTGCTGGTTTTTGAAAAAATTTCAAATCTTCATATCTTGCTCATTTCTCAACCAAATTTCACGTTCTTTATGTCAAAATGAAGCTAGAGATGAGTAAAATGATGATATACCTTTTGATTGGTTAGAAAAAGCTGGAAAATAACCTATATTTCCCTCTAAAGTCCACGGCAACTGCAACTTTTCGATCTAGTCGTTTTGACGTCAAACAAGCCAAGTTCTTCCTTGATTTCAAGTCTAGAGACGTTGGGGAAGACAATGGTGGTGGTTTCGAGACTAAACCCGGCGGGACTGCGCCAAAAAAAAACTCGTCACCCACGGTCTGTTTGCCTCCGTTCAGGGGACTCAGGGCAAGTTTCACACATTCAAGGGCATGATTGTGATCATCTCGTTGAGTAGAACAAGGTGGTGATCTCCGATTGGCTCAATTCGTCGACGTTGTGACGGTGTGCACTGTGCACACAAGGTGAGAAAAAGAAAGAGAGTGAAAGCGAGAAAGTGAAGGGAAAGAGGGAGAAAAGGAGAGAAAAAATGATGAGGGAGAGCGAGATATTTTTGGTTTTGTTGTGAGGAAACCACAAGGTCAGCTTTCTATAAATAGAAAAGGACGTGGAATTCAAACCACAAACGCACACCAACCAACTACACAACCACATGGCACACAGTGCCAAACACTGTGCACTCCGTGAAAATATGTAGCATGCATGTATCCAAAATATTCCTTCAAACATTATTTTATAACTAACTTTAAACGGGATGTTACAATCTACCCCCCTTAAGAAAATTTTGTTTCCGAAAATTATACTACAAACTAGTATAAGCGAAAAATAAGAAGGGGTAGGTAGCCCTCATGAGCTCATCCGTCTCCCAGGTCGCCTCTTCCATTGAGTGGTTTTTCCACAGAACCTTCACTCGTCGGATTGTCTTATTATGCATAATCTTGTCTTTCTAGTTCAGGATGGTTACTGGTAGCTCGTCATAAGTCAGGTTCTGGTTGATATCCAACGGCTTAGGATGAATGACATGTGAAGGGTTCGACATAATGTCGAAGCATGGATACATGAAAGACATTGTGCACTTTCGACAGCTCGAGAGGTAACTCGAGTTGATAAGTAACCTCACCAATCCATTCAGATATTACGTACGGACCGATGTAACTGGGACTCAGCTTTCCCCTTTTCCCAATTTGCACAACGCCTTTCCATGGCAATAGCTTAAAGAACACCATGTCACCAACTGCATAGACTCGTCGGTTAAGTGGCGATTAGTAATACTCCTTTGTCGATCCTAGGCATCTTTCAGGTTTTTCTTGTTCACCTGGATATTCTGAGTCGTCTCCTCCACAATCTCAAGACCAACTAGAGCTTGCTCACCGACTTCTGACCAACACAAAAGAGTTCGGCAAGGTTTATCATACAACATTTCAAATGGAGACATGTTGATACTCGAGTGATAGCTGTTGTTGTAGACACTCTACCAAAGACAGATTATCATGCCACTTATCTCCAAACTGTAACACTGAGGACCTCAACATATCCTAAAAAATCTGAATAGTTCTCTACGATTCTCTGATGATAAGCAGTGCTAAACAATGAATCCAAAGCTTTCTGGAAAGCTTTCCAAAACTTCAAAGTGTATATGGGGTCGCAATCGGAGATAACACTGACAGGAACACCGTGATACTTGACAACTTTGTCGATGAAAAGCTTAGACAAACAGGAAGTGGGCTGACTTGGTAAGTTGATCAACAATCATCCAAATATCATCATAGTCTCAGCGCGCTAGGGGTAACTTGTACACAAAGTCCATGGTGATATTCTCCTACTTCCACTCAGAAATTGGAAGTGAATGTAGTAATCCAAACGGTTTCTTCCTTTGTGCCTTGACCTGCTGGCAAATTAGGCAACAATTGACGTACTCTGCAATTTTCTTTTTCATTTTATGCCAATAGTAGAAAGGTCAGATAGTATGATACATTTTAGTACTACCTGGATGCATAGCATAGGTGGAATTATGTGCCACATCCAGTATTGCCCTCTTCAAGTCTGTATCGTTAGGAACATACATTCGATCATTCATTAGGAGTAATATGTCTGATCGTCAAACTCTAAAGTCGTCTCTGCTACCATCAAGAACTGCTTGAATCAATTTCTGAGAGGTAGGATCGCTTGCCTAACGAATACGTTCCAACAGAATAGGTCTGACAAAGAAATTGGCCAACAAAGCTACAGTATGATCATAACCTAAGACTGCATTGGTACTCCTTAGCTTAGTCAAGAGAGGAATGTGACAGGCATACAGTAAGTTGAGTTGACTATGAGTTGATTTCCTACTGAGTGCATCCGCAATGATAGTGAAAATCTTCTGCGTTGTTTCTTTATGCGTAGGCAGGTACTTCAAGCTCTTGTGTTCAGTGAAAATCTTGCACGTTTCTCCGTAGAGATAGTGCCGTTAAATTTTTAGTGCGAAGAAAATAGTTGCTACCATGCGTAGGATAGTTCATCTTATGCGATTTCAGCTGACGAGAAGCATAAGCGATTACCCTACCATGTTGCATCAGAATATAGTTTAGACCATTCAATGAAGCGTCACTGTAGACCTCTAGATTCCCACTATCATCAGGAAGTGCCAAGACTGGTGCATGAGTGAGACAATACTTCAACTGCTGAAAACTTAGCTCACAATCATCATCCCACTCGAACTTGGCTCCTTTCCTGGTAAACTTCGTGAGAGGAAGGGTTACAGTCAATAAATCCTTCACAAAGAGCTAATAGTAGTCAGTAAGACCAAGAAAACTTCGGATCTCAGTGACAATTTGCGGTCGCTTCTAGTTCCCCACTGCAGCAACTTTCTGTGGTTCAACAAGAACTCCTTCTGAGGATATGACATGTCCCAAAAAAGATGCCTCAATCAGCCAGAACTGACACTTACTAAACTTTACATACAACTGGTTCTCCCACAATTTTTTTAAAACTAGACAAAGATGCTTAGCGTGCTCAATCTTGCTCTTGGAAAACACTAAGATATCATTAATAGAACTTGTCCAGGTAAGGACGGAATACTCGGTTCATCATTTCCATGAACGTTACAGGAGCATTTGTGAACCCAAATGGCACCACAAGAAACTTATAATGACCATATCGATTCCAGAACGTTGTCTTGGGAACATCATCTCTTCTCATCTTTAGCTGGTAGTAACCAGACCTCAGATCAATTTTTGAGAAAACTTGGGCACCACGGAGCTGGTCAAATAAGTCATCGATAAGAGGCAAAGGATAACGGTTTTTAATCATTACCTGGTTGAGTTGCCTATAGTCGATGCAAAGTCTCAAACTTTCATCCTTCTTCTTCACAAACAAGACCGGAGCTCCCCCACGAGAGGTGTTGGGTTGGATGAAACCTTTGTCCACTAACTTTTGCAGCTGCACCATTAATTTTCTTAACTCCGCATTAGCCATGTTGTAAGGTGTAAGAGAAATAGAATTGGTACTTGGAAGAAGATCGATGGTGAACTCCACTTCACAATCCGGACATTGTCCAGGTAGATCATCAGGAAATACATCTGTGAATTGGTTAACGACATGCACATCCTCGACTCGTGCAAGATTCTCATCGTTTACCACAACATGAGCAATGTAACCCTAACAACTTTTCCTCAACATATGTTTTGCCCTCTTGACGGAGATGAGTCTGTGTCTCAGGCCAATACGTTTGTCGGTGAAAGTCACAACAGGCCTGCCAGGTCTCTAGAAAATGACAACCTTGCGACGACAATCCATCATGGCGTGATTCTGATGTAACCAAGCTATTCCTAAGATAACATCAAAGTCTTTGATGTCCAAAGGAATCAGATTAGCTGGCATATCTTCTCCTTTAACAAGGATGGAACATCTTCGATATTCCCACTGAACTGTACCGATTTCGCTTCTAGGCATTGCAATACCCAAATCATACTCAAGAGGAGTAGAGTATGGCTGGGTGATTTTAGCAAACTTAAGGGATATGACCGAATAAGAAGCACCCAAATCAATTAGAACTCTAGCAAAGTGACCAAGAATATTCAACGTATTGATGACAAGATCAAGATTAGTCTGAACATCCTGGGCAGTGATATTAGTGACTTGGCTATGAGCCTGATGTCATGTACAGCCTGCTCTAGCACTCTAGTTACTTCTGATGTGACCATCATGTCTCTGGTTTCCTCAATCTGTTTGTCTGCTCAGTCCTTCTCCACTGGACATTGCCTCAGTGGTTTAGTGCTGGCCTCCTCCATACCAGTGTGAACCGCCTACTAGCACGAAGGGTAACCTCCCTAAAACTACAAAATGCTCGACAGAAACTGAATGTAGCTTCCTTAAAAATGAGGAATGTTCAGCGTAAATTGGGGAACGCCCATACGAAACTGGTAGGCATCTTTAGAGTATTAATACACATCACCTTAATAATGAACAGCACCGCCATACACTGGCTGCTGGAACTGGCCTGATTTGAATGATAGCATCTACTGCTAGGAAACCACTCATGTTTGCTGATTCTTCTACTTTTGGGGACAATTATTGGCTATGTGGCCCACCTGACCACAAGTAAAACATCCTGGGTTTGCGTGCTTGCACTCTTCGAAATAATAGTTGTTACACTTGAGTAACATTTCCTTCGGATTATTAGCAATGGTTGGGCTGTAATCGGATAGGTCAGTGAACTTCAGGTGGTACTCGGCGGCTGACATGTGCTTCTGCCTCATGTCAAAGAATTCGTCGTGCTTCAAAGTCGTTTAGTCTTCTTCGAAGTTTGGTGGGATTAGGGTCACTTCATAGGCCCATCATAAGTTAGCTTCACCCTGTAGGAACCACGTCACTGTCGAGACTCATTGCTCCATCGGGAAGTTTCCCTGTCTCTCCATGGCTCGGAAGGTTTTCTCAATATGTTTCAGCCAAGTTTGCATCACCTAGGAAGGTTCCCGACCTAAGAAAGGCTTCACCTGGAGATTAGAAGCAATCTCCAAGACGTTCTTCTCATGTGGAGGAAAATGACGCCAAGTCGTCTAGAAGGCATTAGCAAAAACAACATCAAACTGCGCGAAGTCGAAGAGTGGTGCAACTAGCTCATCTATTGGTGCCTAGGCACGAGATGCTCAACAAGGTGACATAGTTCTGACATCACAGGATCAAGAAAGTATTAGCACAAATATCACAGAGTGACAAATGCATGACTGCCTAAAACCTATACTCTGATACCAGTATGACACATCCCGAACCAGAGAAGCCAGGTGTCGAGAAATGCTGGCCGACACGTGTTAAGTGATGAAAGCCAAATTATGCATGTGATGGAGCAAAAGTGAGTAAAATTGACATTGGAAGCTTGAAACTAGATTAAAAGCAGAAGTAGAGTGTGCAGTGATAGATAAACCCATTATTACAGATGCATAACTATCAGAGCATAGTAAATAGTGTAGAAAATACAAATATTCCCACCCTCGTGAGGATGGATATTACATAAAATAAAGATAGGAAATGAATCCTACATATTCTAAAAAAGTCGTCAAAACCACCAACAAGCCGAAGGGTGCCATCGTCTCACTGGTACTTAAGCCCGCTACTAAGTCCTAGAGGGGGCAAAACATAAAATGTGAATGGGTTAAAAGTAAAGTTTGGTAAAACTTTGTTTTCAAAACAGTAATAACCCCTCGCTATAAAACACGTATAGTTTATGCAAATAAGTCATACTCCCTAATATGATCCTCAAAATACTATACCAGTAGTACGGGTACTCTCCGAAAATTAGTGGTAAAACAAGACTGGATTGCTCATCCATATGTAAACACTCGAGCCCAAGTAGATAATCTACAAGGACATGGTAGGTATAACAGATTACGCTAAGTACTTCAGTGACGCGAGTCATAACGCTAAGTACTTCAGTGACGTGAGTCATAACGCTAATCGTTTTGAACAAAGCATTTCACACTCGAGTCCTAGTTGCCTAATGCAACTTAGAAGAGGCTAGTTCCTACAATGGATCCAAAGTTGTGTAGTTGTAACCAACAGAGATATTCAGTAACCAACAGAGATGGTGACACCAGAAGTTGTCCCACCAGTAGTGTTATCGTCTTCGACGACATTAACTTGAGAATTCCGTTTAAATTCTAACCAGAATTTCTCTGGACACCCAAATTGATTAACTGTGCGATTTTCCCTCTCTATGTATTGGAATTCGCGACCACCACCCGTCTTAACTAAATTCGAAGCCTGGTCCGCAACAAACAACAATCGTGAACCACTGACCTGCGTCGGCAGTCGTAGAAGCTCAAGGTCGAGATTCCGTCGATGTTAGGGTTTTGTTCACCCACAGCATACCTCGAGCACCACACTCGATTTCAGCAATGAACGCCACCATCCACGGCTGTGTTTGGGTACTAGCGAGACGCATCCTACCTACGGCAACGCCCCTACCGTGGTGGCATTATTTTTGTCCAAGATCAGAAGCCCATATTTAGGCTTGAGCTTACTACCCATGTTCACCCATGCTAGCCAGCAGCCCAGCAAACGAAATAAAAAAGATTGGGGCTTGCAACCCACCTCAAGTCAGCCCCAAAATTTTGGGTCGAGACTTATCTCACACATGGGTCCTGCAGCTAGGGGTGAGCACTTGGAATAAAAAACCGAAACTGAAACACGAATCAAACCGGACCGCACCAAACAGTTCGATTTTTGCTGTTTTGAAACTGAACTGCAAGCTCAAGTAACGATTTGGTTGCGGTTCCTAATATCTGAAACCCAATCAAAACTGAATTGAACCGCAAAAATCGTAAAATATAAAGAAAATATTTTATTTAATTAACATATAAAGTGTTGGGGTGTAATTGGTTATTTGGTAGAGTCCATACATTTAGTATAGACTCAACCACATCGTAACATGCCTAGACCTAAACCCAACTTGATATCATTCGACACACACCGAGACTCATAGACATCACCGCCTCCTTGAGCCCTCTCACGTCCTAGGCTCCCACCTCCCAACGTTCTCTCAAACTTCAAATCGCGACCAATCTTCGATCGAATCGCTCTTCTCCGTCAAGTCATCCGCCCAGTTCAAAAAAATCAAACTTTTCCCGTCCTTTGACTCCTCTCTTTCACAGCAAATCGCAACCAAAGTCTCGATTCTTCCACTTATTTCCATTTCTGGAGTGCAATATGGTAAGAACTCTGAGAAATTTGTGATTAATTTTTGGGTATTTGTGATTAATTTTAGGGTTAGGATTCATTTGAATCAAGTGTAAAAGCCTAACAGTGTGTGATGCACAATTTGTGATATAAATTGAATCTGGTACAACAAACTAAAAATCTCCATGAGATGAGCAGAAAACAAAAGAAGGGAGACTAACCACCCACTCTAAGACCGAGCTCAGGCTACTACCACCGAAAGTCGGTGATTGGGGCTAGCCACTGTCTGCTCTTTGTTCAAAAGAGGGATACAGGGAAGATCACACTCCATGGACATGAAGATGGATATGTAGAGAAGAGAGAGGAAAGAGGGACAGAAGAGGAAAGATAGGAGAAGGAGTAACCACCGACCCCAAAGCCAAATGGAAGGGTTGGCGGCTGGTGAAGGTTTCTCTCTCTTATCTTACTTATTAAATAAATGAAATGGTAAATAATAGCAACATATTGACTCTCTAGTCTCATATTCAGGTTCAGGACATTCTCTATTCTTTTTCATTTATATACACATAAATTTAGGGAACCATTATTGGAACTATAAAAATCTAATTGTGCACCCATTATAAAAGTATTTTTCTTTCCAAATATAGAAAGTTTGAAGTGTACAATTAGATTTTTTGAGTGCTAATAACAATTCCGTAAATTTATACATGACTCTTTTTATTCATAATGTGTCACATTTCGTTATTGTTTTTCAATTGTTATTTATTGTAACATTTCATTATTAAAAGGCTCCTTAGACCATCTCCAATGGGCTCCCTGTATGAGTTCTTAACTAGAATTTAGAGAGGATTTCAAAACAACCAACTCTAATCACACTTCTTATTCACCTCCTAAGATAGGGATTCATCTAGGAGCTACTAAATATAGGGAGAGAGAAAATAGTTCTTAGTGGCTCTCTATAATTAATGCTAATTGTTTATTATTATTTAAAAATAATAATTAATTTATATTGACTAATTATTGACTCATAGTTATTATAACTTTCTAAAATAAAGAGTATGGTTGGAGTACAACTTTTTTAGAGAGCTCATAAAATAATTTTTTGATAATTTTAGCTAAAACTTTGTTATATAATAAAAAATATGATTGGAGATGCACTTAACGACTAACTACTACCCTTTTTATTTGAGTTTGATTCTCTTTAGATATATATATATTATACCACCGCCACCTGATTTGGTATAATAAATATTTATTATACCACCGCCACCTGATTTGGTATAATAAATATTCTTTATTGTTAAATCCTAGGTTTGGAACATGATAAGATATAATAAATATTTGGTAAGGAACGTTAAAAGAATCAGTATCTGATTGTACAAGTACAATCATATTGGTATATGAGATTTGGTAAGGAACATAGAGAAGTTGATCAAGGATAAACCGTTGTACTTATCATGTTCTACATACGAAAATCTCAGATACTGATTGTACCTCTGGGCCGTATTTGATTTAGATCTCTCATAACACTTTCCTGATCAAGGATTCGTGTTTATGTGGTTCATGGTCCTGTATGAACTACCCTGAATTCTAAAGTGGTCTTATGCCTTTGATGAGAATGAAGAAAAGTCCTTAATTTACATTCCGCATCTTGTAAGGAATATCAATGTAAGATGGTGGGATAAATTTATAATATCTCATCTGGATCCCAATGTATTCCATTGTAAAGATATTTGCTTAGTCTGTAAACCTGCTCAGACTGATGTGCCCTCTTCTTCACAATCCTCATCCGCTAAAGAAGATCTAATCCTATCTCTAGTCAAGTCCACTGGGTCAACTTCTCGAGAAGATCTAAAGAAAAAGGTGCTCGAGCTCTTTGAAGTTGACAAAGACACTGAAATGGCCACTGAGTCTTCTTCATCCCAAGCCCTCGAAGACGATGACTACGACAACAATGAAGACGACTGCTATGGCATATTTCCACCCATCAAGCACTAAGTCTCTGAGTGCTTCACTTTGTAATAATTTAGCTACTTTCCACTGTAGCTTTTACTTTCTGTTTTGTTTCTTGTGCTTTCCCTGTAGCACTTTACTTTTTAGTTTTTGTTTTGTTGCGTCGGCTGCCTCTGGATCGTTGAAAATGTCTCCAGCTGTCTCTAAAGGTGAAGATGCCGCCCACTTGCGTAGGCTGCCTTTGTTGACCCCGAGCCTCGACCTTCCTCTATCTCTGCCTATTTAAGGAGTCCCTCTCCTCAGTCTTAGGTGTGCTTCGGTGTGTGTGCTTCATAATTTCAAGAGTGTGCTTTCGTTTTTGAGTGTGTGTTTCAGTTACTTAAAGTGTGAGAGTGTTTACTTCCTGCAAGTGTGTTTTTGCTGAAGCTCGTGTCTGTAACTCATCTTCTTCGAAGATTTATAAATGTGAGTTGATGCTTTCCAGAATTCTTTGGTTTATTGTTAGTTTTTATCGCTTTCCTTGGATTTGGCTTTGTTACTTTCAAGCTATATTACTGACAAAGGATTGGGAGATCCTTTGCGATTGGGACCAGATGAAGAGGATGGTTCGTTGATCTCGATTCCTCGAGAAAAAGATACAAGCTAGCTATTCCTCCCCCTGCAAAATGGAGTGAAAGAGATAAAACGAAAGAACAACAGTTTTTGCAGTAAAAAAGTAAAATTCGAAAGTAAAACTAGAAGGTCGCTTTCGAAAATAGGAACTGCAAATATTAACGAAAGTAACTCCTTCTAGAATAAATAAATAAACAAAACAGAACAGTATCAAGGCGAACTCGTGCTGCATGAACCGTTAATAGTAATGCCGGTTCGTTCGAACTCTTGCAGAACGTGCTAGTTCAAACCTTGACCACTGAACAAATGAGGAGTCTCAGCTTCAAGCCTACTCTTCCCAAATTTAATCCAGTCAATTTTGTCAAGACGGTTTGAATGGGCAATCCTGTAAGGGTTACAACGAAAACCTCCAGTACAGTTGGTTCTTGCACAGATGTGGCAAACGGCTAGCTCTCCTTTTCTTCGCCATGGTACTTCGTCCAGACAACGTATCAGCTTGCTTGGCATGGAGCTCAGCCTTCCTGATCCTTGTAGCATAGGCAATGATTTCAGCTCGCACACCTGCTGGTATATACAAACGCCCTAGAGCAATACTGAACCAAAACAAACGTTTATCAAATAAACTAAAATTGCTTGGATCTTTAACGTCTTCCATGCATAAGACAAATTTCTCAGCTACAGGATTATCAATTCGAGAAATAGAATTAATACAATGTTTTTGAGAAAACTCAAACAAAACACTAATTCCATCAATTTCCGTTTTAATTCCTGTCTCAGAAACTGAGAATGGGTAAAGCATTTTGATGAATGGAGCTCCTAAGATAACCGGATGGCTTAACCCTTTTACCATCACGAATGGTGTTGCAAAACAGACTCCATTTTGAAGGACTGCGACCTCTGAGGCTTCATGCTCAATCTTTACTTGTTGATTGTTCGCATTCCTTAATCCTTGTGCGGTTTTCGAGAAGTATTTCATGGGTATCACCTCTTCTCTTATGCAATTGAAGTCTGCACCTGTGTCAAGTAAAGTCTCCATAGAAAACTTAACAGAATTGTTAACAACAAAGGTTATAACAGCTAGCCATTTCTGGTTAGAACAAGTATCGTTGTTATTTACATGTTTTAGCACAGAAACTTCACCTTCAGGTTCAAATTCAACCTTAGTATTATTTTTAAAACTTTCAAGCATAGTCTCTAAGTGAGTTTCAGAATCAACTTCACTTGGTTCATTACTAGAAGCCTGTTCTTCTAGTGTTTGAACCCTTACCTTTACATTGTTCAGCTCTTCTCTAATGCTTTTGATTTTTTCGTGTACTTCTGCCATGGAAGGTTCTTTCTTAGCCCTTTCCTGTATCCTGTCGAATACAGTCTTTAGACTGTAGGTAGAAATCTCCTTCTTTTCTTCGGGCTTAGCCACTTGTTTCCCTCTTGCTATCTCCAGATAAGTCGATAGCTTTTCTCTTCTTTTGTCAGGGTCATTAATTTCTCCTATTAAATCAAGCACCAAAGAATCTTCATTAGTTAAAACCCAAAGATGTAAATTGTTACACTTACATTCATCCTCTGTGCTACTCTCATCAGTTGCTGTTTTGAACAGTTCTTCGTTTTCCAGGGCTACGATTTCATTGTCAGAATCTTCAGAAGATGAGGATTCTAACAGTAAACCTCGTAGTTGTTCCTTCAGGCTGTCATCTACAGAAAGATTGTTAATCTTGTCCTTCATCCTGCATTCGTTAGCTTTATGACCGTATTTCCCACATTTAAAGCAAACAAATTTAGAGTTCGAGGATTCACCAAACTTTCTGGTCTTACCCATCTTACCCTTTTGAAACGTTCTAGAATTTGGGCTGGGCCTATCATCTCGGTTGGGCTTATGAAACTTACGAGTCCTTGTTTTCTTAACAAACCTTGGGCCTGGTGGTTTCTGCATGGGCTGAAACCCAAACTGTTCGCAGAAGTCTCCAAGTTCTCGAGGTCCTTCAAGCCTTTGTTTCTTCAATTGACTTCGTAGTTTCAAGTCATTACATAGTGCTAAACCTTCAGCACAGATTTCAGCGGTTAATTCACCGTAAGTGTAGATATCATATATATATATATATATATATATAGAAAATAAGGTTTGACTTCTTAAAATCCATACAAAAATCAACTTTTCAATTATATAAAACAATTTAAACAAAGTAAGGTCAAATTACACTTTTAAACCCTGTAGTTTGAGCAATTTTCTACTTAGTCTCATAGTTTCAAATTTAACGTTTAGTCCTCACGTTCAGTGTAATTTTGGGTCCAGTCGCTAACCTGCTAGAAATTGAAGGCATAAACTTACGCAACAAATCTCTTGTGCAGGGATATTCAACATTTGAAATGCATTGACCTTTTAAGAATATATGCCCAAAACGGTATTCTAGATGTACGAAGTTTCCTAAATTTCTAATTTGCGCGCACAAAATCACCAATTTTTTCCAATTCTTTGTAACGAATATAGGAGTTAAACAATCAGCGGACTAGTGTCGATAAACCCATGCACGAAACACATCCTCGTGTTAATGCATCGGATCTCCATCTTCAATTCTAATGAGGTTGGCGATTAGTACCTACATTGAAAAAGTGAAGAAAAAAAAATTGAAACTAGAGTAATAAAGTGCAAAATGGTTGAAACTAATTCACAAACTTTACACCACGTTATTAGTAGGTGTGTTCATCACTAAGTAAATTGGATTGGCCTTGTGAATGGACTTGACTTTGGACTTTCCTTGGGCTTATAGCATATATTAAATGATCTTGACAAGGGCCTTGGCCCTTAACGTTCTGGTTGATCAGTAAGCACCCTCAGGCACCTCTTCATCAACTAACAGATTTCTCCATATGTAAAGCGAGTTCCTTTTCTTCAAACTCCTATTCCGTATATTTTTGGCCCACCATATTTTTAGTTAAATCGACCTTGATCGCCTTTTTTTCTTATATCTAATTTCTAAACAAATAATATTTGAAAGGAATTTTGCAAAGCTGTAACAAGGGCCAAGCTACAATTGTGGGGAATGACTGCCTCTATATATAGTAGAATTATGTCGATGTTCTTGTAACAAAGAAAAGAATAAACATATTAGATCTTGTCAAACCGTTGTGGTGTGAGTGAAAGGATTTTTGATGTGAACATTTACCTCTCACGGTTAAAGGTCATGTTGTTTTATACCAGTAGGGGTTTAACAAGAGGATAAATCGTTGAAGTATACGCGTTGTATTATGATTGGAGGTTTGAGACCCGTTATCTTGTCCCTACCTATTGGGATAACTTCTCTTTTAAGCCTTGTTGAGACTTTGGACCTTGCTACGTGGTCACGTTTGGTGTGTCCAATATGTGAGCCTAGGCAGAAAGAAATCTGTCTAACCAAAAGCTTCCCAATCCACGTGTCCATATGTTATTAGGCAGTAAATAAGGCATTGATGAGTTGATCTAATCCATGCTCAGATTTGAGTTCACTATCACCGCTTTTCTTTCATGCCAAGATCACTCCTAATATCATTTCTCCAATATCTCTTATTTGCATTAAGCTCTAATTCATCACTGATTCGAAGAACTTCGTTGCAATATGATGGTCATATGATTTTTTTCTACTAAGTCAAATTAAGACTTGTGCTCACTTTTGCGTACAAGTGAATCGTTAGAGAGACCAAGGTCAAGTCTACATATCTGTCAGTTATTCCACTATGCACGCGACTTCAATTTGTTGTAGCAATCAAGGTATTGGCTTGGCTTTGAAGGTGTAAGTGTATTAGTCATCATTGTGTTGCCACTATTACACTAATAATAGTGGGAAAATATCATTTTAAAGTGTAATGCATTTGTCTCTAATTTTCTATTAGCAACACCATTGTTACGTCAGTAATAGCTACCATGAACCACCATCAGTAGTGGTTATTTTTTATGATGGGATATATGATGATTAGAGAAATCTTGACATTTTTTAGAGTACCAAGAATATACACAACAAGGTTGATCATACATCAAGAAAATGACAAGAAATCAAAAGAACGCAAATAAAAGAAAGTAGAAAGTTAGGCATGCCAATTCATGCATCCAATAAGGGAGAATGATTAATTGATATGACATGTACATATCACATGTCACATTATGTGTCAAAAAATTTCCAAAACTGTGATGTGCAGTATTATTGTCATAATTTAATTAAGAATAATTACCACGATTAGAGAAAAAAAAACCCTAACTGTTGACCCTTGTCTTTGGCGTTGGGGTCGGTGGCAATCTTTTTTTATCTCTTCCTTTTTTTCTCTCTTTGTTTCTAGTTATAGTCGCTCTCTCGCTTTGTCGAGGAGAGCCCTAAGTTTGTGGTTGTGGTCACTCTCTCGCTTTGTTGAGGAGAGCTTTCGTGATTGTGGTCATGTTCATGGTTTGTTCAATCTCGTATTCTAGAGTGGCGACAGTTGTTCATATATGAGGTGGTGGTGTTTGAGGTTTGTGCGCTCAACAAAAGGACTATGAGAAGGAAACTCGACGTTTGTTGGAGAGTACTCATAACTGGGCTTCTTTGCTGACGATTGCAAAATCGATCATCAGAGATTAGTGCAGTCTTTTCCTCGTAGAGCCTCTACGATAGTTCTCGGGCTTGCAATATTTTAGTCCTCGTGACTAGGGTTTAGTGTTTAGGACTAAGGTCCTCCATGATTGAAGAATCGTATTGTATTTTTGATGTGTTTGTAATTGTAGGGTTGTGATGTTCTTTTGACATGTGTAATTTCTTAAGTTTTTCTAAGAGACAAGTTTAACATGTCTTTTGCTAAAAATATATATATATATATATATTAATTATAAAGAATAATTGCAATTAATTACCTTCTCACCACCAGAGCTTAGAGGTTATATAGACTTACAGGGTGGCCCTTCACTGTGATAAGCTCATATTTATATATATTTTACATCAAATTCACTTGTCTTTTCTTAGTTAGTTCCTTATATTTTTGAGCTATTTACTTTGTTTTTGTGTTTTGTAGGATTTGTCAAGCAAAGGAAAGAAAAATAGCACAAGTGGGATTTTAAGTAACAAATTCATCAAAACTGCCTGTGCAGATCAGCTGACTTTGGAAGCAAGTTGCGAACATCTCAGAATGAATTAGAGAATGAGCCTTATATGCTTGGAAAGCTACGGATGTCTATTTTCTGGAGCATTTTGCGGATTGTTTTGAAGCCCCGAATATGATTGCAAATGTGTTATGACATTTCGTTTCAATTTCTTTTATGAATGGATGAAAATTGGTTCACTACTTGTCTCATTGATGAATTCTTTATGTGTTTTCTACGGATGCATACTTAGTAAGCATATTTAGGATTCTAATGCTATGAACATGTGTGTGTATGCCCTTGTCGAATTAGGACCTATATATGTTCTAGAGTAGTACTTGTTAATTACGATTAACATGTGAATCAATTTCTAGGATAAGTAAGACAACGCCAGTACTTACGATGCCTTGTGATGACTCAAACTCTTTTCGTTCTTAATGATTTCTACTTGTTAAATCTATGAACACGTCATTATAGATTGGATGTCAGGGACTAAGTTAAGTTGAAAACGCCATTCTCTTAACATACTACATAAGAAAGAGTAATAGGTTGAGTTCTAACATTGAACCAACTTGAGCATCTTCATCCGGAAATAAAAGGAATTTGAATGAAACATAACATGTTTGCATGATTATTTGGTGGTGAATAGCAATTCCTCTAACTCGTTTTTCTTAATTTGCGAACTATTTAAAATCCGTTTCTGTCCTGTTTTTGTTCGATTTAATTTAAATAGCAAATAAACTCCAAAAATCCCAAAAATTTGTGTGAGTGTAGCTCTATGTGTCTAGTGTTTGCATATAAAATTTCGTAGACTTTAGATAAGTGTAAGTCGTTCTAATAATTATTTTTCGGTGGCTAGTCAGTAGGGACAGCAGCCCAGTTTTTGTGACAATGTAAGTAGTTAGATAAAGCAATCTTCTGAGGGAAATACCCTTATTTTCATATGTTCCAATTGACAAATCTTAATGTTAATAAGGAAAATCAATAGGACATTTGTGTGCTACTTTGCGGTATGTTTTTAATCTTATCATACTGCTCCTATGAATTAAAATGCAAAATGAATACTAAAAAGCTCATACGTTAGTCCAAATGGTGAGAAAAAATAAGAACAATACTTAGGTACTGACCAGTCAATACTCAATTTTTACTCACCACTTACGTGGTCTAATAGGCTTATTACATCTATCCATTAAATTCTCCCAAGCATTAGCTATCAGTATAACCAAACACTGCATCCCACCCTCAATCTCTCCCTTCTTCGTTGACCCTGAACCCAATCCCGCCCAATCCCTCTATTCTCTGGTGACCATCTCCATAGCAGATCTGTTACAGGTTGATTTTTTTTGTCGAATTCACTTGCTTATTGATGTTGCAAAGAATTTAGAGAAGAGGATGGCGTTCAGATCAACATAGGCGAGTTGGATAGAGTGGGGGTGCAGTTGACGGCTAGAGGAGTGGGGCTCACGGTTGGAGGAGACGGCAGAGATGGAGTGGACGATGAAGGAAGAAGATAGGTGTTTGGTCACAGGTACAAATAATGTTTGGTTACAGTGATAGCAAAATATTGGAAGAGAATTAACATGACAGGTGTTTTAAAATTATTGGGCCACGTAAGATGGTCAGCAAATTGGGTACTCCCCAGTGAGTACCCAAGTATTATAAAAAAAATAATGATTTGAAATTAGGATAAGTTTTAAGATATGGATGTTAAGGAAATACTTTGGCACTCACCAATAAGTACCTAAAATATTGACTTATGTACGTGGCCCAATAATAAAAAAACACGTTATTTAAAATTACATCTCACTGTTTGGCTAACCAAACATCCCTCTTCGTCTTCGCTCACCAAAATATAGACATCTCCCACCACCGCTAACTACGGTCCTCTCCCACCACCGCCAATCACGGTCCTCTCCCACCACCGCCGACCACGGTCCTCTCCCAGACTCCCACCACCACCAAACATCATCCTATTCAACCACCACAAGCCACCGCCCCTCGCCCACCACCACCAGCCACCACCCCTAGCTCGAATTCATGGTACCTACATCTCACATGAAGGTAGAAACTATAAAGAAAAGAACATCCCACCCCACCCCACCACACCACCACCAACTACAGTATTCTCCATGTGAAGATAGGAACCCATATTTCTGGACTCATAAAATTGAGTTTTCTGGAAATTGAAATGGTTCCTTTTGATGAGTGAGGTGGGTTCCTTTTGAATACTCTTCATGAGATTGGACGGTCTGGTAGTGGGTTTTGGTGAGGAAGAAAGTGCTTGTTTGGTTATATGGTTTGTTGAAAATTGACTGTGTTTGGTTATCAATATAACGGGTGTTTGGCTAATTTTTCAGAAAGTTTAAAATGACACTTGTGACACTTGTTTTTTTTTTATTGGACCACATATACAAGTTAGTAATTTGGAGTATATAAGTTAATAATTTGGATACACGTCCGTAAATACTTAAGTATTTTTCTTTTATATACATATAATATATATATATATATGGGACGTGGCCCTTGCAATAAATCTAAAATAGACTAATTTAGAAATAACCCAAAGATTGCAACATAGAAATTAGAAAAGGAACTAATTTATCTCATCACAGAAATGAATTAAGTTGCATACTATACAGATATCTACCTGACCATTCCATAGAATCCATACGTCAACTTTCACGATGACGACTCCTTCCAACTACTAGACACACTCCACTGGTCGGAACTCGCCACCGACGAGTTCCCTCCGGTGCCGCACTTGGCCACCGTCCTCACGCTCTCAATCAAAGCCCCAGTGCGAGCCTCCTGCGACAAAATTTCAGAGAGCTGCTCTGGACTTATAACCAGCTTCACCTTCCAAACCCCACTACTATTGTACCTCGGAAAAACTTCAGGGTCTGCCGGCCTCTTGCCTTGGTTGTCACATGACATGCGATATGGTGTACAAACGGCTCCGTTAGGGTTTCCATTAATATCATGATGTTTTGGGGTTTTGTAGGGGTTGAGAGGTAGGAGATAGTAAAGCTCATTGGGATGAAGCTCTTCGTTGTGGAAAAGAGGTTGGGAGAAGAGGTCAGGGCTGCGGAAGATGGCATGACCTGGAAACTCATTGGTTATGGAGTTAGCTGTGATGGGGGCAAAGAGCTCCATTATTCCACCACTGGATGTCACCACTTTCACCATCTCTTCTGCCTCTCCAAACCCTTTAAACACACAATTTCCCATTTCATATATGGGGAGAGATTATTCGGTGTATCCGATATACCAGAAAATATGGAAGAGGGATTAATAGGGTATAAAGATAAAAGAGATTATGGGGATTTTAGTATATAAGGGGGGAGTTGAATAGTTGAGGGTTTTTATCTGTTTTCCATGGCCTAGGCCTAAGGTAAGCAAAGACAGCCGACACAAGATATGCTTTAACTTCTTTACAATCCAAAAAGGAATGTATTATGTAACTGATGTGAGAGGGTTTTATAGTGGGGTGACCCCCCACCTTTTCTTAAGGACAACATTGGTGCTTAATTTAGTCAGTATTCTTAGCTAGGTAACACTATTTCATCACACAACGAAAAGAATCGTGTCATATGAACATGATTAAGCAATCTTAGCCCTTTAAATCATATATATGGCCAATTAATCAAATTGTGATATAATGGAATGAGTGGAGGATCATTAATAGTTACATATTAATTAGCCGAAAGTAAGATCAACTCAGATTTATGTGTGATATTCTTTGTTTAGGTAAAGCATATGTCCAGATGGACTTTTTTTCTATGTAAGCTTGATAAGGCAACCAACAGAGGGAATTATTAGTGCTAGAAAAATCCATCGCCAATGTATTCTGTGTGGAGGGCTAAACAAAAGCAAAAAAATAAAAGTATATATTCGCTGGGGTAATATTGAGGTGTTAGCCATTTTTATTGTAATTGTATGTTAAACGTTTGGGAGAATATATGGGAAAATTCTTCAGTGGTACGTACCATTCAATGGTACGGCCATTGAATGGTCCAGATTAATTTGCAGCGGGTCCCAAATGAATCTTAGACCATTCAACAGTACGTATTATTCAATGGTACGTATCACTGAAGTTAAACCCGAATATATGTTGACAAATTGTCCGTAATATTGGTGGATCACGATGATCATGGTTGATTATTATTTATTAGTGAAGCTCGGCATGTCTCTCATCTTTCTAGCTTTCTTTTACCAAGTGGATCCCACTTGTTGACTAGCTTTCTAGCAACCGGCACACATGCCAGTGAGTTGTTACGAAAATCTGACTTATTTTGTTGAGTATTATGAAAGTCTGACTTATTTTTGTTAGAGTATCAAATATAGGATTGTGACAGTTGTCACTAGATAAGTGAGTGAGTCGTTAGCAAGCTGTTTGTTATATGCACTAAAATTTAGAATTAGTTCATGAACTTACACTCTAGTTTATAATTCGTTTCTAGACTATTTTTTTGTTAATTTAAGTCTTTGAATTTAACAAAATGTGCATCATTCGTCCTGTCGGTGGATTTCATCAGCCTTCCAGTCGAAAAAGATCACGTGCCACACACGTGAGGTGTTTTTCAAGAGTATATTGGGCAACAAGAGGAAAAATCAGATTTTGAGACAATGTGATTTTGGACAGGAAGGCAGACGACATCCACCAAAAGGACGAACGGTGCACATTTTGTTAAATTCAGGAATGTAAATTAATGGAAAAATAGTTTAGGAACAAATTCTAAACCAGGGTGAAGTTCAGAGACTACTTCTGAATTTTACTCTTGTTATATAAGGTGTATGAACAATGTATTATAAGTGTTGAAGTATCAGTATCAGAAAATAAGTCTTTTCTCTCATCTCTCTCTCGTCGTTTGTTCACTCTTAACAGTTTTCCATAGAAGACTAACGCCTCGTTTGATACGCTGTATAGCACACCGAATAGGAATAATAATACGGACCCTGGTATTTGGTGCGAGTCGTACTAATTAAATTGGGCCCACCATTTCATACCCTCACGCCCGACTAATTATAACCCCAAAAACCTCCGTATAATTAGTCAGGTCACGCTAAGGAAAAAATCATGCTCGCTTTCTCCTCCTGCGAATTGCGAAATCCTCATCCAAGGTATTCCTTCTCTCTCTTTCTCCCTCCCACCTCCGATCAACATCAAGCACATACAAACAGAAAACCAAAGGTGGCAGATTGAACCTAGGTCATGGCGTCCCTATTCAGACATCCATGGTGGTGGATCGAATTAGAATTGGAGAGATATTGTCTAGGTTTTTGGCCTGATGGTGGCGGTGGTTGCGAGGAGGTTGAATTCCGAAAAAGCACCTCCTATCTCTGTGTTTCAAATTCTGAATTTAACCAAATCGAGAGAGAGCTACACTAATTCACCTATAAAGCATGCAATTCCTCCTCTTTCTCCGCTCTCTCTGTCTCTGTCTCTGTTTGCCTCGTTGTTCTCTCTCTTATGAAATTAGTTGATCTCTCTTTTTTCTTACAAGTTGATTTATTTTCTTCATCGGTTTGTATCTTCAATTTAATTAGTAGTATTATTTTGGTTGGTAAATCGATGTGAGTTTTGGAAGATTGAAGAAATGAGGAAGTGGGTTAGTATGGGAGGGTGGGATTTGATGCGTAGGGAAGATGTTGAAGAAACGAAGACACGATTGGGAGAGAAACCTCCTGAATTTTTTTCTTCTTTTTTTATGTTTTTTTTATAAAGTTTGTCGGTGTAATGATGATTAACTCCTTTTTTTGTGTTTTTCTTTGGTTTTCTCCCTTTTTTTCATTTTAACATCAATAATTATTCTGTGAAATTTTTTTAGAAAATTATTATAGTCTGGCGTACTATCCGATACACAGATTAATTTGACACACCACCAAACGCTCGACTAATTTAGTCAGTATTATTCGATGCACAAATTATCTTATTCGACTAAAATAGTTAGTACAGTCCAAACTGTTAAACGAGTCGTGATTTCTCCCTAAACGCTCTTTTAACTGGTCGTGCCATTTGACTTGCCCGTTTGAGTGTATTTGGTCAGCAATGTAATTGATGACACTAAACTTGATTATTTCTCATCGTTTTATAATTTGAGCAATATTATGCATGTGAGTCGCGAATAACTGATATATAAGCGTTGATCCAAGAATACCTTCTCCACCACCACACCATGCGCATACAACTTTCGGTTTTATCTCACTCGATTACATTTTGAAAATTGTTACTTTTTCTCGGTGATGATTGAATTATTCCTTTGGTGGTTTGGTATTCTAAGCCAGCCAAAAGAATTTTTCAGAAAGTGAAATGGCAATTTGGCCTAAAACTTTATGATTCTGTTAAAACCCTTGAGAAAGATCCAAGAAAAAGTAATTAGACATCATTTTCATGGTGCTTTTTAGTGACAATAACAACAAAAATAAAACACTCATTACGCCTCTTTTAATTAGCTAGCCTGTGACTGCACCAAGCTAATTAAGCTGATCAACTTTACTGTGCTCAGCATGGGTTCCCAATTGGAAGGATATCAGATCAACCTTTTTTCATAAGTTTTTACTATTTTGAATCTTTGATCACTCTATAAATTAGCTATAGTTAAATTTATGTGCGTATTTCAGAAAGTGATGACACTCTAAAAAAAGACATCTATACTCATGTCTCATAATAAACAACCATATTTCTCTACCTTGTAAAAAAATATATAGGAAGAGGGCCTAGCGACTATTTTGAAGCGTCAATAACAGCCCCTGATGAATGCCAATTCTTGGCTTTCAAGAGAGAGAAATGGATTGAATAGCCCCCTTATAAATCATACGTGATTTATCATAATTGTAATTAAGTTCACGCAGCTTCTATAATAGCAATGCAACTCGAATCCTGCCAGGTACTCTTTTTTTTTTGTGTCAAGATTGGGAAGTACTTGATTTGGACTTTGAGGAAGCATTTGAAATTTGAAAGCATGGATCACCAAACGGCAATCTACTGACCTTTTTTTGCAGATAATGGAATTGTAATGATTTAAGTTCTAAGGTTTGGGGTGGCGACATACTTGAAGTATTTTAAAGTTTGAAAGCATGGGAATGGCTTTAATCATTTGCCCCAAGTTATAATCACGATACAAGTACTGTTCGAAACTGCCCTCGCATTTTCATCAACACTGCGCAACATCCTAACACGATATAGATGTTGTATATATATGTTGGTTAATCTATAAATTGTGAGCAAAGATATAAAAAAAATTAAGAAATTATAGAAAAAGAATAGGGACGTTGGTGATCTCCACTCTCAACTAAAAGTGACAAACAAAACGATTGATGGTTGTTAGGAACTTCCGTGAACCATAGTAATATAATTGGCCAAAACCCTCAACCCTGATATTTTTATCTTGGAAAGTTTCAGAATACCACAGAGTAAAAAGAACAGGAAAAAAAAAAAAGAATAGGACCTGCATATGTGTATCTTGTTGCCTACATTGTTTAGGCACTGGTTTCATTTTTTTCGTTCTAATATATAAAAAAAAATTATTGTCACACACTCTTTTAAATTTTTCACGCACTCATCTTTATAGATGACCATTGGAAATAAATCAAACAGAATCAATAATGGTCAAAATTAAACAGAAAAGTGATTTTAAAATGATGTTTTGATTCAGCATTTTCTATTATATGGAATGTCAACTTAAAATTCACAAGTTTGTCCATCAGTTCATGAATCTAATTGACCGGAGATAAGCCGCCTTCACATCCTAAGCAACTTATCAATTGAATTTTGACTTTGATATCCATTTTATGTTTGTATATGCATGGAACCTCCTATCTCAACTGGTGCCTTAGAGTTTTATGTATTCATGAGTAGACCATTTTTAATGGGTATTTAGTTTCCGTTTGATTTGGAGAAACATTATTCCTCAACATATAAGTTCATCGCCACATATGTTCTATTATAACATGAGTAAATTTGTTACACTGTTTTAAATTCAATTGCATGTTATATATTGATATGCCGAAAAGTTTCTCATTTTGATAGACTAGGTTTTGAGTTCAAAACTCACGGGTTTACTCCATAAGAATTAATGCACCATTTTCTGAATCACATTTATTCTAACAAAGGTAACTAAAGTTTAGAAAGAGAAAATTCATGCGATTTTCAGTCTTTGGAGGTGGGACCATTATAAAACACATGAGACATATGTTACAATGATTAGCTTGCAGTCAAATGAATAATACGAGCTAGGACGGTATATATCGTTACTAGAATAAGTCGGATATCAAAAAACCAACACCGTAGCAATTATAATTTCCAAGTCGCGGGCTGCTGGGAATTGATCATTGACGAAGAATTTGTCAGCTTTTGGCGTAGTCGTATTTTCTTCTAGCGATAGTTAACTGCGTCAACCAGCCGGCGAAAACCATGCACTTCCTACTTCTTGTGATGAAAATGGATGTGTATATATTATAAATATGAAGCTAACTCATTATATGTATTCAGTTCATTTTTGTACCCACAAACGCACAAAGAGGGATCAATGTTAGAAGGTTTAGAGCTACATACGATTAGGAAAAAAATGGGAAATAGGGTTGAAAGGTGCAAAGCTGTGCACTCAATTGAAGATGAAGAAAGACTAGAAAGTCATAGAACTTCATCAAACAGTTTGAGAATTAAGGTGCGTATGACAACCAAGCAACTCGAGGAGTTGATGGCGGAGGTGGACATGACCAGAGGCCCCAAGTCAAATTCCGAGCTAGGCCGTGTGATCCTCCAAGAATGCTTGGAAGGTAGGCTTAGCGCTCAAACTGTTGCAGCTGTTGAGAATCATGATTATGGGGTTTCGAAGTTAAGCCCCATTTGTGAAGGGGGAGAAGAAGAACATGAGCATCTTTTGTAATAAGCTACTAATAAAAAATGTATAATAGTTGCATTCTCTTTGGTGACGATTCAGTTTAAGTAAAATAAGTGTTGCAATTCATTATTATTATCCTTTACTGATAGTGATATATGTAGCTAAAATATGTATTTTTTTGGGAATAATTTAGTTGTATATTATACTTCTCCATAAGGAGTATACAGGGTTATAATTGTGTACAAGAAGAAAGGTAATAAAACTTAATTATACAATAATAAGTCAACTTTACAAATCCAAAACCAGCTCAAGCCAATTATTACATAAACAATGCTCATACTAACACTCACATCTCAAGTTAGTGCATAAATATCGATAACGTCCAACTTACTAAGTGAGCTATAAATATTTAGCTTGAGATTCATTAGTCATAATATTTATGCTCGGTGAAAATAAACATGTCCTTTAAAGATATTATTTAGACAAATAAATTTTTTTCATCTCGAACAAACGCAAACAGGAGAAGTGTGTTCCCAACTTACTAGTGAATATGTATTGGTCAAGTTGCCTCTTTTATCAAACAGTCAAACTTCAAATCGATCTAATCAAAGTAAAGTTAGTTAGAGAAGTTTGTTCCCTCTCTACACCAAGTTCAATCTCCCCTCTCTTAAAGTTTTTATATCTTAGGGTGGTAATCTCTCTCGATGACTCTTAACTCTCTTCTCCTATTTCTTACTTCCATTACTCTTTAAAAAACAAAAGCTTTCATCACAAAAATTGCTAGTTCGATACCTAATTATTTGGTTGAGTTATCATATAGCTTATGTGTCCCAAATCTCCCATAAATAAAAACTTTCGGGACAAATCTTTTCTTATCTTCGTATTTCTATTCAACCAAAGAATAATACTTCTTATTCCTTTTGACAATCCAAAATAAATGAGGCTAATATAATTAGGTCTCAAGCTTGCCCCCAGAAATTTACGATAAAATATTGAGTTGGCAACTAATAACCTTTACTGTAAAATCGCTTTGTTTGAGCCTAGTAAATATGAATCTTGAAAAGTAAATTGAATAGGTTGTGAGGGTTCTTCAGTCTAAAATCAAAATATCTATGACCCTACAAGTTCAACCACATATATCGTAAATTTCTATTTTATAAAATAAATTGGATGTGTGTGAAAGAAGTTGAGGGTTTAACTATAAATTAACTTAATTGGCAATATGATAAATAGTTCAATTCTTTATAACTTGGACAAAACAAATTTAGTGACGTGGAGCACGTGGCCAATACAAATGTGCTTATAAAGGTGTGTTGAGAATGAATCCCAAACGTGGACAATACAAGTTTGGTTTAACTATGAATCCAAATGTGGGATTTGTTCTTAACTCACCTTTTCATGTGTAGCGAATTTTAAGTTTAACGTGGACAATACAAATTTGGTGACGCGAAGCACGTGTAGTCGTTAATCTTCACACATTGGTCAACTAGCTCTGATATAATGAAGTGACAAAGAAAGTTAAGATTCTACCACAAAACTAATTTAAGATATAAAGAGTAACTTAGGTATTGCTCAGTATTACGTACGTAATGTTTAACACTATGTAGTACTGAAGTATTTTAGAGAATAACTCAACTCTTTATAAGAACATATAAAGTCGATTTTTTTTTTTTTTTTTTGCGTAAGATTCACTCTCACCAGTCTGGATCCGGGAGTGACTTTGATGATTGGCACATGGTTCTCATGCAACACCTAGAGGGACGCCAAAAGCATTTGCTTGTTCATGTGGGCGGACGAGGTTTCATATTGCTACTAAAGAAAACGATGACAACTTATGGTATTACCAGCTACTTGTGATGCATGTGGGAATACGTTGGATCTGAATTCATGGTACTGTGACTACAATATTGTATACTGAGCTCATTATAATCATAATTAAAGAAAGAAAAACCCCCTAACTCTTGTCTTTAATTTTGATGCAAATTTTGGGTGTGTATGTAATTGAGATTGGATTATTTAAGGCTTAAAATACTCTATCAAATTTCTCCAAATCCACCAATATCTCTGACATTTTAATTTTTTTTTAAATCAAATCATAATTGAATAACTTGAACAAATTACAATTATTAAGAGGAAAGAGAGAGTTTCGAACCCAAGACACATGGGTAAAAAACCAATACCATATTCACTAAGATATTGGACCACATGCAAATTTTTTTTTTAATGAAAATTGACAAATGTAATTCATTCATACTAAAAGATGAGTCTCGGAAATGAATTGCCTAAAGTTTTTCTCTAGGTGATAATTGCACATACCCCTATATGGTGTTTGTGCAATTTTTTTTTTCATTATCTTTTGTTGTATACAACTAATGACTACTTATTTTATAAATATTGTGAAAGGCTGATATGAAATGTGGATGCCAAAATAATGGAAAAAATCTTGAGTGGTACGTACTATTCAATGGTACGACTATTGAATGGTTCAGATTAATTTGCAGTGGGCCCCAAATGAATCTTAACCATTTAACAGTACGTACCATTCAATGGTACGTACCACTGAAGTTGGACCCAAAATAATGGTGTCTTAAACTAATTATGTATCATACTATGTGTGAAAGTTGAAACACGTGATACATCATTAATTTAAAATATCACATAAGTGCATGCAAGATATAAGTAAGTTATTCCGGTAAAAATTTGGTCGAGTTATATCAGTAAATTAATAACTGTGCATCCAAATGTTAAAGCTTTATTAATGATTAATGTGTCCACATGCATGCAACATAGTTTTATGATCTTTTTATGTCAACCTAAAATTCACACGGTGAGTCCATGAATGTTGACCTGAGACAAAGCCATACACATCCTCAAACGACCCTACAGTGCCGTTTCTAATCCGGATATACACAACCTCAGCTAGCTATTCCGTCACCAAATTGACACGATTGATAATCTTATGTTTGAACTCGTAAAAGAGAATGTCAAGTTATTAAATCAGAGTCAAGTTTTCAACCTTAGATGGTGGGATAAATTTAAACACACGAGCCATGTTACAGTGATTAACTATTAAACAATGCATAAGAATAATCGGACGATTATAATTAGGGTTCTTTAGATATAAGTCATTTTAACTCTTGTTTTCTAAACTTAAATCCATCTATCTTTAAACATTCAAATAAAACCCAAAATTCAAACTTGTTGACATGTGGAAAATAAGTAACCTATTATTACAAATTATTTACAACTTATGCCACAATACCCTAATTATGTTAATGAAGCAATTTAACATTTTAAAATTCAAATAGTAGGTGCACAATTTGTGGGAGTGAAAAATTGTATTCTTTCAAGAGTTGACTTCACAATTATAAATTTATGGTATGCAAATAATTTACCAATACTTTTTATGTAAAATATAGTTAAATTAATTTTTAATCAAATAACATATATATATAAATTTATATGTACTAATTAATTTACCTATATATAAATTTATTTATGATTAGCACGTTATTTATTTTTGTAGGTAAATTATTTTGCATTTATTATTATTTTATATGCAAATAATTGACCTATATTTTTATGTAAAATACAGGTAAATTAATTTTGAACCAAATAACATTTCTTTATTTTGTAGGTAAATTATATTGCATGAATTTTTACATATATTAGGCATGTTTTTTTTTTATTATACATGTGTGTGTGTAAAATAATTTACCTACATTTATATGTAAAATATAATTTTCGTGACATTAATTAAGCATGTATTATTACATATATTAGGCATGTTTTATTGTTGTTATATATAAGGCAATGAATTTGTAACATTAATATTTATTTTTTTTCGTTTTGGAAAGTCATTAATTGACACATCCCGACCCGGATGTACACGTGGACACCCAAAAGTCGGATGTGCTAGCCGACACCACGTAGGGTGACGAAAGCCAAAATGAAGAAATAAGGAATATTTGAATAAGTTAATGAGTAGGATATACAAAATTTGCACGGAATAAAGAATTAACAAATAAATAACAGTTACCGTACGAGTACGGAGATCTGAAAATTTACAATTAAAGGGAAATTCTAACATCTTCATACCACCGGGTCTCGACGTCGACAGCTCCAGCCACTAACCTGGAGGGGCGCAAAACAGAAGGATGAGTGGGCCATAGGTAGTTATTTTGTAAAAACCTTTTCTTTAGAAAAAACTAACCCCTCGCCGTAAAACAGGTACCAAGTTTTGTAAAACTGTTCTTGAAAACGTAATATACTAGTAGGTAGAAAATCAAGGTAAGTACGGAAATGTACTTACCGTCCGAAACGGGCAGAAAGTCACCGTCCGGCATAAAATACTTTATCAAAAACCTCGTAAAATAAAGTTATACGGAAAAACCCGTAATATCAAATATTAGTATCCGTGGCATCAGTGAAAATCCGAGATAAGTCATAATCTAACTATAAGATAAACGCTCGTTTAGGCAGGGCAGACACACGAGTTCATACAGATATATTCTGTCATGAACAGGCTGGGTGTATAAATAATGGTACGCTCATGTACTACGATCACGTGAAGCAAGCGCATAAGCGCATCACACGAGTTCGAGTCGCCCATGCGACCTAGAACAAGCTGGCACCTACTATGGATCCATAGTGAGCGTATCGGTGCATGTGAACAATCACGTGAAGGCTGGTCCTGGCCCGGACAGTACAATAAACACCGTGTAAGCCTCCCAGGTTGAGCATGCAAAAACATGCCACGGAGTATTTTTAAATAAAACAGCGTGAGGTAATTTCCCTATTTGGGATAACCTTTAAACAACCAATATATATAAAGTGTACTCGGGTGCCGTACCCGAAATGCCAAACGTATAACTACAATACGTGAAATACCAAGAATACGCCACTTGGGTACCAAGGTATAGAAATACCAACTTAATGGCAAACTAGGTGAACCCAAAAATACGCTAGAAAAATACCATTTCCAAGGTTCACCCGAATACGGCCCAAGGCCGTCAGATAGGTATAAAACCCATAATCACAAATAAGCACAATATCAAATAATTCCCTAAAACCCCCCTAAAATAGGGCTGGTTCGATACAAGCAATACGCGTACAAAAATAATACGGAAATCACCAATTTAAATGGTGTAATTCCCAAATGGAAATGTAGGCCAAAGCCCACTAATTTCCATGGCCTAACGAAATATATCGAAATGTTCAAGTAACTAAGTAAGTATCACTAAGTACGAGGACTACAGAAAATACGAGAATAAATAACTAACTAACACCATTTAAAACCAAGTAATAATATAGGCATAATTTAAATATAAATTCCCAATTTAAAACACATTTAAATAATAGGGAAAGGGCCCACTCACAAATACCAAAGCCGGGAAGTCCAACGTATGTCCTCCGAAAGCCACGGGTTGCCAAAACCTATTTTTAAAACCCAAAAATTAGTAAAGTACTCGAAATTACGAAGAAAACGGCGTTCGGAAACCCGAAAACGGAGTTTCGGGGTCGGAAACCCCAAAACCGCCGCCGTGGGCCGCCGCACGCGCCGCCACACGCTACCGTTTGGCCTCACGCGCCGCCACGCGCGGTTGTGAGGTCACACGCGCCCTGACGCGCCGCCACGCGCCGGTGGAAGTCCACCACGCGCTGGTCACGCGCCTCACGCGCCGGTGACTGACGCCGTTACTGTTCCGTTAAAGTTAACGGAATATTCTAACGGCGTTAGAATATTCCGTTAACGACGTTAAAACTAACGGACGGAATATTCCGGTCCGACCGGGTTGAACCGGTTTGCTGACATCAGCAGGACCGGTCTGACCGGTTCGCTGACGTCAGCGCCGGTCATCTTCAACCTCATTCCGGTCGCCGCCGCCGCCGCCACTCGCCGTCGCCGGAATCTAGGTTTCTTGTAAAACGTTCAAATCTTCACCAATTTTCGTGAAATTTACGACAAAATGAAGCTGGAGTCAAGGGGAGTTCGATTTTACCTGAAGTTGGCCCAAATAGTGGTCGGAGATGGTCGGAAGTGGCCTCGAAAGCTTTGGCCAAAAGTTGGGTTCATCGATCTCGGCCTGAAGCTGGCATGCAGGGCCTGGGTTCGAATCCCAGGGCTCCTAGGAGTCCAGTGGTGTGGTTTCTGGGTCGAATCGAGGCCGGGTTGGCCGTGCTTGGCCGCGGGTGGCTCGCCGGAAAAATTTTGAGTTCTGGGTTTCAGAAGCTCGGGCTTCAGGGTTCGAGGCAATTCAGCTTTTGATGAAGATGATGGTGATGGAAGTCAGGTCTGAGGCTTCACGAAGCCGAGTCGAGACGGGTGTGGTTTGGTCTCGGGTGTGCAGAGTGAATTTCCAGATTTGGTTTTCTGCAGTTCAGGTTCGACAAAGTTGCTGGTTTGGGTTTGCAGGTGGTGAGGTTCACCAGCTCAAGGCTGGCTGGGGAGGCGATCGTGGCTAGGAGAAATCAAAGGCAGGGTGCCTTGAGAAGATTTCTGGGCTCGGTGTGAGTTTGCCTTCTGCAAACTTGCACAATTTCTGTGTGTGTAGTCACAGAGGAAAGACAGAGAGAAGAGTAGAGACTGAAATAAAGTTACTGGGCTTATTGGGTCCACTGGGCCCAAGCCCAAATTCAGAACATGAAACCAATTAACGGAACATTAAAAATTAACGTCCGTAAAACACTCATCCGAACTCCGAATGACGTCCCGCTCGCGCCTACGAGTTCGTATCGACGAGCACGTCAAGAAAATACAAGTGGAAGCGTCGTACGAGTTACGACGCAAAAGTCAACCGAAAGGTCAACCAAGGGCAAAATCGTCATTCTGCACATCCGGGAATAAAATAATATTATTTCCCGGTACTGGGTGTAACATTAATTCTCCCTTACTACCTGTATGGAATTAACTGTGTACATCAAACATTCAAATATGGGTATTTTAGGCATCCAAAAAATTTAAAATGTGTAAAGTCAAACATAATTAATGAATTTGCTTATGTGGAGTCTAGTCAATGGGTTATATTAGAATAAAAAACTTATGTCAGGTTTTATATAGAGAAAATTAAATTTCAAGGGCTAAAGTCATATTTTCAATTATAATTAATCCACTAGAAGCCAGAAATATATAAAGACCAATACAAAAATGTTCAAACTTCTGCTGCTGCTAGTTGACCAAAAAGTTATCAGCTTTGATATATTCTAGCTGCGTTCTAACAACCATGCATATCTTGTGGTGAGATGAGATGCGTACTTGAAGCAGATCATGTTGCTTTTATTCAAACCAGCTCCAAAAGATATCCACATCTACTCGTTAGCACAAAGAAAGAAAGAAAAAAAATTAGAGCTTGAGAGGCTGCGTTCCACGCCCTACATCATCCTACTATGAGGAGATGATCTCGCTTAATCCTTTATTTCATTTTAAAAAATAGAGCTCGAAGGGAAAAATGGGAAATTGGATTGGGAGAGGCAAGGGATTGCACTCAGCTGAAGATCAAGGATTAACCAGTCATAGAACATCCTCAAACAGTTTGAGAGTTAAGGTGCGTATGACTACCAGGCAACTCAAGGAGCTGATGGCGCAGGTGGACATGAATAATAGCAGTCGAAATTTCGAGGAGCTAGGCCTTGTGATCCTGCAAGAATGCTTGGAGGGTAGGCTTGTTGCTGCTGCTGCTGCTGATATTAATCATGATGATGATCAGGTATTGAAATAGGGGAGGGTAATTGGATGCTAAGCACCATTTGTGAAGGAGAACAAGAACATGATCATAGTTTGTAAAAAGCTTTCGTATATAAGGTTGTATTAGTCTTTTCATTTCAAGTACATAAAGTTTGAACATAAAAAGATCAGATAGACGGATATGTATAGAGAATAATCAGTGCTTATTTCACATAGAATTTTAGATCTAAATAATATGTTTATTAGCTTGAATTTTGAGCTTTAATCACCAAATCAGCCTTCCAGAAAACTAAATACGCTCCTGATAGTGTTTGGTACAAAGAAAATAAAAGGGCTTTTGGGTTACAAAAGCACTTCCAAGAATATAATTAAAGCAAGCGAATTATATTGAACATCATGTTGTCCCTCGTGGTGTGGAGTTGTATATAGATGGTCTAAACCTTCTGCTCCATTTGTTAGATTGAATGTGGATGCAACGGTAAAAATTATCAGGAGAATATTAGGGGACTAGGAGCTGTTGTTCGCAAGTCAGAGAGTGAATTAATGGTGGTTGTTGCTAAAGCTAGCTGTTTTTGGTAATTTTTCTCCACGAGCTTCTGAGGTCCTTGCATGCTTCTTTGGGATTGCAAGTAGCTCAAATAATGGGGTATGATTCCTTGATACTTGAGATGGATGACAAATCTGTGGTCTCTTCCCTTCAAAGTTCAGAAGACTTTCTGGGATGAGAAGAGGATGGTGCTTCGCTTATGGAGGCTAGGACTCACATATCGTCACTCTTTTCCATCATGAATGTAATCAGGCAACGCATGTTCTTGCTAAGCATGCGCTTTTGTTTCCTGATCTTCATGTTTGATTGGAGATGGTCCTAAGTGGTTGTCTAACGTACTTTGTTTCAGACTCTACTTTTTGAAGAATAAATTCCTCCTTATGACCTAAAACAACATCTTCTTAGAGCTGGACTGTAATCTATATTAATTCTCATTTTACTACTCTCAAGTATCGTAAAATTTGCACTTTACTACTCTTAGTTTTTTTCGTCTCATCACTTTCATACCTAAAGTAAAAAATTTTTGTCACTTTGATACATTTGTTAGTCTTTCTGTCAAGTATTCCGTTAACTGATGATGTTACAATATTCTGGCCCACCAAATTTGCCACGTGGAGTAACAAATTAAATGACTATTAAAAATAACTTAATTAATTAATGACAAATTGAAAAAGAAAAAAAAAAGACCCATCTTCCCCATCTTCATCCTCTCTTCGACTCCCACCGCAACACCACCCCACCTCATTTATCTTCTCCCACATTAACAACCTCGCCAAATTCAGATTCACCGCTACGGCCACCAAGTGACCGAAGCTCTCCGTCTTGTTGCCAATCAAGAGCTCGCCGTTAAGACCAGTGACGTTCTCGTCGAAGTAGATGAGGAACTCGATGGACTCGACTTCAGCGACGGTGAGGAAGCCCTCATATCTGATCGATGACTAAGTGAACAAAGAGGTCCTCGCCTATGTCTTTGGAGGTAATGAAGTTGTAGCCCTTGGTATCGGTGAACCATAGCACCTTCTCGGTTGATCTGACATCAATCATGGTTGGAAATTGAAGAATCCCCTCGGGAGAGTGAGAAAAAAGCTTAAATTCAGGTATGGATTTATGCGAGGGTTAGAGAGAAAGAGAAGAGTAGGAGAGTGGTTCATGGTGGTTGTGGATTATAGGAGAAGAAACATGATGGTGGTGGGAGTCAAGAGGCAGTCTGTGGTGGGTTCGATTGGAAAGGGAGGATGGAGTCATCCTGGGGGAGGACGTGGAAAATGTATGGTTGGTTGCTAGGTTTGCGGTGGAGAAGGTGAAGAAGGACGTGGGATATGGTGTTGGATTTTCTAGGGTGGGATTTGGGGATGTAGGATAAGGGAGGCTGTGCAAGATAGGGGAGTGAGGAGGAAAAAAGGAATTAGGGTCAGGGGAGGAGGAGAGGGTGGCGAGGTGGATTTTTTTTTCATATTTAAAGAAATTCATTAGTTAATTATTTTTTAATATTTATTTAAATTTATCACTCCATGTGGCAAATTTTGAGGACCAAATCTATGTCACGTCATCAATTAATGAAGCACTTGATGAAAATACTAACGGAGGTTTCAAAGTGGCAAAAAAATTAAATTTTAGGTATGAAAGTGAGACAAATAAAACTAAGGGTAGCAAAGTGCAAATTTTATAATACTTGAGGGTAGTAAAGTGAGAATTACCCTAAAATATATATTAGTTTACAAGATTTTTGTATTTTGGTATGGGCATGTTTACTTATAAAGGAATTAATTTGTTAGGAATATATATCATTCTCATTCATGTGTTTACTAACAACCCATAAATAAAAAACATAAGTGGCTTTAGGTATTCCATACTTGCAAAATCAAGGTATGAAATTACCAAAAAGGGATGGTTTAAAAACCACATACTAAGTTGATTAATAGAACCCTGAAACTTCAAATTGGACCACTACATATGCTTCTTCCTATGTAAGACAAATAGCTCTGATACAACGTAGATATTGCACGAAGAGATACAAGCATGCAGTACCCACACACACACATATATATATATAGTTCTATACAACCTACAATCTATATATTGTGTCCTATTTATAAAAAGGATCAAAAAAAGAAAAATAAATAAAAAAGAGGCCTTCCCTACGTAGAATTACAATTAATTAGTGCCAGCTGGGCAAGACTAGGGTTGTTGGCATGAGAAACCAGAAACTACTCTGGCAAGCAGATATTGGCCGTGATTGTGGTCCATGTACCAGCCTCATTAGTCATTAGTAAACCTGAACCAAAGACATTACAAAAACCAATTAAGCAAAAGAAAAATAATAATAATAATAATTTGCAGAACCATTGTTAATTACTTCTTTGGACCTCATTGGGTGACTGAAAGCCATCTTAATTTATTTGGGCTCTATTGATAAATGGGTTTCCTAGTTGTCATATAGTATCTTCGGCCTTGAAGGCCCATTTTATCAAAAGAGCACCTAGCCCGTTCCCCAACCTTCCAAAGGAAACAAATTTACGATGATCGACCAGCTATTGCCACTTTTAGAGCCTCAGTTGTATATATATTTACCTCCATTCTTAAGTAAGAATTTCTTTACAACACGAATTTTTACCTATTAATTATATTAACTGATTCTACTACTCATTGTATTGAAACTTTTTGTGATAACATCTCACGCCTGCCTATCGAATTGCACATGTAATAGAATTGAAGACAATGTCAATGTTAATTAGTAATAGACTGTTAGATCGACTCTGAAAGCTGAAAAATTCATGTTTTAGTATAACAAAGTCTAATTAATTCTATTTCATATTTTCATGATGAAACTAAAAGTAGTCGATTTCCTTTTTTAAAATAGTCCTATACCCTTCATTTACTATTGACAAATTTTGAAAAGAAAAATTGTTATAGAAATATGCAGACCAAGTTTTTGGTTCTATCAAATGTAGAAGCCAGTAGGGGACCTATATATTACATTCATGCATGTGAGTGGGGAACTTAAGAGGGTGGAGGAAGTAGGTTAATGAGTTATTCGTCGAGACTCTTTTTTCCATTTTTCTTTTTCCTTTTCTCATATTAGGAGGAGGGTACGTGCATGCCATGCCACAGTATCAGAATTTCTGAGTTGCCACGTTTTGAGAGGCTGACTGAGTGACTGCCTGCCAAGCTCTCTGATGAATTAGGTCGATACTCGATGATGCATGCCCAATGTGTAGTGAAGGAAACAGTCAACACAGACACAAAGCAGTCTCACAAATGTCACAAAGTTGCTCTGACCACAGCACTCGTGAAGTAACCATATCTTTTTCCCTCTAAATCACAAGACTTACATAGAACGTGTTTACTGTCACGTAGCATATCAGGTCAATAATGCATTATTATACATATATATATATATTTCTTTTTACATGACATAAGGCATTATTAGCTAGTATGGAACATTACTATGACAGTAAACACATTGTTCTTATAAATCACCAACTACACATATAATGCAGTAACTGGTAAGAACACAAAAAAAAATAGTTTATATAAATGTGTCAAACTATAATTTATGTGAAAGTAAAAGGCACTCGAGCAAGTATATATGTTTCTTCACAAATTGTTCAAAGCCCGAATGAGACTATATGTGATGTAACAAATTATCCTGATATTTAGTTACATATATAGAATAAGATAGGCAAAAAGCTTATTAGTGACTATTAGGGGTTAGATAGGATACATGTCATATCAGTGAGTGACTTAAGGGGTTATTAGCTACTGATAGATCATCTACACACCGCATTATGTGCAACTAAGTAATTTTAATCGCGATTATCAAATTTTCTTGTAACATAATAACAAAAATAAAATCCCTAAATAAAACATATCTACCCACATTACAGTCAGCAGTCAAATATACACCCCCCATGGGAGACCAAGTCATTCATCCCTATTAACCGTAGGATACTTCCCAATATGAGCTTGAATATAGGCAATCCAACGGCTAGGAAGTGATGATGAATTGGTGAGGCACTCGAGCTTTGATACGAGTACATACCCAAGTTGCCAAAAGTGGGTTAGCTGAGAAGGCCAAGATGGTGTTTGGCTTTGGGGACAATAATGGAAAGCTACAAGCACTGGCAAGAGGCATGTGCTTTGCTTCTGCTTGCCTGCCTGGTTTTGCAGCCTTCATGTGGATAGTAGACGACACGCTCCACATTTTCTCATGCCCTATCTTTTTCTTTTCTTTTCATATCATGGATTTTCTCAAATCTCCATCTCCACAGCTCGGCTTGCATGCTTTGTCTTCAAGCCAGCCTAGCTAGCTCTCAGACTCGAATTTTAATGAACCCGGCCATCTGTTAATTTTTGGTTTTTACTTTGTGGTTTTACTTTTTTGGATACTAGGGTTTAGAACTGTGAGAACCCATGTGGGAGTTGCATGAAAACCTAGACAAAAGTAACTGCAGCAACTCATTAATTTCGATCGATTATAATTTATGATTGATGTCTAAATTTATAATTCAATAGTTTAAATTTAGCAATTTTTCTTTAATAGTTCGGGGCAATTGAGTAGTTCAGGAAATAAACTATGAAGATTGACTCTAAAAATTCGAACGGTGAAGATTGTTTAAAAAGTCAGACTACTTGGTAGGCTGGACTACAGAAAACACCCCCTAAATTTAGTCTCTAAATACAAATTTGAAATTGGATATATAAGAGCCACATGTGTGCCAAATTATCATACTAACAGAATTTTTGATAGAAAGTAACGACAGAGACCAGTGATTACGTTTTGTTAAATTCAGAGACCTAAAATTACTAATTTTTTTGTTTAAGAACCAATAAGTAAACTAGAATAAAAATTCCGAAGCCAATTCTAAATTTTTCTCTCATGTCAATCTTCTTTCTCTCTGAATTTGAGATCATGTATGGCAATAAGTTGGTAACATGTGATTGTTCTTTTTCGCTCCTTTTGGTTGAGAACATGCATGCGTATCAATTTAAAAGGCCAAAAGCTTATGCATTTCTCCCTTATATTATTAAGTTGACTGTGTGGAAGTTTGTATGCCTTTTAGCTCTAGTGATAATTAATTAACCACCTAACCAAACACCACTCGCTCAAGACTTAAATTTGAATATTTGAATATTTTCTCTCCTTTGACCTTTCCTTGTAACATTCATTTTAGTAACGCTTTGTTTGACATTGTAAAACGAAAACACAAAAAATACGGTTGTCGAATGTGACTTATATTAGTTCAAAATTTCCAATGGACATTAAGCAAAAACACTATACAAATTAAAAATATATATTCTCTAAAAGGCGCATAGAGATTGTGGAATTAGGGCAAAAAATATGGAACACAAAACACTAATAATTTTGGGATTATGTAACACTTTTTGAATACAAAATTTGGTCGAGTACGAATTAAAATGTATATAATTCAAATTAAAAGGTAGTTTGCAACCAACAAGTACTTTCTCTCAATGCATGCATGTAATTGAAACCCTTTTCAGTTTATATCTATATATGTTTTACTTTTCTCAACGGTACATTTCTTTTCCTGCAATTTTGTGCTGTGATCCCAAGTGTTTGACTCACAGCTGCCAAACCCTTCGAATCAAAACTTACTAGCCAAAGAGGACTGTGTCAAAGTTTGTTTGTAATATAACAATCATGTCATCCACTACTTAATAAAATAATCAAATTTAATGTTTGAATATATAGTTGGATGATTAGTAGACAAAGAAAAAATGTATCAGCTGCCGTTATCCAAACTTTCCCAATGAATCAAATGGGGGAAAATGGCTATCATTCTCAACTCCTTTTATTTCATACCGAATATCTATCGTCTCTGGCTTTTTTGGGTATATCAAGTAGATGTCTTTAGATCTATATGCATGACCATTTGTTGCATTAGTGATACTCAGTCTTCATTTTACTGGACTAAATTGTTTTCGACATATGGTCATGTACGACAATGTTTAATAAATATTAAAAGAAAAACAAGCATGTATAGTGAATGTGTATATATGTACATGGTCATGTCGTAGTATGTCAATTTGCTAGTATGTACAATAATCTCTTTCAACTATCAAATGAGACATGCCACAAATACAAGTTTGTCTTATTTGGTAGCTGAATCGAAAATTTCTTTGTTTATTAATTGTGCGTAATTCTGTTCAGATTATCTCAGTTTTGCATTTGAATTCATTTTGACAGTTATGTTGAAATTGGTCTCAAAGAAAGTTTATCAATATTTGACGCCATGTTTACTCTTGGTTACGTTACTGAAAATCTTTTGTTCTTTAAAGTTGTATTACTTTAGCACTATAATTTTTTTCGTTTCAATAATATTATATCATCATCTTGTTTTTGAAAGACCACAATATCCAATGTTGTCACCCAATTCTCCCAAGTGCAGGCAGCTACCATTAAAAATTTTTAAGTGCTCCGGAGTACGGGATACTCTGAATTTTTTAACCGTTGAATCTTAATTTTTATATTTTAAAATAAAATTTTAAAAATTAAAAAATTCGAATTACCTCATATCCCTGAGTATGCAAGAAAGACTCAGCTGTCAAGAGAGCCGACAATGGAACCAGACATATGAGAAGAAAACAATGAAGCAGTAGCTAGTAAGTAATTTATGGATTCCCCAAAAAAGAATGAAAAAAGAAAAACAGAGGTTTGACCGATCTCTACGACAGTCCAAAGCCGTTGTGCGGTAGAGACAGTCATGATTCGGTTTCAGAGTTTTAATTATATCTGGTGGATCTAATTAGTAATTACCCTCTCCCTCTCTCTCTCTCTCTCTCTCTCTCTCTCTCTCTCTCTCTCTCTCTTCGTATCCCATTTGACCATCATTGACGCCGCTTACCACGCTTACCACTGGTTCTTCTTCCTTTTTTTAAATCATTTTACATGTACATAAAAACCATTTTAATGATATTTAATATCAAATTAAATTTGAATAATGAGAAAGGTGTCCCTTATTTCTTGATGTTCCTATCCGAAAAGACCATATTGCCCTTTCAATGTTTGTCAACTTTGAACATAGTGGATGGAGCAATGTCCTCCACTCTGTGCACTAAAATTCAAATCTCTTTGTTCAAAATTTAAATAAATTTAGTGTAGTTGTTCTATCTTAAAAAACATAGTAGATGTGTGATTTCTACAAGAATCATATGGCAATTAAGAAGATGACATTAACAATTGCAGAACTCTTTATTGTGGTGCAAGAAATCCAATTTCTACACCATGGCCAGCTTGAACTTTCAACTACTAACATGAAGTCTATTAAATAATTTTTCCATTTTATTGTGATTAATTGGTGATATTATGGCACAACTGCATTGTTATATGGCAATTTACATGGTGAAAATGTGGAAATTTTGGACATCGAAGCCTTAAATAAAATGGGCCCATATTGTCAAAATTGGTAATCAAAATAGCATGACAGAGAGAGGATGTTTAGGTTAATATGTACTGTAATAAAATTAATGAATAAGTAAGAGGTTTGTAGTTCAGTGTTTAAGAACGTTTACTGTATCGATAATAAGCAGTGGTTAGTCAGTATTAATGGCATGTGTACTTGAGAAAGAATGGGAATATAAAGGAATAATGGGGTTATGAAAAATTGAGTTTGAGATAAACAACCCCCCATTGTAATCCTATACCTTAATTTTTCAGGTATAAAAATGTATGAGATACCCAAAAATATTAATCTTTTCCATTCTTTTATTGTTAGTAGACAAAAAAATGAAAATGATACATATTCCTTACAAATCCATTCCTCCTAAAGAAACATGCCCTTAGTAGAGCCTCTTCTCCATGCATGCATTGGTGGGCAATTTAGGGTTTTCAGTAGCATCCAATTAAGAAGAAAAGAAGTGGTGTACTTAACAAAACCATAGGTGCTCAAATAATATAATTAGTCTCCAAAAATTTTATTATTGATTAAACACACCCATAATTTTCAAGGTTGTACCAGAAAGTCTTGGCCCACCAAAAAAAACAATCCCATTCCCTTCCTTCCTGTACTTTTTTCGGTTAGGCAATAGCTGCAGCTTTAGAGAGAGAGAGAGAGAGAGAGAGAGAGCGCGAGGAGAGAGAGTCTCTCAAGGTATGATCTCCTCAGAGACCCACCAATTGCCATAAACAGAGCAAGCAATATTAAGAGGGGGTGGAAACAGAGAGAGAGAAGAAGAACAACAGGAAATATGGAAGGTTGAATCCAGCGAAGCAATCGTTCATGCAGACCCACCCCCCACAATCCTACATTATTATTATTACTATAATATTTATATATTCTCATATATATATATAATATATATAGTTGCATATAGGTGAGAAAGAGAGAGAGAGAGAGAGAGTGGTGATACAGCAAGAAAGGCTGGTCCTTTGGTCTCTGCTGGTCTTCCATATTTCCATTGGCCACCACCTTTGCCTACCATTGTCGTGGGTTCCCACTAGCATCTTTTTTGTCTTCTCCTTTCTTTTTTCTTTTATTTTCTTCCAATAATTTTAAAAATATTCAATATTTCTCTGTTTTTCCTCTGATATTTCTTCTGACTCTGCGTTTTAGTGTTTTTGCATATAAATATTTTGCTGGGTTGGTAATATTTCTCTCTCTCTCTCTCTCTCTCTTCCCTTTTTTTCCACCCTCAAACGGTAATGATTTTCTCGTTAGGGGAATCGTTGTTGAGGAATCTGAGGAGTTGTGAAAAAGAGGCGGTTATAGAAGAAGAAGAAGAAGAAGCGGCCTCATTACAAAAAACCAGTCATTTCACAAACAAGAAGAAGACCAAACAGAATCTCTCCAACTGCACGAGTGTCTCTCTGTTTTCTTTGATGTGATCTTCCCAAAAACACACCAAAAAATTTTGGGTTCTGGGTTTTTTTCCTCTTTTTCTAAAAAAAAATTATCTTTTTGTTTTTTGGGGTATTTGTTTTTGGTTTTGATGTCTCAAGGAAGGCAATTTCAGATGATGGGGGGAAGTAATTACATGAATAATCAAGGGCAATACAATGACACAACTTTTACCAAAATCTTTGTGGGAGGGTTGGCCTGGGAGACTCAGAGGGAAACCATGAGAAGGTATTTTGAACAGTTTGGGGAGATCTTGGAGGCTGTTGTGATCACAGATAAAAACACTGGAAGATCCAAGGGTTACGGATTTGTAAGCAAACCCCATTATTTTCTTATGATTTTTTTCTGGGTTTTTCTGATTATTTTGTGTTTGGTTTTAATTAATGTTTAATTGTTTTGATTAGGTTACATTCAAGGATCCAGAGGCAGCCATGAGGGCATGCCAAAATCCATCCCCTGTGATTGATGGAAGGAGGGCAAACTGCAATCTTGCATCTCTTGGTGCACAAAAGACTCGCCCACCAACTACTCTTCATGGTTTTTGCCTTTCTCATACCATAATTTTATTCTTTTGTTTTACCATTTCTTGAATCATTTTGTTCTCCAATGCCGGATAAATCTTCTACGGGATGTGAGTGCCCGGTCAACCTATTGTATTCCGATGGACCGAGCACTCACGTCTCGCAGAAAACATTTATATTCCTAAATGGAAATGTGGATCTAAAATGTGCTAGGATTTTGTTATGGTAATGCTGCAGGTGCAGGAAGGTTTAGAGCAGCACATGGGTTGGTGGCTCCACCAGCTGCATATCATGGATCCTCATCAACCTATTTCCCTCAACCCACTGGCCAATACACATTTCCTTATTCAGCTTATGGGTAAGCTCCAATTTCCCCACAATAAAAACACACTCAAATCTTTTTTTCCAGCAATTTACATAAAACGAGCTCACTCTACTATCATTCTCCATATTTTCATAATTCTTATTTTCAAAATATTTTCATCCATTCGATATCTGATTTTTTTTTCTTCTTTTTTATGTGTAAATTTACAGGTACACTGGATATTCACAAGATTCCATGTACCCCATGGTAAATTTTTTATTTACCATTATAAGTGGGCACATAAATTATTATTATTTTTTGGTTTTTTCTTGAATTTGTTCTTAAGCTGACTTTTGTGCAAAATGCATGTTATTGTGCAGAACTATTACAGTGTCTATGGTGGTGGTGGTGGTCAACAATTCTCACCTTACTACACCACAACTGGGGGGGCATCAGGGCCAGCTGGAATTTACCAAAATGTCTACCCATTATATGCTCAATATGCTCAGAGTAGTAGCCAGGCTCATGCCCTTGGTGTCCAGTACCCCCAAGTGGTACAGTACCCTTATTTGCCTCAGCCCTATGGCTCCACCTCCACAGCTGGGATCCTCTCTCTTCCTCCTTCTTCAATGCCAATCACCATCTCCACAACTACCCCAGGTAAAAACATTTTAACCATTTCCCCGCTAACATTCCAGCATGGTTGACTTGAGATATTGTGACCGTTAAATTATCCAGAGAATTTACAGTTTACATGCAAAATGTTACAGGTGCAACAATAGCAGCAGCAACTGGGGTCACATCAGGGGGGGCAGCTACCCCACAACCTTCTGGGGCAAATTCTGAGCAGAATCCTTCAACTTAATATCCACAGAGGATCAAAACAATGTCAACTTTTCAAGACTAACCACGTTGATAGAAGGGATGGAGAAAAATGCCAATAATAAAAACCAGATTTTAAGCCATCAAATTCCAAAGAGTTGCCTGCTGCTGCAGATTAATCACATGAGCTGCCATCAATCAGAAGAGCGCAAAAGGGTTTCATCCAAGTGTCAGCATCCGATTGGTTCTTCATTTGCTTCACTAACTTCATCATCATCATCATCAGCAAACATGTTTTTGGTTAGGACAATTAGGGGGTCTAGCTTATTTTTCAAGTTAGTTGATAGAATTAGGGGAGGAATTAATTAATTAGTTAATTAAAGCTCATATCATATGATTAATTAATCATTAATTCATGTAATTGCATGAGGTGGAAGCTAAATATTGGGCTTTGGATTCTACCTCACAACACTAATTAGCAGTTGGATTATGTGCCTTGGATTGCACAGAGCATCCAATGACATATAAACCCTTTTGTTTATATGGGAGATTAAAGCAATCGGGTTTCAAAAGATTTGTTTTATATCTTTGAAACACCAGTTTGGTCAAAGCTTTGGATAGCTTGATTGGCCATTTAACTTGTAATTTTTAATTTTTTGAATTTGGTCATTGTTCATGATTGATACTTTTTTCAGATAGGATGGATTAGTTGGAAGAAATGGAAGATTGTCTCTCTGATTATTTTGTTTTTGCTTTACTATGATTCTTCTTTTTTCACTATTCAATCACTTTTGAGGCTTTGAGGAATGTGCTTGGAATCCTAGGAGATCTCTCACAGAAAATGTAATGCATGGTTTAGTTTTGCGTACTTAATTTGAAGGGATTTTTTTGGGTGCTCCGGAATAACTAGTACATTAAATATTTTAACGGTTAGATCTTTATTTAAAAATACAAAAACTCCGGAGCACTCAAGATTTTTTTTAATTTGATTTGGTTTTTGAGATGCAAAAGTGAATGTGGGAGGAAAGTGAAAAGGAGAGAGAGAGAAACAATATCGCTATAACAATAAGTAGGGGTGGGCACTTGGAACCGAAAACTGAAACCAAAACACGAATCAAACCGGATCGCACCGAACAATTTGGTTTTTGCGGTTTTGAAACTAAAACCGTTTGAAACCGAACCGCAAGCTAAAGTAATGGTTTGGTTGCGGTTCCAAATCTCCGGAATCAAACCGAAACCAAACCGAACCGCAAAACCACAAAATATAAAGAAATATATTTAATTTAATTAACATATTAGGTGTTGGGATGTAATTGGTTAATTGATAGAGTCCATACATTTAGTATAGACCCAACCACATCGTAACATGCCTAGACCTAAACCCAACTTGATACCATTTGACACACACCGAGACTCACAGACATTGGCTTCTCTCTGAGCTCTCTCACGTCCTGGGCTCCCACCTCCCAGTCATTTCTTCCGTTCTCTCAAACTTCAAATTGTGACCAATCCCGATCAATCTTCAATCAACTCGCTCCTCTCTGTCAAGTCATCCATCCAATTCGAAAAATATAGAGTCAAATGTGTTTTTGTGTATAATTTTGTGAATAAAAATAGAATAGAATATTGATGCAAGTGTCAATAATTATTAATTGGTATGAGAAGCTTGCAATTTTATTTGTGCAAGCGATGTTGCACCTCATACTTCCATGACTTTAATGATCTAAAAAAAATGTTGAACTTTGTTTCAATTGGGTTTGAAACCAAAACCAAACCATTTGAAACCAAAACGAACCAAAACCAAATGGTTGGTTCCATTTCGGTTCCACTATCAAACCGCACCAAACCGAAACCGAAATAAATTTCGATTTTGGTTTCGATTTCACCTCAAAACCGCACCGAACCAAACCGTGCCCACCCCTAACAATAAGTACTAGGGGAATTTTTCGAATTCCTACCTGAATTTTTACTCGAGTTGCAATGACAACAAAAATTAAATCAATGTAAAAAATATTTGTCACGGAACTTGAATTCCTATTTTAATTGATTGTATTAAGATTTTAGAATCTCCTTCAATAACTTTATCATGCTTTATCTGAATGACCCATCGAAGATTTTTCCTTAATGTTAGCTTCGGCCTGTAAAACAAATGAAAAGCAGCTGCTAGAATTGTATTGCCCAAAGAATTCATGATTGGAATGCCTACAACATAAGTGATTATATCATTATTTGTTAAATACGGCTCATTTGATGTCAATCTTTTTATAGAATTTAAAGTCAAATGCCACTAGAGGGAATATAGATGTGTTGGACTCGACAATAAGGGGACTGGCTACAGTGCTCGCAAGTATTGAATGCTCACACCAATCTCACTCTCCTTTCCCCCCTCTCTCCTCTCTCCTCCCTCATTTTAATGGTGAGATCGGTGTAAGCATTCAATGCTTGCGAGCATTGTACAATTAAGAGCTTAATGTAAGAATTTCATCTATAAACGTGAAGTCAAGTGTGGTTGTTGGGTTTGACACGTGGACGACCTAACATTATGTCCCAAGTAAACAACTTTAAACTAATTGGCAATTGGTGGATGGGCCGAAGAAGGCTGGTCTTATTCTTTATGTCACTTCAAGCTCCATATGACCATCATTTATATGGGGAATGGCTACAATGCTCGCAAGCATTGAATGCTTACACCGATCTCACCCTCTTTCCTCCCCTCTCTCCTCCCTCCTCCCTCCTCCCTCCTTTTAACGGTGAGATCGGTGTGAGCATCTAATGCTTGCGAGCACCGTAGCCTACTCCCATTTATATGATATAAACTTCCCTCCCGCATCGGTAATAACTCCATGGTAACTTTTCCTTCATAGAATCTTAGGCCAAGGTGCTTGACACGTAGCATACTAGCATCTCATCACCCAATATTAACCTAATCCTGATCACCCAATGTTAACCTAATCCAAACATGTATGCTAATGGTGATTTGAAGATGATGATGAGGAGGTTATCAACTATCAACATATTGTTCATATTATTGATATTATCAGTACTTTAATTACCTAATTGTCTATATGTTTGTCAATAAAAAATCTAAGTAAAAAGTGAATGATGACATGACATCATTTTATTAGGCAGTCGGACATGCCAACTAGTGGGCAGTTTGACCCAAAATTTTCCCCTTTTCCCTATAGATGAGCTCAAATTTTTAATTTTAACTATTAAAACTTTTTCTTAGGAGAAATGTTTTTGCTTTTTTTTTGGGTCAAAAGAAATGTTTTTGCTAGGTCTAAGGACTTTTAATTCAATCCACAAATGGAATCTCTTTTTCTTTTCTTTTTCTTTCGGGTGTCCAAATATCATTTTGGGGTCTCCATAAAATGACCCATAGTCCAAACACAAGGGGATGATTGGGCTTTGACCACGAAAAGAAAATGAGAACTGGGCCTTCTGGGCCTTGAGCCTACTTGCGCTTCCAAAAAAAATCAGGCGAGGCCATTGTTGCGTACCTTTAAATGCCCTTCCTCGCTAGAAAATCAGAAACCCTAGACGAGAAAGTGTTGAGGTTTTGCAGCCGCGCAGCTCACTAGCACCCATCAATCTCAGATCTCGTCTTCCTCAGGTAACTCTCTCTCTCTCTCCTCCCTCTCTCTCTCTCTTCAATTAGCGTCGACTGTGAACTCTGATGAATTGCAACGCATGTTTTCCATGGCAAAATTAATAATTTTGGGCTTGGTTTTTGTTCGTTATAGCGAAAAACGATGTCGATTTCAGAGCTTGCTTGCACCTACGCCGCTCTCATCCTCCACGATGATTGCATCCCCATCACTGTATCCTTTTTTTCATTTTTCTTTCACATATGGGTTTTTATTTGTTTTTTTAGCTTTTGTATGATTTGCTATTATTATTTATGCTGCAGTTGATAAACTTTTGTGTTCATGTTTTATTTTATGGGTTAAATTAACATGGGTTTGATTTAATTTAATTAATTGTGTATTTTTGAGAGCACACGCAAGAAATTAGATATTGTGTTCGTGTTATTTGATTTATTTTTGGTTTAAATTAGTGGGTTAAATGGTAGAAATTTAGAAATATTTGGAAGCTGTGATTCTCCTTAATTGGTGTGTAATAGTCTGAGAAGATCGCAACATTAGTGAAAGCTGCTAATATCACTGTTGAGTCCTACTGGCCTGGCTTGTTTGCCAAGCTCGCTGAGAAGAGGAACATTGATGACCTCATCCTGAATGTTGGCGCTGGTGGCGGCGGTGCTGCTGTTGCCGTTGCTGCCCCAGGTGCCGGTGCTGCTGCCCCAGCTGCCGCTGCTCCTGCTGCAGAGGAGAAGAAGGTATTGGGTCATTTCTATCTTTTTTCATTGAATGAGTTGGTCGATATTGTTGTGGGTTGGGAGTGTTGGGTTATCTGATTTGCTCATTTTGGTTTTGAATTTGATTTTACAGGAAGAACCCAAGGAAGAGAGTGACGACGATATGGGATTCAGCTTGTTCGATTAGGAGCTCCTTTCAGCAAGATGTAATCCAATTATCAGTTTGATGGGTTTTAGTTCTTTGAGATTAGTCACCGTATCAATCTAGTAGGGGTTTCGTTCTTTTTGGCTTATGATATGTAGTTGTTATGGAGAAATTGTTACGACTCCTGGTTTTCTGCTGAACAAATCCATAATTTTGAACATCTTATGTTTGAATTTCTGGATATAAAAGTATGTTACTCTTTTAATCTCGAAATTGATTTGTTTGCGATGGTTTTATATTCCGCTTGATGTGCAATACGTGTTTCCAAACATGATCATGAGCTCTGAGTTAATGGCATGACGCATTAGACTGTCCTAGTTTTGTTTACAGAGATTGATGGGGCATTGCCCAAATTTGCCCAAATTGTTTGTAGGGCACATGGAGGCAGTTAACACTTGCATTGTGCTCGTGTTATCCTAACCGAACTTTTCGGTTATGTTTTCTGCATTCAATACTTGAGTTGCTGTAAATTTCCCGACTTGATGAGTGTTTTGGTTGCAGAAATTTCGTAGTATTGAACTGCGATGTTCGAAAATCTACACTTCAGAGAAGACAATCGAATATCAATTTGTTATTGAATTCGTTTGATCTATAGCCGCCACGGCCCTTCACAGATGTCCTATGATACGCACATTGCCTACATTTATCCTCACACATAGTGTTGCTTGTTAAGTATAGTGAACACAAGATGGTCAGTTAGGGCACGCAGCAGATTTCTTTTTGTGTTACTTCACAAAACCGATCAACTGCTGGTTAACTCGTGTTTCTTATGGCGTTGCAACATTTTCCTTTGCAAGCGGTGCAATTTCCTCACCCTCGATCCCAGGTTCGCCGTCAGCAACACCCAAACTCAGCAGCGCTTCCTCCCACTTCTTAGCAGGGCCCTGCGCGGTTTCAATTCAAGGGATTTAAGAATGTGAGAATGCGATTGATTGTAAATGGATTGTGCGAGGGGAGAAGATGTCTTTACCTTCCACGAGAGATCTTGAGCCATGCCGTTGCTTATGATCTCAGTAAAGGCTGGCGTTCCATAAGTTCCGAGGGCTCTTGTGACGGTTGTAGCGATTGCTTGTACATCCGCCGGATCAACAACTTCGCACTGAAACATCAATTTTCGAAACTTGAGTTAACACGAAAGTATAGAAGTATTTTGTGTATAAAGAATGGTAGAAAAAATATGCATTACTTCCACATTGAAGGCTCCCATATGAAATCCAGTGAATCCTTCTTTAACAGTGTCTACCAACCCGCCAGTCGACGCAACAATGGGCACCTGCAGAAGCGTAGCAGCGATTCAGTACTAATGCAAGATGTAACTTCAGAAGCAAGAACTTGTTCAGGGCAGGGGTCTTACGGTTCCATAACGCATGGCGTGCAACTGGATGAGACCGCAAGGCTCAAATCTGCTTGGAACCAACATGAAATCAGCTCCTGCTGTGATCATATGGGCCAGGGGGACATTGAATTTCGCTATTCCTCGGGCTTTGTCGGGGTATTCTGTCTCCAGCTGTTCAAGCTGCTTCTCCATTGGCTTTTTGCCAGTCCCCTGAGGAAATTGCAGAATGCAGATCAGGATAATATACAGATAGGTTTTAGTGACAGGGCAAACAGATACGCAATAAAAGGCGAGGAACAACTTCCATGCCCGGTACTTACAAGGACTATAATCTGAACTTTCTCTTTAATAAAATGGGGAATGGCTTCTATGAGAATGTCCGAACCCTTCTGCTCTTCAAGCCTACCAATGAAACCTATGACAGGAATGTCTCTATCCACCGGCAATCCGACTTCTGCTTGGAGGGCTTCTTTCAAAAGAGGCTTTGCATCAGCCACCTAAGCAAGCCAAATTTCAAAATTTATTGCCATATGAATCAAAGAATTTGCACGCAGTGCAGTTATGGAAGTTGTTGTACGATGAATGGTCTTACAGTTGAAGCGTCGTATTTGACAGTTGTATACTTGTCAGTTAAGGGATTCCACTCCTGAACGTCCATGCCATTCACAATTCCAAGAATTCCAGTTTTCCGAATAATGTTATCCAATTCGACTCCTTTTTCAACTGCAGAAACAAGTTCTTCGGCGTAGTATGGGCTAACGGTCAAGACCTTGTCTGATTCCAAGATTCCGGCTTTCATCCAGTTAATTTTCCTCCCCTTGGCTGGTTTGTCATACCTGTGGAATTGAAGCAATCATACTCAAGTTTCAGTCATAAAATAGTAATGCAGTCTATGTTATACCTGTACAAAAAACCTTACCCATCAATGAAATCGAATGAGCTCTTAAATTCATCGGGCAGATTGAGAAGTGCAAAGTCCGCAAACGCAAATCTGCCTTGGTAAGCAATGTTGTGAATGCAAAATGCTACTTTGGCGGTCTTGTATATGCCTTTAGGTTTGTAAATGGCTTTCAGGTAGCACGGAAGCAAGGCGGTGTGCCAATCGTTGGCAATGAAAACGACTTCTTCCCCTGCACGCAGCAATGTTGCAGTACCAATTAACGCATAAAAGATTTTGTAAAAGTTGGTTTAGAGGATTGGATATGAGTTTTGCCTACCATATGGTCCAGAAAAATATTTGCTGCTGTTTAAATTCAGAACTCTTGGTGCTTCTAGAGCTGCCTAAAACATATAATTTCATACAACCATGAGAATATAAACATAAAGTTATACGATCAGAAGGTGCACAGATTAACATTCAGACTAAACATTTGATAACAGAAAGGCGACAACGAGTATCAGAAAGGCGGAGATTACTAACCTGGCATAGCAGGCTGAACCTAAGTTGATTGTCCTTGAAATCGACTCCAGTAATCGGACCATAAATTTTGGATGCAGTTTTCCCCCATACCTTTAACAACCAGTCATAAAAGCAGATAAGAAATTGAGTTTTCTTCCCTTTCATACTATTTGCAAAACATTGGAAGTGTTTTGCAAAGAGTCAGTGAATAAACACAAGACCAAACCTTTTCGAGAAACAGCGGATGATCCACAAACACGCGATCAACTCCTCGTTTGTAGCAGTGAAAAAACCCAACTGTTTCGGTTTTGTCTCCCACTTTAAGCTACACAGATAGGATAGGAATAAATCATTTGAACATCCAAAAATTCGTTCATTGTCCTAGTTCAATGTTGATCAAGGTTATATGTTTACACACCTCAACAGTGACTTCTGTATCCCATGCATCTTTGTACTGATCATAACGCGGAGAAATCGTCATCACTCGATGCCCATTTGCCTTAAGAAAGTTCAAATTAGTTACTAAATTCATGTTCATATGTCAAAAGTGAAATTTACGCATACATAACCGGTTACAAACTATTAATCAAAAACAGAACTTGAGGGACGCTACACTGTCAATAAAGACTAAACCATGATTTAAATACGGTTTATTGTCTGTTTAATGTCGCTCGGTTCTATTTACGCGTATTAATTACAAGGCAAGAGAAGGAAGCAAAGCTTACAGCCATAGCCGGTGGGAGGCCACCAAGAACATCACCAAGTCCACCAGTTTTGCTCCATGGACCCACCTCAGTTCCCAGAAACACTAAATTCATCCCGCTTCCACAAACAATGACTCCTGAAGTCTTCCTAGTGGTGTTGACCGATTTGCCCCTTGCTTGCTGCCTTGCAACCGAGTTCGCCATGATTCTGACTCGGAGCTCGTCCACTGAGTTCAAAGCTCTCAACCCATTGTGAGTCAGGGTCTGTTTTCCAAAACCCATTTTCTTGAATCCGGTTTTCGGGTCTGATCCGGAAGATAGAGCGCCATAGCTGACAGGGGAGCTTGTGGAGGCAAAGCTTGAAGCAGTGAAAGTTGCCATTAATTTGTAACTCGATTATGTTCTGCAAAACAGTAAAACATACAAGATTATCAAATCATAGTAAGATTAAACTAGGGTCGACTCGGGAGTGCTTCTAAAAGTCAAAGTGATTCTGCCTATGTTTGGCAGTCAAACTTAAAAGTGCTTCTGATCGTAGAAGAACCTGCGGGAAGGAATAAGTGCTTCCTACAGAAGCAATTGAGCTCCTCACGGCACTCGGCAGGCTGCAGTTGGATGCTTCTTTCTTGTGATGAAAATGCTCAAGGGGCTGCAGTGCAAACTGTGGTGGTATTAAGCAGTTAAGCAAGAGGGTGCAACTGTAATTTCGAGTTTGCAGAAGGCGACTAAAAGATGCATGGTGGAGGGGTTTGCAGTGCCAAGAACCTCAAGATTCATTAGCGGTGTGCATGGAGTATGGGCTTACATGAAACAAGTTTACCGTTATATTGTATTTCTTGTTCAATGATGCATTGTCATGTGTAAGTTTTTTTTTCATGTAACAATGTATGATTAGATCAAGATGTCACGTGGCTGTAAATCCGTTACATATAAATTGCTCTCGAAGGAGATGGACCAACTGCATAGCAATTAGGCAGCACTCATCAAAATATGCTCAAAGAATTTCTCATATGTAAATTGCTCTCTCAAGTCATCTTGGAGTCTTTTGGACTAAAATCCAACAACAAGAGGAGGAAACAGCTTGTTGTAGTCTTGTCTCCTATCCTTGGCTCCCTACCTTGGGATTAATATTTTGCATTGGATCTCTATTCTCTAGTAAAACACTAAATTTATTCATCAAATTATGTGCATAAAACGATACATTTGTATACATAATAATATCTCACTTGTTATAAATCAACGAGGTTCAAAGTGAGCTCAAATTTGAAATAGTGAGACTCAATATAAATTAGAAATTCTATGCAGGATATGCATTTTTTCTTAAAGAACAAACATTTTGAGAAACTATTAGTTATGATCAATTTTATTCAACTGCGATCATATTATTGATAAGGCTGATCTTTTAGGGTAACCAATGCAAGGCTATAATCTAAAGTTTAAGCTATAAATTGTGTTTCTACACATAAAACAATCAATCATATAATTAAATAGAATTAAAACTAAAACGAATTTAATAAAATTGAGATACTCTCAATACGTTCGTGTGTATCTAGCAGTTAACCTTGGGACAAATTTTGACGAGTGTAGTGGTGCTACAAAACAACAACAAATAATTCAGTTTCTAATTTCTTTGTAACATTTGTTTGATCAATTGTTGTACAATCTAAATTCTTTACCAAAAATTGTACAATCTAAATTCGTTCTTTCACATGCCAAACCTCATAAATTATGCAGAAATATCTCATAAGAATCCTGCCTAAAAAACATATGAAAACGACCCCAATTTCCAACACAATTTCGTGTAGCTTTTTAACCTTTAAAGCCTACCACCGAGACAACAACCGCGCATCGCTACCAAAGTGACGCGTGACGGCAAGTCTCCACCTGCAACCGCAAGGCTGTTAAAGGAAAGAAATAAGTCAACGATTTGTTTTAGAGTGATTGTGGGATCTAATGTCATCAGCGTATAATTAGTCTCTATTTACCAAAGATAGCTTCTAGTCTTTTGTATAAAGTTCATTGTATTGTTGTACAGAGTCTAACATATAAAGATTATACAGAGAGGACTTGACCCTCTGCTTTTTCATCCACGCCATATTTCTTAGATGGTACTAGAGCATTGATCCTAGCAAACCTGAAAACCCAAACACCTTCCGCTACACAAACCAACCAGATGGGTGATACAAAACCCACAGAGGCAATCATCGATGCCTAAGATGCATTCACCCTACACCACTCGGATTATCCGGGACTCATCTTGGTCTCCAAGTAGCTCGAAGGTCACAACTATGGACAATGGAGTCGAGCTATGCACATCGGTCTTAGCGCAAAAAATAAGATTGGTTTTATTGATGGGACTATCAAAGCCCCAGCAACCACGGATGCAAAATATCCCATGTGGCAACGATGCAATGATATGGTGCTATCATGGATTTTGAACTCCATTCACGGCGACATATCTGGCAGCGTCCTTTATCTCCCAACGGCGACTGCCGTTTGGAATGATCTAAAGGAGAGGTTCTCGCGAGGGAATGATTCTCGGATTTATCAGATCCGACAAGAGATTGTTGAACACCGACAAGGGCAACAATCCGTCACTGCGTACTATACCAAGATGAAAGCGCTTTGGGACAAGTTGGCCTCGTATCATGGGCCACTCCCTTGCACCTGTGATGGCTCGAAGAAGATTGCTGAGCGAGAGGAGAAGGAGAGGGTCATGCAATTCCTCATGGGATTGAATGATTCATACGCTATCGTCTGTGGCTCTATATTGATGATGGATCTCATGCCGGACACTTGCAAGGTTCATAGACTGGTTCTTCAACATAAGAGCCAAGTCGATGTGGCCACGCGACGAGAGGCTCAGATCAGCCATCACGCGATACAGACCAACCGTTCACCAATGATGCAGGGAAATCGGAAGCAGCTTAAGTGCAGCTACTGTGACACTAATGGCCATGATGTTGTTCATTGCTATTTCATTATTGGTTTTCCAGAAGGCCATAAATTCCAAGGTAAAAACGTGAAGCCCAAAGGAAAGAAGCCAGCAACCCACAACACTCAAGTGACCCCTGCTCAATCCACCAAACCGGTCACTACCCTAGGGCCAACATTCATGACCGAGGGGTACAATGATATCATGGCTATGCTTCGTCAAAAAAAAACGATAATGCCCAGCCATTAGCAAATGCTACAGGTATAATCACACCCACTTGCAATGCTACGCAACACGATCCACATTCAACCTTATGTTGGATTGTGGATAGTGGAACGACGGATCACATATCCAAACTATCGCCGACACACAATAAATCTGAAACTTGGCATGATTTTGTGGAATTACCTAAGGGAGGGTAAGCTGAAATAAAATCTGTTGGTTCCATAACTTTGTCACCTGACTTAACTCTCGATGGGGTGCTTCATGTTCCAAAATTTCGAGTCAATTTGTTGTCCATTAGCAAGCTGACACAAGCCTTGAGATGTATAGTGATTTTTTTCCCGAATTTTTGTGTTGTGCAGGACGTGGATATGAGGAAGATGATTGGCCTAGGCAAGCAATATGATGGGCTCTACTACCTCCTCCTAAGCCAAAATCCACACCTAGCGCACCACGTTCACCGCACTTCCAATCTTTGGCACCAACGTTTAGAGCATCCATCCTCTGCACCTCTTCAATCTTTATCCAAGACCATTCCAGAAATATTTTTTGATTCCAAGCATGTTTGTGATATATGCCCTCTAGCCAAGCAAACTCGTTTACCTTTTTCTTCAAGTTCAATTTCATCTGTTGCACCTTTTGATTTAATCCATTGTGACATTTGGGGACCTCATAAGGTTAATGCTTATTCTGGAGCATGTTATTTTTTTAACTATTGTGGATGATTTTTCTCGATTTACATGGATTCATCTTATGCATTTCAAATCTGAGACACAATCATTGTTAAAATCTTTCTTCTCTTGGGTTAAAACCCAATTTAATTGTGACATAAAAGCTTTACGTGCCAATAATGGGGGCGAATTTATATCACTACGTTCTTTCTTCAATGATCATGGCACCATTTTTCAACATTCTTGCCCCTACACTCCGCAACAAAACGGCGTAGTAGAACGCAAACATCGTCATCTTTTAAACGTGGGGCGTGCCCTTCGATTTCAAGTGAATTTACCTTTACAATTTTGGGGAGAAAGCATCCAAACAGCATGTTACCTCATAAATCGTCTCCCTACACCATTATTATCTAAAAAATCTCTTTATGAGCTTCTACACAAAACACCACCCAATTATTCTCACATTCGAGTTTTTGGATGCTTATGTTATGCCACTAATCTTACACCTGCTCACAAATTCGACACACGAGCTCGTCAATGTGTTTTTCTTGGCTACCCCCTTGGCCAAAAGGGTTATCGGGTTCTTGATCTTGACACATGAAAAATATCCACTTCCCGAGATGTTATTTTTCATGAACAGACCTTTCCTTTCTCCACATCACCACCTGCCAATCAAGATGACTATCATGTTCTTCCTACACGTCAATTTGACATCTCATCACCCCAATCATTACCTTTAGCCCAAAATTTGGACCCACCACCTAGCCCATTTGGTCCACCCTTGAACCCATTCCCACACACACTTCACATGCGCCAACCCAAGTCCCTTATACCCTACCCCATCCTCCCATCAACACAATAGAACCCCTAAATACATCATCCACTGTACCTTCTCACATCGACGTCGACAACACCACTAGTTCTGTGATTTCTATCCCTCTTCCACAACTTAACCCTCCCATTCGAAAATCCACTCGCCCTACCTACCATCCTGCTCACTTCCCCCACTACCAAGCTCACTATGCCTCTTTGCTTGCTCCCGGTGCAGTCCCTCCTTCCACGTCCGGCACTCAGTATCCGCTACATCGGTATGTTTCCTACTCCAATTTATCTTTTGCTCACCGCACATTTGTGCACAACATTTCTCACTTGGTGGAACCAGTCTCTTATGAGCAGGCCAGTCACGATCCCAAATGGGTTGAGGCGATGCAATCTGAAATTGATGCTCTTGAAGCCAACAATACTTGGATTATGGTTCATCTTCCTCCTGGTCATCATCCCATAGGCTGCAAATGGGTGTTCAAGATCAAATACCATTCTGACGGAACCGTTGAATGCTACAAAGCCCCGCTTGTCGCCAAGGGGTTTACCCAATGAAAAGGCATCGATTACAAGGAAACATTTGCCCCTGTTGCCAAATTGATCACAGTTCACTGCTTATTAACCGTTGCCACTGCTCATCATTGGCATCTACATCAAATGGACGTGCAAAATGCATTCCTTCATGGAGACCTTCATGAGGAGGTCTATATGCTGCCTGTGCCTGGTTTTCGTCGACCGGGGGAGAAAGTTGTATGTCGACTCAACAAATCTTTGTATGGACTTAAGCAAGCCTCACGAAGTTGGTTTCATAAGTTTCACTCCTCCATCCAAGCAATTGGGTTCAAACAATCCAAAGCTGACTACTCTTTATTCACACAGCTCCGTGGAAATTCCCTTACTATCATCTTACTCTATGTTGACGATATGATCATCACAGGGAACGATGAAATAACGATCAATGAACTGAAAAAGTTTCTTAGCAGTTGTTTTCGAATTAAGGATCTCGGACCATTGAAATACTTTCTTGGAGTTGAAGTGGCACGTTCAAAAGCCGGTATTTCGATTTGTCAACGAAAATACACACTAGACATATTGGAAGAGGCCGGTTTGCTTGGTGCTAAACTTGCTAAAATTCTGATGGATCCTGATTTGATATTGAAGCCAACTGGTAGTGACCTTCTTAAAGAACCAACGCGTTATCGGAGATTGGTTGAAAAATTAATTTATCTCACTATTACAAGGCCGGAAATCACATACTTCGTCAACACGCTCAGTCAATTTATGCAAGACCCAAGGCGACATCACCTTGACGCAGCACATCGATTACTTCAGTATCTCAAGGAGGCTCCTGGTCAAGGGTTGCTCTTCCCTACTCAAAGTCAATTGAGCCTAATTGGTTTTTGTGATGCTGATTGGGCCAAGTGCCCAATCACACGACGATCTGTCACTGGTTATTGTATATTTCTTGGTAAATCCCTTGTGTCATGGAAAAGCAAGAAACAGGCTATTGTATCTCGATCCTCTGCTGAAGCTGAATATCGGTCTATGGCAGCGGCTACATGCGAGCTTACTTGGCTACGGTACTTGCTACAAGACTTACACGTTAATCACTCTTAACCGGCTAAATTGTTTTGTGACAATCAAGCCGCCATGTACATTGCAACAAACCCGGTATATCATGAACGAACCAAACACATTGAGCTAGATTGCCACATCGTTCGTGAATGAATACAGAATGGCGAAATTACAACTGCTTATGTGCAGATGGGAACAAATAGCTGACATGTTTACAAAACCGTTAAGAGCACCAGTTTTTCATTCGCACCTTGGCAAGTTGGGTGTTATCGACATTCACACTCCAACTTGAGGAGGAGTGTTAAAGGAAATAAATAAATCAACGATTTGTTTTAAAGTGATTGTGGGATCTAATGTAATCAGCGTATAATTAGTATCTATTTACCAAAGATAGATTCTAGTCTTTTGTATAAAGTTCATTGTATTGTTGTACAGAGTCTAACATATAAAGATTATACATAGAGGACTTGACCCTCTGCTTTTTCATCCATGCCATATTTCTTAGAAGCTGCCGCGCTTTTCCATAAACAACGACATGTCGTTTTACTCTCATTCCCAAAATTTTATTAAAGCTTATTTATACCAATACTCCCGAAACTTAACTTTGTACTCACTTTATTCTATATAACTTAAAATGTGTCACTTAATCCCTTAAAAGTTAACTTTGTCTTTCACTTTGCCTCATTCCGTCATATCTATCAAAATTTCTGTTAAAATCATGTGACATGGCAAATGTGGGATTCATTAATCTGCTGACGTGTTAGCCATGTCATTGTCACATGTACAAATTTAATTAAAAAATATTTAATACTATTAGAAACCCAACAAACAGTCCAGACCCATCCTCTCCCCAGTTCACTCATCTCCACCTCCCTTCTCTGAGCATCGATTTTGTCGTCCCAAGCCCGCTCACCCACCATTGATCTTTCTACTTCATTTTCTTCGAAATCATCAACTCCCGCCTCTCGTTGCCACTACTAATAAATGGACGGGATTGAAGGTGTTTACACTCAAAATTGTCATGTTTACCCCTATTTTGGTCTAAAGCCAAATTATGGCATTATGTGGGGGTTATTGTGAAATTAGGCCAAACTTACACCAAGATATTTTGAGTATCTGCAAGTGGATAGTTAATTAATGTTATCTATCTTTGTGCAAGTGGAATTAGGTTGAGGTGCGTGCATCAAGTTGGGTTGCTTTCACATTGGTTTTGCTCTCTATATATTAGAAGTAAAGGCAGAGAGCTGGAGACACTCAAATCAACCAAAAACAGAACTCTCTAGTTCAGAAAGAAACCTCTAAGACAACCCCTCAAAGCCTTTCCCAGATACAGACTTCGTCTCTATCTGCTGCTTTCTCATTCGCACTACTTGTGTAGCCAGTGACTTCGAGAAGCCAAAAACCAGCAACCTAGGATCATATATCCTAACACCCCCGAGGAGTAGTGAATTTAGCTCTACTATCCAGCCAAACCGATAATAGTATCGATTGAGAATCTTAGGCCAGAGAGTCTTTGATCATTTCCCTTAAGGAACTAGCTTTAAAACCATCCCGATAGAATAGGAAACCATCCCGATAGAACAGAAAACCATCCCGATGGAACAAAACCTAATCCGATGGACATTTGTTCAGTCTGTGACAAACTTAAAATGTAATAACATTGATCTTTTTACTTAAAGTCTTTCGTTATCAGCTCTTACTTACTGTTCTTTACTTACAAGTTTTTACTTTCAAGCACTTCAATTACAGTCTTTACATTTCGTCTTTAATTATCGTCTTTACTTTTGTGTATGTGCGCGAGCGTGGGGCATTTTGGTTATAACCAGTTTATAACAAAATCCTATCTCTAGCGATCTCTGGTATAAACATCGAGAGAGAATAAAGTCCTTAACAAGCAAGGCAATAAAAAGAACCTAACTGCACTTATCTAACTAAGTCGCCCAATCCGATGAACGGAAGTTATATTACTTGTGGCGCAAGTACTTAATACATATTACATCTTTCTATTAGCAGAAGCCAATAGTGGCACGCCTGACAACAACTATACAACAGAAGGTTTCACGAGTATCCCTTCGAAGGGATAGGAGTGAAGCCTGTTGGAGCAAACGCCAATAGAAAGGCTCGGACCAGCGGACGGGCCGACCCGTGTGCTCCTGGCATGCTTCCTGCGAAAGGCCCGCGAATAGAAGGTTTAGGTGGAGACTCGTTCGGGTCGACGGGGGAGGGGATGTAAGAGTTGTCTCATGCATGAGTCGGAATTGGGGAACCGAGGGAAGATTTGGCACGTTCTGGGTAGTTGAGGTGGTTGGGTTACGACGATGATGTCCCTAATGGTGGTTATGGGGTTGAGCCATTGATGGTAGGTGGTGGTGATGGTAGGAGAAATCAATAACAGATTACAAAATTGATAAGAAATTGATATGAAATAGACAAAATTGATGATTGGAGTGGAGTTTGGGAGTTTTGGTATCGGTGGGGAGCTGGTGCTGGTGGTGAGAATAGATTTTTCTTAGTTTTATTTTTAATTTTTTAAACATTGGCAAAGAACTAAATATTGCTTAATTAAATTTGTATATTTGGCAATGACATGGCTATTAATGGACTACACATTTGCCATGTCACATGATTTTAACATAAAAATTTGACAGATATGATAGAATGGGGACTGGCTACAGTGCTCGCAAGCATTGGATGCTCACACCGATCTCACCCTCCTTCTCCCCCTCTCTCCTCCCACTTCCCTCCTTTTAATGGTGAGATCGGTGTGAGCATTCAATGCTTGCGAGCAATGTAGCCTACTCCGATAGAATGGGGTAAAGTGAGAGACAAAGTTAACTTTTCAGGAGTTAAGTGATATATTTTGAGTTACATGGGGTAAAGTGATAATAATGTTGAGTTTCAGTGGGGTGTTGGTGTAAATAAGTCATTCTTACTTTTACACACACATAGTGTGTGGGCTCCATCTAGTATTGAATTAATGGTACATAAATTAATAAGAACTTTAGTGCAGATGGGTCTACTATTAAAATCATTAAAAAACTAAAAATTAAAGAGTAATGTTATCCCCACTCCTCAATTCTATTTTTACACCCACTTTTTAATAAAAAATTTAGTGACACATTTGATCTTTTGTAAAATAATTTCTAAAACGCTACTAAAAGTTAACCCTAATCTATTTTTATAGCCAAAACCAAAAGAACAAAAAATAAGAAAAGGGAGGAGCCCAGCAAAATCCCCCACACAACCACGAGCCAGTGCCACTCCAGATCCAATTTGACACCTGACTGCAACCATCCTCACCAGCCAAGCCTCCTCTTTTCCTCCACAGCTATTCTTTTTCTTTCTCCATCACAAAAGGTTAGGAGTTAAGCAACCCGCAAAGGGGCTAAGCCCCGGCAGGACCGTAAACAAAGGCGAGCGAGCCACCGCCAAACTCATCGGCCTGCTCTGCTTATACCCGGTACTGCCCTCCCTGCCATTTTCAAAATCGCCGCCTGATTTTCCCAAACCATCAACTGGGTTCTCGTTAAAAAAGCTCAGCAGTCAGCCCCCTAGTGAACCCCACCGGCGAACCCATGGATCCAGCGAGAAGCCGAGAGAAGGCCCATGAGTCATGACTTAGTGTAGGAAGCCTCCCCCAAAATTAAAGGACAATTGTACCAGTTTTGATCCGTTGGGGTCCAGGTAAAGGAGTATGTTACATAATACGTTTAATGTTGGATATTTTCAACAACATAAAATTTGATAGAATGAAGGCTGAAGCAGTGAATGAAAGAATGAACGGTTATCTTGTTTTGAATTCAAAATGCACAGTTTCTATAACCCATTGGACATCCACCGTTTGAAACAATGTCTACAATAATTTGTGTCTTAGATTGGGTCTTTTTTTATTTAACTAAGGATGATAACCAGAAAATTGGCAACTCTGGATGAAGAGTTGAGACTCAAATCAAGAGGCATGGATTAATGGGTATGACCCATTTTCAGGAGACACTTCATCTCTATAAATAGAGGTTGTCAACGGACATTGAAGATCATCCAGGATAATATTTTTTCTCTTCATTCATATTCCACTCCTCCACTTATATTATTTTCTCATACAAAAAAGCTCTAGACTATAATCTGCAGTATTAGTTTTAGTTAAATTTTGAGCGTTCTTGTGTATCTCTTTGAGTGTTTGGGGTTTATCTTCAGAGCGTGCAAAGAAAGGTATATTTGTCTAGGTCATTCTTTCTTCTGCTGCGATAAGAGTCTAGATCATTCGCTAATCTTTCTTTATTCAATCAAAATTCAAGGTGAGATTAGTCAAAATGTTAAAGGTAAAATAATTGTTTGCGAAAAATAAATGGTGAAAATTTATTCAAGAATTGACTTTAAGAAATTGAACGGCGAAAATTGTTTAAAAAGCCAAACTAACTAAAGAATCCAAACTCATGAAATTTTTTTACATACATAACCAAAGATTATAAAAGTTCAAGATTTAGGGACATAAGGTTGGAAAAACAAGGCCAAAGATTTTAAGTGACTTTGGCTAACCGTTAGTTGTGTCATATGCTTCTTGGGTAGCGGCCTGGGCCAGATTGGCCTGGGTTGCCGCCTAGGCCCGTGAGCTCCACCCATTTACCTAGGCTATGGTGAACCACTGGAGCTAGATTTTGGGGTTGAGGGTCCAGTTAATTGCCTAGACAACTCCACACCGGTGGAGTTGCTCTTATGGCATGAAGTCTTGAAAATTTTCCTTCTCTAGATGAAGTTCTAAAAAGTAGTCTGATAACCTGAGCTTTGCTCTCCTGTGTATAAATTTACAAAAAAAAAGGGCTGAGATTTAACTAAAGCTTTGCTCTCATTTAGTTAAATTTCAATCGTTTACTCATAAAAAAAAATGTGCCAGAAAAAATTTCCGTTGATACCCATTCCATAACGTCCAATTGGAAATGTCGCTTCTAATTTGTTTTTCTAACAAATAATTCACAACATATTTTGCATCCGTAGCTACTTTGCAAGGAATGTTGTCAACATGAGAATCTCTAGGGATGACATGAAATGCAAGCCCACATAGAACCAATGCCAATCTACTAACAAAAGAAACTCCAAATATATCATTTACTCCAACTTTCTGTTGGCACCAACCCCATTTTTATAAGAGTTACATTCTCTGCATCTGCTCCTAGTTTGAAAAAACATCGAAATTCAGCATACTCATATTGGCACTTGTAGTATGCTTTCTGGCAAAGGCAAATAATCCATTCTAAGGGACGAACTTGCAAAGGAAAATAATTGAATCCTTCATTGGAGATCTTTCTGGCCAAACAAAAATTGTAAAAATGCTAATTTCAAGATATTTTGCATCTCTCACTAGAGATTCTCTTATAGAAAATAATTCTCATATTCAACTATATTTTAATTGTAGTTCTATCACTTAGTATTACGGTCTAGTGATATTCTTCAGTACTAGCAAGTGAGAGGTTTTAAGTTCGAATCTCAATGATGATGAGTTCGCAACAAATTTGTTATCTCACCATTTTAGTATAAATATAGGGTTGTGATATCCACACACCCCTTGTTAATTTATGGCCTTAGATATTCTTCAATTCATTTGATCCGACGGCCATAATTGAAAAAGGAGTGTGGGAAGTAAAAAATTGTGTGGATAGCACAACTCTAAATATATCGTTGTATTAAAAAAAATACAGATATAGAGAGCATGCATGTTACATCCCGTCCCTAATAAATATTGTATTTTATTCCCTGACTTTGTAAATTGACGAAAATGCCCTTAGTGGCCACGTATGTCCTACGTGGACAATTATTTCCTATTGACTTAATCTCGTACTTTTACCGTACTTTTTGAGTTGTACACTTCACCACGAACCCGTAGGCGCGAACAGGATAATTTTCGGACTTGTAACGGACAAGTTACGATTTTTGGGCAAAATTTTCCTGTGCGGTATTTCTTTTATGTGGGCTGTACGCCCGTGGTTTTCAGCCAAACCAAGGTGCTCTGCACCTCTACTATTTTCTGACTACGTGACTGCATGCGTTTTGACTGCATGTTCACCTTTTGATTTTCTGGCGCTTTAAATTGAGCAACTTCGGTGTGGAAATTCACCACACTCCAACTACCACTCAGTCTCTGTCTGGTCTCCCAACACATCCCCAACATATCCCGTGATTTCTGCAATTGGTTTGCAGAAAATCACACAACTCACACACACAACCTGCTCAAGCCACCCCGTGGCTCTTCACTCTCAATCTTCTCGGCCTTCCTCCAACCAAGCACAATCCCAAACTCATCTTCATCATTCTGAGACCAAAAGCCCAGGCCTTGGTGCCCAGAAACCAACCACAACCGAACCCAGAAGCTTGGGAGAATTTCCGTCAACTTTCGACATTTTTCCCGACGAAGAACTCGTGGATTTGGACCTCAAATCAACCCAAATTAATCATCAAACGTCTTCTGGGAACCTTGGGAACCCAACCCAAGGCCTGGAAGGGAAGAAAACAGAGAGAACGGCGACGTCGACTTTTGGCCGGTTCTTTCGAGCCATTTTTCGGCCACTTCCAACCACCTTTTAAGGTGTTGGTAAGCAAATTTGAACTCTACTCATTCCTAGCTTCATTTTGATATATAGATCGTAGAAATTGGCCTAGAAATGAAGAAGTTATGAAGTTTTGAAAAAATTCCAGTTTTTTTGGGTCAAATTTTCCAGATTCTGGCGACCGGCGCTGACGTCAGCAATGGCGTCAGCAAACCGGCCATGCTGACGTCAGCGATGACGTCAGCAAACCGGTTCAAACTGGCGCTGACGTCAGCGTTGACCGTTGACCGGCACGCGTGGGGCCTCGGCTTAGCCGCGTTTGAGCTGCACGTGAGGCATCTTTTTCCAATTCTGTCTTCGCGAGGCGACTCGTGTCGACGTGTACTACCTAGGGGTGATACGTATGGTAATTTTCGAGGTGTTTGGACCTCCGATTCGAGCAAACAAAGGAGATTTTGAGTCGTTTTTTTATTTAATTTGGAATAGACTCGTATAATTTTTAGTATAGTGAATTCCCATATAGGTGAGGCCTATCCCGAGGAGCTACGAGCTCAGGCTAGGTACGGCGGCTACGACCCGACGACATACCAGTGAGTAGGCCCTTTCTTTATTAAAATATTATTATTTCTAGTATGGGTTTAAATGTGATTTTTTGACTTGTATAGCATGCCATGTTTTATTAAATTTCATAAATGTTTTACTTGACATATTATGATGTGTTAATCATCCTTTTTGGTGTATTTGAATAAATGTTGGCATGTCTATATGTTTTAGAGATTTATTACTTATCACGCATATTGCACGGTGTTAGCACTGTCCAGGTCAGGACCAGCTTCACGTGTATGTTCACACGCACTGATACGCTCACTTTGGATCCATCGTAGGTGCCAGCTTGTTCTAGGTTGCCTTGGCAACTCGAACTCGTTGTGATGCGCTTAGCGCCAGCTTCACGTGCATGTAGGGCTAGAGCGTAAATTGTAAACACCCAGCCTGTCATGTAGCTACTTTCTGCATGACTTATGTGCTTTGATTATGAGATAAGTAATGTGATGTTTTATACTGCTGTTGATATCTTTTATACCCGTATCCTTGTGGGCGCAGTCCCAATTATTGAGATTTGAGTATTATTGTTAGTAACTTATACTTTTGGCAAACTACGGGTTTTACAACGACGGGTTACATCCCAAACTTTTGAAAAGGTTTTACAAAACAGTACTTGGCCCACTCACCTTTGTTTTTCGCCCCTCCAGGTCCTAGAATTTAGTTGGCAGACGAGTTTGGTGGCTGTTGTTGATATTACCTTTTTACCCTCTGTGGAAGTATGTTTATTTCCCTTCAGTTGTGTTACATATCCATCATACGGGATGAGAATATTCTTTTAATTTTACTGCATCCAAGCTCTAATATTATGTGTAATAATGGGTCTTATCCCACACTACGCACTTCCGCACTGTTTTATTCAAATTATCTCAAAATTCAAAATATTCCTCTATTTAATTTCTTTATTATTTCATCATGACTTCGTCACTCCTCCGGGATGACGGTCAGCATGCCTCGATATCCGGTGTCCACCTGAATATTCGAGTCGGGGTGTGTCAGTTTGGTATCAAAGCCCTAGGTTTTGCAGTCCGATCTTCATCACACTTACGTGATGTTATTCACTAATAATTCTTGACTATTTCTTGTCAGCATCATGCCACCTCGTCGTGCACCAGAGGTTCCTGCCTTTGACTTTACCCAAATGGGGAATACCATCGCTCAAGCCATACAGGCTGCTTTCCGTCTAGCGAGAAAGAACCCCGTAGAGATCGCTAAGGGAATGGATGTGAGGCCATTCCAGGGCACCGAGACGCCTTAAGTAGCGGAAGCTTGGCTCGAACACATAGAAGACGTGTTCAAATCGATGCAGGAGCATGGCGATTTTCCAGATGAGCAGTGGGTCCCAACTGCTATTCTTTTCCTCCAAGATCAGTCGAAAGCTTGGTGGAAATACAAGAGGAGACACCTTCCACAAGATGAGCATGGATTATGAGATGTATTCAAACAGCGGTTCGAGACCAAATATCTTTCTCCGGAGTATAAGGCGCAGAAGAGAGATGAGTTTATGAATCTCAAATAGGGGAAGATGACTGTTTCCGAGTACCAGTGGAAATTTACTGCCTTGTCCCAGTACAATCCGGTGGTTGCAGCTAGTCCGTCCGAGATGCTACACCAGTTCAAGAAGAGAGCTTGGAAGTGTCACTTTAAGTGCTTTTTTAGAATTCACTTACATTTTTATTAAAGATTGACTTTAAAAATACTTTCTCTAAAATTATTTTCAATTATTTTAAAAACGCTTCCAAACCAACTCATATTTTTTAGCATATTGGACAAGCTCCTGTCCTCTTCTCCCCCTTACAAAAAAAAAAAGAGGCTTGTCCCAAATAGGCTTCTACCAAACTTGCCACGACTCTTTATTTATGGGTTTGTCCCATATGGGAACTAATAAAAAGGACATAAAAACTTTGTATTTTAACCAAAAACACCTTAATAACTTTTGTTTAATAATTAAGGCAGGCCCAATACCAAATCAGTCCAAATAAGACTGGCCCAACCAAATTAATAAACCTAATTTCCAATTTTGCCCCTGACAATTTTCATCTCTGGGAACCAGGTCCTCTACCATTGACGAGTTTCTGAGACTCGGACGGGTGTTTTACTCGGTGAATTGCAGATAGGGATTGGAATTGAAGAGCGAGGAGGGGAGTGAGGTAGAGGGAGAGGGAGAGAACAATGGAGAAGATGAGATGGTGAGGAACTCGCAATTTCATGGTGGAATTTCAATGGCGGAGTGGTGCCATCTGGTTTTGTTTTTGTTTCGGAAAATAAACCCAATTCATCGTCGTCGTTTTCTTCCTTCGTTCTTTCTGTGGTTTTGTTGTTGGGTTTTTGATTTTTTCTGTTTGTGTTTGGTTGGATTGGAAAGACAGAAATTGGAGGAGAGGGAGAGGGAGAGAGAGAGAGAGAGTCAGTGAGTGAGTCAGTGGGAGGGGAAGGGAAGCTTCTTTTGGCTGCAAGATCTGGGATGCGGATGCCCAAGAGTAGCCGCTGACCTCAGCAGTAAGCCGCATTCCCTCTTTTTTTTTTTCTTTTTTTTTTCCGGTTGCTTTTCAAAATCAAACACCCGTCCGAGTCTCAGAAACTCGTCAATGGTGGAGGACCCGGTTCCCAGAGATTCGCCGTCGACCCCAGAATCCCACAATTTCATAATTAGTGACAGTGGTTGTATAATTGTAAATAGTGGCTATACGAAGTTCTAGAAATAGTGGTTGTATACTTGTGAGTTCTAGAAATAGTTGATGTATGAAGTTCTAGAAATAGTTGATGTGTGTAGTTCTAGAAATAGTGTGAAATTCTAGAAATAGTGGCAATGTGCAGTTTTGTAAATAGTGGCATCGTGTGAATTTCTAAAAATAGTGGTTGTATAATTGTAAATAGTGGTTATGTGAAGTTCTAGAAATAATACTTGTATACTCGTGAGTTCTAGAAATAGTTGATGTATGAAGTTCTAGAAATAGTTAATGTATGAAGTTCTAGAAATAGTGTAAAATTCTAGAAATAGTGGCAATGTGTAGTTTTGTAAATAGTGGCAGTAGTCGTGTGAAGTTCCAAAAATAGTGGTTGTATAATTGTAAATAGTGGCTATGTGAAGTTCTAGAAATAGTGCTTGTATACTCGTGAGTTCTAGAAATAGTTGATGTATGAAGTTCTAGAAATAGTTAATGTACGAAGCAAACAATCAATTTTAACTAAAACAAAATTGGACAGTGGGTTTGATACCCATTCTATATTTTTAAAAAATTGGACAGTGGGTTTGATACCCATTCTATGTTTTTAAAAAATTGGACAGTGGGTTTGATACCCATTCTATAATTTTAAAAATTGGACAGTGGATTTGATACCCATTCTATATGTGTATTTGTTGAATTCCTTTTAATTTTTGAAGCACCCAACCAAATATGTTATAATCAGGAGTATTGGGCTGATTATAAAAAAAATTAATTAATTTTCATTTTTTTTCCCTTGTGGTCTTTGGATTTTAATGATTTAATGGCATATTTGTAAATAATGAAAGTTTCAATGGCATTTTCGTAATTAAAAAGTGACAGATTTGGGCTAAAAAAGTTTGGATTTTGTCATAGGCAAATTGGGAAAAAAAAATTATAGCTTGCATATTGGGCTTTGCTTCCAACATGTGAGCCTTTTTGTTTTTTGTCATGTTGTGGTAAAGTTTGTCCTTTTGATTAAAATTTTTATCCTTTTTATTAAAGAAAGTTATTAAGGTGCTTTTGGTTAAGAAAAAGTTTAAAATTGTCATTTTCATTAAAACTCCCCTTTTTTTATTTTATATGAATTTTTTTTATGAATAACTCAAAACAATATTAATCACAAATGGGACTCACTTATTTATGTTTTGTTCCAAAAATCAATATTTAATTGCAATATCATTATCACATACAAAATAATATTAATATTTAAAAACTTTTTTTTTTCAATTCAATCCGTTAAAGTCTTGTTTGATACGTCAAATTAGACTGACTATTTTAGTCAAATAGACTAATAGGTGCATAATACTGACTAAATAATCACACATTTAGTACAGTATTAAACTAAAAAATAGATTCTTTTATACTATATTTGGTATTGTACCAGATAAGAAGATTTTGGACTGTCATTATTTTTTATAAAAAATAATCTCCATATTATTTTTAAGAGGGGTAAACTGCTGTTTGACCCCCTGAACTATCACCCTAGTTGAAATTGACCCCCTGAACTATTTTTTTGGTAAATTAACCCCTTAAACTTTCCTAAATTAGTAGATTTACCCCCTACCGCTAGATTCCATCCAATTTGCTGTTAATTCGTTAGAATTTCAGCTAGATCTACCAATTAAAATACGACACGTCTTAGTATTTGACAGCAAAATGGATGAAATTTCGTTGAATCTGACGGTAAGGGGTTAATTGGCTGATTTCAAATAGTTCAGGGGGTCAATTTACCAAAAAAATAGTTCATGGATCAATTTCAACTGGAGTAATAGTTCAAGGATCAAACGACAGTTTTCCATTTTAAGAGAGCAAGCCAATGACAAAATAAAAAAGAGAAAGAAAAAATGAAATTTTTGCAAAATGTTTTTGCTATTTTTTAATCACTTTTGCGTCAACCTCCTGGACACTTCCAGGATGTCTTAAGTCATGCACCAAATTAAGTCTAATTAAGGAAGATCAAAGGAAGAAGAAGAATCAAAGTAATGGAGGGTCTCGCCAACACCATGGCGATGTCAATCTCATCAAGGTACAACCAAAATCGAAACCCCCTTTTCTCCTTCTTCATATGCTTCTCTGTTGATTTTTGGATTTATTTTTTGCTCTTAGGTTGTTGAAACGGAAGAACCCATTTTTTGTTCTTGCGTAAATTACAGATTGGGAGCTGGGAAAAGGGAGGGGAGCGGCAACAATTGGGTTGGGGTCACTGGAGAAGGGTTGTTATGGTGGTTGCGAGTATGTTGAGATGGGTTTGAAACTTTGGGGAAGACGAGAGGGGAGCGACGATAATCCTAGCTAATACCTAGGGTTGAGACGATGGCTGAACGACGACGATGGGAAGGAGATTTGCAAACGATGCCCAGATTCGCGAGAGAGGGACGGAGAGAGCGAGCCAGCGTGTTCTTGTTAGCGTGTTTCCTACCCGACTAATTATACCAACGTTTCGAAGAGGAGTAAATTGGTGGGGTGGGGCAGGATTATTTGATCTGGTGGTTATTTCACACATAAGCTTCGTTTGGTACGTCGTATAGTGCACCGGATAGTATTAATAATACGGAGTTGGGTGTTTGGTGCGTTTCGTACTAAAATAGTCGTCCGACTAATTAAATTGAGCCCACCATTTAATACTCTCCACACCTGACTAATTATACTCTCAAAAACCTCATGACAATTAGTCAGGTAGCCTTTTTCTCTCTCGGTCTCGGTCTCTTCTCCTTCTCTCTTGTTCCTCCCTCTCTCTCCTCCGAGCTCACCACCAACCCAGCCCTTTCTCTCCTCCTCCCTCCCTCACCTAAAGACGAGCTTCCCGACGACAATCTCACCTGATGACGATGACCTCACTCCAACGACTACACCACCCCGACAACGATGACCCACCCCAACGACTGGAAATCGCAAGGATGTGAAATTGACGATGACTGAATTTTTTTTTTGTCTGATGAAGTTGCAGGGATGTGAAGTTGCAGGGATGTGAAATTGCAGGATGCGTTGGTTTGGATTTGATTGGGTGAAATTGCGGGATGCGTTGGTTTGTGAAATTGCAGGATGTGTTGGTTTGTCTGTGAAAAATTATTATAGTCTGACATACTATCCGATGCACAGATTAATCCGACACTGCACCAAACGCCCGACTAATTTAGTCGGTACTATCCGCCGACTAATTATCCTATCTGACTAAAATAGTCAGTACAGTCTGAGCTGCCAAACGAGGCTATAAGGCGCTAAACAACCGGATCCGAATTATTAATACTATCTGGTCACTTATACAAGCTGCCAAACAAGGCCCAAGTCTACTACCATGGCATGAGAAGGCACATGAAATTTCACTAATTCGAAATATAATAGTCATTATTTTCAAAATAATAGTAATATTTTGAGAAACGGTGACACTATTTTGAAAAACGGTAACAATATTTCTAGAATGAGGATACTATTTTATAGAAAATATGACACTATTTCGAGAAATGGTGAAACTATTTCGAGAAAGGGTGACACTATTTTGAAAAACAGTAACACTATTTCTAGAAACGGTGACACTATTTTAAGAAACGGTGACACTATTTCAAGAATTGGTGACATTATTTATAGAAATGGTGACACTATTTCGAGAAACAGTGATACTATTTTTAGAAACGGTGAAATTATTTCAAAAAACGGTGACAATATTTCTAGACATAGTGACATTATTTGAGAAATGATGACACTATTATTTATTTGCGGCAACACCCCTAAAACTCATTTTTGTTCTTACTTTATCCAGTTAAACTCAAATTTTCTCAATTTAATTCGTAAAACTTAAATTGTGTCTCACATTACTCCCTATCGTCAAAATTTGTCAAGAATTAGCTGATGTAGCACTCACTTCTGGATGAAATTATGCCATGTGAGCAAATCTATGACAATAAACAATATGACTATAATTCACCCAAAAAAATGAGAAGAAAACTCACTCAAAGTTCCCAGTTAAATACACACTGCAAGAACCTCAAAAGAGGCCAAACAAATCCCCAAATTTACTATGTCCCTAACGAATCCATCATGAAGAATTGCATGCTTCTCTGCACTCCAATTCATAGAAATACTTGGGTTGTGTTACATGGTCATAACGGCCCCAGAACTTTCCGGTGCCTACACCGGTACAGAGTTTCCGTTACTTGGGTTGGTGCCGTTGAAGGATGACGTTGCGTGGCGAGAAGGTGATTGCGTGACTAATAATAATTCTTCCCTTAATGGAATTCATCAATCAATGAATTTTTTTTTCTTGTTAAATCTATGGCTTTAATTATACTTAGATCTTGGCTTATGCTTGGGGGAGTTAAAAGAAATCAGGAGAATGATTTACATTGGAGGCGAGTTGATGTTCGCGTGATGTTTTATCGATAATGCGTTGTTGTTATGTGTAAGTTTTTAATTTCGTAATGATATGTGTGTGGATCAATATCGCGTTGCGATGGCTAGATTTTATGTAAGTTGTTAAATGCGGCGGACATGGGAGGGAAGGCTGGAAGTGGTGCAAATAAAGGGAAAGAAATACATTTCAGCAAAAAATGAGTCCCACTTAGTACCACATCAGCATTTTTAATGGGATTGTTATCAATTTTGGTAAGAGGGCCGATATAAAAACAATTTGAGTTTACGGAGGCAGGAAATAAGGGGGCGAGATTCTGATCTTCCCGCAAATTATTGAATCTGTAGCCGTCTATGTCTTTTCCCTTCTTTCGCCACATCCTCCACTCCGCCATCGCACCCGCGTGAGATGGGTCTCTCCTTTTAACGGTGAGATCGAGCGAAAGTGAGTTTTAGAAAATGTTGCCGTTAGTCTTTTATTAAAACAGACGACATGACGTTGGAAGGAAACAAACTCACTTCGAACCGCACTCATAACAAACTCACTTCGTAAATAAGCCTTTGTTACCAGTCATAACAAAGAAGATGACCAAGACGACGTCGCAGTAGCAGCAGCAGCAGCAACGGCAGCGGCTTGGGCTGCACCAGCATGACCAAGAAGCTCACTCACTTCGAACCGCAACTCGCCATGGAACTGGACCTCGACTCGTTCCTCAACTCGCACCCCTCCCTCTCCGACGACGACGACGACGACGGCGACCTTAGCTCCGTCCCCCACCGCACGATCGACGAAATCCTCAACGACACCGATTCGTCCGCCTCATCGTCCCCGCCCTCCTCCACTATTCACCGCCTCAATTCCGATCCCAAACCACATCAACCGCCTAACGACGCCGTATCGGTCCCCGTTGTTAAACCCGAGGATGAAAGGGCGGTCCGGCCGAGGCCCAATTTGTACATTCGGGTCAAGTCCGGGGATTTAGCAGACGATCCGGTCGGGAAGGTTTCGAAGCCGTCTCCATGGTTGCTCGGAGGTATGAGAACGAATGCGAAGCCCGGGGCGGCCCTGGCTGCGGCTGCGGCGGCCTCGAGGTCGATGCCAACGCCGCATGCCGCGGCGATCAAATCAAGGAGGAGCGCCGGGAGTGGAATTATCCAGAAGGTTCTTGAGAGTTCGGAACTGGATGACAAATCCGAGGTGAGTTCCAATTCTACTGGTGATACGAAGGCAATAGGTTCGGAAATGATTAGGACCAATTCGAATCAATTAGAAATGGATTTTGGGGGTGAATTGTTGAGAAAAGGCGGGGTTTTGGAGAGCGAAAGCGAGTTAGAGCAGACGTCTCAAGTTGATGAAGCGAGTGCTGGGAATGCTGTGGAAGAAGAGAAGAATGTGAGTAGTTTTGATGAGAATTTGACAAATTTAGATGCAAATGATGTTAAAGATACGGAATTTAGTAAGAATATTGAGGTTGTAGAGGAATGTAAACAAGAAATTCAAGACTTAGGTGATAATAGTCCTTGTTCGAAAGAGAGTGATAGCGAGGATAATGATGGTGGTGGTGGTGGTGGCAAGGATGACGATGGTGGTGGTGGTAAGGATAGCGATAGTGATATTGGTAATGATAGCGGTATTGATGATGATGATGAATTGGGAAGTTCACTCACTCAACTTGTGAAGGAGAGAATTGGGGAACTGGAGAGCAGGAGGATTAGTAAAAAAGCTGAAAAGAAGTTGCGGAAGCCACTCGAGATTGCTGAAGAGCTAGAGAAGAAGCAAGCTTCTACTGCTTTGCATTGGGAAGAGGGTGCTGCTGCTCAACCCATGAGGCTTGAGGGTGTTCGGAGAGGCTCCACCACATTGGGATACTTCAATGTTGATGCTAACAATCCCATTACTCGGACCCTTTCATCTCCTGCGTTAAGGCGTGATCATGGCTCACCGCAAGTCTTGGCGGTTCACAGTAATTACATTGCAATAGGAATGGCAAGAGGGTCTATTCTTGTTATTCCTAGTAAATACTCTGCTCATAATGCTGACAGCATGGATGCAAAGGTTACCTTTCATTCCCTTTCGCTTACTTTTGACTTCCTTGATAGAGATAGGGGAATTCTTGTTAACAAACTATGCTATTACGTTCCAGATGCTAATTCTTGGGTTGCAAGGAGAACGGTCTTATGCTGCTGTAACTTCTATGTGCTTCAATCAGCAAGGGGACTTTCTCTTAGCTGGTTATGCTGATGGTCACATTACAGTATGGGATGTGCAGAGAGCATCGGCTGCCAAAATAATTACCGGAGAACATACAGCGCCAGTTGTACATACGTTGTTTTTGGGGCAGGATTCTCAGGTTACACGTCAATTTAAGGCAGTTACGGGTGATAGTAAGGGTCTGGTACTGTTACATTCTTCCTCGGTGGTTCCCTTGCTTAATAGGTTCTCCATTAAAACACAGGTAAAAAAATTGCATTGTTGGCATTAGGTCTAAAAATGCTTGCTTTGCGGTTGATGTGTGATCTTTAACAATATAATTCTATTCAACTTGATGATCTTGTGCATGTTGATTGGAACAGTGCCTTCTTGATGGACAAAATACAGGCACAGTGCTGTCAGCTTCACCACTCCTTTCTGATGAATTCTGCGGAGGGGCTTCACCGTCTTCTCAGGGAAGTGGGGCAGTTTCAGGCAGCAGTATTGGTGGTATGATGGGGGGTGTGGTTGGTGGAGATGCAGGTTGGAAACTCTTCAATGAGGGATCTTCTTTGGTCGAAGAAGGTGTGGTCGTATTTGTCACCCATCACACTGTTCTGGTGGTATGAAGCCCTCAGATGATAGCGTGAATTCCATGTACCTTTTGGTTTGGGATTTGATGATACCTATTTATAAAAAGGTTTTTTTTTTTTCAGTGTGCTAATGCCATGTGTCTTTGTTGTAGGTAAGACTAACTCCCACTTTGGAAGTGTATGCACGACTTTCCAAACCAGATGGGGTTCGGGAGGGTTCTATGCCTTGTACTGCTTGGAAATGTACAATTCAATCACACAGTTCACCTGCTAATAGCGGTAAGGATTGACTTTATTTGTTAAGTTTCCTGTTGATGGCTTCCTAAGATGAGGTTTTTCTTTTTTGGTAGAAAATATGCCTGCTGAGGCAGTTGAAAGAGTTTCGTTACTTGCACTTGCTTGGGATCGAAAAGTTCAGGTGGCAAAGTTGGTCAAATCAGAGCTGAAAGTATATGGCAAATGGTCTCTTGAAAGTGCAGCCATAGGTGTGGCCTGGCTGGATGATCAGGTATGCACTTGTTTATTTGTCTGCTGTCATGCTGAATTTATGTATGTTCTTTTAACCAAAGAAATTTATGTTTTTCTGCCTATGAAGAGTTCGTACATTGTTAAAGAGTCGAGTTTACATCTCTTAAGAATGAGCTTAATTTGAAATTTTGTGGCTTCAGATGCTGGTGGTTCTCACGGTGACTGGACAACTTTATTTGTTTGCAAAGGATGGAACTGTAATTCACCAAACAAGTTTTTCTGTTGATGGTTTTGGAGGGGATGATCTCATTGCTTATCATACTCACTTCATTAATATATTTGGAAATCCTGAAAAAGCTTATCACAATTGTGTAGCTGTAAGAGGAGCTTCGGTATATGTACTTGGACCGATGCATCTTATCGTTTCTAGACTTCTCCCGTGGAAAGAACGAATTCAGGTTTTACGGGGAGCAGGTGATTGGATGGGTGCCTTGAACATGGCAATGACAATTTACGATGGTCAAGCTCATGGTGTTGTTGACCTTCCTAGAACTCTGGTTGCTGTACAGGAGGCCATAATGTCCTACCTGGTTGAGTTGCTTTTGTCATATGTAGAGGAAGTATTTTCATATATTTCAGTAGCATTCTGCAACCAAATTGGAAAAATGGATCAACCTGATGATTTAAAAAGCAAAAGCAGTTCTATGCACTCTGAAATAAAAGAGCAATACACCCGTGTTGGTGGAGTTGCAGTTGAATTCTGTGTCCATATCAAAAGGACTGACATACTTTTTGATGAAATATTCTCCAAGTTTGTAGCTGTTCAACAAAGAGGTATTCTCAATTCTGTTTATTTTTGCGTTTATGGTTTTGTAAATTTCATCCACTTTAAGCCGAAGTTTAAATATCTGGATTACATGTTACTCTATTGAAATGAAACAAAAAGAGAAACATTATTTGGCTTTCATATACTTAGGAAGAGGGAAAGTCCATTTTACCAACCATGCACGGTTGAGTCAGAATGGCTTTTTATAATGTGCAACTGTGTCGCATCAACAAGACACAGAATACACTTACCAACTCAAATTATCTTACCATAACTCATAGTGTCATGCTCAAACTGGGGTGAATAACATATTTTCTTCTTTTGAAGGGGATTAAGCGAATAATTTATGTACTGCATTATAGGCTTGAAATATTTCTTATTTAGAATAAATATATTGAAAGTATTTCAGAACCAAGCTTTTCAACTTTCGTCATGATTTGACAGTGACTGGATTATTACTTTGACATATGATAGAACAAGGCAATTAAGTTCTAAGTATGGTGTATCTTTTTTTGGCTCGTCTCGGCTGCAGTTTTGCAGCATTTGAAGTATGTGCATTGTTCGATAGCTTGAAGCTACATGCATACATCATTTTCCTCCATCATTGCATGTTACCAATCAATTTTTCTTTATAAATGTTATTAGACACATTTTTGGAGCTGTTGGAGCCTTATATATTGAAGGACATGCTTGGCTCTCTTCCACCTGAGGTAATGCATACTGTTCAAGTATTTTGGCTGTATTTGCAGGTATGTTATACATAATAATGTTGTTTCATTCTCCCTTTTCCTCAGATTATGCAAGCACTGGTAGAGCATTATAGCCGCACAGGTTGGTTACAGCGTGTTGAACAATGTGTTCTTCACATGGATATTTCATCCTTAGATTTCAATCAGGTCTGTGCCTCTCAGATTGTTGCTTATAATTTTTCATGTTGCTGTATTTTGTTTGTCATAGTTTTCACCTGGACTCGCACATAATTTGTTATGTTTTATTGTAGGTTGTTAGGTTATGCAGGGAGCACGGACTGTATAGTGCTCTGGTGTATCTCTTCAATAAAGGATTGGATGATTTCAGGTCACCCTTAGAGGAGCTGTTGGTGGTCTTGCGAAATAGTCAAAGAGAAGGTGCTACTGCCCTTGGGTATGATTATCTTGATATGTGTCCCTTGTGTGTTCTACTTGAGTTTAAAAGGTTTATATGTAGTTTATCGGGCTACTTTAGTTGCTTCTCCTTCAACCCTGCATCATCTTTACCCATTATTAATATCTTACTGAAAGCATATAATCAGTTGTACAACATTTTTTTCATGTTACTTTTTGGTTGTATATTGTTAGTTTTTCTTTGAGCCTTTCAAGTGGTCTTATTGCATTTTTTTTCTTGTTTACAGTTACAGGATGCTGGTTTATTTAAAGTACTGCTTTTCAGGCCTTGCTTTTCCACCAGGTACGGACTTACACTTATTGGAGTTGTTCAGTTGGAGTGTATCCCTCTGTGTGATAATCCCATATGTAACTAGAAATGGATTTGTGATCTTGAAATAATAAGTAATTTATAGAAAAAGAGAGAATAATCGTACTAAATAAGTATGAAGCAATCAAAGGAAGAATAGCTTTCTTTTGTACTTGAATACATGTTTGACTCACTTGCATAGCTTCATTTATTGCTGGATTTCACATGAACTAATCTGATTAACAAAGTTTGCACTAATTATCTGTGGTTGCAGGACAGGGAACCATTCCTCCCTCACGCTTGCCATCTCTGAGAACAGAACTTCTGCAATTTTTATTGGAGTGTTCTGATGCCCCTAATTCAAGAGCAGTGTCAAGTGTATTGCCTAATGGAGAATATATTAATCTGTATCTTCTGTTAGAGCTAGATACTGAAGCTACTTTAGACGTCCTGAGATGTGCTTTCGTAGAAGATGAAATCTCAAAACCTGACCTTTCTCATGATTCAGCTAATGCTAATATGGAGCTGCATGATGGGAACAATTTAATGGCTCAAAGTCAAAATTCAATGGTTCAGAATACAGTAGATGCTCTCATTCACGTTATTAGTAAGGAAAGTTCTCAAACAGATGGATCTCCCAGCAATGATGACACTGGATCTGTAGTAGAGTGGCCTTCAAAGAAAGACATGGATCATCTATTTGAGTTTATTGCATACTATGTTGCAAGTGGCAGAGCCACTGTCTCGAAAAGTGTATTGTCTCAGATTTTGGAGTACTTGACCTCAGATAATAACTTTCCACCATGTGTTTCCGGAGATAGCATAACTTCAAAAAGAAGAGAGAAGCAGGTTCTGGGACTTCTTGAGGTAGTACCTGAGACTGATTGGGATTCATCTTATGTGTTACAGCTATGCGAGAAAGCGCGATTTTACCAGGTATATTTACCAATACCATACAATGTTGTCTCATAATTCATTCAGTTTAAGATTACTCACTACAAGGTCTCTTGGTGTCTTTTAGGTTTGTGGCCTAATTCATACTAGCAGGCATCAGTATCTTGCTGCTCTGGATTGCTACATGAAAGATGTAGAAGAACCCATTCATGCCTTCTCCTTTATCAACAAAACATTATTTCAGTTGACTGACAAGGAATGCGCTGCTTTTCGATCAGAAGTAATTTCTCGAATTCCAGAGCTTTTTGACTTAAACAGGTTATCCCTTGGTTATCTTGAACTTTTTCTTTTATTTTTCTCTGTCACATGTTAAGTCAAACGTGGATTGTCTTCTCCAGTGAAAGCTTCCTTATTGATTATTCACCTCAAAAAAAATTTTACCCAATGCAGAGAGGGCACATTCTTCTTGGTTATCAATCATTTTACTATTGAAGAAGGTTCACATATCCTCTCTAAACTTCGTTCCCATCCAAAAAGTCTGTTCCTTTACTTAAAAACAGTGATTGAGGTCCACTTATCTGGCACACTCGACTTTTCAAGTTTAAGAAAAGATGATCTTGTGAGGGTTAAGGATCAATCGAAAGCAGTTAAGGCTTATCTGGAAAGGATCTCCGATTTCCCAAAGCTTTTGCGTAGTAATCCTGTTAATGTGACTGATGATATGATTGAACTTTATCTGGAGGTGAGCACGTTGTAGAATTACATCTAATCTTTTCTTTATTTTGATTTTTGTTGAATGATTAAGTGTTCAGTTGAATTTCTTCCTTCGATGATAATGTTCTTATTGTGTCAGTATTTTCATTTTGACCAAATTTAAATACTGGGCTTCAAAGAGTTGAGTGATTGTGTTTCATTGCCACCTGGTTTCTGTACCATAAAGCTTTGCTTAGGCATTGCCCTCTTAATGTTTCACTTTTACTTTGCAGCTGTTATGTCAGTACGAGCGCAATTCAGTTCTCAAATTCCTAGAGACATTCGATAGCTATCGCGTGGAACATTGTTTACGCCTGTGCCAGAAATATGGGATAACAGATGCTGCTTCTTTCTTGTTGGAAAGGGTTGGTGATGTCGGCAGTGCTCTTTTACTTACTCTTTCCACCCTGAGTGACAAATTTATCAAGCTTGATACTGCTGTGGCAAGTCTGGTGTCAAGTAGTTCTGCTCGTGCTGAGCATTTCAGCAATGCTTTAAAATTGGAGGAGGTCCGTAAATATCATATTTTATTTTAACCATAGCATTTGCGTAGGTTTTTGATTGTATGTTACTATAGATTCACTGGAAGTTATTTATTATTTGTAATCTTTCTCTAACAGGTGAACGACATTAACAGTATATTGCATGCATGTATTGGGCTGTGCCAAAGGAACACCCATCGCTTAAATCCTGATGAATCAGAGGCACTCTGGTTTAGATTACTTGACTCGTAAGTCCAAAACCAATTTTTCAATTTTTTCTTACCAAGTTTTCCACGAGCACGATTATCTGGCTATTATACAGTCCTAGGTTTCAGCGTTTTGTCTTCCCAAGATTCCGTGATTGTCATGATTATATGAAAAGCTTAAATATGCATGGTATGTAATAGAGTGATTCTTGTTCAATTATCCCTTAAACAAGCTGCCATGCTCTTTATGATTTGTTTAGGACGATCAATGAAGGAATTTTGTTGTATTCTAAAAGTACAAGTTCATGGATTTGTTGAAGACTAATCACCCCCCAAATTTCAATACAGGTTTTGTGAGCCTTTAACAGATTCATTTGATGCTGGAACAGTATCTAAAGGAGAAGATCTTAAAACGACAGTAGCCGAGTCATTGGACCCGGAAGAGGATGAGATGGCTTTTATAATCAAGTGGAGAATCTCAAAGCACCATAAAGGTTTTCATATCTTGAGAAAATTGTTCTCTCAGTTCATCAAGGAGATTGTTGAGGGCATGATAGGATATGTTCGCCTTCCAAATATCATGTCCAAACTCCTCTCTGATAATGGCAGTCAGGAATTTGGTGATTTTAAATTCACAATTTTGGGGATGCTTAGCACATATGGCTTCGAAAGAAGAATTCTGGTATACCACCTCTTTATCTCTTTTATGCTAGTCATGTTGCTTAATGGATCCTCATTTATCTTGCTTAAGGGAATCGTGTTGTTAAAACGTCCAATATACTTCTTCCTCTTTGTTCTCTTTCATTGCATTGAAATTGTTTACTCGGTTTTGTAGGATACTGCCAAGTCCCTGATAGAAGATGATACATTCTACACTATGAGCATACTCAAGAAAGGGGCCTCCCATGGGTACGCCCCTCGGAGTCAAATATGTTGTTTATGTGATTGTCTTCTTGACAAGAACTCTTCTAGCTACATTCGCATTTTCAATTGTGGTCATGCAACACATCTTCAATGCGAAGCTTTAGAGAATGGTGCATCAAGTAGTAGCTCATCCTCCGGATGCCCTGTTTGTATGCCTAAGAAGAAATCTCAGAGGTCTAGAAGCAAATCGGTCCTTCCAGAGAAGAGTTTAGTGAAGGAGTTTTTGTCAAGAACCCAACAAACACATGGAACAACTACCCACCCACACGAAAGCAGTGCATCAGAGAGTATGTACGGGCTTCAGCAAATATCACGGGTATGGCAATGTCTTATTATGGTTGTCCTTGTCCTCTTGTCTTGTCATTGTTATTATGATCACCATTCTTGCATTGCAAACTAATAAAAAACTGAACTGGGATGCTGCAGTTTGATATCTTGACCAATTTGCAAAGAGACCGAGGACTAGTCGAGATTGAAAACATGCCTCAACTAAGGCTCGCACCTCCAGCTGTGTATCACGAAAAGGTTCAGAAAGGAACTGTTCTTTCACCGGCAGAAAGCAGCACTGATCTTTCGATAATAGGGAAACAAAGTAAAACCAAGCAACTCAGGGACCTAAAAGTAAGGGGGTCGTCTCTCCGGTTCCCCTTAAAATCAAACATATTTGGTAATGGTACGTATGTCGTTAGCTCTCACGTAAGAGTTTTCAAATCTGTGAAGGGTGTCCAGTTCTAACGTGTCGATACACTTTGCAGGCAAGGAGAAGACCAGCAAGCGATGACATAATTGCCATGTACACAACAACTAACAACAATAGTAGAGTTGGAAATTCTGCAGAGGCTGTAAAATAACTGATATCTTTAATTACCGTGCTAGCCGAGTTTTTTAACCCCCGACCCGACCTTTTTCATCCTCATGTAATTTGTTCCATGTCAATTTTGTGTCTGTAGTTGAAACCGTTGTAAAATTGTAATTACTTAATTTGTAAATTAGTATAAATTTTGTATGTGACTTATAGAAAGATTACTAACATTTTGTAGTAAAATCATAAAATAAATCAATCATTTATGTTTTGACATATCTTCCTTCAAAACTACAAGTGCTTCAAGAAATTGTTTTCCTTTTCATTTTTTAGGCATAAAATGGTGCTTCCTTTCACTTGTAGTGATTGTTTTGTTTGAATGGTAAAAAGTAAAAGAAGAAAATGGTGATGTGATTTACTTCGTTTAAAAGCTCTAAATTTCATTTGCCAAATAATAAAAAAGGCAGAAAAATTAGAGCAATTGAAATAGCACCAATATATCAATGTTCAACAATTTAGGGAGGGCCCAACCGGGTTCGAACCGGTGACCTCTTGATCTGCAGTCAAATGCTCTACCACTGAGCTATGGACCCTTGTTGGGACGAATTGTTCCGATTTGACTATATAAACGAATGTATGAAACAAAATATTCTTGATATTCAATTTATTAATTTCAGGACGATTTCAGTAATTCTGCAAGAATTAACAAAAAGCAAATACCTTTTCCCATTATTCACCCTAAAAAATTAAAAACCTTCTAAATATTTGAAGATGCCTTCACAAATTACAAGAATAATAGCATTTGCCTGAATTAGTTCAATCAACAAACATGGTTCATCATCTATTAAATTAAGTGATTGAAAAGACAAACTTGGTTCTCTGATCATAGGTTGATCTGATTCATTTTTTTGGACCAATGTTGATATGATTCCTGACTTTTAGGTATTTGGTTACGGATTTCAAACAAAACTCGTACTTTTCCGATTTCATATGTGATAGTAAACACATGGAACTCGAGAAGCAAAATGATTTCAATTCTTATTCGCTGTAAGTAAACATGCTCCAACAAAGTACGGAACTGGTACTCTACGTAGTTGCAATCTAAGGGGCTCACGTGACTAACAAGTTTGCTATTTGAGTTTTAAAGCTTGAACACAAAAAATTGGTAACTTGAAACAAACGCAAAGAAAGATTTACAAATCAACTTTGTTGCAAAATTAAATCCAAAGTTCACAACTTCCGGACTTACGAAATGAGAGGCAGTGTAAATGCAAATAGGATAACAAGTAGACAACAAAAAGTTGCTGCATATACAAGAAGACAGAAAAGGATTCACGTAAAACTCGAGCCTCGCAGTAGAAGCTCGCTGTCACTCATCGTCTTCGGAGCTTCCGTCTTCAGTACTATAATCACTATCATCGTCTGGATCCAGAATATCCAGCTCAACATGCTGAACCTGTATTGTCGCTGGTGGTTTATGTACTGCTGGATGAGCATTAGGCCGTATTTGTTGCTCCTCGACCCTAGGAACTGGAAGAGATTGAAATGGGGGAAGAGGCACTGGGTCCCCAGGCTTCCATCCAGGTGGGGGCACAGGAAATTCGGTTGGCAATTCCACAAGCATACCCGGTTTCCAACCTGACGGGACTGTGATGTTGGGAGGAAGCAAACCTTGGAGTGCACCCAGGTTGGGAAGTTGATTAGCTTCTGTTGGTTCAGGTGGCAGGGGGTCCAATATTGTCTGCATTGTTTCCTCCTTCCCCTCCACTGTTTTAGGTAGGCCCACATCAAGATTTGCAAAAGCATACAGCTGAGAAGCGCGCATTTGCTCGTCTTGTGGAGCAGGTGGGAGTGCCCCACGAAGAGGAGCTTGTCCCGCCCCAAATTCTGGTGGCGCAAAGGTTGTGTAGCTTATCCGGTGGGCATACGACAGTATATCTGACAAATTCAACTGAGATGAAACCGTAGTGGTGGTGCATGAAGAATCATCGTCTGCCCCATCCTCCTGTTTTGTCCGTTTGGGGCGGGTAAAATCAGAGTAATCATCAACAAGATTATCAAGAACCTGCTCAACATCCCTGAGTTTCTTGGAAAAGGAAAGAAGCGCAGCATCCTTGGACTTCACTTCGCGTGCAATTTTCAGCTTGGCGTCCTGAAGATCAAGAATTTCTTGGAGTTCAGCAACAGCCTCAAATAGTTGGGTTTGAAGGGCAGTGAACTGGGAGAGGATCTCTTTGGTGGAAGAAGGAGAAGATTCAAGCGCGGTTGAGGGAAGTGACTGAATTTGGGAAGAAAGAAAAGTCGGGAAGGACCCCCGAAATGCATTGAGCCAAAGTGACCGATTGGGAGAGACTTCAAAAAGTTTAGACGCAAGGGAGGCCATTTGGACGAGAATGGATTGGGCTCTAGGGAGCGGCGGGAGGAGAGAGATAAGAGTGGGGGAGAGATTGGGTTGCTGCTGTGAAGGGACTTTTGGAGGCGTAGGGTTTTGAAGAGAGGGCGAAGTGGGGTTTGTTAGGCCTAGCCTAGCTGGGGATTGAACAATTTGGGGTTGCAGCATTTTGTGATTCACTCGTTTCTTCAAATATCCTATCAACAAGAAATGGAAGAAATTAAATACTTGATGTTAAAAAACAGCAATACCATAAGCTGCAAATCCAAGAGTTAGCGACTAAGAAAACCGACCCTTACCAACAGATTCAGAGAAACAATAGCAAGCTAGCGACTAAGGCGTGAAGGAGTTGCTAATTGCTACAAGACTTCCCCTTTCCCTTGTTTCCAACTCTTCATAAGCTGCAAATCCAAGAGTTAAAATTCTTCAAAAATGTAGGTCAATTATAAGTTGTTGATACGCTTCCTAAGCTGCGAACGAATAATCTTTCCGGATATTTCCCAATTCAAGCGCTCAGTTTAACAATTATTTCTCCAATAAATTTGGGCTGGTATTATTGTTCTCATTGTGTACACATAATATCAATTGTGGAAAAACAATTAACAATGAGGCTTGGAAGAAGCATCAAATTACAACAAAAATCTGAGCTTCAAAACCAAAATTTCCCTCATAACAATGTTGAATTGACTGCATTGCTTAACCTGCTAATCTAAAATTAACCCAACTCAAAAAACTGGAAAAATTAAAGGATGCCACAATCAAACAAGATTCCAAAATTAGGGAAAAATTTCTTGATAAACCCTAAATCAAATTCGACCCAAGTCCTTAATAGAAGCCCCAATTCAGACAAATCAAAAGCTACCTACTTTTCATCACAAATCAAACAAAATTAAAATTGGGAGCTAACGAAGAAGAACCACTGAATCAGAGAGAGAGAGAGAGAGAGAAGCTAACCTCGCCTGGTTTAGTGAGAAACTGAGAGAGTGAATGAAATCGGAAGTGGAGCGAATGCTGCTTTTGCAGTTGCAACGAGAACCAGCGGGTATGTGGCTTTGCGGGTGGGTTGAATCGGATATGGGCCTGGAGCGGATTTGAAGGCCCAGATTTATATTGACGTGAAAAAAGAGGTAAAAAAAAGTGCAAAAAGGGCCCAACCGGGTTCGAACCGGTGACCTCTTGATCTGCAGTCAAATGCTCTACCACTGAGCTATGGACCCATTGTTGTTTGTTCTTCACGTTTTAAATATAAAATGTAAATATTTGAAATTAGAAAAAGGATTTTGCTTTTGCAGTTCTCATCCGATGACACGCTGGAACTCATCCTTGTCCACATGGTCACAAGATTTGGATGACGACTGAAATAATGGAACATACAAAGACAAAAGCTGCCTTCTACCACATTATTCTTTTTTAATTTTTTTTGTTTCAATTCAACTAATAAACTCAGAAACAAATTGCCAAAAAAAAAAAATGTAGTTCTATAAAATAAAATAATTGTTTGTAAAAGTCAGTAATGTTGTGTCATTTAGTGGTATTCTTATTCATTTATGTAACGAGATTGATGCAGATGATGTTTTATCGTAATGTCGAAAAACAATTATATTATACATCTTGGTGCGGGTTCGATTCTCACCGATTTTCTCTCTCTTAACAACTAAATATTTAACCATCTAACATTATCACTCTATTAAAAAATATATAACGAAATTGATATACTATTTTTTTTTAAACATTAAACAAAGGAGAAGTCAATAGTAATAAATAATAAAGATTAATTCTAGCTCAGAGTCTCAGAGTACTCGGATTTGAACAACTTTAGTCAAAGTTATTATATCTTAATAATTATATCACACAAATTGGCATTCCACCTAGCTATTTATGAAAATAAATCACAAATGATGCACCTTTCTATAATGCATGCAGAATACATAAAGCCCTAGTTTGGTCTTTTCAGATTAGATTGAAATGAATTATCGTAATCTATTTTTGAAAGAAGAGGCTTTCTTTAGTATACATCAAAAGTGCACATTTAAGTTACATATTTGAATAAAAGCCGTTAGATCATTTAATCTAATAGAATCTAACGACTCTTGTTCAAATATGTAATTCAAATATGCACTTTTAATGTTGACTAGAAAAAATTACTTTGAGAGAAATCACAAAATGTGCAAGCCGACTATGCATGGAAATATAAACATTGACCTCTTTTGATCTCTAGGACGAGACTGGCATAAATACTCACTTTGTTGAAGATATATTGAAGGATAAGGTGAGAATGATTTTTCATTTTGAGAGGATTAGAAATGGATTAGATAAAAATAAATTTTTTTAAATTTTGAGGGAGCTTAGAATGAATAAATTTCTTTGAAGGGTAATTCATCATCGATCTTCAAGTTATACAAATATATACGTGAGAAATGTAGAAAATTAGTCAAACTGTGAATGTGCAAGTACTTTAGCCTTTTTGTCTTACATAATTTTAACCATTTGATGAGAGTTTGAACTACGAGCATTGCCCGACAAACCTCAAAAAGTCTCAAGCATTGCTTGGGGGGCTTCTAGAGGAGTCGAGCTGTTGAGAATGAATCTCACATTGATGGAATGAGAGACTTTGCATGAGCTTATACAGAGTTGAGCTACTCCCTATATTGCTAATTGGTTTTATAGTGGAACCTTAACTTTCTTCACGAGCATTGCTCAAGGGGCATCTAAAATAGTCTACCATTGCTCGAGGGAGTCTCTAAAGAGGACAAAAGGTAATCCCGAACTTTCCCTCTAACAACACACAAAGAAACTCGATATACAATCGATAAGTTGTCATTTGACCCATGACAAGTTGCAATTGAGCACAATTTAGTGTCGAAATCACATCAAATATACGTCGTTCATATCCTTGCGAATTGGACGTGAAATCTTTAATGCAAGACTTGTAACTCAAGTGATTAAGAACATTTATCTTTGCATTCAAGAATCTAGATTAGATTCTCCTTCCCGTATTGTTTGTATGACAATAAATAAATAAATAAACACGAGACGTTTTCGCATTATATTGAAATTGAGTGTGGCTAAACCAAACCCATCACGTGCATTGCATCAAAGTGAGATGGACACAATAGTTAATGAGAGAGAACCCCAACTGTCACAAGAAAATACACTTGGACTTTGGAGGACAAAAAGTCCTATCGGAGATTACGAGGCCAAAGGGCGTAAAAACACACAAAAATTAGCAAAGCTGCACTTAAACAAGCAATTGAAGAGCACGAAGTAGTTGGTTAAGTTGTTGGTTGGCTTCCCCATTTCTTCACACCAGACGGTTATTTCCAAGCCTCCTCCCTTTGTTTTCTCCGCCCCTTCTTCTCCTCTTATACTTTCTCTCCCTCGATCCCACATTCCATCTCCCCCTCCTTCCTTTCTCTCTCCTCCCCCCTCTCTCTCTCCTCAAATTTTCTCACTTGCCAAACAGACGGAGGCAGTGAAAACAGGGAGCAGCGATGTCCTTCTCCTCCGCCACCAATTTGGCCCAACCCCTCCAGCTCAACACCACAGCCACCACCCCCAGATCCAATGACAAGCCCTCCCTGCTGCTCCCCCGCAAGGCATCCTCTTTTCTCGGATCTACCCGCAAGCTCCGACCCGCTTCCCTCTCTCACTCCAATGCCCACCGCCGATCCGCCGTCGTTGCCGTCTCCGAAGCTGTCAAGGAGAAGAAGGTCCAGGCTTCTCCCAATCTGGTAATGCTTTTGCCCTGAAATTTCATTGCTTGATTGGGTTTTCTGGGTTTGGTTTCTCATGCATGGTAATCCAATGGGAGGATTAGAGAATTGGATTTTCAATTATGTTAATCTTGGGGTTACCAGTACTGGGTAGCTGAGATTTACGATCAAATTTACTCAATCAGTCGTAATTTAAGTGGTTCGATCGAAAATTTGAAAACCCAGAACAGATAAATCCAAAGCTTCCAACTTTCAATTTTTGTTTCTGGGTGGATTGAATTGAATTTGATTTGTTGCTTATGTTTCAAGTTCATGAAACTTTATTGTATCGATGCAACTTCATTGTATCGATGCAATTAAGTTTAAAGAGATGTAGAAGCACACATCTGGGCTTTGTTTTTTCGAAATTTTTCGTTTTCTTATGAGGTGATTACTGTCTAAGTATGTATGGTTTTTGAATTGTTGTGCATTTAGCTGATAACAAAAGAGGAAGGATTGGAGCTGTATGAAGATATGGTATTGGGTCGATCGTTCGAGGACATGTGTGCTCAGATGTATTACAGAGGCAAAATGTTTGGGTTCGTTCACCTTTACAATGGCCAAGAAGCTGTGTCAACTGGGTTTATCAAGCTTACCAAGAAGGAGGATTCTGTGGTGAGCACATACCGTGATCACGTACACTCTTTGAGTAAGGGGGTCCCTGCCCGTGAGGTGATGAGTGAGCTGTTCGGAAAGGCCACTGGTTGTTGCCGGGGCCAAGGTGGTTCTATGCACATGTTTTCAAAAGAGTACAATGTGCTCGGTGGGTTTGCATTTATTGGTGAAGGTATACCAGTGGCAACAGGTGCAGCATTCTCCTCTAAGTACAGGAGGGAAGTTATGAAACAGGCAGACTGTGATCACGTGACATTGGCATTTTTTGGAGATGGAACTGCCAATAACGGCCAGTTCTTTGAGTGTTTGAACATGGCAGCATTGTGGAAGTTGCCGATTATTTTTGTTGTGGAGAACAATTTGTGGGCTATTGGAATGTCACATTTGAGGGCCACTTCTGATCCCGAAATTTGGAAGAAGGGGCCTGCATTTGGTATGCCGGGTGTCCATGTGGATGGGATGGATGTGTTGAAGGTGAGGGAGGTGGCAAAGGCGGCGATTGGAAGGGCCAGGAGAGGAGAAGGGCCAACTTTGGTGGAATGTGAAACATACAGGTTCAGAGGACACTCGTTGGCTGATCCCGATGAGCTTCGTGACCCTGGTGAGTATTTGAATTATATCTTTCTTCTTGCACATTTAGGAGCTAAAATTCGTATATGCTTAATTATTTAACTCCTTTTGATTCCGTTTCTCCCAATATATTCTGTGATTTAACTTTTGTGTTACGATTTTGATCTTTTGTTCGATTTTGTACCAAGCTTATAATATTATTTACTACAGGAGTTTATAATTGTGTTTATCGTCCCATGATTTAATGGACCTTGACTCCTCCCAGTGTACTGGAGTGTCTGTTTCATCTGTATACTTCAAACACGAAATCCATCCCAAACTATCATTGTTTGGTTCCATGGGTTTATCGAAATTAACTGTTATGTTCTGTTCCATTTTGACAGCTGAGAAGGCACACTACGCTGCCAGAGACCCTATCACAGCCCTCAAGAAATACATACTTGAGAACAATTTGGCGACTGAACAAGACCTGAAGGCCATCCATAAGAAGATCGATGAGTTGGTTGAAGATGCCGTGGAGTTTGCAGATGAGAGCCCTCTTCCACCTCGCAGCCAGCTGCTGGAGAATGTGTTTGCCGATCCCAAGGGTTTTGGAATCGGGCCTGATGGCAGCTACAGATGCGAGGATCCTAAATTTACTCAGGGCACTGCTCATGTCTAATCTCCGCTGGTTGGAGCCTCTAGCAATCAACTTGTGGTAGCTCTCTGTTCCTAGATATGCGTGGCGTTAAATTTTTAGTTACTGCTAGCAGTTACTTGTCACTTATAAGAAGATTGTATCAGCTTTATCTACTGTAAAAGCAGGACATATGTTTGTTACCCTTTTCAATTTTGTTCATCTTTTTTTTTTTAAAATTTCGTTTGTTTTTTGTATTGGCAAGCAAAACCCTACAGTGATGTTGGTTCTCTGTTTCCAATTTTATTACATCTACACTATTTGCAAAATTTTGCATTTGTTGGATCCGACTTGTTTCGTGTCTTAACCCGACCTATTCCGCGTCTTAACGAGTTAATCGGAGCTCTCATGCATTGTTTACACTCCAAAATCAACAATTATCGTTCATGAGATTTGAATTCAGAAATCAGAAATCGGTGGCCAGCAGCCGGCGACTGTATAACTTAGGCCAGAGAAGCGAAGTATTCTTCTACACTATGAGTTTCAATATAAAAGGTACACGTTCAAGATAAAATGGTACAAAAAATTCCGGTACAAAAAGGGTAAGAACCGGCAATAATAAGAATGAAGATATGATATTTGTGAGGAAGAAACAAAAGAATGTGAAGGGTAAGTGTCGTATCGGATGGGGATGGGGATTACAACTTGAGAGCGGAAATAGCTTCGGGTTTAAAATCAACTCTCAGACCCAGGACTCGCCTGACCTCGGCTGGGGTTAGTCTCCAGGTCATAGGTCCTGAGTTCTCGCCCCAGAAATCTAGAATCTCTGAGACCTTTTCCAAGTTGAGGATCGTTGCCATTTGTGTGAGTCGAGCAAATTTGTCTCTGACAGTCCTTTGAGTCATGCTAGAGAAGTGGCTTACCAATGCCCTTGTATCTCTGTCCAGCTGAAGGCCTCCAAGTTGACTGAATCTCTTCTGCATCATAATCACTTCGAGCCTCTTCACAATGAAGTCGATTACAAAATGCACGAATGAGTCGTAGTTGTTGGCAGTCATTAGCGGCTGCAGCCACGCTACATTCGTCTCAACAGCATGAAGAAGTCTTTGAACCCATGGGTCATTAACCTCATTATCTGCATATTCAGCCTCTGACAACTCATAGCTGATGGTTGCCACATTATCTAGCACTGGACGGATACGGGGTGTCACAGTCGCCACAAGTTGTTCCAAGCCAGCATTCAAAGCTTGCTTGAATGTGTTGCTCATATCCCCTAGCTCGGACAGACAAGACTTAACTTTTTCTCTATCAACTGGCGCAGGAAATACCTGATAAACATGATATCATTCTGTTTAATACCTGATATTGGAATTACTTTGATAAAGAAGGAAATAATGGTCACATCTGATGATAACATCAACTTTGCTGGTGTATATATCAAAACAACCAACAATACAAACTTATATGAGCCAAGAAGGTGGCACATGCAAAGATATATATCTTGAAAGAAAAAAAAATCCTACTAATATTCATGTTGTCAAGGCGATTTTATAATTCTGGACAGCCAGCATGTGACCCTTAATGACTATTTCCAAATGTACTGATTTTGATCACCGACAGCAAATGTGGGACTTGAGAAACGACAAATTGTCTCACTAAGTTACAATGCTCTCTTAACTCTTCATCTCTATGCACACGAATTTCAGTAAAAATAACGGAAAAAAATTAACCATAAAAACTGAAACGTCCAAAGGATTAAGGAGGTAAAGGCAACAGCTACACGAACAGATAATACACCGTAAATAAAACAACAGCACACAAGCCTGCATTCTTTTTTCCCTTATCAACTTACTTGACAACAAATAAGAAACCTTAACTACGAATATTTCATCATGTAAACAAGCCTACAGTAGCAGCAGTGATCAATAATGTACCATCAGTGGGCAACCACACATATTTCTTTTCAGAACTCTTGTACCATCAAACTCCATTTCCCATTTGTATTAGCAGGAAATGCTGTGAAGTGCTAAAGTATGTAGTGTTCTATTACGTTCACAAACATTAACAAGGCCATTGGAAACTCCAACTACAGGAAATTGGACACATCAAATGCAGGTTTGACTAAACCTAAATATGCATAATTATAGTGATTTGGGGCTTCTAACCTAATACAAAGCGAAATGCAAGCCAACGACTTGCCCAAACAATGTAGTTATTATTCATGTCACAAATCCTGATAATTAAAGCACAGAGTAAGCAAATCATTTCAATTACCTCTAAGCATTGCTCCTCAATCTCGTGCTTTAGTTTGAGGACATACTCGCTACTGACATCCATATTATTCAAAACCGTGGCAATCTCCATCCCAGTCTTTTGCACACCAACACCACCTAGGAACAGCTTGGCGCCAAGATTAGGCTCTCTCATCCTCTGTTGCAAAGCCTCGTGGTACTCATTGCTCAACAAGCTACTCGCACCACTCAACACAGCAATCACAGAGCTGATATTCAAAGTGGATATCGCCCTCCGCAAGCAACTCTGCAGAACATAGAAAACATCGTCCACCATCGAAGTCGTGAGACTGTCAGGCACATGCTCATCAATCCTTATAGCCTTCCTCACATTCTCCACCATAAAGAAACCTTCCAATATGACATAAAACCCGGTAATGTCCTGAACCACCTTGCTAAAACTTCCACTCCTAAAAGCCTTAGTGGCTCGTGGACCTAAATCCGGGTCGACATTCGTCAAGCCCTTGATCTTCGACACCATAAACTCAGTATAATCCTCACCCAATTGCATCAAAGACAGTATCTCCTCCAGGAACAGCTCAACCTCTCTCGGGTCGGGTCCCTCGGACCCAACACCAACGCCACTCACATTGAGCAAATTCTTGTTCTGGGCATTGATCTCAGAGCTCAACATAGGCAATCTCCTATACTCCATGTACTTCTTCAAGATCAAACTACCCCTCGTATCACATTCCTCTTGAAGCTCACAAATGGCGTAAACAACTCCGTCTTCCCCACAAAGCCCTCTCAGAATCTCATCGTTCTCTTCCACCGCCAAAACAATGTCCTTGAACAAATTGGTCAAACACCCAACAAAATTGACAGCCTGGGTCGGATTGTTCTGCTCCATTAGCTCCACCAAGTGCTCGAATTCGAGCCGGGATCGCATCCCAATCACCTTCCGCAGGTACCCAACGTACACTTGCAACCCCTCCGTTTCCAACCCTAACGGAGTGTAAAGTCTGATGAATCTTAACACACCGGAATGCTCCCTCTGGTCCACCGCCGTCGATAGCTTCTTCCTGACGATGGATTCGAGCTGCCGCTTCGACTCCATGAGCTGATCCCGCTGGTCGGCGCCGGAATCCCTGTACTCGGAGTCGATCTGAAGGAAGCGCTGGACGTAATTGGCGGCGGACTCGTAGTCCTGGGCGTCGAGGGCCTGCTTGACGCCGTCGATGCAGTTGCCGCGCTCGACTATGGCGTCGAGGCGGAGGAGCGTGGAGTTGACACGAGACTGGGCGAGGTCGAGCTCGCGGACCTTGGCGCTGACGTGGTCGGCGAGATCGCAGGTGGAGGTGACGTTGGAGAGCACGTGGTCGGAGTCGGACTTTACGATGTCGAGAACCTGGGAGGACTTGCGGAGGCCGAGGAGCTGCTTGTCGAGGTCGGAGCGCTGCGAGAGGAGGTTGTCGAGGTCCAGATCTAGGGATCGCTGGTATGCGATGCACTCGTGGAGGAGGCGCGTCATGGCGCCGACGTCCGTCAGGGCCCGCACGTGCGAGAGGGCCTCTTCGGTCCCGAATTTTATGGACGGTTGATCCGACTCCATTGCCTTGATCCGGTGTCTCTCGGCAACGATGTTTTGGGTGTGATCTGTGTGCGCGGGTCTCAGATGGGTCAGTTGGACTGTTGGAGAAGAAGGGAGGAGGAAGGGAAAAGATGCCGAGAGAAAAAACAAAATGCTGAATTACAAATATGTCCCTTTGTTTTCTCTCCATTTTACCATGATTTTTTTGTTTTTATTTTTGTTTTTTATACAACCATGTATTGGTATAGAATTTGCTTTTCAAAATCTTCGAACCTAAAACCTCTAATATATGCGAAATAAATATAGACTGTAGTACTAAACATTAAAAATTATCAAATATAACCATTATTCTTTAGAGTTTAATCTTATGATTTTTTTCTAAGTTACAGTTATGTCCTTTTGTATACGGTAACAAATAACATCTTCACAATAAACTATCAATTTTCTTGATTCATATGAATGATTAAATGATCTTCAAATTATAAATTCTTATAAAGATAATCTTTTAAAAATGATAATAGAATAAACGGTTACGATTATGACATTTGTACAATAAAACAATAACATATCATCATGTAAGGAGGAGTGACTCCGCTCCTCCATACATGTAGTAAGTTAAGCAATGTCCTCACCTTAAAGCGCTCCTATAATCAATCATGAGATAATATTCGCAAACCAGGATTGTTCTTTTTAAGTCTTTAGTTTTAACTCGCCCCTGTATCAATCATGAGATAATATTCGCAACCCATGATTATTCTTTTTTAAGTCTTCAGTCTTAACTATAGCCGTTTAAATTCGTAAATTATAAAAAAATGGCTTGAAACTTTATTCATTAAGAGCATACACGCCTTGCGCATAAGAATTCGAGTTTGATTTTTTCATTAAAAGATCACTTGATTAAAAAGAAATTCTTTAGCCAAAGTTACCACGAACAAAAACGAAAACTCGGTGCAAAAATAGCAAAAAAATTTGAACCATTTCTCGATTGATGTGTGTCATCTTTACGCAGGGGCCATGCTAATCTTCTCTGTATCGTTCCAATTTTATCGGATGTGCCCGATGTGGGGTAGCTTGCTTTGCCATACATTCCCAAAACGGTGCGCATCGTCAAGTCCTACTTCTCCGAAAACTGGTGGGCTTTAAATAAATTTGGGCCGGGTAATCCAACGGAGTTTGTGGAGCTTTTTGGATGCCTGGAGCAGAGCCCTCATCTTATCCACAGCAGCAAAAATGTATATATATGAAGACTGAAAAAAAAAAATTCTAAGTTGTGGAGCTACTGATCAGCTATGGCTATGGCGGCCACTTGCTTAAACATAACACCCACTCCATCTTCTTCCTCTTGGATTACACCAAAACGCACCGTTTCAAACTGGGTCTCGTCGCCTTTATTGCAGCAGAAGATTAAGTACCCCAATTTGAAGGCTGGGGTTTTGACGGCGTTGGCTGTGGTGGAAGAGCGGGAGGGAGGCCTAGTAACTGAGGACGGAGGAGTGGAGGAGTACGAGTACGACAGTCTAAACGACGACGTTTCGGATGGGGGATTGGACGAAAAGCAACAGCAGTCAAGACCATGTGAGCTGTACGTGTGCAATATTCCGAGAAGCATTGATATTCCAGACCTCATGGAAATGTTCAAGCCGCACGGGACTATTTTCTCTGTGGAGATTTGCCGGAGCCCCGATACGGGGCTCAGCCGCGGCTGCGGCTACGTCACGATGGGATCCATTGGGGCTGCGAAAATCGCCATTGCTACATTGGATCGATCTGTTAGTACTAAACTTACTTACCCTTTTAGTGCTTCATTCTATTCTTAATTTAATTGAATGTTAGTACTAAATCGGATGAGCTCTCCCATGAGTCCGAGTTCGAATCCCCTATCCGTAGTTTGGATTTGGATTAGTTTGAGGTAGAATATTGCTTGTATCAAAACATAATTCAACTGATGTTAAACTTGTTTTTGAAGGATGTAGGAGGGAGGGAAATGCGGGTGAGATTTTCGGTTCATATGAACCCGAAGAGGAAGAACAGGGAGGCATTGAATTCATCACCGGTGAAAAACATGGTGTATGAGAGCCCCCACAAACTGTACGTTGGCAACCTTGCGCAGGCTGTCCAGCCTCATGCTTTGAGAAGCCATTTCAGCCAGTTTGGGACCGTGGCCAGCGCAATAGTGTTGCACGATCGCAAGGCAGGGAAGAATCGCGCTTATGGGTTCCTCTCTTTCTCTTCGGCTGCAGAACGTGATGCTGCAATGTCTTTGAATGGAACGGTAAAATACTCAGAATTCCCACCTGAGCTTTGATCCTTCGAAATTCCTGTTTCATCTGTTTTCTCCTTCTGACCTGTTCCAATATTGTCACTTGCAGGAGTTTTGCGGTCGGAGAATAGTGGTTAGAGGGCTTCCAGAAATGACTTACAGTTCACCAAAGTCTTGATCACTGCACATGTACTGGTAATAACCAATGAGCATCCCGCTTGGCCAAATTAGATACGAGCAGCGCAAGTGATCAGCCATTCGACTGCCTGCCAGATTCTAAAATTTTCACGTTTGCATCACAGCGATTTGCCTAATCTGCAGAGTCTTTGTAAAATACTTTGACATTGTTTCATAGATTTGTGTCCTGTGTATTTAAAAAGCTAGAGATACTGAAGAGAGTAGTTGGTGATACAATACGAATACTTGTCAACTTTTTGCATATACGGATCAACTTATTTCTATCAGAATATCAATTTGTTTGCTGCACCGATATTAACTTGTAAATTTCCCAAAAAATAGAGAAGATATCGCTACGATAATATTTTTAGAAAACAATGCTGTACAACAACAAACTGACCTCCAGAATATCTTGAATGTTTGTTTGATTTCCGCATTTAGAAACTCTAATGTTCAGAATCACAATTAATAAAGCTTCTTGTACAACGTCGGTGACTTCAAGGTAGGATGTCGCATTTCAGCCAATGTCGACAGCCACAACATCAATGCTCAAACAGTGCGACTGCGTGAGTAGGCAGATCTGTCTCCGCAAACAAACACAAAATCGTACAGCTTTCCTGTGATCCCAGAATGAGATCTGTTTCAGTAGCATTACAATCATACTAGCCGTGAACCATAAGCACAATCCGGTTCTCCATGACCCCTGCAATCCCCCAATTGAAACATATATAAACTTCCGCGCCCCAGTCCCCTAAATTTCAGTTGCTTCAAGCAAGATGCATCCTTTTGAAGAGCACTCGTCACATTTGTGAAGGGATTTAGTGAAATACGGGAAAAAGTAAAGCTAGTAACTTGATCAAAATCTAACAGATCCCTCTCATAGGGAGTAAAAAAAACCAGGGAGCCACATACCGAATAGCATTCAATAAGCTCTCCTTGAGTTAGCCTGTATCTTTTTGATCAAGTAATCCTCCAAACCAAACGCTGCCTCCACTATTCTGGTGTTTGGCCTAATGTCCACTTTCACTACCTCTCTCAGAATTTCCTCCATTCTCACAAGCTCAATCTCTTCACATATCCCAGGAACTACCGTAGTCCAAGTATCCGTATGAGGAACCTCCCCGTGCTTTAGCACCTCCTCCAAAACTCCACAAGCTTCCTCAACCCTACCCACATTACAAAACCCTTTAACCAAAGCATGAATAACCGAGAAATGCGGAGAGTACCCCTTTGATACCATTGTCTCCATATAACTCTTAGCCTCGTCAAGCATCCCATGGTCGCATAACCCGCTAACCAAAGTCCGATAAGATACCAAATTTGGCAAGCACCCGTTTGATGCCATATCCTCGAGAACCTTACAAGCATCCGCCGGACGCCCTTCTCTACAAAACCCTAATATAACAGTGTTATAATGCACAATATCAGGATTGCACCCCTTCACCTTCATCCTACAAAGCAGCTTATATGCCTCACGAAGCTTCTTCTTCCTACACAAACTATTCAACAATGTCGTGTAACTCAGCGTATCCGGCACGAACCCTTTATTCAGCATGTCCTCCAAGAAATCGACCGCGGTATTCACCTGCCCCTTCCTACACAACCCCTGCATCAAAATCCGATACGACTGCACATCCGGCACAAGGTCTCTCTCATAAATTTTGTTGAACAGTTGGTAGGCAATGCTGAGATCCCCATTCAAACAAAACGCACGCATTAATATATTGTATGATTCCGTATTGGGCATCACCCCGTGACGGTGAGCGTCCTTGAAGACGTCGAACGCTGGCCGGAGAAAGTTCCGGTGAGAAACGAGAATCTGAAGAATGAGGTTCAGGTGTTTGACGGAAGGCCTGCAGTCGAACTCCATCATAGTATAAAACACTCGGAGGGCTTTCTGGGGCAGATTGGCTTCGCCGTAGATTTTGATCATGTGGGAAAAGAGGGCGGGGGAGACGGTGTAGTTCTGGGTCTTGAGGCGGAGGAGGAGGTCGTCGACGAGGGAGAAGTATTTGGACCGGCCGAGCTTGAGGATGAGAGTGAAGTAGGAGGCGTAGGAGTGGCGGAAATTGGGGTGGCGGGCGGCGTAGTCGAAGATCTCTTTGGCGAGGAGAGGGTCGGATTGGGAGGCAATGAGCTTTTGGACTCTGGATGGAGAGCCGATATCGGGCGCTTGGTGACGGGGTTGGGAGGAGTGGAAGAAGGAGGAGGAGGAGGATGGGGTTTTTGGCGGGAGGGCGAGGGAGCGAGTGGCGATTAAGGCGGTTTTTGATGAGCGCTGAAAGAGTAGATGCATTTTTGCCTCTTCCTTCATTCGTTTGGTCTGTCGTACTTTTCAAAGACTTTCGATGTTGTTGCTCATGATATTGGGTTCACTTGATTTCTCGATTCGAGTTCGTTTTTCTATCCAAAATATTTTCGTGTGTGACCAACTACATAAATGTACAGTGTGTACTTGTCTAGCTAGTTGTTTCTAACTTTCTATGAGTGTTAAACAGGCTTGAAATTTTGGTAGACAGTATTAAATAGTGGTGAGTTCGGTATAGTTACTGTATTAAAACTTTGGCCAAAAGTATTTGGTACTACAATCATTGGAGGAACATCTCCTTTCTTTTTTTTTAATTTCATTTTGTTTTACCATAGATGCTTTTTAGAAAGATTCTAAAATAAAGGAACTATTGATTGTGTCGGGAATCAAATTTTTTTTAGTTCAGTTGGATAAAAGATCGTCTTATGTTATACTATTCAATTCTTGACGATGGATTGATTTGATAGCTCCGACATTAATAGTCATGATATTGATCCTATTCGATATCATCGAGATGTAAGAATCCCATTGAATTTACAGGCGAAATAGCTTTTACTTAGCCGCCCAAAAGTCTCGTCTAAAGACCAGCCCAGCAGGCGATTTCCATCTTCCTTGTGGTTGCAGCGGAACCATGGCAATTAGGATTTCAAACGCAACAACACCTATGATGCAAGGAATAATGGACGAACATCACGATATTTTTTTCTTTCACGAACCAATTACCATATCAAACTTTTGGTATGGCAAAATTTATTATTATTACTGTGCTAAATTTTCGGTATGCCAAATCATTCGGTTGATATCGTTTGGCTTTAGCTGATATTTTGTAACCCTAAAAGTGTCATAGTATTAATATTCATATTCATCTTTATGGAATTCATTTTTCTATACAAAATTTAATTAATACTATTTACAATATATATGAATTATAATTATATAATATTAGTTCAATAAGGTACACTGGCGGTAATAGTTTTTAATACCATTACCATACCGAAAATGTATGATTCGGTACAAATATCGTATCATTACCAAAATTTCAGTACTAATTTAATATGGTACAATTAATAATTCTATAGTAATTTGGTAAAAACATCCACCCAAGAATTAAAGACAGTCTTGTGCATCAACAACCCAAAGCAATACCATGCATACAATAAAAAGAGAAGAAAACAATAATGCAAAAGCCTAGAGAAAAAAGAGAGGGTGAGATTTTTATTTAATATTTTTCTGTTTATGAAAACAATTAAAATAGCCATTTGTACTATTCATATTTCTTTTCACTTAAGATTGAGTTTCGTAAATAACGAAGTTGATGCTAAATTATTATGGTTGATTCGTTGTGTGACTAAGTCCAAATTCTCACTATTTAAGGCCTCGTTTCGCAGCTCTGACACATCCTGATCCCGGACACGCCAGGTGTTGGGAAGTGCTGGCCGACACGTGTTAGTTGGAAGTGACGAAAGCCATTTAGAAAAATTTAAGAATAATTAAGGAAAATTGAATTAAATAAGGGGTGCGAGTGCACAGTGTGCGGGCGAAGAATAGTAATAAAATAATAAGTTGCGAACTGAGCAGCGGATACAAAATAATTACAAGAGTAGAGAACCCTTACATTGTCATACCACCGCATCCTCGACGTCACAAGCTCCAAGCCAACTAATTCGGAGGGCGCAAAACATAACGGTGAGTGGGTCAAAAAGCAAAGTTTGATAAAACCGTTGTTTCCAAAAGTCTACTAACCCCTCGCTGGAAAACAAGTATAGTTTTTGAAAACACGTCATACCCTCTGGCATGAACCTCAAAATACTATAAGAAAAATACACGGGTACTCCCCGATAATGATTTACTGACATGCTCACCCATATGTAAACACACAAGTCCAAGTGGCTAAACCACAAGGAACATGCTAGGTATAAAAGTAATATGCTGAGTACTACAATGACGCGAGTCTAACGCTAAGCGCTGGTGCACAAAGTGCAGTCACACAAGTTCGAGTTGCCTAGTGCAACCTAGAACAGGCTAGTACCTACAATGAATCCAAAGCTGCGTAGCGGTACTGATGAGCAACAGTATGAAAACATGTATGGCAATATAATACGAATGTTCTACCTCCAACAAACGTATGTGATATGAATTAGGCTAATAGCTTGAAGAAAGCATTGAAAAACCATACGTACATATACATTTATCAAAACAAAGACCCACTCACTCACCTGTAAGTAGCCGGGTCGTAGCCCCCCGGTCCTGGGTAGCCCCGGTAATCCTCTGGATAAGTCTCACCTATATAAGATATCACT